>CM065595.1:40834399-41551899 GCA_033119425.1 Bufotes viridis | reverse complement strand
CCTCTGCACCCCGCCGTGTGCCCATAAAGCAGTTTACAACTACATATGGGGTGTTCCTGTAAACTGCAGCATTAGTAGAATTATATAATAAATGTTGGCTTATTGGTTCCTTTGGCTGTTAACCCTTGCTGTGTTACAGGAAAATTGGATTTAAATTAAATTTTAAAATTTCCCCTCCATTTGGCTTTTATTTTTGTGGAACACCTAAAGGGTTAATATAGTTTGTTAAATCAGTTTTGAATAACTTAAGGGGGGAATTTCTAAAACGTGGTCATTTATGGGTGGTTGCTACTGTGTAAGCCTCACAAAGTGACTTCATAACTGAAATGGTCCTTAAATTGGGTTTTGGAATATTTCTTAAATGTAAAAAATAAAATGACAATTACAAAATGATGGGAATGTAAAGTAATAACTATTTTGTGAAGTATCACTATCTGTCTTAAATGCTAAGAAATTCTAATTTTGAAAATAGAGAATTTTTTCCAGATTTCTGCAATTTTATTATATATATTTTTTTTTTTAATGCATAAAGGTAAAATGTAACTCAAATTCGCCACTAACATGAAGTATGATGTGTCGGTGATTACCACACGTGTCGATTTGAAAAAATGGGGCTCCGGCATTTAGTCCAAACTCTGTCTCTAGAAGGGGTTAAAGGGGTAATCTGGTAAAGCCACCCCTTTTCAGTCTGTGCTGTCAGGTTACACGGACATTGTATAAGGGCGTCTTTTGCTCAGGTTCTCCTCCGTACAAGGACTGGCTGTTCATCTGAACGCCTGCCATGTAGTACTGCATTACCTCTGCAGAGGCTGTGGCCTTTCCCTGATAAAATCATCGGTTTTCTTGGAGCTGGACCACATTTTAAAATGTGTTGCATCTGAGGAGGTTGATAGAAATTAATGTTTAAGTTATTTTTAAAAAAAATATACACCCGTCTGGAAGGAAGAGTAATCCAGTAAATGGTAGGGGCAGCTTGCTTTATAAACTAGGCATCTGTCTCATTAAAGGGGTTCTGTAGTTTGTTACAACTGATGATCTATCCTCAGGATAGATCATCAGCATCTGATCGGCCGGCGTCTGACACCCGGGACCCCCGCCCATCAGCTGTTTAAGAAAGCCGTGGCGCTCCTGCAGCGGCCGATCAGATGCTGATGATCCATCCTGTCATCAGTTGTAACAAACTGCAGAACCCCTTTAAGAAAAGGAGTATTAAAAAGCTAATTTCAGAAAATAATGGGGTAAAATCAGTTGACACCTGAAATAGGGCACATGCCTTTGATGCATATTTTTGCTCATGTAAACGACAGCTATAATTTGCGCTTGATTTACCCACTTCTACAGAAGGGCAAGTGTGAGCACAGCTATGAGACAGCGCCTGAGTTTGGCAGTCATTTATTCAGATCCATCTGAGTCTTTTGGCGGTGGCCATACACATATGCTGTATCTACCATTTGTCTCACCATTATGTCATTTATTTTCTGTAAAGAATATTCTCGGTTTGCTGATTAATGATCATCTGATGGAATGAATGTCCTAGTGATAAGCCACCAATGTCTGAAAAGCGACGCACTGGGTTTCCCGTGTTGGTGCAAGCAGCCATTTTGCATTACAGATGTCTGCTGGTAAGGGGTTCTCATTGTAAGTGTGTATCCGCCCTGGGCAGAGAAACAAACTATTGCCTAACTGCCACATGTTCTATAAATGTGTTTTTCTTGGAGAAACTGTTCTAGGGCAAGACCTTCTGCAAACGTTAGTGAACTGCATTGCCATAGTTCTGCCCATTGAATATTCAGGAAAGGTATTGCAAAATGCCTCAAATAGGCAATACTGTTCAATGGAAATTTACACCACGATGTTGGGCTTATTTGTGGTACTGCATAAATACTGCAGATAAAGGGCCATTTTTATTTTTTTTCATTCTTCCACCCGTTTCACCACTGTCGGCTTTCAATGCTGCACTGAAATTGACGGTCAGGACTGCTGTGCTATGATGGCTTAACCCTTCTGCGCACCATGCCGTACAATTACATTGGGGTGTAGTGTATGCATCATGCTCGCTCTCTGAGCCCTACCCATACACAGCGGGTGCTAGGACTGGGATCAGCGATGATGCCAATCCTGGTCATTTAACACCGCAGATGTCAGTCGCTTGTAACCACAGCATCTGAGGCAGCTTTCCCCAGGAGTGCTGCACTCCCAGGGCCCAAACTGCACCCTCCATCAGTATTGAAGGAGTTATTTGCGGTGATAGCTCCAAGCCTAGAGGCTACCAAGCTTACCACAGCAGAGCTCCATAGGAACTTGGCGACTCTCCCTCAGACTGCATTGATAAATCACTGTTGTCTACGGGAAAAGTGATCACAAGTTCATGTTCCCTTGGAGGACTGTGGGGAAAGAAGTTTCACTAAATATATGAAAAATAAAAATATTAAACTACCCTTGTTTCCTTAGTTTACATATAGAAATAATAAACAATTAGCATAACAGATATCGCCACATCCCAAAATTGCTGAACTATTCAAATATAAAAATATTTTACCTGTGTAACAGGGAATAAAATAAATCCGTGATTTGCCTTTATCCCCTCATAAAAATTGAATAAACAATGAAAAAGTCAAAATGACACTAATAAAACCTACAGTCTGCCCTGTAGAAAACAAGCCCACATACAGCTCTGTAGATGGGAATGTAAAAAATCTATGGCAGTCAGAAAAGGTTTTTATATTTTTAAAAGTGGGAACACAAAATAAAAACTATAATTTTGGCATCAATGCACTGCAACAATCTTGACCAGCAGGAAGACTGTCCTTTTTAGAGCACCTTTTAGAGAACCTTAAAATCTTCGCCGGGACCAGACAGTCCCAAATATAAAACAGAAAAATGAGGCAGCACTCCATATATAAAAAGATATGTCTCCTTTATTCACCCATGTGGGCAGTGCGACGTTTCGGCTCCAAACAACTGAGCCTTTCTCAAGTCAGAGAAAGGCTCAGTTGTTTGGAGCCGAAACGTCGCACTGCCCACATGGGTGAATAAAGGAGACATATCTATATCACAGAACAAAATGGACGCTTAAAAGCTGTCAAAAACTTTATTGGTATACACTAAAAAGCCCACCTGGGCTATATCCACATGAACACCTGACCAAAAGGTGGTCTTACTTAGGTCACCAATAACAGGTTAATGGAGTTCTGTCCCGCACCATAAGGATGGCCCCTTGGTCTTTAGACTAGGCACAGATCTTTAGGGTCCGTTGGTTGTTTTCTGTAGTTGTCTACTACCCGACGGCTTCCCTCTTTGTTATTGGTGACCTGAGACCACCTTTTGGTCAGGTGTTCATGTGGATATAGCCTAGGTGGGCTTTTTAGCGTATACCAATATAGTTTTTGACAGCTTTTAAGCGTCAATTTAGTTCTGTTATTTTTTTATTTATTTTTTTTCCCACCCTGCTCTTTCTCCAGTAAAATGAATAGTGCCATTAAAGAATTAAATTTGTCCCACAAAAAACAAGTGCGCGTGCATCTGTGTAAACAGAAAAAATGGTGGCTCTTGAAAAGTGGGGAAGGAAAAGTGGAACTGAAAAAATTAGGTTGTGTCCTTAAAGGGTTAAATTATATGGGCTTAAGTGATCACTCTTCCCTGTACAGTGGGGTTGATTGCTGCATGTAATTGTGGCTAGCCTTCCCAGTTACAAGATGATGGGCAGTTATCGGGAATTAGATTTAGTCCCGATAATTGCCTCGTCATTCAACCATGTTAAAGGGCCTTTAGAACTTAGAACTGATGAGGCTGATGTACTTGCCTTGACTAAAACATGATGGTGTGCTTTAGTAATCCGTTTTGTAAGGTTTTTTTTTTTTATTTTTTTATTTTTTATTTTTCCTCGATATTAAATTTAGCATTTTAAGTCTTCCTTAAAGGGAACCTGTCATCAACTTTATGCGGACCTCACCAAGGGCAGCTTCAAGTAGTGACAGAAATGCTGATCTCAGCAGTGTCACTCATGAGCTAAAAGTAAGAGGTCACTGAGAACCAGGATCATAATCATTGAAGCCCAGGGCTTGAAAAGAGTCACATCTACCTGAGAAGAGTCCTGGTTATTTATAATGAAAATCCCTGCTCTAGCTGCTACCAATCCTGACACATGAGCAGCTAAACAGCCACCTTGTCGATGTCCAGAGCGGAGGATTACACTCGCACGCGCTCGTGTGAAACGGCCGTTAAGGGGAAGTACGGAGATGGCTCGTGCTCCATATGTGGTGGCTGATGGCTGTATAATTCAGTCTACACTACGGTCATTTAACCAATCAGATGCTGCTGTCAATGGGTACCATGGCACCTGTATGGTTAGAGGAAGGGAGCTCTCTTTCCCTGATTGGAGCGCCTGTGGTGAAATAGTGGGGCTCCTACTGGTTCCTTTGACAGCTTGGGGCTTGTGAAGGCTCCCCCAGAGCTGAAACAAAATATTTAAATTCAAATCTACCCCCCCCCCCCAACATAACTAGTATTGTGACACATTTCTGAACTATTAAAATATAACTATTTTGTGTGCGCTGTAATGGGGAATATAATAACTTTCTATTTTTCATGTTCTCCCCAAAAATGGAATAAAAAGTGATCAATAAGTCATAAGTACCCCAAATGGTACCAATAAATGCAAAAAATTTGCCTTTGTAGAGATCTGAAGACAGAAGAAATAATCAGAATATGCTGCTGCAAAAAATTGAAAGGTTTATTTTTTGGGGAGTAGTAAATCATAATAGAAACTTTATTTGGGATTGTTGTAATTGTACCGACCCACAGATTAAGGCCTCATGCATGTGGCCGTTCCATGCATTGGGGACCACAGTTTGCGGTCCCCAATGCACGGCCAGTGTCCGTACAGTGGCTGGGACACTTTCTTCTTTCACAGTGCTCTGGGTGTTCATTGCTGTGCATGGGAGTAAGCCCCGCCCCTTTACCAAACTTCCTGTTGACGGAGGTTTTGCTAGTGCACAATTGGGCCTCGGATGAAGACGTCACTTCTCCATATGAAAATGTTGTGGGGAGGGGGTGCAAGTCTGTGTATGTGTTAATATATTGTACCGGTATCTATGTTCCTCATGTGGGAAGTTGTCTTCTGTTACAGTTGTTTTCTCTAATTGCAGGTCTGAGTGGTGCAATGGCTAGTATAAGTGTTCGCTCAAGTACTCCGGGCTCGCCCACCCATGTCGGTGGAAGTTCTAATACCAGCCGTAGGAGAAATGGACTCCTCGATGTCGATCTGAATACTTTCATATCAGAGGAAATGGCACTCCACTTGGACAATGGCGGCACTAGAAAGCGTACCTCAGCCCAATGCAGCAACGTCATTACGGACTCGCCAACCAATAAACGCAACAGAATGATCTAATCCTACAAAATTCAAAACAAAAAAAAAATAAAAAATCCACCATGCTGCTTGAAAGCCACTTTATCCTCAACATGCTGTCTGAAAGGAACCATCTTCCCTTTTCACTGTTCAAAACACGTGAATTCAACAATTGCCATAAGGAAGTTCTAAATATTACCGTAGATGCATATTGGCTTTCTTTACCGAACTTCACAGAACATCTAAAATTGTGTAGTATATGGTAAGATCATCCTAGGTGAACATCAGTCCATTAAATGCAAAGTGACCTTACTTGTGTTTGCAAAGGGAAAGGAATCATTATTCACTTTTTTTTTCTTTTGTTTTTCCAGTGTATTGCCATTTGAGTTTGCCCAAGACATTAGTGGGCATACCCATCTGTTCTGTAGGCTTCCATTGTTTTCATACACTGTGCAAATAATTTTATTTTCTGTTCAGTTTTGGTTGTCGTGTGATTATGTACAGAGATGCTATGATGGTCGTACACACTGGGCCTCATTTATCAAGACTCTAACAGTAAGACTGTCTTAACCAATCAGAAATATGATTTAATTTTTTATTATTTTTTCAGAACTGCTTAAGAAATAAAAGATGAGCTGTGATTGGCGGCTGTGGGGAGCGCAGACCGTCTTGCTGTTAGCCAGTTTTCTTAAGAGTTGTCCCATCTTGCTGTTTCCACGGCTCTAGGTGGCCAGGCTTAGGGAAGCAGCCGAGCGAGCCGGCGCCCCAGGGGATGCGGAAGCGGCATAGCTTGTTCTATGTTTGCATACTGCAATGGGAATTACGGAAACTGTGTAACGCCGTCCTGTGCGGCTCTTTCCGTAAGCCCAGCCAGCACTTGGTCCCATCGTGGAAATGCCGAGATGGGACGACCCCTTTAAATGAGACCCAATGAATCCATGTATGAAAGGCTCTTGGATTCACTTTGTATGTTATTAGTGCTCTGACATGCCAATATTAAAATGTCTCCAAATTATTCTCCGTAGGCTTTTAAAGTTGGACAATTTAAGCATATGTATGCACTTATTTACATGCTTGTTGTAACCTTGTTAGGTAATTGTAACTGTATAAGCCACACTAAAACCTAAAAAAACCCAGACTCTATAACGTTCTCCTTGTACATTCTTGGTCAGTAGTGTATTTATTCTCTGATAACTGAAGGTATCGTTTTCCTCTCCCCAGCTTTTATTTGATTTGCGTTCTCCTTCCAACCAGACGGCGGTCTTTTCCCAGACTACTTGTAATGAACAATTTTTAGTCCTATTGGGGTTGTGTTGCAGTATATGCCTTTTGTGAGCAATTAGGTGGCTCTAGCCTCGTAGTGGTATTTCTTCGTATCTGTGGCATGCCATCTGACACATTTGAGCGCTTGCTGCAGCTTCATTATTTGCCCTAGACTGCAAAAAACAGGTTTGTTTGAATGGTCTGACGAAGTCTTACAACGGCTACCCAGTGTTAGGTTTTTATAGTGCTTCAAATGCCCTCTCCCCATGTAAACCAATGATCTTTGGGAAGAATGAGCTCCCGTCCGTTCTATACCCGCGTTTGGAATTGAACACTATCCGCTCTGTACTTCGAGATGGTACTTTACCGCTTTGCAAGTAGCTCATGGATGCCCCAAACAGTAAAAGGGCTACCAAAAGAAGGTTCCTTTGTATTACTTTGGTGCACAGTGTAAACACATTGAACTTATTCCTGGCCACTTGAGAAATATCCAGCTTTGTATAATGTTGAAAATTTTGATCTGTATAACTTTTGTATTATTGGGATTATTATCATTTAGAACCTTGCAACCGAGTATACGGAATCATTTGGCCTTAATCTGCTGTTTTCTGAATCCATGCGTTTTGTCACCAGACTTCATCCGTGACATTGTGTAAACTGAACTTCATTTTGTATGGCAATAAAGGCACTCCTGCGAACTGTGGTGAAATGGTCTGATGGTTGGGGGAAAGGGTGGGGGTGCCTTACGTGTTCCTGTACCGTGACCTTGGATGTGTATTCATGGGTAAGGTATGCGGCTTGGTGCTGGTCATTGGTGACGACAGATCACGGCTTGGCATGGATGCTGAGCACCATCATTTATGAAGTTCAGTTTAGAGGAGATGTTACTTATGTATAGTTGTAAGGTAGCAATCGCCTGTGCAAAAAAATAATAAATCTACGTGTGCATATGGTCTCCTTACCAATTACTTTTTTGTAGGAAGTCCTTTTAAAAATTTAAGATGTTTAACACTTGGTCCGACAAAAAAACGTAACAGATTTCACCACAAAAGCAGCATGTAGTGCCCGCAGAGTCACCCCACTACACTGAAAGGGTAGATCTGCAGAAACAATTGGTATCCTGTGGTTTTGAAATCCGTGCCACATGTCAGTTTTTGCTTTGGATATTTTTCTGCAATGTGTGGCTGAGATTTATAAAAATCTCCTCATCCGCTGTGCTGCTACCGTCTCATGTTGTGTATTTTTTGTTTGCGTACCTGGATGGGAAATCCACAGTGCCGCTGTTACCTATGGACATACCTTTAGTCCAGTTTCGCATGAGCTTGTGCGGTCTGTGTGACGGCTGCCAGTCTACTGTCCGGTGCTCGCTGAATCCTGAGTACAGGACAGTAGACCCGCAGTCAGGCTGAGATCACTATGGTGCATTTCTGGTGTGGACTGCACACGCTCATGTGAAACAGGCCCTGAAGGGGCTATCCCAACTGGAGCATTTATGGCATATCCATCCCAGGTTTGGGTCCTACCTCTGGGACCTACTATTTCCTGAAGAGGGTCCTGTTGCTCCCAGCCGGCAGAGATGGCGGCACTTTCCATTCTCTTCAGTAGCACTTTCTAAATGGCCCAGAGTGCTGACTTTATCTTTTGGAAGTGCTGTTGAAGTCCATATACGGCTCTCTCCGTACGTGGGCACGTTTCCATTCTTGGCCAGATGTCATGGGGTCCTGTTCTGGAGATATAAGTGGGTCTCGCTCCTTTCACACACTTGTGGCATATCCTGTGGAAATGCCATAAATGTCCCAGATGGGGCAACCCCTTAAAGCAGGCATCCTCAAACTGCGGCCCTCCAGCTGTTGCAAAACTACAACTCCCAGCATGCCTGAACAGCCTACAGCAGGACATTGTGGGAGTTGTAGTTTTACAACAGCCGGAGGGCCGCAGTTTGAGGATGCCTGCCTTAAAGGGTTTACCGAATGAAAAGGTTTTTCCTCCAACATCCCAAGAGACCATTTGCAATGTTCCTGATTTTTACTTGCGACGGTTCACATCTAAGAAGTGCTGCTGCCAAAACGAGTATGTGAAAACTTCCACGTCGGCCAGTCATCTGGGTTGGTAGATGTACATGTTCTGCCTTGTGACGATGAAGCTGGCCACGTTCAGGTAGGGCTGGACAGCAGGTGTAATGGAAGGGCTGCACAGGGGGTTCCTCTGTAAAAACGTTAGCGGTAAGCTCGCCATTTTTGTACCATTTGCTTGGGACGTGCCAAGTGAACGTTAAAGCTGCCCTTTTAACATTGTGTGAGCTGTGTTCATTAAAATACATGCCTCTTTCCTTTTGGCAAGTTTAAGTAACACTTCTGGTTTTGACAGCAAATTTTAACTAATAAAACTACGCCATTAACAACCCTGTGGTGCTTTTTTTTTAAAGTGATCAGTAGTTTTGATAGTATATTAGAATTCAGCACTGCCAGTCAGTAACATGCTTGCTGCAATAATATGAGGCTATGATTTCTACTGCAGAGAAATAGTAGTTCTCGGTCTCCAGACTAATGGCTTCAGTTTTCTGTCCCAGTTCCTGGGTACTGCGGAATAATTAGAGGGTCTACTATTGCTCTAGATATACTCATTCTAGAGCGTGGGCCTCAAAGTCTCCTTTTGAGTGGCATTTAGGACACCACCTACTGAGCCGAGTGGTGGTGGACACACATGCTAAGTCCCTCTGCTATATCAGTGACTGATAGCTATCTCTGTACACACTTAAAGGGATTCTCTGACAATGCTAATTTTTCAGCAAATGCCTACAGCCTGTGTCCGTAAACAAGATTCATACGTACCTGCCTCTTCTGGCTGTTCATGTTCACATGCGCCTCTGCAGCCAGTGACTTGGGCAGAAGCAGCACGTTGCCGCTGAAGCCACTTCCTGGCTGCAGCGGAGCATATTCCCATGTTGTGCAGAAAAAAACAATCTGGAGGGCCAGAGTAGTGGGGAGCAGGTAACTATGAATCTACTTTCTTATGAAGGCAGGCTGTGGGCACTTTCTGAGAAATTAGAGCCCCTTTAAGGTGGGTCTCTACTGCTTGACAGTCGGGCAGATAATGAGAGATGAAGGTTCCCATGAACGATCTGCCCATCTAAAATGGTTCATCGGGTGAAGCAGTTGTTCATGTGAACACCAAAATTATCTTTTCTGGCCAGTAGGTGGTGCGATCTAAACTGTTATCTGCAGCTGTATGCGGACGAGCAGATGGCAGTAATTGCTTATCTTCGTACTGTGGAATACTTCCATAACAAGCAGGCAGTCGTGCTGCATACAGGATGGTGAAAACGGGTCAGGGGATCTGAATAAAAAAAACCTGCATGGGGAAGATGTACATGAGGTAAGAAACTGAGGAAAAACACTTTAAAATGCTTTTGTTTTTGTGTTAATGTGCTATGAGTATTTATTAACATGAGTTGTTTTTTGTAGTGTGTTTTTTTTTGTTTTTTTTTGTTTTTGTTTTTTTGGTGCGATCCTTTTCCAAAGATTTCACCTTTTGATTATGTATCTGTGTGAATCTGTATTTCATTTGTAATTGGGTCTGATCATGTCATACTAATGCAGAAAATCCTTTTCCCTGTTAAATATACAGTTCTCTCCCTAAGGGCTCATGCACACGACCATATGTATTTTGGGGTCTGCAAAAAATACGAATGACATCTGTGTGCATTCCGTATTTTGCGGAACGGAACAGCTGACCTGTGATGGAACAGTCCTATCCTTGTCCATAATGCGGACAATAATAGGACATTATATATATATATATATATATATATATATATATATATATATATATATATATAATTTTTTTTTTTTTTTTTTGCAAAACGAAAATGGGATGCATGCGGAGTACCGTTTTTTTGTGGACCCATTGGAATGAATGGTTCAGCATACGGTCCGCAAAATAAAAACGCAACGGTTAGGGAAGGAAAATACGTTTGTGTGCATAAGTCCTAAGGCAGGGATGGTGTGTGTGAGGGGGGAAAATGGAAACCTTTGCAATGTTCACTCGCAGTCTCACAGCAGACTTCCTCAGTCATATCAGACTTGCAGCAACTTCCCTACCTCACACCAAACTACAACTCTGCTGTTCTTTAGGCAGCCCTCCCTTCTACATGACCCTATAGCAGCTAGGGCGAAGCTCTTGGGGAGAGAGAGAGAGTGCCCAAACTGCAACTCACAACCTACTTATTTATCTCAAAGTGCCAACAAAGCAATTTAACTTGAATACAGAAAAATACCAGCCAAGTTAAGCTGTGGGCACGTGGCTTAACACAGGCCCCAGTAAAATGAATGCCTCAGTTGGTGTCCCCTAGAATTAAAAATGTCCCATTATTGGCCCCCATTATTAATAATGCCCCCATTAGTGCCCACATAATATTAATAATGCCCCCCCCCCCCTCCCCACTCTTATTCAACTAAAAAAAATAAGTTCACCTCATCCATTTGATCGTGCCGCAGTGAACACTCGCTGCTCACTGGATGCTCAGGAACCAGATCTGGGCTCCAGCATGATGATGATTGGCAGGTCCAGCAGCTTCGAAACTACATCACGCTGAGCAACAAGTGTTCTCTGTGGCACAATCAAATGGATGAGGTAAGTTTATTTATTTTAACAGAAGTAAAAGGGGGGGGGGGCGGCGAGGGCTGTACTAATGAGCGCTTCACGATGGAAACACTTATTAGTAATGGTGCACAGGTGGCAACCCTACACAGGGCTGACACAGAGCTGTGTGCCCACAGAGAGGCCTCTGAGTGCGCGTGCCAGAGGTTCGCCACCTTTTCCCTACAGTTAAGTTCTGTAGTGCATCCTCTAGGTCAGGGATAGCCAACCTGCGGATCTCCATCTGTTGTAAAACTACAACTCCCGGCCTACCCTGCTGTAGGCACTTTGGGCATGCTGGGAGTTGTAGTTTTGCTACAGCTGTAAAGACTCAGGTTGGCCATCCCTGCTCTAGGTGTTCAAACATGACAACAATGGCAAATATTGAATAGTTTAGTACTACAAGCTGCTCGGGCCAGTGCTCAGTAGAAATGTTACGACTCCAGGTTAAAAAAAAAATCTGTTACTAATATTGTGTAATTTATTAACTTTCTTGTATATTTATAAAAGTTTACAAATGTTGATTATAAATTTTATGTTCTATCAATCGATGGCCCCTGTTTATCAAACAGTGATGAGCAGGGTGTTCTAGTGGTGATTAGATAATAATGTAATGGTATTGAGATCCGTTATGGGATCTCAATACTGGAAAAAAACGCTTCAGTTTTGTCCCTATTCATTGTCAATGGGGACAAAACTAAACTGAACGGAATGCTCCAAATAGCATTCCCTTCCGTTTAGTTGCGTTCCCATGTCATAGAGCAAACCACAACATGTAGTTTGATTTCCGTCCTGGGATGCGAAGCAAGACGGAGCCGGCATCACTCCCAATGCAAGTCAATGGGGACGGATCCGTCCCCCATTGCCTTTCAATGGAGTTCATGACGGATCTGTCTTGGCTATGTTACAGATAATACAACTGGTTCCGTTCATAACCTATGCAGATGGTTGTATTATCCGTAACAAGCATTTTTGCTGGATCCAGCAAAAAACGCTTGTGTAAAAGTAGCCTTATAGTATAAGTATCTTACACTATAAACAGTGATAATCAGGTATAAGCAGGGTGTTTTAGTAATAATAGAAAATCAGGCCTCACAACTCCTCTGTTCTTTCTGTCCTAATACTGTAAGCAGTACTAACCAAGGAGCTCTTGTGCTGATAGATAATCGGTTCTTACCTCTCATGTTTTTTTTTTTTATAAGCAGGGTTTCCTAGTGGTGATACATAATCAGTTCTCGCCTTTTCTGTCTTCTTTCCTGTCCTTATACTATAAGCAGTGATAACCAGGGTGCTCTAGTGATGATCAGTTCTCATCACTCCTGTGTTCTCCCCTGTCTTTATCTATCACTACTAGAACACCCTGCTTATCACTGCTTATAATATAAGGATAGTAGAGAACACAGGAGAGGTGAGGACTGATTATCTGTCATCACTAGAACACCCTGCTTATCACTACTTATAATATAAAGACAGGGGAGAACACAGGAGTGATGAGAACTGATCATCACTAGAGCACCCTGCTTATCATATAATCAGTTCTTACCTCTCCTGTGTTCTCTCCTTATACTATAAGCAGTGATAAGCAGGGTGCTCTAGTGGTGATACATAATCAGTTCTCACCTCTCCTGTCCTTATACTATAAGCAGTGATAAGCAGGGTGTTCTAGTGATGATAATCAGTTCTCACCTCTCCTGTCCTTATACTATAAGCAGGGTGCAAGTAGTGATAGATAATCAGTTCTCACCTCTCCTGTCCTTATACGATAGGCAGTGATTAGCAGTGTGTTCTAGTGATGATAATCAGTTCTCACCTCTCCTGTCCTTATACTATAATCAGTGATGAGTAGAGATGAGCACCTGGATGTTCGGGATCCGAACTCGACCCGAACTTTAACCTGAACCCCATTGAAGTCAATGGGGACCCGAACCTTTAGGCACTAAAAAGGCTGTAAAATAGTCCGGGAGAGGGCTGCAAAAGGCAGCAAAATGTAGGTAAATGCCCTGCAAACAAATGTGGATAGGGAAATGAATTTAAATAAAATAAATAAAAATTAACCAATATCCATTGGAGAGAGGTCCCATAGCAGAGAATCATGCATCATATCACCCACCACTGGAGAAAGCCACTTTCAGTTATTTCGGGCCCAGCACCCAGACAGAGGAGAGAGGTCCCACAGCAAGGAATAAGGCGTCATATCACCCACCACTGGAGAAGGCCACTTTCAGTTATTTCGGGCCCAGCACCCAGACAGAGGAGAGAGGTCCCACAGCAAGGAATAAGGCGTTATATCACCCACCACTGGACAAGGCTACTTCCAGTTATTTAGGCCCCGGCGCCCAGATTGAGGAGAGGTTCATTCAACTTTGGGTTGCACCGCAAGATCATGGTAAAGTTAAAAAAAATGAAGATTCAATAAAGAAGTGCCCCGGAGTACAAGAATACATGGTTGAGGGGGAGGCAGTTATAAATGTCTATTCTGCACAAGGGAGGCACAGGTCCTGTGGGATCCATGCCTGGTTCATTTTTATGAACGTCAGCTTGTCCACGTTGGCTGTGGACAGGCGGCTGCTTTTGTCAGTAATGACGCCCCCTGCCGCGCTTAATACACATTCAGACAAAACGCTGGCAGTCGGGCAGGCCAGCACCTCCAAGGCATAAAATGCTAACTCTGGCCACGTGGACAATTTGGAGACCCAGAAGTTGAATGGGGCCGAACCATCAGTCAGTACGTGGAAGGGGTGTGCAGACATACTGTTCAACCATGTTAGTGAAATGCTGCCTCCTGCTAACACGTTCCGTATCAGGTGGTGGTGCAGTTAGCTGTGGCGTGGAGACAAAAATATTCCACATCTCTGCCATGCTAACCCTGCCCTCAGAGGAGCTGGCCGTGACACAGCTGCGTTGGCGACCTCTTGCTCCTCCTCTGCCTTCGCCTTGGGCTTCCACCTGTTCCCCTGTGACATTTGGGAATGCTCTCAGGAGCGCTTCTACCAGCGTGCGCTTGTACTCGCGCATCTTCCTATCACGCTCCAGTGCAGGAAGTAAGGTGGGCACATTGTCTTTGTAACGGGGATCCAGCAGGGTGGCAACCCAGTAGTCTGCACACGTTAAAATGTGGGCAACTCTGCTGTCGTTGCGCAGGCACTGCAGCATGTAGTCGTTCATGTGTGCCAGGCTCCCCAGAGGTAAGGACAAGCTGTCCTCTGTGGGAGGCGTATAGTCATCGTCCTCCGTATCCTCCCAGCCACGCACCAGTGATGGGCCTGAGCTGTGTCGGGTGCCACCCCGCTGTGAACCTGCTTCATCCTCCTCCACCTCCTCCTCACCCTCCTCATCCTCCAGTAGTGGGCCCTGGCTGGCCTCATTTGTACCTGGCCTCTGCTGTTGCAAAAAAACTCCCTCTGAGCCACTTCTAACAGACTGGACTGTAAGTGCTAAAAATGAACCCTCCTCCTCCTCCTCCTCCTCCTCCTCCTCCTGGGCCACCTCCTCTTCCATCATCGCCCTAAGCGTTTTCTCAAGGAGACATAGAAGTGGTATTGTAACGCTGATAACGGTGTCATCGCCACTGGCCATGTTGGTGGAGTACTCGAAACAGCGCAACAGGGCACACAGGTCTCTCATGGAGGCCCAATCATTGATGGTGAAGTGGTGCTGTTCCGCAATGCGACTGACGCGTGTGTGTGCTGCAGCTGAAACTCCACTATGGCCTGCTGCTGCTCGCACAGTCTCTCCAGCATGTGCAAGGTGGAGTTCCACCTGGTGGGCACGTCGCATATGAGGCGTTGAGCGGGAAGGCCGAAGTTACGCTGTAGCGCAGACAGGCGAGCAGCGGCAGGATGTGAACGCCGGAAGCGCGCACAGACGGCCCGCATTTTATGCAGCAGCTCTGACATGTCGGGGTAGTTGTGAATAAACTTCTGCACCACCAAATTCAGCACATGCGCCAGGCAAGGGATGTGCGTCAAACCGGCTAGTCCCAGAGCTGCAACGAGATTTCACCCATTATCGCACACCACCAGGCCGGGCTTGAGGCCCACCTGCAGAAACCACTCGTCGGTCTGTTGTTCAATACCCCGCCACAACTCCTGCGCGGTGTGGGGCCTGTCCCCAAAACATATTAGTTTCAGAATGGCCTGCTGACGTTTACCCCGGGCTGTGCTGAAGTTGGTGGTGAAGGTGTGTGGCTGACTGGATGAGCTGGTGAAAGCAGAGGAGGAGGCTACAGGAGGCAAAGAATGATGCCCTGCGATCCTTGGCGGCAGAAGGACGTGCGCCCAGCCGCCACTACGTTTACCCAGTGTGCACTTAAGGAGATATAGCATCCCTGGCCGTGCTTACTGGTCCACGTATCTGTGGTTAGGTGGATCTTGCCACAGATGGCGTTGCGCAGTGCACACTTGATTTTATCGGATACTTGGTTGTGCAGGGAAGGCACGGCTGTCTTGGAGAAGTAGTGGCGGCTGGGAACAACATACTGTCAGACAGCCATGGACATCAGCTGTTTGAAGCTGTCTGTGTCCACCAGCCTGAATGACAGCATTTCAAAGGCCAGTAGTTTAGAAATGCTGGCATTCAGGCCCAGGGCTCGAGGGTGGCTAGGTGGGAATTTACGCTTTCTCTCCAAGGTTTGTGAGATGGAGAGCTGAACGCTGCCGTATGACATGGTGGAGATGCTTGGTGACGCAGGTGGTGGTGTCGGTGGCACATCCTCTGGTGGGCGGCAGGTGCCAACGTTCCTCCCGAGGCGGAGGAAGAGGCCGAGGCAGCAGCAGAAGAGGGAGCAGGGGGAGCCAGAGTGAGTTCCTTGCATTTAAGGTGTTTACTCCACTGCAGTTCATGCTTTGAATGTAGATGCCTCGCTTCAGGCTCTGATGGCACAGCGTGCAAACCACTCGGGTCTTGTTGTCAGCACATTGTTTAAAGAAGTGTCATGCCAGGGAACTCCTTGAAGCTGCCCTTGGGGTGCTCGGTCCCTGGTGGCGGTGGCCAGTAGCATGCAAACTTTCTTGGCGGCGGCTGTTCTGCTTTTGCCCCCTGCTCCCTCTTTTGCTACGCTGTTGGCTCGGTTTCACCACTGTCTCTTCCTCTAAACTATGAAAGTAAGTGGCACGACCTTCATTCCATGTGGGGTCTAGGACCTCATTGTCCCCTGCATCGTCTTCCACACAGTCTTCCTCTCTGACCTCCTGTTCGGTCTGCACACTGCAGAAAGACACAGCAGTTGGCATCTGTGTTTCGTCATCATCAGAGACGTGCGGACTCCGATGAGGTGGTATTACCATGTCCTCATCATCAGGAAACATCATTGGTTGTGCATCAGTGCATTCTATGTCTTCCACCACTGGGGAAGGGCTAGGTGGATTCCCTTGGAAAACCCTGCCAGCAGTCTTCAAATAGCATAAGAGACTGCTGCATAACTTGAGGTTCAGACAGTTTCCCTGATATGCATGGGGGTGATGTGACAGACTGATGGGCTTGGTTTTCAGGCGCCACCTGTGCGCTTTCTGCAGAAGACTGGGTGGGAGATAATGTTGTGAACGTGCTGGATCCACTGTCGGCCACCCAATTGACTAGCGCCTGTACCTGCTCAGGCCTTACCATCCTTAGAACGGCATTGGGTCACACCAAATATCGCTGTAAATTCTGGCGGGTACTGGAACCTGAGGTAGTTGGTTCACTAGGACGTGTGGCTGTGGCAGAATGGCCACGTCCTCTCCCAGCACCAGAAGGTCCACTAACACTACCACGACCGCTTCCGTGTCCCTTACTAGATGTTTTCCTCATTGTTACCGTTCACCAAGCACCACAATAAGAAAAAAAATATGTGGCCCACTGTATTGATTTCAAATTCAGGCCTTTTTTTACAGGCACCTAACACTATCTGCCTATTTATTTAAGTAGCGTATTACACTTATCCAGGCACAGCAGTAACCACTGATTTAGGGGAATATCTCTTTTAGGGCTAGTATTTAGGCCCTGGATGAAAGGTATCCTTTTATGGACAGATTTACACTTGGAGATGCACAGTAGCGTGAGAAAAAATATGTAGGATTATGCCTTCAGCTATTGTATTTTAACACTTTGTGTAATATACCCTTTAACGGACAGAAATACAAAGGGAGATGCACGGTAGCGTGTGAAGTTAATGAGGATGACCCTCTCAGCACTTGTATATACACCTTGAGTGTAATATACCCTTTTACGGACAGATTAACACTTGGCCTGTAACAGCCGTAATACCAGATTAAGGGTATTGCTATTTTGGCAATTGAATTTCACCCCAAAACAAAATATATGTTTTGGCGGACACTATTATACTTTGCAAGCCACTACTGGAACACCAGATTCAGGGTATTGCTATTTTGGCAATTGAATTTCACCCCAGAACAAAATATACCCTTTTCTAGACAGATTAACACTTGGCCTGCAACAGCTGGGACACCAAATTCAGGGTATTGCTATTTTGGCAACTGAATTTCACCCCAGAACAAAATATATGTTTTGGCGGACACTATTATACTTTGCAAGCCACTACTGAAACACCAGATTCAGGGTATTGCTATATTGGCAAGTGAATTTTACCCCAGAACAAAATATACCCTTTTACGGACAGATTAACACTTGGCCTGCAACTGCTGGAACACCAGATTCAGGGTATTGCTATTTTGGCAATTGAATTTCACCCCAGAACAAAATATATGTTTTGGCGGAGACTATTATACTTTGCAAGCCACTACTGGAACACCAGATTCAGGGTATTGCTATTTTGGCAATTGAATTTCACCCCAGAACAAAATATACCCTTTTACAGACAGATTAACACTTGGCCTGCAACAGCTGGGACACCAAATTCAGGGTATTGCTATTTTGACATCTGAATTTCACCCCAGAACAAAATATATGTTTTGGCGGACACTTTTATACTTTGCAAGCCACTACTGGAACACCAGATTCAGGGTATTGCTATATTGGCAATATAATTTCACCCCAGAACAAAATATATGTTTTGGCGGACACTATTATAGTTTGCCAGCCACAGCTGAAACCACTGATTTATGGTATTGCTATTTTGGCAATTGAATTTCATCCCAGAACAAAATATACCCTTTTACGGACAGAGTAACACTTGGCCTGCAACAGTTGGGACATCAGATTCAGGGTATTGCTATTTTGGCAATTAAATTTCACCCCAGAACAAAATATACCCTTTTACGGACAGATTAACACTTGGCCTGCAACTGCTGGAACGCCAGATTCAGGGTATTGTTATTTTGGCAATTGAATTTCACCCCAGAACAAAATTTATGTTTTGGCGGACACTATTATACTTTGCAAGCCACTACTGGAACACCAGATTCAGGGTTTTGCTATTTTGGCAATTGAATTTCACCCCAGAATAAAATTTATGTTTTGGCGGACACTATTATACTTTGCAAGCCACTACTGGAACACCAGATTCAGGGTATTGCTATTTTGGCAATTGAATTTCACCCCAGAACAAAATATACCCTTTTACGGACAGATTAACACTACGCCTGCAACAGCTGGGACACCAGATTCAGGGTATTGCTATTTTGTTCTGGGGTGAAATTCAATTGCCAAAATAGCAATACCCTGAATCTGGTGTCCCAGCTGTTGCAGGCGTAGTGTTAATCTGTCCGTAAAACGGTATATTTTGTTCTGGGGTGAAATTCACTTGCCAATATAGCAATACCCTGAATCTGGTGTTCCAGTAGTGGCTTGCAAAGTATAATAGTGTCCGCCAAAACATATATTATGTTCTGGGGTGAAATTCAATTGCCAAAATAGCAATACCCTGAATCTGGTGTCCCAGTAGTGGCTTTCAAAGTATAATAAAGTCCACCAAAACATTTATTTTGTTCTGGGGTGAAATTCAATTGCCAAAATAGCAATACCCTGAATCTGGTGTCCCAGTAGTGGCTTGCAAAGTATAATAGTGGCCGCCAAAACATATATTTTGTTCTGGGGTGAAATTCAATTGCCAAAATAGCAATACCCTGAATCTGGTGTTTCAGCAGTTGCAGGCCAAGTGTTAATCTGTCCTTAAAAGGGTATATTTTGTTCTGGGGTGAAATTCAGTTGCCAAAATATACCCTTTTAAGGACAGATTAACACTTGGCCTGCAACTGCTGAAACACCAGATTCAGGGTATTGCTATTTTGGCAATTGAATTTCACCCCAGAACAAAATATATGTTTTGGCGGACACTATTATACTTTGCAAGCCACTACTGGAACACCAGATTCAGGGTATTGCTATTTTGGCAATTGAATTTCACCCCAGAACAAAATATATGTTTTGGTGGACACTATTATACTTTGCAAGCCACTACTGGGACACCAGATTCAGGGTATTGCTATTTTGGCAATTGAATTTCACCCCAGAACAAAATATATGTTTTGGCGGACACTATTATACTTTGAAAGCCACTACTGGGACACCAGATTCAGGGTATTGCTATTTTAGCAATTGAATTTCACCCCAGAACAAAATATATGTTTTGGCGGACACTATTATACTTTGCAAGCCACTACTGGAACACCAGATTCAGGGTATTGCTATATTGGCAAGTGAATTTCACCCCAGGACAAAATATACCCTTTTACGGACAGATTAACACTTGGCCTGCAACTGCTGGAACACCAGATTCAGGGTATTGCTATTTTGGCAATTGAATTTCACCCCAGAACAAAATATATGTTTTGGCGGACACTATTATACTTTGCAAGCCAGTGCTGGGACACCAGATTTAGGGGATTGCTATTTTGGCAATTGAATTTCACCACAGAAAATAATCTATGCTTTGCCAGACAGCAGACAGTATTATACTTGGCTATCCAAAGCTGGAACACCAGATTTAGGGGATTGGTATTCTGGCAATTGTATTTAAACCCCTTAATAAAATCTAGAAATTGCTATCCTGAGTTTCTAGTGGTGACAATATGCACAGCCAAGCCCCTGATGTAAGATGTAGCAAAAAAATGGATTGATGGACTTGGTGGCAGCTTGATCTGGTGCACCACAAGTCACAAAATGTCCGCCGATCAACCCAAAAAAAAAGTGACAGAAAAACGCTCTGTGCAGCCTAAAAACCAATGAGCAATTAACTAGCAGAAGTTGAATCATTCACAGCTGTAGATCGATCACTTCATTAGGTGCTAATGCTGACTTTTCCCTGCCTAATCTCGCCCTCACAGAAGCTGCGTCCTCTCCCTACACTAATCAGAGCAGTGTGACGTGCGGCGCTACGTGACTCCATCTTAAATAGAGGCTGGGTCACATGCTGCACTTGGCCAATCACAGCCATGCCATTAGTAGGCATGGCTGTGATGGGCTCTTAGGGCAAGAAGTAAAACACTAGCTGATTGGCTGCTGTGCAGCCCTTCAGAAAGCGGGAAAAAATCGCCGAACAACGGACCCGAGCCCGAACTTTTTTGAAAATGTTCGGGTTCGGGTCCGTGTCCCGAACAACCCAAAATTCGGTACGAACCCGAACTATGCTCGAACTGTTCGCTCAACACTAGTGATGATCAGTGTGTTCTAGTGATGATAATCAGTTCTCACCTATCCTGTGTTCTCTCCTGTCCTTATACTATAAGCAGGATGTTCTAGTGGTGATACATAATCAGTTCTCACCTCTCCTGTCCTTTTACTATAAGCAGTTATGAGCAGGGGGCTCTAGTGGTGATATATAGTTCTCACTTCTCCTGTGTTCTGCACTGTCCTTATACTATAAGAAGGGTGCTCTAGTGATGATACATAATCAGTTATCACCTCTCCTGTCCTTATACTATAAGCAGGGTGTTCTAGTGGTGCCCAAAAATGTGCTGCACATGCTCATTAGTGAAGACCAGAGGTAGATGTTCACTGCTGGGCATGTCTGCAGTCATCTCAGAACTGCTAAACAGAACAGGCAGACAGCATTAAATGGGTTGTCTGGGAATAAAAAACTTTTCACAGTAGTCCGCAGCCTGCCTCTGCCATACAATGAATCATACTTACCTGCTTCCCAGCACTCAATCCTACATGCCAAATCTCATGTGTCCATCTTCTGGTCTGCAGCTTGTTTAATTGTGCTGCAGCCAATAACTGGCTTTAGAGGTGGTGTCTCTTGTCAGAACCTCACTTCTGTAGCCCATCATTTGCTGCAGCAGAGCAGATGATCATATCCATAACACAGAGGAAGTAAACAAGCTGTGGACAAAAAGACAGACACATGGGAGGCAGTGCGCAGGACCAGAGCAGATAGTAGGTACGTATGATTCCTTCCATAGCGGAGGCAGGCTGTAGGACAGGGGTAGGCAACCTCCGGCACTCCAGCTGTTGTAAAACTACAACTCCCAGCATGCATACTTGCTCTACTTGTTATCAGAACACCTATAGAAATGGATGGAGCATGCTGGGAATTGTAGTTTCACAACAGCTGGAGTGCCGAAAGTTGCTGATCCCTGCTGTAGGAGGACGTGGGAGGTTTATATGCTTGGTTTTAAAGGATTTTTGTGAGTACAATAAATCTTTTTATACTAATGGTAATCGATGGTATTTCAATATGTGGAGAAATCCTTGATATCCCTAGGACCACGACATTATAGGAGCGGAACAGAAGAAAGGAGGAGTCCTGAATTTACCAGATGTGCCTATAACCTTCTTGCGCTTGTGAGTATATTGGTGTAGTCACAGCCTAGTTTATAGTAGCGGTTCTTCACTATCGGTGCACCTTTTCTGATGTTTTTTAGGACATTTTGAAATAAGAAGACTTCTGTGGGACACGACCTCTCTGTCGGAAAGGGAGAGTGATTATACCTGTGATTGGTTGTGCCGAAAAAATGCGCGGTCTCGTTATTTCATAACTCTCTGTGTGAATTGAACCCACGTCACATTTGAGACACGCTGCGAGAATTCCATTGAAGCTAACGGACTGGAAATATTGTGTATAGCAGGTAAGTATGATAGTTTCCATAGCGGAGGTAGGCTGCGGGCTCCTGTAAAATGTTATTTACTCCCAGACAACCCTTCTATGGCAGCTCCAGATTATACATGTTTCTTTTATTCCTATTTTGACTTGCACATGATTCTCTGCATTTCCAGGATATATAGATTATCAAACTTTTTTTTTTTGTAGGACAAATTTCTAGATTTCTTACAATTATGAAATGTATAGCAGTGTTTTTCAGCTATTAAATGCACAGTGCATTACATATTTACTTACAGGGATTTAGAAAATGTCAGGAATTTCAGAAATTGTATTCCAATAAATATGGTTTAAGTTCCATCTAAGTAGCCTGATTACTCATATATTAGCAAGAAAATTTACTACAGTAAATGTGTAACTACAAAATTATTGGCCATTTATGAATGTGTTTGAATGTGATAAAATGTCAGAGCCAGAGCTTTGATATGCCGACTTCACAGCCCTGGCTCGGGTTCATACAAACAGTGCTATCATGGCTGACCTTCTGATATGATAGTCTTTAATGTGTGGCTGAAATCCTAAAGGCCCCTTTCCAACACAGCAGGCAATTGTCGAGAACAAACTATTAGTTCCCAATAATTGGCGGCACGTCAGAAGAGCTGCCTTTACATGGAGCAATCACCTCTGCTGCATGGGGATGGGGGATCGCTACAGCGTTTACTTGTCCCTATGGCGAATAATTAGGGGTCTTTACCCTCTGCACTGCTAGAAGATGCATCTGGTTTGTGAAGAGGTGCACGCCTCATCATAAATTGGGTGCATCCTCCTGCGGTCCATGCGCCTAGATTGAAATCTATAAACTAAACGGTCAGAAGACCTGCACAAAATCCCTTTAGGGGTCTCTAACTAACAGTCTCTTAATATAAAGATATCTTTATTAATTCTTGTTTAAAACTGAAATGTGAAAAAGAAAAAAATGTATCTAAAAATATCAGTGAAAAGGAATGATAGATCAGCCAGCACTCGGTGGATGTGTCGCACGGGAAGGAGCTCTCTCCACAGCACACACGATAAGAAATATCCCAGCGACTTTTCTTGCTGTTAATCTCTGTTTTAAATTTTATTATGCAAATCACAAAGGTTGCTCGGACGCATTTCGGCTAATGAGCCTTCTTCAACGGATCTAAAATCTAAAAATATCAGTAACAGTGAGACGAATTTGATTAGTAGCTACTAGTGGTTTCTAGCGGCAACTAAGGGACTTGTGGTATCTGAACTATAATACAGTCACCCGCAGGTGCACTATTAGTATAGATGATTGAGGTTACATAGTGTCAATGATTGGCACACTACTGCAATTTACAGGGGCATGTTAGATACTACCGTGTGCTGCAGCCTGAATTAGGTGTCTGTGGGAGTTGGGTGTTATCTTTATCACAGTGAAAGGTGCCACATCCTGTAACAGTCTATCTATGTGTGGCCTACAATTTGGTTACAGGTCACACACATGTATCGACTGTTTCAAAGAGCTTGGCATGTGTTGTGAACCAGTAAGGGTCAAATTTAACCTCAGCTTTAAATAACAATCTGTTTGCGCGTGACCTATTTGATTTTCAGGTCACACGCTTGTATCAGCCGCCCTGGAAATTTCTCATATTGTTGCACATGCTGCAGCTCAGTTGAAAACGAAGTGGCTATTATACACTGACACTGTGTATCCCTTTTTCCCTCTCCACACACTCAGGCTCAGGCATACCAGTCACACATTCAAAGCTGGTTGCCAATCATACACTTGTAACAATTTCTCCCTCAGATAGCCCTTGCGCTAAACTTATATTGCTCACTGTTAACTGCCTAAAACGCTAATCGCTACACTATCTTACAGCCTTCCCGACATGTTTCACCACTATGTGGCTTCATCAGGGGAAGTGAGGAAGATTGAGGTTACACTATGCAACCTCAATTATCTATACTAATAGTGCACCTGCGGGTGACTGCAGGTGCAACCACTAGTAGCTACTAATCAAATTGGTCTCACTGATATTTTTAGATACATTTTTTTCTTTTTCACTTTTCAGTTTTAAACAAGAATTAATAAAGATATATTTTTATATTAAGACACTGTTAGTTAGAGACCCCTAAAAGGATTTTGTCCAGGTCTTCTGACCATTTAGTTTATTGATTATTATATCCAGAGGGTCTCTATGAGGGCTTTCGATAAGACTTTAGATTGAAATCTACTCCAATTGGTGTAGATTTCTATCATCATTTGCACTTGGAAATAGGTGAGGATGGTGTAAAAATGTTGCATGCACCCAAATGTGGGTGCACGGGTGATTAAAAAGTTGTACAATTGGGACTTTTTTATGCCTAAAACTGGGTTAAGGGGCCATGATAAATAACTTTAATTTGGGTGCTTTCCATTTTAAACAGCGATCCTGAGTGTGAACATCGCTTGTGGGCATGACCCCTTGGGACAATATTTTCTAAGTCACCATTTTGCTTCTGCTTTCCTCTTGGAATAAACCGTACTTTTAGTGGAATGGAGTTTTTTTGGATTTGTGGAAAATGATCTTTATGACGTGTATTTGAAAATGTATTGCTAGGGTCATAAACTTTCCCCTCTACCTCCTCTTGTGGTAATGGCGCTACAGCTTGGAGCTTCTGAGGACATGGATGACCTACCAGGAAAACTGAAGTTGTAAGAAGAAAAGATCGGGTGGGACGTGCATCATCACTGCTATAGTATGAACACAGTTTGTTGAAATGACGTGCACATTGTAATACTTCTAATGCCTGCCTGCAATCCACAGAGCTCGGTTTGAGTCAGGCCATGGAAGCACTGGTGCAGTGACCCCATTTTGCCCGTTCTATAATGCAGCCCTCAATTTGAGCAACAAAGGTTTTTGTTCCGAGGGCTGAGACCCCTGCTGATCACAAAAAAAGGAGATGGAAGAGCGCACAAAGAGCACTCTCTCCTCGCTGCAGGAGACCGACACATAGGGAGGAATTTATTATCCCTCGATGCCAGTTTTCTGGCTTTAAAAAGTCACAAAACCTGGTTGTGACTTTTTATGGTTGCAACTGGCATTTTTGTGCCGCCCTCAGCAGTTTCTAAAAAGTGACCAAGGCCACATTTATCAACATTTAAGCCAGGAACTGGTGTAAATGATGACTGAAATCTTTGCCAGCTATGCCCATACCTATTACAGTGATATGCCCCCAGAGTCCAAGATAGAAAAACCCATTTAATTTAGGACAAGGCCATTGTCTAAACCAGGCATCCTCAAACTGCGGCCCTCCAGCTGTTGCAAAACTACAACTCCCAGCATGCCTGAACAGCCTACAGCAGGGCATTGTGGGAGTTGTAGTTTTATAACAGCTGGAGGGCCGCAGTTTGAGGATGCCTGGTCTAAACTGATCCTGTCTTCAGCAGCAAGGAGAGAGAGAGCACTGCGTGTGAGCACTTCTTTCTCTTCTTCCCCTCTACTCAAGCCCCTGCTCTCCTCAAAGCGCTCCACACAATCCTTGCCTGCTCCTCTCCCCTCACGTGTGTGCCACACAGGCCCTTCCCCCTCCCCTCACATGGCTCTGCACAGGCTGCGCTGACCCAGGAGATGACTGTGCAGCACTGAAGAGAATACCAATACAGCAAGGAGCGTCATACTCACCTTTCCCCCGAGCCTCCTGTACTAAGGAGCACTAACTAATGCTGATTAGTTAATTGCGCTCCTCCTTTTGGGTTGCAAGTGGAGCCCTAGGCAGGTGCCTTCCCTTGCCTAACCGTCATCCTGGTCCTGCTCTGTGCATATTAGAAGGGTTATCCCAGAAAAGACAATGATGACTTATGCTCAGGTTAGATCATCATTATCACATCAGCAAGGGTACAAGTCACGGCATCCCCACTGCTCTGGTGAGCGATGCAGGCAGCTTTCTAAGCACAGTGTCGTACATCGTATAATGGCAGTGTTTGGTATTGCAGCACAGCCCTATTGACTTGAATGGGACTGAGCTGCAACTAGGACATGTCACCAATGTACAGTGATATCACAGACCTAGAAAGAGGCTGCGGCACTCAAAGACTCTTCTAACACCTGATCGGCGGGGGTGTTGCAACCCTAAAGAAATGCAAAAATATTTTTAAATCAAATTTTGTTGATCCCCAAAACTATAAACCATACTTTTTGTATATCCCTGCACTCATCTTGACCTGTCCAATAAAATTATTATTAATAATTTCAATTTATCAATTTTACCCCTTAAGGACCGAGCCATTTTTTGCTAATCTGACATGTATCACTTTATGTGGTAATAACTTTAAAACACTTTTTTTTTTTAAATTATATACTTTATTTATAGACCATAAAAAAAACATACATGGAAAATCCATAAATACAGAAATACCATCCCTCTACTCCATCAACAATCCACATTCTCCAACCATCTCCTCCACAATTCCATAAAAGTCTTTTTTTTTCTTAACGGAAACCAAAGATCGTTTTTCACAAAACAGTACAGATTTCACTGACTTCTCCCAGAACTTTATTGTGGGAGGATTTTTCTGCATCCAATCTTTCACGATACATCATGTTGCCTGGAACAGGAGTTTAGAAGCTTTTATACGATGTGAAGTAACCCTAAATTCTGACATAAAGCCAAGAACACAAATTTCTAAATCTTCCGGTATAATTAAGTTATGATACTCCAGAATTTTTCTTATTACCTCTCTCCAAAATCGTATAATAATAAAACAACAGGTCCAAAGTAAATGCACATCATCCACTCCTTCCTCCCCACACTTTAAGCAGCTAAAGGACTTGTTTTTTATAGTGCTTCCGAAGTTTTGCTGGAGTGTAGTATAATCTATGGACAACAAAATAATGTATTAATTGATGTGCCCGGTTTAATGATACTTTAAATGGACTAACTAAGATTTCAAGCCAATTCTTCCGTTTGACAGGATCAATAATACCTTCCCATTTTTAAGAGGCGCTTCAACGTCAATCTTTGAGTGAATTTGATCTATTCATAATTTGATCTTATTAATAATAAGTATTGAAATCCTTTTTTTACCTTTATGCATCCCTTTAATTTTTATTGGTTGCGGGGGTAGTTCCAAAATGTTCTCTCTACCCTTCATACACTTACTTAAAGCATGTTTTAATTGGTAATAGAAAAAACAAAAGATTCAGGGCGAGCAAAGTCTCTTCTCAAATCCTGAAACTCGGTTAATTTATTAACCTACCAGAGTTGGCCTAATTTATAGATTCCCCGTTTACTCCAGACATTATTATCCAGTTCAGCTAGATCTCTTATGGAAAAATTCTCCAAAATTAGCGTATCTTTATGGATCTCTGGGTCTCCCCATACCTTCTTAGTTAAAGTCCAAGTTCTATACATCAAAAACATTGTGGGTGAGTTTTTTTGTCCGTTTTTGCAGATGAAATCCAGCTTCTAAATGCTGACATATTCCAGCCTCCATTAATTTTGGGTCTTTAGAAGCCAAAATGGCTCCGAAGAGATGGGAGTTCCCCCAGTCCAAACAATTTTTAATTGCCCTGACAAACTGTACATCCTAAGATCTGGAATAGATAAACCACCCTGAGTCTCAGGGTATTTCAGTTGCTGATATCTCATTCTAGGTTTGCGACCTCTCCATATCAGGTCAGACAGCGAACTTTCAAGTATCTTAAAAATTCTATCCGCAATTACAACCGGATCACTCCATACAATGTGATTTATAATAGGTAACAAACATATTTTAATCAAAGCAATCCGTCCTGACATGGAGAGCGGCAATTTTTTCCATACAGTAATTTTCTCTTTAATTTTTTCAAGCATAGGAATAACATTCTGATTGATAAACTCATCTGGGGATGATGATAGAACTATCCCTAAAAATTTTATACCATCATTTTGGATTTTTAGCGGGCCAGGGGCAAAATTACCTAAAGGGTCTATAGGGATACACGTGGACTTGTCCCAATTAATTGTGAGACCTGCTACTTGTCTAAATCTTTCAAACACATTTAAAATTCTTGCCAATGAATCATGGGAACCGACAAGTAACATCAAATCATCCGCGTATAATGAAATCTTTTCTTCATGCGTCCCAAATTTGAACCCTACTATTTTTCATCCTGTCTTATTGATGTCGCAAGGGGTTCTAAAGCGATCGCAAACAATAGGGGTGATAAAGGGCACCCTTGCCGTACCCCCCCCCCTCTGTATCTGGAACGGTTCTGAGAGCACCCCATTAAGACTTACTCTAGCTCTTATATCTGAGTATAGAAGCTTAATCCATAGAATAAACTGAGGTCCAAAACTCATTCTTTCAAGGGTCTCAAAAAGAAAGGGCCATTCCACAGTATCGAGAGCCTTCGAGGCATCAATTGAAACCAGAAATCTCTGACCCCCATTGTCCGACTTCAGTTGCATTTGATATTTAGCTTGTGAAAGCAGTACATCTCCCAATTTGATTTGATGCTCTAACCAACTCTCATAGAGCTCTATTGTAGGGTTCTTAATAAATTCCTGTTCTTAAGTAAGAACTGTTGCCTCCAGCTCTCATATACTTATCTCTTCTCCTTTTCTGCCTAATTGTTTGTTTGAAAATTACTCCTCTAAGAAACGCCTTTCCCATATCCCAAACAATATCGTCAGCGGATGTCCCCATATTTCTTTCAAAAAATTCCTCCTTTTCTACATATATTTTCTCCTGTGCTTCCTTTGTGCCAGTCCAATTTAACTCAACTTTCATCTTATTTATACTTGGTGAATTACTCTCAACCAATTCTACTAATATGGACTATGGTCCGAAACCCCTCTTTAAGTGTATTTAACATTCTTAACATTATGAAGTGCCCCTTGGTTAATTAATGCCAAATCAAATCGTGAAAACACCTTGTGTGTTTTAGAAATACAGGAGAATCTCCTTTTCCTAGGATAGAGACTTCTCCAAATTTCAAACCATCCAAATTCCTAAGTATATTTCTTAAGCCTAGTTTCTATGTGTGACTTTGTACTTTTACCAATTCTACATCTATCTAGAGCTTCATCCAACACCAAGTCACCGACAATCAGGAGTGCTCTATCGCTTCGGATTGTCGAGAGTTCATAAATTTTCAACAAAACAATAGGAGAGAATAGAAGAGAAGGGTGGGGGGATATACACCACTGCCAATAACCACACTTTATTATCCCAGAGACAATCTAATATGACAAAGTGTCCTTCAGAATCAATTAATGCCTCCTTAATCTGAATATTGATGGCTCTATGGATCAAGACACTGACACCTCTTGAATAGGAGGAAAAAGTAGAGTGATATGCAAATTGGACCCATGGTTTTTCAATTGATTTGCAATTCTCCTTCAGCAAATGAGTTTCCTGAAGGCAAATAATTGCCAGAAGTGACCCCCAAAAAAAAGGCCTTATGCACCAGAAGTTATACACGCTTCTAGTACTCTAACCACGTATTATACTCCCTACCTTCCGCACAACCAATAGCAAGATACCTCTTATAAATTTAAGGCCATCCAATCCCTAGCCTCCTCAGGAGAGTCCCAGAGCCAAACTCTATCCTTCCATTCTACACGTAGTTTAGCAGGGAACATAACAGAATATGTTATGCCCTTCAGCAGCAGAGCCTTCTTAATATCAATGAAACGACTACATTCCTTCATTGTCTCTCTGGCATAACCTGGGAAAATCATAACCGCTGAGCCATTAAAGTCTAAATTCCACTTCTTCCGAGTTCTACGCATAATTTCTTCTCTATCCCTAGCCATTAAGACATTTATCAAAAATACTATGGGTCTCTCACCTGGAGGAGGAGGTTTAGGGGGTACTCTATGAGCACGCTGAACAAAATCTTTATGGGTAGAAATATCCTGACCCAATTTATCTTAAATTTTTTTTTGAATAAAACTAATTGGATCTTGCCCCTCTACACCCTCCGGGAGACCTACACACCGTAGATTAAGCCTTCTGGATCTACTCTCTAATTCGACAAGTTTTTTCTTTATTTCCTTATTTTCAGAGATCAACTCCTTATTCTGCTTGTGATACTCTTTTCTCTACTTTCTTCATCATCTCTTCATATTTCTGAACATCAGCCCGGAGAAGCCCCGCTGACTCCTTCAGGCCCCCCATTTGTAGTGAGAGATCCAAAATTGCAGTATTAAATTTTTTAATCTCCAAAAAAATATCGCTTAAACTAGGTGCATGCTCCTCTATTTTCTGATAATTATGTGTCTCGGAAGTCTTAGCTCTTAAGTCCACCTCCCTAGAAATAGATAAATCGGCGGCCACTTCACCAGAGGCCCCCAACCCTACCGACTCCTCACTATGGAAAGAAAAATTTACTTTCTCATCCTTTAAAGGGCTTCTGTCACCCCCACTGACGAATTTTCACTAGCTGACATTAGCTACTTGCTAATGTCAGCTGAGTTCAAACATATGTTTAATATCTTTTTTTCTGTTTGCAATCTTCTTAAAAACTTACTTTTGTCATATGTAAATTAGCTTCGCTACCAGCAAGTTGGGCGGGTACTTGCTGGTAGCCGCCGCATCTTCATGGCCTTGGAGCGCCCCCTCTTCTTTTGATAGACAGGGCCAGCGCGCTCTCCTCCTCTCGCTGGCCCTGTCTGCAGCTGCAATCCCGCGCCTGCGCCGTCTCGGTCTTTAGTCGGCGCAGGCGCTCTGAGTGAAGGACGCTCGCTTAGGCGCTCCGTCCTCAGTGCGCCTGCGCCGATGACGTCAGCGCTACACCCGGAAGAGAAGACGCCGGCATCCCTGGTAAAGAGCAGCTATAGAAAGCTTCATTCAGCAGCCGTTTTTAAACCACATATGTAGGACTTCTATTTTTTCAGCCCCTTTATATTTCAGAAAAAGCAGCTTTCACTTTCTCTTTTCATTAAAGTCTGTCCAACATCGAACAATAGCACTTCAGACACAGTCCTTAGATTGATAAACCGGGCAGAAAACTCCAACCTGTTAATTGACCCGTTCAAGGACCAAGCCCTTAGACAGAGCACAGTGAAGTATAGCTATCATCCAGCCTGCTCCCTCCAGATAAGGAGTCATGCTTCAGGGCGACGTTAAAAGTACCCCTGGTGATAAACTGCCCCTTCAACCTCTCACCTCTGTCCTCTTGAACCAAGCACCGAGGCAGCGTCTATCCGACCGGGAAAGATACAGCCCTTCATCAGTGCCGCACCATCTTGACTGAAAAAGTCTCTCATACAGTAGATAGGCAGCGGGGGCAAACAGCGTCTTCTCACACGCACGCCACGTGTACAGACACAGGGACGTGCACAGACATTTTGAAGGGCAGGGGCTTAAATAAAAAAAAGGGCACTTGTCACATGACGTAACAGACGTGCGTTACGCACGTCCTCTACCCAGGCAGCCCCTGCGCTAGCCTTAAAGGACCCTGTCACCCTAACCCTGCACTGGTGAGCGGGCAGACTGTTGAATCAATTGTATCTGTGAATAAATTGCGCTGCCGCCGGCAGGATGGACCACATACTTCTTACATCCAGTGACATCTCCTGTCATGTAGACCTTCTCTTTCCTCTTCTTCTCCATTAGACCGCCATGGCAAATTCTTTCAGCCGCATCTCGTCTCTACAGAGTTTATAATACAGACAAGTTAGATTTCTCAATGTTTCCATCCCCCTCCCTATCCTGCTGCCACTCCCAATACTGCGCCCGTGGAGCTCCCCAATGTCCCAGGTACTATACTGCTGAAAAATACTGACCCCAATATACATAATTGGGGTCATTTATCAAAGTGGTGTAAAAGAGAAGTGGATTTCCAAAAGAGCTGTCAAAAATAAAAGGTGGAACCTGATTGGCTGCTATGGGCGACTAAGCCAGTTCTACTTTACACCAGTTTGATAAATTACCCCAAATGTCCCTATAGTGTCCACAGCAACTATAAGTGTCCCCTAGAGTGCCCCCAGTAATAATAACACCCTATATTGTGCTCCAGGCAATAATCCCTGTATAGTGTCCCCAAAAATAATAGAATTGCCTCTACAGTGCCTCCCCAATAGAAACGCCCCAATATAGTAATTTCCCCCACACTGCCCCCCATAGTAATCCCCTCATAGTAATTTGCCCCCACACAGTATTTTACCCCACACTGCCCCCACACAGTGATTGCCCCCACACAGTAATTTACCCCACACTGCCCCCACATAGTGATTGTCCCCACACAGTAATTTACCCCACACTGCCCCCACACAGTGATTGCCCCCACACAGTAATTTGTCCCCACACTGCCCCCACACAGTGATTGCTCTCACACAGTAATTTACCCCACACTGCCCCCACATAGTAATTTGTCCCCACACTGCCCCCACATAGTAATTTGTCCCCACACACAGTAGTTTCCCCCACACATTTCTGGGCCTGGCACTGGCAGCACTGCAGCACATCTTGAATCCCCCCCCTCCCCCCCCCATGGTACATTTCTCCTCCGACCGGGCGACCCCCTCCATGATGGCACAGTGACAGACTGACAGCAGTGGCACTCACTCGAGCACCACACAAGCTCACTCACCAGTGATGAGCACCACTAGTAGTTGCACGCAGTCACGGGCTCTGAACTTGAAATCAGCTCAGCTCCAGACTCCCGCGCGCCACCCCCACGTGACTACTACTCAGGCACTTGACTGCAGCGCTGAATAGAAACATAGAAACATAGAAACATAGAATGTGTCGGCAGATAAGAACCATTTGGCCCATCTAGTCTGCCCAATATGCTGAATACTACGGATAGCCCCAGGCCCTATTTTATATGAAGGATGGCCTTATGCCTATCCCATGCATGCTTAAACTCCTTCACTGTATTTGCAGCTACCACTTCTGCAGGAAGGCTATTCCATGCGTCCACTACTCTCTCAGTAAAGTAATTCTTCCTGATATTACTTTTAAACCTTTGCCCCTCTAATTTAAAACTATGTCCTCTTGTAGCAGTTTTTCTTCTTTTAAATATTCTCTCCTCTTTTACTGTGATGATTCCCTTTATGTATTTAAAAGTTTCTATCATATCCCCTCTGTCTCTTCTTGCTTCCAAGCTATACATGTTAAGGTCCTTTAACCTTTCCTGGTAAGTTTTGTCCTGCAATCCATGTACTAGTTTAGTAGCTCTTCTCTGAACTCTCTCTAAAGTTTCAATATCCTTCTGCAGATATGGTCTCCAGTACTGCACACAATACTCCAAATGAGGTCTCCCTAGTGCTCTGTAGAGCGGCACGAGCACCTCCCTCTTTCTACTGTTAATGCCTCTCCCTATACACCCAAGCATTCTGCTGGCATTACCTGCTGCTCTATGACATTGTCTGCCCACCTTTAGGTCGTCTGATATAATGACCCCTAAATCCCTTTCCTCAGATACTGAGGTTAGTACTGTATCACGGATTTTATATTCTGCTCTTGGATTTTTACGCCCCAGGTGCATTATCTTGCACTTATCGACATTAAATTTTAGTTGCCAGATTTTTGACCATTCCTCTAGTTTTCCTAAATCCTTTTCCATTTGGTGTTTCCCTCCAGGAACATCAACCCTGTTACAAATCTTTGTGTCATCAGCAAAAAGACACACCTTACCATTAAGGCCTTCTGCAATTTCGCCGATAAAGATATTAAACAATATGGGTCCCAGAACAGATCCCTGAGGTACCCCACTGGTAACAATACCATGGTCTGAATATACTCTATTGACTACAACCCTCTGTTTTCTGTCCTTCAGCCACTGCCTAATCCATTCAACAATATGTGAGCTCAAGCTCAAAGACTGCAGTTTATTGATAAGCCTTCTATGTGGGACAGTATCAAAAGCCTTACTAAAGTCCAGATAAGCGATGTCTACTGCACCTCCGCCATCTATTATTTTAGTCACCCAATCAAAAAAGTCAATAAGATTAGTTTGACATGATCTCCCTGAAGTAAACCCATGCTGTTTTTTATCAATCAACCCATGGGTTTTTAGATGTTCCACAATCCTCTCCTTGAGTATGGTTTCCATTAATTTCCCCACTATTGATGTCAGGCTTACTGGCCTATAGTTGCCTGATTCCTCTCTACTACCTTCCTTGTGAATTGGCACAACGTTTGCTAATTTCCAATCTTCTGGGACGACACCTGTTACCAGTGATTGGCTAAATAAATCTGTTAATGGATTTGCTAGTACACCTCTAAGCTCTTTTAATAGCTTTGGGTGTATCCCATCAGGCCCCTGTGATTTATTTGTATTAATTTTGGACAGCTGACTTAGAACCTCTTCCTTTGTAAAGATACATGCATCAAAGGATTCATTAGTCTTCCTCCCTAACTGAGGTCCTTCTTCATTTTCTTTTGTAAAAACTGAACAGAAGTATTCATTGAGGCAGTCAGCTAGTTCTTTATCCTCTTCCATATACCTTCCTTCTTTTGTTTTTAATTTGGTAATTCCTTTTTTTAATTTCCTTTTTTCATTTATGTATCTGAAGAATGTCTTATCACCTTTTTTCACTGACTGAGCTAATTTCTCTTCTGCCTGAGCTTTAGAAGCTCTTATAACTTGCTTGGCCTCTCTCTGCCTAATCTTATAGATTTCCCGGTCATCTTCGTTTTGGGTGTTTTATACTTGCTAATGCCATCTTTGTTTTTAATGATTTTGGCCACTTCTGCTGAGTACCACAGTGGTCTCTTCCTTTTTTGCCTTTACTGACAAGCCTAATGCACTTTTCTGTTGCCTTCAGTAGTGCCAATTTTAAGTAGTCCCATTTCTCTTGGACTCCATTGAAATTGTTCCAGTCTGATAGGGACTCGTATACCACTGATCTCATTTTAGAAAAGTCTGTTTTCCGAAAATCTAAAACTTTTGTTTTTGTGTGGAGTGACTCAGTCACTGTACTTATAGTAAACCTCGCTGACTGGTGATCACTGGATCCTAAGCTTTCCCCTACAGTGATATCAGATACCAAATTGCCATTTGTGAACACCAAATCTAAAATGGCCTCCTTCCGGGTTGGCTCCTCAACTACTTGCTGTAGAGATAATCCCAGTAGGGAATTTAGAATGTCTGTACTCCTGGCAGAACTAGCTATTTTGGTTTTCCAGTTTATATCAGGAAGATTAAAGTCTCCCATAATGACAACTTCCCCTTTCAATGTCATTTTAGCCATTTCCTCAACTAGTAGATCATCCAATTCTTTGACTTGGCTTGGTGGTCTGTATATGACACCTACACGAGTTACCTTATGATTACCAAGCTGCAACGTAACCCAAACTGACTCTAAATTGGTTTCGCTGGCTTGTATTAGATTAGATTTTATGCTATTTTTCACATATAGGGCCACTCCACCCCCTTTCTTGCCTTCTCTGTCTTTCCTATATAGAGAGAACCCAGGTATTGTTATGTCCCAGTCATTACTCTCATTGAACCATGTCTCAGTAACAGCCACTAAATCTATATTCTCAGATGCCATTACAGACTCAAGTTCGTTGATCTTATTCCCTAAACTGCGAGCATTTGTAGACAAGACTCTCAGCTTGTCATTTCTTATCCTATCAGCTCCTGGCATCTTCTGGCATTGTTTTTTCGGGGGGCAGCCGAACTGATGGATTGTCTCTTTTGTGCCCCCCTTTCCTAGTTTAAATGTTCCTTAGCAAAAACTTTGAACTGTTCATTGAGGACATTCGTTCCCTTGAGAGAAAGATGCAAACCATCTTTCTTGTACAGTTCTTTTCCATTCCAGCTAGAGCCAACATGAGACACAAAGCCAAATCCCTGGTTCAAACACCATTCACCAAGCCATACATTGAATTCCTTAATACGCAACTGCTTGTTATGTTTTTTATGCACAGGCAGAACTGCAGAGAATGAGACAGTCGATGCAATCTCCCGTATATCATTACCAAGTGTGTGAAAATCTTCCTTCACCTTTGAAACTTCATTGCGAGCCAGATCATTTGTCCCAATATGGACAATAACATCCACCTCCTTTTCCATTTTTGCTTGCTTAATAATGTTAAGGATACGTCGTCTGTCCCTGCTAGCAGTAGCACCAGGGAGACATCTCACAAAACCCTTTTCTTCAAACTTCACACCTCTTATGATAGAATCGCCCACCAATAGCTGCTTACTAGTAGTACTCACTATGTCCTTTTTGTCTTTGTCAGTAGTCTTGCATACCTTAGGCATAGGAGATGATTGTTCCTCGCCCACTGTGCCTAGCCTGCCACACACGCAGGCTAGGCGGGTGCCCGCCGCCCGGCATTTGCGAAAGTGGGAAAAAAAAGGCAGCCATTTGTTCCGCCTAGCGCCGCCGACCCCGGAAAAAAAAAAAAAGAAGGCATTAAAAGGGCAGAGGCAGAAAAGGGCAGGAGCTCAAGCCCCCTTTGAGCCCTATGTGTGCACGTTCCTGCACAGACATGCAGCTCAGATCTCACCGCTCATGCCGCCACAGTCGCCGGCCAGGACGTAACAGATAAAGCCCCGCAGAGTCTCCACCGCTGATCCCAGGATGTCATTAAGAAAACTGTGGAGCAGGTGGCCTCAATATAGGGCACAGTCAGCCGACATGGAGGCAGCACACCCCGCTAACATCCCGTTGACATCCCGAGGAGCTCCAGAGGAGGGGCGGCCAGGAAGGCTGGAAGGAAGGGAGGGTGCAGTGCACGTATGTTACGTCTGCTCACATGCTCCGCCTACGATAGGGCAACTTTAAAACACTTTTACTTATCCAGGCCATTCTGAGATTGTCATTTCTGAAGATCCTGTCTGGCATTCATCTAAATGCCATTTACCGAATTGAGACAACTACTTTAACAGGTAAAATTACTTTGGTCATTAAGGGGTTAGACACCAAATTTTATAAAGTACATATTACCATTTCTGTGTCAAAAGAATACCGTATCAGACTACATTGATTTTGCTTTATATGCGTGTTCAGGTGCTCCAGACTATATTATTCACCAAATTCAAGTACAGTGCGCCAATTATGTGAATTTTACATGTTCACAGTAAATTTACAACATTTTTGCTAACAGTAAACTGTCAGCAAAATGACACAAATACGCCTGGTTGTTCTTTACCAAATGCAGGAATGAGGACACCTGCTGGTCACTTCTAGAATTACAAATACTGCATAACCGGATCTTTATCACACACTATGCATGTTATTCACATCCCGAAGCAGGACCGAAACACAGAACAACAGAAAATATTTCTATTATACCTTATTGTGATGGAGGATCTACTCCTGGTATAATAGTCACTAATGTAAAACACTGTTGTGTGAATAAGGCTACTTTCACATTAGCGTTTTTTGCGGATCCGTCATGGATCTGCAAAAACGCTTCCGTTACACTAATACAACCGCATGCATCCGTCATGAACAGATCCTGTTGTATTATGTCTTCTGTAGCCATGACGGATCCGTCATGAACACTATTGAAAGTCAATGGACTTGACTTACATTGTTTGTCAGGGCGGATCTGTTTTGCTCCGTACCACATCGCGAGAAGAAAAACGCTGCTTTTATCATTTTTCTGTCCGCTATGTGGACGCAACGAAAATGGAACGGAATGCATTTTGGTACACTCAGTTTCGTTCAGTTTTGTCCCCATTGTCAATGAACGGGGACAAAACTGAAGCGTTTTCTTCTGCTATCGAGATCCTATGACGGATCTCAATAGCGGAATTGAAAACGCAGATGTGAAGGCCTTACGCCTCACGTACACGACCATATTTTTCATCTGTCTGCTTCCAGCTGTTTTTGCAGATAGCACACTGACCCATTCATTTCTATGGAGGTGATGCACACCTGTATTTTGTATGGATCTGTGTGGCTGCAGGTCTTATTCTCTGTATTGCAGACAAGAACAGTCATTTCTATTCATGGGAGTGATTAAAATGTGGAATGCACACAAAAGCTTGTTTGCTGACCAAAATACGGACTGGAGCCTTAGCCTGTAATCACACGTGCAGTATTAATGCAAATTTTTTTTAAACACAGGAGTGGATACAAATAAGATTAGATGCACAAAGTTGGCCATACACATTCAAGCCCGATCCTTATCTCCCCTTACATAATCTGTCAGGGATGGATCGGGGACTCCCCACACACATTAAGCTGTCAGACGATAATACACTAATGTGTATAAGGACCTTAAGGCTACTTCTATATCTGTGTCTGCCATAGGATCTCAAAACCAAAGGAACATGCTTCAGTCCCCATTCATTGTCAATGGACTGAACGGTATGCACCAGAATGCGTTCCCATGCCGGAAACAAAACCGATGCAAGCAGCATTTTTGTTTGCGTCATGGGATACTGATCAAGACAGCATAAAACACAATGTAAGTCAATGGTGCCCTATCCGTTTGTTCAAGTACCGCATGGCCCATTGGCGGTCTTGACCACTATACAAACCAGGCAGTTACGTGGGCCCCTCTGACAGGTGAGACAATACTATATTTTGTCTCATCTTGTCTTAGGCAGCATATTGCCGTCCCCGCCAGTCACTCTCATAAGCCTGAAGCCTATGACGCAGTACAATGGAGGAGGCAGCTGCAATCAACACGAACTCCTGTGCCAGGTCTTAGGGAGCACTGCTGGGGGCATTATAGTGATACAGGGGGCACCACTGGAGGCAATACAGAGAGGTGAGATTATAAATACATGTGGCATTTTAATAATACAGTGGGCACTACTAGGGGCAATACAGAGAGGGGACATTATAAATACAAGGGGCGTTGCTTAAGGACATTAACTGTGCTAGGAGGACCACAGGGGGGCAATTATAAATACTCAGGGCATTAAATACTGGTGGCAGTACTTTGGGCATTATACTAATGTAGGGAGCATTGCTGGGGAACATTATAGTTAAGTAGGGGGCACTGTTAGGGGATATAATACAGGGAAACTACTGGGGACAGTACAGAGATGGGGGATTATAAATACTTTGTCATGGTGGTTTGGTCCAGATGGAGAAGAGGAGTAAAGAGAACATCTACATCAGAGGAGTCAACATTGTGTAAGAGGTGTGTAGTGCTGTATGTAATGTCCAATTCAAATATGCTTTATCTGTATGGCTAGGGGAGACGGTGTGATTGAGAATTTGGCACAGGAGTAGGGGCAACATTTGAGTTTTCACCTCAGGCAGCAGAAAAGCTAGAATCGGCCCAGGCCACATCTTTCAACTGTATCTATGTCTTAAGGATGCAGATACAGTTGTGAACAGACAGGGAATCGCTGTTGGGAATAGTGATTCCTGACTCACTGTCCTGATTGGTGCCCCCAGACATAACCTTTATTGGGGCCCCAGGAATGCCATGCCTGCTCCTGATTAAACTAATGAGACCACACTGTTTAGTCAGTCTGTATTGTTAATGGTCGATTAGTATTGAAGATGCTACTTGGCCATTAACAATACAGACCGACTAAACAATGGGGTCTCATTAGTTTAGTTAGAGCTCACTGTGGCTAGTGCAGCCATGCAATACTCAAACGCAGTACAGCTGCATCACAAGCATCACACAACCATGCCCTGTGGTCTCACCCACGACTCTGGGTCCCCAATCCTGATGATACGGAGCGGAAGAACACGGAAGCCCTACAGAGTGCTTCCGTGGCATTTCGGTCTGTGCCTCTGCACCGCAAAAAGTAGATGCTCTAAATTTTTGCTGTGCGGACGGATCACGGACCCGTTCAAGTTAAATGGATCTGCATCCGTCTGCGCCAGCCACACACTTGGTGCCTGTGCATTGGGGACTGCAATTTGTGGTTCCCAATGCCTGACATGGGCGGCACACGTTCGTGTGCATGAGGCCTAAGGCAAAGTTTGTTGCACCACTGTGTTTTGGATTACCCCCTGGTCCTTCTTTTGTACTTGTTTATGCTTTTAGGGACACTCCTAACTTTGGCTCAACTCACATACGTATCTTTAAGAGCCAGGTGTATCATCATATGACAAGTTCAGGAGTCTCTGACGGATATTGCAGTTTAGTTCCCTGCTTTCTATGTTTCTTGCCTAATCATAAAATTAAAGATTTTTTGATTACTGAACAAGGTGAGCTGTATTGCTTTGCATCTTTTGAAGTCACCTCAAACCACTCTGAAAAGTTTCCACACTTTATCCATGGGCTACAAGCTTGATGTCTGTAATGCTGTTGTTACAAAAATGCTGCAAAAACTATGTAAATACACCCTCACACCACACAAGCTTGAAACAGGTGTATTTTTGTGCCCATATTACATCCTCAAAACCAAGCCTGACAATGGGTCTGATCACCAAAATAATTGGGTTCACAGGTCCTTGTGATGCTGTAAGTTCTGGTGAGCAGTCCCATGGTCACTGTAATATAGGTCTGTGACCTAGTAGATCACTGCTAAGAGTTAATTTACCGCCAAGAGTGTCAATGTATTATGTTATCCACCATCTAATCCCACATGACTGAATATAGGCAAGAAATAGTTAACATCTAGCAGACGCTCGGTATAGTTGCTGGGGTGATGTGCTGGTCACGCCCCTGCCTGGTTAGTTTTCTCTAGTTTAGAGGAGAATCTAGTTCAGGTTGTGGATGAAGCTACAGCTTGTGAGCCTGGCAGAAGATGAAAGAGGATTTTCCTTCAAGAAAAACACCATCCTGTGGAGTGAGAAGCTGCCAGAGCAAAAACAATTGTGCCAGAAGAGTAAAGCTGAAAAAACGCAGGGAAAATATCCATAAACTGTTTAGAACAAGTGCATGTGCAGGGACAGTACGGATAACCTTGGACTTTGCTGCATGTGGAACGGGTTGTAGCCTCTGTGCCTACTAGATTTTGAGAGGCTTGTACGCCTGTGGTTAATTTTCAAAGATTGCATAGTGTTTGGAGAGAGAGTCAGGCACTACTACTAGCATTGCTTCTACCTACTGTATACAAAGCCACTGGGAAAAGTAAGCTGTGTGTTATACCTCAGAACTCTGCCTATTGCTCCTATCTGCACTGCAACTCTCATCATCTTTAGTAAAAAGACTGTTATTACAAAACTGGACCTAGTCTTCGCCTCCATCTTTTCACTGCACCTGGTACTGCCTTGCGCTCTGCTAAACATCCAGCATGAAAGGTACCCCCAACTACCACCAGGAGGGAGTCTCAGAAAGTCAGAGGGAAGAAAGGTTGTGCCCTCTCTTTACTGCAGTGCCCCAGGGAGCGTTGGAGTGAGGACTGCCACCATGAACTGGGAGTACTACTACCACCTTCATAGCCACTACCACTCCACCCTTCCTCTCCTCCAGGTTGCTGCACAGACATTACACGGCCTTAGGGTACCTTCACAGTGCGGTTGTGAACAGTTATTGCCGCGTGACATAAAACACGTCTGATTTTACCATGACTTGCTGTAGTTTTATGCCAAGTAGCTATTGTCAGAATAGGTCATCAATATAAAATTATGCGGGTCTAATGTCCCTACTGATTAGCAGTATTTGCCAGCCCCTGCTGTTGGAAACTAAAGAGTGGATGGAGCCTAAAGCAGAAGGCTTCTTTCACTCTATAGTGGACATGCCAGCATACTGCAAATATACATAAATATTCAAATGAGCATATAGAATTAATGGGACATTGTAGAGGCACTGCTCTCTCTGCAACTGCTGTGCCCTCTGCACTTTGATTGAAACATCATCACTCTGGCCCTGACTTGTGTCGTGCTGCACTGTTTGCTTCAGTATCTGGCTCCGACACAGTACAGGAAAGAGGCTTGCAGAACTGTGGGCGAGCCTCTTCCCTGCACTGTGCCTGCGCCAGATACTGCAAAGCAAGAATTTAGGAGAAGTCAGGGCCTGGCGAAATCACGTTTACACTGTCTGGCCCTGTCAATCAAAGTGTTGAGGGTGCGGAAGTTGCAGGGAGAGTAAAGTCTGTAGGTGTAATGGCAACGACCCCATTGCTCCCAGAGGATAATTTGCATTTATTAAAGCATACCTCCCAAGTGTCTCTCTTTTGGAGGGACAGTCCCTCTTTTTGACCCAAGTCCCTCTGTCCCTCAGTCCCTCTTTGCTCCTTAAATGTCCCTCTTTTTGATCTATGGTAAAGATTGGCATTATTAGATTTACAATATTGATCCAGAATGTGTTTCCCTGGTTCCTATCTATATATTAAAGCCCACCTTGCAAATTATTTACTTATTTGATGTAATTTTAATTTTAGAAATCTTTATATTCAGATAATTTTTGTGCTATTGTGTAAAAAAAAAAAAAAAAAAAAAAAAAAGCTATTGAAGTATATAAATATGCAGGAAACGTGGACCTTTCACATAGTAAACCGTAAGTGTTCCTGTTTGAGCGTCCAAAAAGTTGGGAGGTATGATTAAAACATAATTTTTCTCAGCAATGCGTTCACATATTAACATGGGACCAAGACAGATTACTTCAGCTGCCAAGAGCACATGTAACAGGTCAGCCAGTGTCATAGGTCCAGATCTACTGACAGATCCCCTTTAAACACAAACTGAAGTGACCTTGGAAAGTGCAGGAGTACAGAGGCAGGATGGGAACAGAACTTGGAGAACGGCAGGAACACAGCCAGGAGATAAGGCAGGATATACGCAGGTAAAACACCTCTGCTAGTCACCAGGGAACAGGGCCGCGCCGACACAGAGGCTGGGGAGGCTCCAGCCTCAGGGCGCAGGCAGGGGCCGGGCAGAGGGACTGACAGGGGGGAACCTCTCAGCGCTCCCTCCTGTCATTCCCTGATTGTAGCGTGACCGAGCTCTGTCCGGTCCGCAGGTACAGAGAGCATCAGTCTGCTGTACCCGGCCGGACTGACAGGAAGTGCGCACACAGTTTGCACTTCAAGTCAGTCGGCTCGGTACAGGAGACAAAAGCTCCTCCTCCTGTACCCGCGGAGGCGCAGACCATGCAGAGCTCGGCCACGCTACAGCAGAGGTAGGAGGAGAGGAGGGGGAGAAGAAGGAGCATGACAACATGGGGGGGCAGAAAGAGCATGACGACATGGGGGGCAGAAAGAGCATGACAACATGGGGGGAAAGCATGACAACATGGGGGGGGGGGGGAGAAGAAAGAGCATGACAACATGGGGGAGAATGACAGGGGGCAGAAAGAGCATGACAACATGGGGGGGGGCAGAAAGAGCATGACAACATGGGGGGGGGCAGAAAGAGCATGACAACATGGGGGGCAGAAAGAGCATGACAACATGGGGGAGGGGCAGAAAGAGCATGACAACATGGGGGGCAGAAAGAGCATGACAACATGGGGGGCAGAAAGAATGACAACATGGGGGAGAAGAAAGAGCATGACAACATGGCGGGGGTATAAAGAGCATGACAACATGGGGGAGAATGACAAGAAGAGGGGATTATGACAAGAGGAAGGGAGAATGACAAGAGGGGGAGAGCATGACAAATTAATATGTGGGGGCACTGCTGTGTGGTTGAGGGGGGTGTGGGGGACATTACTGTGTGGGGGGCAGTGTGGCGGACATTACTGTGTGGAGGGCAGTGTGCGGACATTACTGTGTGGGGGGCAGTGTGGCGGACATTACTGTGTGGGGGGCACTACTGTGTGGGGGGCAGTGTGGCGGACATTACTGTGTGGGGGGCAGTGTGGGGGGCACTACTGTGTGGGGGGCAGTGTGGCGGACATTACTGTGTGGGGGGCAGTGTGGCAGACATTACTGTGTGGGGGGCAGTGTGGCGGACATTACTGTGTGGGGGACACTACAGTGTGGGGTGGCATTATACAAAAGCTCTGCAGATGCAACCCATGTATTGGGTCACCACAATTTGGGTGGTCATTTACTAACTGAACCCTGTTATGGGGAGAATCTGTGGATGACACATATTTGTCATCCACAGAATCCCCAATAACAGTGTCATCCATCACAGATCCCCCATTGCAGTGTCATCCACAAGTTGGAGGGGGGGGGGGGGGCGCACTTGGGCAGCTCAGCCTCTGTTGGTGGTGAACCTTGTCCCAGCCCTGGCAGGGAACATAAAGCTCGGGCATCCTCTGCCTGGAGAAGTTGCCTTAAATATCCAGGGACCTTCAGTCATTGGTTGGGGAAGGAGCGTGCGCACTGACCCTTTAGGAGGCCAGAGGTGAGCACACACATTGTAAGAGAGCATCAGGCAGGAGCATGGAGGAAAACGCATGGAGAGGACGCTTGTGACCAGGATGGCGAAAAGCATGGTGAGTGGCACAGCAGGAGGGCGGCGGGCACGGACCACAAACCTAACACCCTTGTTTAAATATTGCCTACAGCAGTCATGTGCTATGTACATCCTTTTTTATATTATTACATTTACTGGCATGGGACACATTTTGAAATTTAAATTGGATTGAGCTGCAATGCCAAGAACTGCTGGTATACAAACAGATGATTGATGTGGAAGCTAGGAGTCAGATCCCCACTGATCAGATATTGATGATCTATCCTGAGAAAATGTAAGGTCAGAGAGCAGCCACGAGCCTTAAGGGATAGGAAATAAAAAGTAGATGGAAATACAATGCACTCAAAATTGGCAGCAGTCAGTCTTATGGCAGCATAGTGTCAGTCAATGCTGATGACAGAAAACTATGCCGGATATTCAGTGAGTTTTTCTACTCCTAAAAATCGTGTTTAACTAGACAAAAATGTTACAGATTTTGGTATACTAGTAATATTAGTATACTAACTTTGTTCTTTAAATCCTGTGCAATTCACACACTGCAGATCACTACATCCCCCCATCACGGCCTGTATATATCACATCGAAAAAACATGTCATTATGTATTACTTATGGTATTACTTTATGTATTGTTATGGATGTGGACAGTAATTGGCTGTACAGTTCAGTTCAGTGAAATTTTCTATTTTCACAACCAACTGTTTCTCCATTCTGTGAAACACACTCACTACACCACTTAATAAATTTCTTGCAAGGTTTAGTTTTCCAAATGGGGTCACTTTTTAGGGGTTTCCACTGTACTGCAGGATCTCTTCACATGGCGCCCAAAAACCATTCCAGCAAAATCTGCCATTCAAAATCCAAGCGGTGCTCCTTCACTTCTGAGCCCTGTGGTGTACCCGTACAGCAGATTACAACCACATGTAAGATATTTTAGTAAACTGCAGAATCAGCCATTGCTGTGTTACAGTAAAAAAATAATCAAAAAATGTCACCTCCATTTTGCTTTAATTCCTGTGAAATGGGTTAACAAAGTTTCTAAAATCAGTTTTGAATAATTTGAGGAGTATAGAGGGTCATTTATTAAACAGAAATACGCTTCAATTCTGTGACTTCTCCCCACTCACTTCAGGTCCCTTAAAAAGTGGGCTTGGTGTGGGTGGAGAAGGGGATGGGCCTGTAGTCCTGTCTCATTTACCATTTTCTACACCTGGTTTAGGCATAGAAAATGGTCTTACTTTTAGACAGCAAGGAAGCAGAAGTGGCAAAGGATCAGCCAAAGTTAGGTAGAGGCCGGCCCCTCTTCATAACTCCCACGGATCCACCGCCAGCTATAGTGGTTATTAAGACTGGCATCTAAAACCCCGATCTTAAATGTGCCCATAGTTTCTAAAATTAGGATATTTATAGGTGATTTCTTTTATGTAAGCCCTCAAAGTATTTTTTTAGATCTGAATTGGTCTTTAAACGTAGTCGGTTTCTAAAATTTTCTTGAAAATTACAAAAATTGCTTCCAAAATTCTAAATCCTTCTAAAAAATTAAAATGACATTTACAAAATTAGGTCAACATAAAGGAGACATATAGGGAATTAATAAGCATTTTATGAGGTATCACTATCTGTCTTAAAAGCAGAGAAGTTGAAATTTATAAAATAGTGAATTTTTCCAAATTTTCTGTAAACATTGGAATTTTTTAAATAAATAAAGGTAAATCATATCTACTCAAATTTGCCACCAACATGAAGTACAATGTGTAACGAAACAACAATCTCAGAAGTATTCCAAAGTTATTACCACATAAAGTGACACGACAGACTTGGAAAATGAGGCATTGTCAGGAAGGTGAAAACTGGCTGTGTCTGGAAGGGGTTAATGAGATCTAGATCGAGAAGACACCATGTGGGCACTCTGGCCATTTAAAAAATTACAAGCTATTTGAAGCTCCCTGTTTTCTTAAAGCTCAGACAACCCTTTCATATTGTTTTTCCAAGTTATTTATAAAAATGATATTAGTGATTTTTGGCTAAACTATCCAGAAAAGAGGATATTGACAATATTGGCTATAAGAACTAAAACAGAAGACTGTAGCTTTGTTTTTGGCCAATTCCTTTTTCAACCAGCAGATGGCACTGTGGATTTAGGAATCGATAGTGAATGACCAAACGCGTCACCTATTGAAAAGAAAATGCGGATTTCAGAGGATGGGGAAAGAGTAAAGATAAGGGAAAATTCAAATAGTCATTCCACATGCATATAAATTGAGTTAAATGAATGCATTTGTTTGATGAGTTAACTGTAGGTTTTTAACTTCAACAGTGCTATTTTTAGCCAAGCAAAAGCTTGCGTTGCTTTAAATACGTTTTTCAGCATTGAGAACCCCTTTCCCTTTCTTATTTTACATGTCGATTGAGGTATAATTTGTCAAGCGTTCACAAATCTTTCTTAAATAGGAGCAAATTAACATTGTCTTTTGAATAGAACATCATTTAGAGGTTATTTCTTCTATTTCAGCGAGGGTTATCTAAACTAAACTGATCATGTTTTGTGTTAGAAGCGAATCTCTATACGACAGGAGCCCTGGACAAATTGAGGGCCGTATCTTCTTTGTAGCTTTATATATAGCTGCAGACACTGCTACAGCCAAATGGTCTGCTGCCTCCAGACCCAAATCTAGTATCAAAGCCTTTTATTAAAAGGATTGTCCAGGATTAGAAAATATGCACCATTCCTGTCCATGGGTTGTGTCTGGTATTGCAACTCTAACCCCACAGTACAGGTACCCCGTACCTCTCGGAGCCCCCCTTCAGGAACGGAGTGGCAGGTCTGGCATGTAACCTGCTGCTCAATTAATCTCTATGGGAATAGCAGAGAAATGTACGAGGCGGTCTCTGGAACCCCCACAGAGATGAATGAAGTTTTTGTGTTGCTGATGTGCGGTATTTATGCAAGCATTGCCAGAATAGACAAGCACAACTGCAGCTAAAAAAATGGGGCAGCTGGAATATAATAGTATTTTAAGGCATTGATGCAAAAAATTAAAATCAGACATCTTATAGTACATGACAATCACTTTCTAATAAAGCTAGAACCAGCCCGGTAGCTCACATTGATCCAGAGCTCTTCTATTTATTTCAGGAGATGTGACCTTTCATAGAAGGTGTGTCCTTTCTGCTGCAGATCTCTCTCTCTCTCACAGCTTCTAACAGTGGATACAGCTGGTGGTAGTTGAGAGATGGAACTGAGCATGTGCGAGCATCTCAGTAGGGGAACATTACTGTACAGACTGAACACCAGACAATGCCATTAAAAAAGAGTAAAGAGAATATGGAGCATTTTTGTAACAGAAAGTAAATTAAAAAGTAACAAGTTTTTCATGCTGATTTATATTAAAATAATACCGTATTTTTCACCTTATAAGTGGGGGAAAATGGCAGGGTGTACTTTAAAATGAGTATTAATGAACGCTCATTAGTATGCAGGAGGAGTGGTGAGTATAGGGCTGATTGTACTCACCGATCCCTGGTCTTTTTCAGCCCTGCACCGGAACTGGCCTTGACTGCATATAGCGTCAGGACATAGTGCACTTAGGCATGTACTATGACTCGACGCTGTGTGCGTAGTCAGGTCACAGAGCAGCCTGGCGCCTGAAAGAAGGGAGCAGTTAGAGTGTGCCATTCGGAGCAGGAGAGGTAAGTTAATTCATTTATTTTCTGTCTGATCTGAGGTCTGATGAGGATTGGGGGCCTGATCTGAGGTCTGAAACACATTGGGGGTTTGATCTGAGGTCAAATAAAGATTGGGGATCTGATCTAAAGTTTGATAAAGATTGGGGGTCTAATTGGGGGGCTAAAGATCGGAGGTCTGATTTTGGGGTCTGATGAAGATTGAGGATTCTGAACTGAGATCTGATGATGGTTAGGGGTCTGGTAAAGATTGTAGGGTCTGATCTGAGGTCTAATGAAGATTGGGGGTCTAATTGGGTGGGGGGGGGGTCTGATCTGAGGTCTGCTAAACATTGGAGGTCTGATTTGGGGGTCTGATAAAGATTGAGGAGTCTGATCTGAGGTCTAATGAAGATTAGGGGTCTAATTAAGGGGCTGATTAAAGGTCTTCTACAGATTGGAGCTCTGATTTGGGGGTCTTATGAAGATTGAGGAGTGTGAACTGAGATCTGATGATGGTTAGGGGTCTGATGAAGAGTAGGTGTCTGATCTGAGGTCTAATGAAGATTGGGGGGTCTAATTGGGGGGTCTGATCTGAGGTATAGATTGGGCGTCTGATGAAGATTGGGAGTCTGAACTGAGATCTAATGACGATTGGGGGTCTGATGAAGATTCTGGGAGTCTGATCTGAGGTCTGATGATGGTTGGGGGGTCTGATCTGAAGTGTGATGAAAAATATTTCTTTCTGATTTTTCTCCTTTAAAACCTAGGTGCATATTATAATCAGGTGTACCTATAAAGTGGGGAAAAAAGGTATTTTATGGTGACACAGTCTTTTTAATTAAAACATAAAAAACGGTTGAAATAAATAAACCAATCAATAAATAGTAATTATTTTAATAAGGTATTCATGGCGAAGCTTCCAAGATCTGCCCTCTACAATAAAGAACATATATTTGTGTATGCAAACCCCTTGTTACCTGACATTAACAAAAAATCCTTCCATTCCATTGAAATTCTATGGAAAATATGGGAATTGTTGAAACGGTCTCTGTTGTGAAGCTATAAATAAGATCAGTAAAAATGAGGCTGCCAGGCATGGAAACATGAATGTGTATTTGCTGCCACATTTCTGTAGACAGCTCTCTTGGCATTGCGGACACCTTGGAATCAGGAAACGTCTTTTCTGTTACAGCGATTTAACAACTCCCTGGAAGGATCAGTTCTTCCAGTTATGATGCTAGGGTATGTGCATGTCAGCTTCCTAATATATCATTCCAGATTTTTTTCCAGAAACCGCGCCACACCTTTTCACTTCAATGATACTGTGCTGCAATACCAGGAATAACCAATGGGCAAATGTGGCGCTGTTTCTGGAAGAAAGCAGCTATTATTTTTCTAAATGCATACAAATCCTTTATTGAACTGACTGAATGAACTACAGATGCAGATTACTGTAAAGTAGTAGACAAGTCAATATCGGTATTATGAACATGATTATACCTGCTTACGAGTCTATGCTCTGCTCACATTAGAACCGTCATATACTGACCTCAACCGCCTTCAGTGACGTGTCACAGCAGGAGTGGCAGGAAACATATACAGCCGCCCAGTGTATCAGAGAGCCATAGTGAGTAGTGAGCCATATTTAAAATGGCAGTGCATTGGCCTCAGTGCAAATTATTAAAGGGGTTATCCCATGACTAATGTAAAAAAAAATGAAAATCAGACATCATATAGTAAATGACAACCTCTTTCTAATAAAGCTAGAACCAGCCCTGCACCTCACATGGATCCAGAGATCTCCCCATTCATTGCTCTGCTTTTATATCAAGCTGACAGCTCAAGGGGAGTGTCTTCTCTGCTGCAGCTCAGGGGGCGTGTCTCAGCTCACCGTATCACAGCTCAGGAGACAGTTGAAGGATGGAACTGGGCATGTGCGGCCATCTCAGTGAACAGGTCAAAGGAATACATAAGAAAAAAACATCAGGTGGCTCTATACAGATAGGTTTTATTGAATAACTCAGTGGTTGTGCTAAATTTTTAATTACATGCAATTATAAAAGTATTCAGATCCAGGTGCTGGTTTGAAAACTGTGGAATATTCTTCGTGGGACAACCCCTTTTGCTTTTGCTAGACATGTGTTCTCCTTATCATAAAGCTGGGTGTACACATTAGATATTTGTCTTCCGACCTTTAAGATATTGGAACAACTAACAGACCATCTATGTGTATAGGGACCTCTCATCTGTGATGAGTGGCAGGGGCAATATTAGAATTCACAATATTTAGCGAATATTTGGGCGAATATTCGTCATATATTTGAGAATTCGAGAATTCGTGATCTCCAGTCATTATTTTCTTGATTGCGAAAATCGGCAAACGGAAAAATGTGCGATAAAAATTTGCACTACGAAAATTCGCGACCAACGCTACTACTAAAGTCAAAGATATTGCAGCCCTCTCATTGGCCCACAAGCAAGAAGCAGTGAGGGATCATGGGTGCTGATTAAAAATATATAGAATATTGGCGATTACGAAGATATAGCACTATATTCTAGATATTCGCAAATTCTCGAAGTGACAATATTCACAATAAAAATTTGCAATTAGAATATTCGCGATCAACACTACTTCTCATCTTCTCCTATGGCACGTTCGAGGGAGATAAAGATTGGGCAAATTGGATTTCAGCTGCCCAATCCTTTTGCTCTCAGCTGCTGCTGAAGAAGTCTGACAGTGGCTTTCTCTCCATCTTCCAAGTGAGGACACAAGCTTGCTCAGCCATGCAGGCATGTGTATAAGGGGAATGAGAGTAAGCGCTGGAGACTGAGATATATTTGCATATAAAAATTCTGAACTACTAGGCTACTTTCATATCTGCATTTTTGCTGTCTGGTTTTCAGAACCAGCATGGGATCTCAAAACCACAGCAAAACGCATCCATTTGAATGATGAAACCAGATCCGTTCTGAACAGATGCAGCCGGTTGTATTATATCGAAAATGGAGAAACTGCGTCCGAAAAAAATGGATTTGGCACCATTGACTTACATGGTTTTTGGGTTAAGTTCAGTTCAGTTTCCCATGCCGCATAGAAAAACGCCGCTTGCAGCAATTTTGTGTCCAGCATGGGTACGCAATAAACCAGAACAGAATGCATTCTGGTGCACTCCGTTCTGTTTTGTTCCGTTTTATCTCAATTGACAATAAATGGGGACAAAACTGAAGTGTTTTCCTCTGGTTTTGAGATCCGCTGCTGGATCTCAAAACCGGAAAGGAAAACGCAGATGTAAAAGTAGCCTTAAAAAGTAAAATAGCCACTGAAAGGGCCGGCGCCACCTGTAAGGCGACCTAGGCAACCGCCTAGGGCGCAGTTTAGCAGGGGGTGCCGCCGGAACCCTGCGATCAAAAAAAACCAACAACCTGGTTGGAAGGGAACGTGGCGGCCGGCGCCCCACTCTCATGCTGCGCCGACTGGGGGTGTGTGGACCGTACCGGTGACACCAGTCCCTGGGGTGACACCTGGTGCGGTCGCCCAGCCCCCGGCGCCAAATTGTGGGCAATGGGCATTATGCCCCCAGCCAGTGCTGGGAGCCTGCAGCGAGCAGAGTCGCGGCAGCGGAGCGTGCAGGAGGAGGGCCGGAGGCGTGTCCCGTCCCCTGTTCATCTGATAGGCTGCCAGCACTAGGCCGGCAGCCTATCAGAGGCCGGTCCAGGAGGCATGATGACATCATTGCACTGCCTGAGCCTACAGCGTGGGACACAGGCCGGAAGAGGCCTGCATCACATCGCTGCCGTGGAGGTAAGTATGTGTTTTTTTTTGTGGTTTTTTTTTGTGGTTTTTTTTTGTACAAAACAAACTGGAGTCAGTGTGGAACACATAAGGGGGGGGGGGGTGGCTTGCTAGCACATGAGGGGGGCTTGCTGGCACATGGGGGGGCTTGCTGGCACGCGGGGGGGGGGGGGGCTTGCTGGCACATGAGGGGGGCTATTATTGTTATAAGGCCACCTCTGTATTAGTATTATTATTTATACCGAGGGGGCCGTTATTATAATAATAGTAAAGAGCTGCTATGTCATGGAGAGGGAGAATTGGGATATACCCTATATACCCTCATCAACAGTGCTGCCATGGAAGGGGGGAAATGTGGTATGGGTAGGAGGGGGGGGGGGATGTGCTCTGCAAATGTAGCAGTGTATTATATTATGGGGGCACTAGGAGGAAGGCAGGAGAGGAGCACTATGGGGGCATTTACTAGGGGCACTATATAGGGGTATTTCATACTGGTACATTATGGGGGCACTATGGGGACATTAGCTCAGCTGGGGGATTACAAGGGGGTATTTTTTGCACTGTCTATTATAAGGAGAATTATTACTACTGGGGGGGGGGGGTTGTATTATAGTGGGCTTTATTACTCCCCCATGTTACGACCCCCCCAGTAGCAGCACCAGCCTCTCCCTGCTCTGCTATCCCTCTGATCCTTCTCCAAATCCTTATTCTGAAATCTTTCTCATTAGGATAAAACACATCATCAGCTCCGCCGAACCCCACAATATACAGTATACCTCTACACCGATCCCCCGGTGTAAAGTGGTGTCCGAGATCCCCAAGGGCCAAGCCAAGTAACTGTAAGTTTTCATTTGAAATATGTTTGTTATACACATATAGCATACACTGCGCACAGCGTCATTGGTTGCTATGATGCCGTGCGCTTCGAGCCGCCGCTACAGTACTGTAAGGGCAGATCATCTGATGGGGGGGGGGGGGGCAATTTTTATCTTGCCTAGGGCATCAAAAATCCTTGCACCGGCCCTGGCCACTGAGTTATTTAATAAAATGTATCTGCATACACGCCCCCCTGAGCTGCAGCAGAAAAGACACGCCCCCTGAGCTGCAGCAGAGAAAACACTCCCCTTGAGCTGTCAGCTTGATATAAATCTAGCAGAGCAATGAACGGGGAGATCACTGGATCCATGTGAGGTACAGGGCTGGTTCTGGCTTTGTTAGAAATAGACTGTAATGCACTATATGATGTCTGATTTTCATTTTAAAATTAGTCATGGAATGACCCCTTTAAATATACATACATAAAACCATGGATCTATAATATGATATGATAATGTTGGTCTAAAGTTCAGTATTTTTTGGAAATGAGAGAAAACAAATTCATAGTGTTATTTCTCATGAAACAGCAATAACGGCATTTCCATATATTTTCCCCTAGTGGAGCTTAGCTTGCTGCACAGTAACAATACAGCACAGTACATAGCGTTTTACAGGATCTGCCAACTGGGTGTATTTATAAGGCACATGGACTGTAACGCAGAAATAAAATGTAGGTACATCATAAATATAAAAGTTTAGAATTTATAAGAAATGCCTCCATAGTGTGAAGACCAAAGTGTGACTGATTCCCACTGATAAAAACGGTGACTCTGTGTACATTTAACCTGTCCTCCATAAATGTACAGCACACAGACTGTCATATTCTTTTATTACGATTTAAAGGGTAGACCAACAGAGTTGTGCTCTGTGACTGAGCTGACATTTTGTGTGCTCTTTTTGTGCATTTGGAATGTCTTCAGACCCTTTCACTTTTTCACAATTTGTTATTCTGTAGCCTTATCTAATATACAGTATAAAGCTGAGTGTATGTATGTATGTATGTCCGCAAAAGGAATCCGCACCGTCGCATTTACAATCACAAAATTTGGCACCCAAGTACATCAGGTGTCCGGGAAGGTTTTAGACCGGGTCTCAGCTCTTTAGCAAGTACCGTTCCTGAGATATTCCCAATAAATGCAAATATGGCACCATCACATGACCTAGTTACTGTTAAGGAGGCAGGGACTGTGGAGGTCACTATTAAAGGGGGAGTTGCTGTGGGGGTCACTGTTAAGGGAGCAGGATGCTGTGGCAGTCACTGTTAAAGGGGCAGGCACTGTAGAGGTCTCTGTTAAGGGGACAGGGAATGGTGGAGGTCACAGTTAAGGGGATGGTCTGCTATGGAGGTCAGTGTTAAGGGGCGGGGTGCTGTATATGTCACTGTTAAGGGGGTGGGGTGTTGTGGAGGTCACATTTTAAGGGAACCAAGCTCTGTGGTAGTCACATTTTAAGGGAATGGGTTATTGTGGAAATTGCTGTTAACGAGACGGAGTACTATGGAGGGGACAAAGGGTTTGCTGCTGTGGAGGTCACTGTTAAAGGGGCCGGCACTGTGGAGGTTACTGTTAAGGGGGCAAGGGACTGTGGAGATCACTATTAAAGGAGCAGCTGCTGTGGAGGTCACTGTTAAGGGGGCGGGTTATTGTGGAAATCCCTGTTAAGGAGACAGGTACTGTGGAGGTCACTAATAAATGGGCTGCCGCTGTGGAGGTCACTGTTAAAGGGGAGGGCGCTGTGGATGTGACTGTTAAGGGGGCATGCCGCTGTGGAGGTCACTGTTAAAGGTGCAGGCACTTTAGAGGTCATTGTTAAGGGAAGAGGGGACTGTGTAGGCCACTATTAAAGGGGCAGCGGGGTACTGTGAGGTCACTGTTAAAGCAGTGGGGTACTGTGAGGTCACTGTTAAGGGAGCGGGGTACAGTGGAGGTCACTGTTAAGGGAGCGGGGTACTGTGGCAATCACTGTTAAAGGGGCAGTCGCTGTGAAGGTCTCTGTTAAGGGGGCCGGGAATGGTGGAGGTCACAATTAAAGAGGTTCTCCGGGAATTTAGAAAATAAAAATACTTAAATATTAAATTATGATAAATATATTCCCAAATAGCTTTCATTAGTTAAAATGGCTCATTTTCTCGCTAGGGAGCAATCATTAGGAGAAATAAAATGGACGCCGTCCTATAAGTGCAATACCTGTCCTAATCACACAGGAGGACAAGTTACTTCATAACACTGAGCTTAAGACCTGCCTCACCCTCCTCTTTGCTCTGTTTGTAAGTATACAGCTGATAAGATCTTCAGCTTAATCTCTGTAAGAATGGAGTTCATCAGGAGACATGAAATACAGAGAGGATAATGAGAATAATGAGCAGCAGCTATTATATGCAGTCTCCATTACCACAGCCCACAGTCTGTCCTGTCCGTCCTCTCTGTACTTCATGTCTCCTCATGAACTCCATTCCTACAGAGATTCAGCTGAAGATCTTATCATCTGTATTCAGGATCATAATCCCTGACAAGTAGGAGAGGAGTATAAGGCAGCTCTTTAGCTCAGTGATGTGAAGTAACTTGTCCTCATGTGTGATAAGAACAGATTTTGTGTGTAGTAAAAGGACGGAGGCCATTTTGTTTCCCCTGATGACAACATGAGCCATTATAAATAATGAAAGGTATTTGGGAATATATTTATTATAGAGTAATATTTAATTATTTTCATTTTCTTAATTCATGGAGAACCCTTTAAGGAGACTGTAACCTATGGTCAGTGTTAAGGGGCGGGTGCTGTAGAGGTCACTGTTAAAAGGGTGGGCCCCTGTGAAGTTCACTGTCAAAGGGGTGGGGTGCTGTGATGGTCAAAGTTAAGGGGGTGTGTTGCTGTGGAGGTCCTATTTTAAAGAGGCGGGGCAATGTGGGAGGTCAGTGTTAAGGGGTGAGAGGCTGTGGAGGTCACTGTTAAGGGGGTGGGATACTGTAGATATCTTTTAACGACACACAAACATTAAATGAAATAGATGAAATATACCCGTGCAAAAACGGGTCCTTCTGGCTAGTCTAATATATAAAGCTGAGTGTATATGTGTGTGTGTATATATATCCGCTAAAGGAATCCGCACCGTCACATTTACAATCATGAAATTTGGCACACAGGTACATTAGGTCCCAACTCTCTAGGATGTACTGTTCCTGAAATATTCCCAAAAAATGCATTAGCCAATCGAAAGGGACAGGGCGCCGTGGATGACACTGTTAACGTTGTGGAGTAGGGTGACCACTCAGACCACTCTCAAAAGACAGACTTTTAAACCCCGCCTCCATTTAGTCCACACCCCCTTACACTCCACAGCCAGCAGAGATTTAAAAAATTAAGGTAAAATCAACCTCAGGTCAGGTGCAGAGGTTGGAGGGAGGAGTACTTTCTCCCTGCAGCTCACGTTCAAACAGCACAGTGCTGCTGTATGAGAGTGAGTTGTTCTAAAGGACATCCTAGCATCCGTCCAGGCCCTGCGCCAGACGGAGGACAGGGAGTCTGAAAGCTACACTGTCCGGCCTAAAACTGGACCTGTCGCCACCCTAGAGCTGAGTGCTGTGGAGATCACAGTTAAGGGGATGATCCGCTATGGACGTCAGTGTTAAGAAACAGATTGCTGTAGAGGTCACTGTTAAGGAGGCGAGTTATTGTGGCAATTCTGTTAAGGAGATGAGGTACTGTGGAGGTCACTTATAAATGTGCGGTCACTGTGGAGGTCATTTTTAAAGAGACGAGCACTGTGGAGATCACTGTTAAAGGAGCGGGCGCTGTGGAGGTCACTGTTAAAGGGGCGGGCACTGTGGAAGTTACTGTTAAAAAGGCAGGGGACTGTGGAGGTCACTATTAAAGGGGCAGTCGCTGTGGGGGTCACTTTTAAGAGAGCGGGATGCTATGGCAGTCCGTTAAAGGGGCGGGCGCTGTGGAGGTCTCTGTTAAGGGGACAGGAAATGTGGAGGTCACAGTTAAGGGGATGGTCTGCTATGGAGTTCAGTTTTAATGGGCAGGGTGCTGTATAGGTCACTGTTAAGGGGATAGGGTGTTGTGGAGGTCACAGTTTAAGTGAACGGAGCTCTGTGGAGGTCACTGTTAGGGATGGGTTATTGTGGAAATCACTGTTAAGGAGACAGGGTACTGTGGAGAGTACTGTTAAAGGGGTGGGCACTGTGGAGGTTATTGTCAAGGAGGCGGGGGACTGTGGAGTTCACTATTAAAGGGGCAGCTACTGTGGAGGTCACTGTTAAAGGGGCAGGTGTTGTGGATGTTACTGTTACGGGGGCAGGCCGCTGTGGAGGTCACTGTTAAAAGGGCGGGCACTGTGCAGGTCACTGTTAAGGGGGCAGGGGACTGTGGAGGCCACAATAAAAGGGGCAGGATGCTGTAGAGGTCACTGTTAAGGCAGCAGGGTACTGTGAGGTCACTGTTAAAGGAGCAGGGTACTATGGAGGTCACTGTTAAGAGAGCGGGGCACTGTGGGAGTCAGTATAAAGGGGCAGGATGCTGTAGAGGTCACTCTGATGGAGAACACTGTGGACATCATTCTGCATCCAATACCCCAAAAAATAGTATTTTAGAAATTTTTGCAAATTCATTTAAAAGGAAAAACTAACATTTCACATGGGCACAAGTATTCAGACCGTTTTCTATGACTATTGAACGTAAGCTCTAGTGGCCTCATATTTATCTTGATCCTCTTTGAGATGTTTCTACACCTTGATTGGAGTTCACCTGTGGTAAATTTAGTTGATTATACATGATTTGGAAAGACACACCGCTGTCTGTATAAGATCTCACAGCAGACAATGTCTATCAGAACAAAAACCAAGCCATGAGGAGGAAAGAACTGCCCATAGAGCTCAGAGACAGGATTGTCAGGCACAGCAACAGTCCTACTTGCAGCACTTTGAAGGTGATATAGCATTTATCATCCTGCAAAAGCTCTTTAAAACACGGAAATGTTTTCTTGCTGCAGTCACACAAACTTTTGATTTACCTTTGGAAAAATGTTTGAAGCTATAAAAGTGAAATTCATATTGAGCCACCATCTCAGTGATAAGGGTATTGTGTAAAATAAAAAAAAGATGGTGGCTGAGCTGCCTCTGAGGAGGTGGCATTTTACGGCAAGGCACAGACCCCTATGGCTCCTGTCCCCACCGTTCAGCCTCATAGCCAAGGAGCCACTAGGCTTGATGCGTGAAGATGTGGTCATGAATGAAGCAGATTATTCTATGGGGGACAACAGGGGTGCATTATACCACAGGGAGCATTATTCTACAAGTGGACTACAGGAGGTATTTATACTACAGGGGGCATTATTTCATTATACTACAGGGGGAATACAAGGGCACATTATACTACAGTGGGACCACATGAGGGCATTATACTACTGGGGGACAATAGGAGGACATTGTACTACAGGGGAGCATTACGGCACTATACTACAGGAAGCATTATATTATGGGGGACAACAGGGGTGCATTATACTACAGGGGGCATTATAATACAGGTCACAGCGCTACAGGGGACATTATAATACAGGGGGCACTACAGGGGGTTATTATAAATACTTTAAGCTACTACAAGGGGCATTATAACTACTGGGGACACTATAGGGGGCCTTATTACTATAGAGGGCTCTTAGGAATGTCTTATAGATCAGTGTTATTACTCCTGGGAGGACTATATTAATAATGGAGGTACTGTAGGGGCATTATTATTATTTGGCACAATATGTAGGGCATTCCTGCTATTGGGGGTACTGTACGGAGCACTATTGCTGTTGAGGGCAGTCTGGGAGCACTATTACTAAGGGGGGACTAACTATATGGCACTATTATTTCTGCAGTTTATTATTTGGGGACATTAGGGAACACAACAGGAACAGTATTGGGGGTACCAGCAGGATAACAATCTTGGGGCACTAGGAAGGGGAGGATGATGTAAAAGTGAGAAGCCTAAGATGTCAGTGTGGCAAACTTTGCCGAGATGAGATGCAGCTCAAAGATGTCGTCATGTGTTGTCTGGGCTGAATGGAGTAAGATGAGATAAGAGAACTTCTGAATGTAATAGTGTAGAGCAATATTACTTAGTATGTTTCGTAGCGTTGTCTCTAGCAGTAGGCTTGGGGGGAGGGGTTGGATTGAGAATTTGCTAAAGAGGGAGGGGGCGCCATTTCAATTTTTGCCTCAGTCAGCAGACTAGCAGACTAGGTGCACCCCTGGTCCTGTCCACCCGTCTTTGTTTACGTGGCTGCAGCACTGGCCTCATGTCAAAGGCTGGCAGGGAAGACTGGAATGGCAGTGCCGACGTGGGCAGCAATTGAGCAAGTATTGTTTATTTTTTTATTTTACACCATGCTGTGCTCCACTTTATGCTAATCTTTGACAACCCCTTTAATGTTTTGAGTCTGCAAGCTCAGACCCTGCTGATTTCTAAATTAGAGGGACCATAGTGGTCGATGAAGCCAAGAATCCCTTTGGGTATAATCAAAGATTCTGTTGAAAATAACAGCCAAAATTACATTTGGCCGTACGAAAACTAGAAATCCCTGACTATGGCTTAATATTGCACCCGTTTAGTTTAGGACTCAGCAGGAGTCCATGCACATACCTCCCCTCCAGCTATCTTTTGACATTGTGAAATTTCACTGACTGAAATGGATCAGGTACTCCAGCGTTTAGTATTTAATCTATAGGACACATTCCCTAATGCAGTCTTACATACTATAAATTATAGGTATGTCTAATAGACTCGCTTTGTATTTTGCATTAGAGTGAAAAAAAACCTTTTTTGATTAAGTGTTCTATATATTCACTGCGTTAGATAATGTAAAGCTTATGACTGCAATGAATTGGACATTTTCAGAGTATCAGAGCGGTGTAGCCATTGCCTGCAGTTACTAGTTGTAATTTGCAGAGAGAGAAAATACTGCATTGCACAGAAGTGGCATCTCCAGAATTCTAATTTAGTATTTCCACTAGACCTGGTTTTTGATACTACTCTTCAAAGAGTTCTGCATCAGCTTTGTGTGTTAAGCACAGGATGTAATGGGCAATATATATACCGCTGCAAGCAAATGTCATGTTTTTTCCCCCCCTCACAATGATTTATGAATATAGGAAATATTTGCACTCAGGGATCCTGCCTCTGCACCAGAATAAAATTAGCATGCGACGTAGACTTTAAACATTACAGCAAAAAAAAAATATATATAATAATAATAATACAGTTACATGGAAACAGTTTTAGGGCTCGTTCACACAAATGTTTTTAGCATTCCGTATACGGGCCGTTTTTTGCTAATGTGTCTTTCAGGACGTGCCAGATTTATCACACATTTTGTGCCACTGTGATAAATTTGGAGCATTTTCTGTCAGTCTGGCCTAGGTATAAGATGGGTAATAACAAATCTTTATCAAGGTCTATTGTATTCAATAAGACATCCCAATAAGTATCTATATACAGTAATATAAAACTAGGTTTTAATGTAGGTGCCTTTATATACATCTATGGTATCTAGCACTGTGTCCATTCCATTTTTTTTGTGGATATTATGCGGACCAATTCATTTCAATGGGTCCACAAAAAATCTACATCCGTATGTCAGTTCTGTAGCCCCGCAAAAAAAATAGAGCATGTCCTATTCTTTTCCGTTTTGCGGCAAGGATAGGCATTATTACAAATTGCGGACCGCAAAACACATACGGTCGTGTGCATGTAGCCTTATTTTGTCCTCATTGAGGCAGTGGCAGTTAACATAGGGGCGCTCGGGTCGGCAGCCCCAGGTCCGGCATCTCTGGGGGCCCCAATAAACACATACTGCGGTGGGGCACGGGAGTGCATATTTCCCTGCCCCGCCGCCGATCAACGCCATAGGCTTCAGGCGTTGTAGGCCTGGAGGTGGCAGCAACAGCAGCAGCAGCATCAGGAGTGGCACAATGACCAAGTGTGGAGGTGGCAGCAGCATGAGAAGACCACAGAACGGCACAATGACAGAGTCTGGAGGTGGCAGCAGCATGAGTAGGCCACAAAGTGGCACAATGACAGAGTGTGGAGGTGGCAGCAGCATGAATAGGACACCAAGTGGCACAATGACAGAGTCTGGAGTTGGCAGCAGCATGAGGAAGCCACAGAGTGGCACAATGACAGAGTGTGGAGGTGGCCGCAGCATGAGTAAGCCACAGAGTGGCACAATGACAGTTTGTAGGTGGCGACAGCATCAGGAGAGGACAGAGTGGGACAACCACAGAGTGTGGAGGTGGCAGCAGCAAGAGCAGGCCACAAAGTGGCACAATGACAGAGTGTGGAGGTGGCAGCAGCATGAATAGGAGACCAAATGGCACTATGACAGAGTCTGGAGTTGGCAGCAGCATGAGGAAGCCACAGAGTGGCACAATGACAGAGTGTGGAGGTGGCCGCAGCATGAGTAGGCCACAGAGTGGCACAATGATAGTCTGGAGGTGGTGGCAGCATCAGGAGAGCACAGAGTGGGAAAATGACAGAGTCTGGAGGTGGCAGCAGCATGAGTTAGCCACAGAGTGGCACAATGACCGAGCCTGGAGGTGGTGGCAGCAGCAGCATCAGGAGGAGGCCACAGAGTGGCCCAATGACCAAGTGTGGAGGTGGCAGCAGCCTGAAGATGCCATAGAATGGCACAATGACAGTCTGGAGGTGGCAACAGAATCCGGAAGCCACAGGGTGGCACAATGACAGAGTGTGGAGGTGGCAGCAGCATGAGTAGGCCACAGAGTGGCAAAATGACAGAGTGTGGAGGTGGCAGCAGCATAAAGAAGCCACAGAATGGCACAATGACAGAGTCTGGAGGTCGCAGCAGAATCAGGAGGCCACAGAGTGGCAAATGACCGAGTCTGGAGGTGGCAGCAACATCAGGATACCACAGAGTGGCAAGGTGACATAGTGTGGATATGGCAGCAGCAGCATCAGGAGACCACAAAATGGCAAGGTGACATAGTGTGAAGATGGCGGCAGCAGCATCAGGATACCACAGAGTGGCAAGGTGACACAGTGTGGAGATAGCAGCAGCAGTATCAGGATACCACAGAGAGGCAAGGTGACATAGTGTGGAGATGGCAGCAGCAGTATCAGGATACCACAGAGTGGCAAGGTGACATAGTGTGGAGATGGCAGCAGCAGCATCAGAATACCACAGAGTGGCAAGGTGACATACTGTGGAGATGAATGAAAGAAAAAAAGGAGGAGATTAAACATATCCTGTGGGGATAGGTGAGGTCCCTTAGAGAAGATGTGAAACCTTTTGGCCACCAGCAGTGATCGAAGAGGGAAAAAAGGGGATAGTGATCAAGAAAGAATATGGCTACTGGATTAGAATGTGGAAGGCAGCTAAGGATAGCTTTAGTGAATACTAAACACTTGATAACAGAAATGTAGTGAGCACAAAAAGAATTGGCGGTGGTGAAAGGTGAAATATTCCGCTAAGTTATTACGACCGCTGTTAGGTTCCGATATATAGGAATAAGCAGGTGTCGAGAGGTAGCGCCACTCCCCATAAAACCAATAATGTAAGCATAGGACAGTCTAATATAGTTTTACAAGATAAAGTATAGAGTGTCTAAAAGATAAAGGTAGATCCGTCCATTCTGGGATGGTCATAAATTAGGATCATTCATGTATATAAAGGCAAATCAATAATAAAATAGAAAAAAGAATGATCTCCACTCACTTCGCTAGGTGGCTGTCAACAGGATAAGCGCAAGACACCTGAGACATTCAACCCCCCTGGCCAGGATCGCATTTAGAATGTTAGAGATTGAAGTCAGCGCAGGTCAATCTCTTTATTCGGGTAATATATGGCTCAAACTGTTTCGTTTTTTTTTTTGGACAATACCCCTTTCATCAGGAGCAGATCAATAAAAATGGCGACATTTGGGCTGTAACTACGCAAGCAAGTGAGCATGCAGTGGGCCATTTGTGCAAGTGATTTGGAGGGACTCCCTGCTTCCATCTCCACTGCATACTGCCATGGTGTGTCTGGGTCCTCTGTCTCATCTTCCTCATCGCCCTGTAGCTCCTCAGGCTGCTCCTCTTCTCCTGTCAGCTGAGTAGAAAAACTACCAATTTTGCTACACATTGCCTGTGCTCCAATGTCCTCCTCCCCCTCCTCCAGTTCAGCCCCCACAGGTCTCATGTGGCCATGAGATTTAGGCACCACGTCTCTAATCCCCTGACCAGCCATTGTTACCACCATCTGTTCCAGGACATGAAGCAATGGAATGACGTTGTTCATCCCTGGTGACTGACAAATATTGCAGTGTCCTCAAAGGGCCTAAGCAAACGGCAGGTGTCAAGCATGAGCTGCCACTGGCTGACATCGCAGTTACACAGGGGAGTTCTCCTATCCGCTTGCATCATCAAGAAATCGTTGATGGCCTTTCTCTGTTCATATAGTTGGTCCAATATGGAGGGTGGACTTTCAACAGGTGGAAACATCGCATATCAGCCTATGTTGGGGGATGCTGTTCTGGCTCTGCAACTCATAGAGGGTGTGCTTTGCGGTGTACGAGTGACTGAAGTGCATGCAAAGTTTCCTGGCCATTTTTAGGATGTCTTGCAGATCGGTGGAAGACTTCAGGATCGCTTGACAACCAGATTGAACATATGTGCCATGCAGGGCGCACGGCTCAGCCTTCCTTGATGCAGCGGCCTACAGCATATACTACTTCTCGCGGTGACGGAACAGGGCAGCTTAAGGACAGGTGAGGGCACAGGGCCTGCTCCCGGGCCATGCCAACTAAGGGTTGTGTCTGATGAACCCACCGACTGTTGGCTGGGGGTGTCTGATGTCACTTGGGATGAAGTGGATGACCGAGTTAACCAATCAAGGTTAGGACGGCAATACAGATGACTATGGAGATGAGTGCAATGGAAGCGCTCATCTCCTGCTGTGCCCTGACGCTGGCCGCCCCCACTTGTCACCAGGGCCCTGGGAGGCCAGTCCGGCCCAGGCCGTAGCGTCTGCGAGCTGTGTCGGCCGCCGGGCCAGGCGCCCCTGTTGCCATGGCGCCCTGTGCGGCCGCACAGCTCGCACACCCCAAAGGCCGGCCCTGGAAATCCGTCGCTAAACGCTCTCAGCACTTATAGCTGCAGAAGTGAAATACTCATATATTTATCTTTTTCCACAGATTTAGGCCACTAAAGGCTTTTCGACATAGCAATTTCACTGCAAGAACAAATTGCTGGAATGACAGAGCTGTATAATGGCTATTTGGATCCCCAAACTATCTTTCCCTGCACTTGTAAATCGCTTTTCTAGCACTGTCCTTAGCACCTTCTGACGTCTCTCCCTGCACTAAGATGCTGTGAAAAGATTCCTCCCTATCCTTTCCCTGCACCTATAAATCGTTTTTTCATTTTTTTTTTCACAATTAGCTTTTTCCAATTGCTGTCCCTAGTGCCTTCTCACGTCTGTCCCTGCACTCAGAACGCTGGAAAATGACAGAATCTAAAATGGCTGCCATATTTAAAGGGAAGTGACATCACAGGGCTGGCTGGCTGCTGATTGGCTGCATGCATGCATGTCAATCTTGGTGATCTCGCCTTCCCAGAGTTCCTTGCCCCATGTCCTCAGTCCTCACACGTGTGGCCACCATTTTAGGAAAAATTGTGATTCTTTACCACAAAGCGCGAGGAAATTCGCATTCGTTGCAAATCAAATTTTTACGGAAATTCGGATCATATTCCACTTCATCTGATTCGATTCGCTCATCTCTAGTCACTTCCGTCAGAGATCAGTTATTTTTGATGGGAGAAAGAGTTTTGCACGCAGGACTTTTTCTCCCATCAAAAATAACTGATCTTTAATAGAAGTGACACAAATTGACCATAACTGATTCTAAAAAAACAAAAACAAAAAAAAAAACGAATCTGTTATTTTTTATTTTTCTGTTCTGATGGAACGGAAGAACGAAAAGCTGAATGCAGATGTAATAGATTGATTAGCTTGTTACATCTCTCACTGTGTGTATTTAAAACCGTGATGGGAATTGTGGGAAAACTGCATAAAAATGAAATTAAGTACACACGTTTTTGGCTGCATTTTTTCGTGGTGCAGTAATGTGCTGCTAATGGTCCTCAAACCGTTTGAGCAATCACATAGCATATACTGTTCTTGTACGTTTGTTATATAGAAGCGCTTTGTATGATTTTGTAAGATCAGCCTGCAAACATCTTAAGAGCTATGCTGCGTGTCTACGGTAAAATAAGCTGCAGTAAAGAAGAAAATCTGCAGTCTGCCAGGCGCAGAAGGACTTTGCATTAGGAGACAAATACGTTTCTCTGGAGCCTGTATTGGCACCTTAACTCCGCTGCTGTCTGGATAACAATACTGATTAGAGAAGGTTTTCTAACAAGCAGAGGGCACAATATTCCTCATGGAGATTACCGCCTGGAACAATCAACTCCCTAGTGAGCGAAAGAATTGAAATACCCCTTAACCCCTTCACACATAAACTTCTGCTGTTAGATCAAGCTGTTTACTGTGATGCAGAGCTGGAATTATCTCAATGTCTCCAGACCTCCATGGCTGACAACAGCGCTGGTAATGAACCAGTGCAAGCTATAAGGAAACAATAGGTGTCATTTCCATGAAGGGGACACATTGCAGACTATTGTGAAATAAATAGCTTGATATAAGTTATTGTCCTGCTGCTTGAGGATTTTTGGTTTTGTCTGTCAGCATGATTTTTATGGATACCTGCATCTGCCGTCCTATATCATGCTAGAGCACTTGGCTCTGATAACATTTGCTCTGCAGATAAGCATTTCTTCCTCAACAAGATCCAAAGCATAAGGCAGCGAGTCGCTCTCTTCTGTTAAGTTTTTTTTTTAATTTTACTTTTCATAGTTAGATCGTATTGTCAATCTGTACGACCCTGGTATAGCTTTTACTAGAATTCTGAATGGCAATTCTGCCTGGCTATGCAGCCATATGAGAAGGGGTAGATTTTCCATTTAGAAATCTGGGAGCAATAATTGTGGCCATATTCGTAGTCATCAAACCTTCCCAGTAAGTGTGCGCTCATATACACCCAGCAGATGCCAGAAGCTTTATGCATTGCACATGGCATCCTATCTAGTGCTCCAGAGGCTCAAATGGGGTGGTGTGGGACCTATGGGCACAGAGTCAAGCTCTACAACTAGCTGGATTGAAAAATGATGGAGTCATTGTTTTTTGATCTGGCACAACTGTGCTGGTGGGAAACTGTGCTGGATTGCCAGATATATATGAACGCACCATAGCTAATCTAACTGATAAATGAAACATCGGGTAAAAAAAATCAAGACCATTATAGATAGCATATAAAAGATAATCAGTGGCTCCACCCACTTCGCAAATATGAATTGGTGCACACCCGCCGGTTCACCCTTGACCGTAGAAAAAGACTAAAAAACAAATAGATGCAGGGGCACACAAATATCTGGTAAATGGACTGTACATATATATCACGTGGTAATGTATTTATTAAAAGTAATAACGTAAAACATACAGAATTAGCTGAATCCACAATGATCTAGATGGATGCTAATCCAAAATAGGATATGGATCTTATGTGGTACATAAAACATACATAAAACATCAAACATACACGATCTGATTGTGGATATCCTGCTGATTCAGAATCGTGTATGAATCTTGGACCTCTATAAGTACATGTATGGACCCTTCTATTGTGTGACCGTACATAGACCATCAGACATAGCGTCTCACTTGTAAGATGATGTCACGGTCTTAGGTGAACGTCTCTACTATAATAGGTTAGGATGATGATGGTCTATTCATAATCCAGATGTAGCGTCCATAAGACTGTGAATAGAATTAACCCTGGGTTCAGACCTGAGCGTTCCAAAGACGCGCGTTTTTTTGCGCGTTTTTGCAAATAGGAAACGCGCGTTCGTACGCGCGTTCTTGTGATTGACTACTGTGGTGTCAATCACAAAACGCGCGTCAAACGCCCCAAAAGAAGCTCAAGTACTTGTTTATGCGTTGGGCGTTTTACAGCGCGTTCAAACGCGCTGTAAAACGCTCAAGTGTGAACCACTCCCATAGGGATGCATTGGTTTTAATCTGTTGAGCGTTTTACAGCGCGTTTGAACGCGCTGTAAAACGCTCAGGTGTGAACCCAGGGTAAAAGTCCTCCGTAGAAGACGTCCCTTATCAGATCCACAATGGGTATCGACTGACAAACAGAGAGGGTTACTTTACCATCCTCCGTCTCACATCAATGGCCTTCCTTTACTTCCTTGTACCGCGGAGATACAATTAGATGTCTTCTCCCTGCCAGGACCTGGCGCGGCGTCCCACGTGGTCCCTACCGTCACTAAGTGGTAATAAATACATTACCACGTGATATATATGTACAGTCCATTTACCAGATATTTGTGTGCCCCTGCATCTATTTGTTTCATTATAGATACCAGCCATGCAATTATTTAGAGAAGGATTCTATTTCTATTATTTTCTATTACTTGTTGCTTATGTAGCAGTCCGTTTTTAACGGGTCTGTTTTTCCATTTTTGGTTTTAGTAGTCTTTCCGTTTCCATTCCACTTCCTTTCCGTTTCCATATGGTTTCCGTTTGTGATCTGTTTTTTGCGTATCGCAAACGGAAACGGAAGTTTGTTTTAACAGTAAGTACATTGAAAAATTGGGCTGGGCATAAAATTTTTAATAGATCCTTCCGCAAAAACGGAACGGATACGGAAGACATACGGATGCATTCCGCATGCATTCCTTTTTTTTACAGCCCCATTGACTTGCAGGCAATAATAAGACATGACTCAAAATGTAGCGGATCGGAAAAACGTAAATACAGAAACGGAATGCATATGGAGTACATTCCGTTTTCTTTGCAGACCCATTGAAATGAATTGTTCCGTATACGGACGGTATACTGAACGCAAAAAATGCGTGGTTGTGGTGCTGCGGGTATTGGTGGGGCTTCTGTTGCAGGGAGAGGACGTGGACGATCTATGCCAGCTACACGCCCAAATAAAACACCTTCCTCAGGTTCGCGTAGACGAACATTATTTAGTAGGCCCGAATGCCGCTCTACGAATGGTGAGGCCAGAGCACGTACAGGCGCTAGTAGATTGGGTGGCTGATAGTGCCTCCAATACCTTTACATTGTCTCCCACCTGGTCCACTGCTGAAAGCTCAGAGTTGGCACCTGCAGGCCATGGGCAGCTATCTAGCACCTCACCCCCTTGCAAATCAGCCAAGCAGTCTGAGCCCCAAGTCATCCAGCAGACTCACATGCTTTTTGATGACTTTCCTGGCAGGGTTTCCCCAGCCCATCCACCTAGCCCTGATCCAGAAGTGGAAGAGATTGAGTGCACCGATGCCCAACCACTTATGTTTGAGGATGAGGACGTAGGAAGACCACCGCAGCACGTCTCTGATGATGACGAAACACAGTTGCCAACTGCTGCGGCTTTCTGCAGTGTGCAAACCGACAAGGAGGGCAGGGGTGAAGACTGGGTGAAAGATGATGTGGAGGACGATGAGGTCCTAGACCCTACATGGGATGAAGGTCATGCTAGTGATCTGTGCAGTTCGGAGGAAGAGGCGGTCGTCGCACAGAGACACCAGAACAGCAAAAAAGGGAGCAGGGTTCAGAAGCAGAGCGCCAGTCCCCTAGACACCACACTACGCCTGCTACTGCCCACCGCACCCAGGGACCGAGCACACCAAAGACAGCTCCAAGGAGTTCCCCGGCGTGGCAGTTCTTCAGACAATGTGCAGACGACAAGTCATGAGTGGTTTGCACACTGTTAAATCAGAGAATAAAGCGAGGCATAAATGTTCTAAATCTGAGCACAACCTGCATGACCAGGCATCTAAGTGCAAGACACGAGCTGCAGTGGAGTAGACACCTCCAAAGCCAAGAAAAGTCTCTGGCTCCTCCTGCTCCCTCTTTTGTTGCAATCTCAGCCTCTTCCCCCACCTCTGGAGTGACAGTGGCAATGGCCACCCTGCAAACGGAGGATGTGACACCAACGCCACCACCTCCGTCACCTTCAACAAGCAACACCACAGTGTCCCATGGAAGCGTTCAGCTGTCCATCTCCCAAACACTGGATCGAAAGAGGAAGTACCCCCCTACCCACCCACGATCCCTGGCCCTGAATCCCAGCTGTGGCGAAACCAACCTCGCCACTGGGTTTTGGAGGGGACAGATTGCCAGCCTCTTGCCCCACGATTATGGCCCCTCTCATTAACCCATGCTAAACTTTAACCCCATGGCGATTTGACTGTGTTTGTGGCATCTGAGCGCTGTTTGGATATATATGTTTAATGTTTGTGTGTACTGTAAAGGGTGGGACATTGTATATTTGAATAGTGATGTCTGTCCCATTGTCCCCACGTGTGTATTGGCGATTTCCCTTTGTCCTGAGAAATAATGGAATGACTCCTCGGTTGTCTCCAGGACAGAAGACATAGTTTATTCTCCTGCCTGTGATGATTACATCAACCCATGTAGGGTAATTGTATCACAGGCAGAGGGGAGGGATATGCTGGGAGTGTCTGTATTGTCCCATTGTGTGTGATTGGCTGCTGTATCCCCTGTGTCGCAGTCTTCCTTCTGGTCCCCTAGGGGAGTGTCCACCAGGTGGGAGACCTGCATAAATACCAGGCAGGTAGCCCTCAATAAAGTTGAAATTCCTGTGTAACCATCAATACGGAGCCTCGTCTCGTACTTGGGGGGAATTGCTACGTCAGAACGTTCTCTTGCCTGTTCTAGGAAAGGAGGACTTTGTATGGTTCCAGTTTGGTGGATTCGAGTGGTTGTGGGTTGCTGTGCTCTTCTCCAGGGGAATCGCCCGAACGGTATTAACCCTCACTATACCGGGTTATACCGTAACACCTGCATTTCAAAATTGCTGGCCTTTGAAATGCTGTCATTCCGTCTGGTGGAGACGGAGAGTTTTAAAAACCTTATGGCTGTGGCTGTCCCACAGTACATCATTCCAAGCCTCCACTACTTTTCCAGGCGAGCCATCCTTTACCTGCACAAGCAAGTGACGGACAAAATAACAACAAGCAACGCCATCTGTGGCAAGGTCCACATAACTACCGATACGTGGACCAGTAAGCACGGCCAGGGCCATTATATCTCCCTTACAGCACACTGGGTAAATGCAGTGGCGCCTGGGCTTGAGGCGGATAGCTGTTTGGCGCATGTCCTTCTGCCCTGAGGATTGCAGGGCATTTCTCTTTGCCTCCTGTTGCCTCCTCCTCCTCATCCTCTCAGCATAACACCTTCACCACCAACTTCAGCACAGCCAGGGGGAAACGACAGCAGGCAGTTTTTAAAATCATCTGTTTGGGGGACAAAACCCACACCGCGCAGGAGCTTTGGACGGGCCTGGAACAACAGACCGATGAGTGGTTGGTGCCACTGAGCCTCAAGCCCGGCCTGGTGGTGTGCAATAATGGGCGAAATCTCGTACTCCACCTTGCACATGCTGGAGAGACTGTGTGAGCAGCAGCAGGCAATAGTGGAGTTTCAGCTGCAGTACGCACGGGTCAGTCGCTCTGCGGAACAGCAACACTTCCCCGCCACTGAGTGGGCCTCCATATGAGACCTGTGTGCCTTGCTGCGCTGCTTTGAGTACTTCACCAACATGGCCAGTGCTGATGACGCTATTCTCAGTGTTACTATCCCACTTTCTATGTCTCCTTGAAAAAACGCTTCGGGCGATGATAAAGGACGATGTGTCACAGCAGGAATGGGAGGAGGAAGAGGGATCATTTCAACGGTTATCAGGCCAGTCATTCCCAGGTGGCTCGGAGGGTTGGTTCCTGCACCAAAATAGGCCAGGTACACAATTGTTCAGCCAGGGCACCGTTCTGGAGGATGAGGAGAAGGAGGAGGAGCAGGAACCGTGTTCACAGCAGGGTGGTACCCAAAGCAGCTCATGGGCATCACTTGTGCGTGGCTGAGGGGATACAGAGGACACAGACGATACCCCTCCCACAGAGCATGGCAAATTATTACAATAGCTTTATATGCAGAGTGCTCCAATATATTCGCGATTGCGCAAATCTGCACTAATGATGCAAATTTTTTTGCACAATACGTGCAACTTCACATTTTAGCAGGTCTGACTACATTTTAGTGATTGGTGCACAAAGTATTGTTGTGAACTTGTGACATCACAATACTATTTATGTATGTAGCATACATACATACATACAGCACTATGTATGTAGTATGTATGTATGGACAGCAGAATCAGCTACACTATGTCACTATCTAACCTACTCTGACTATCTCCCACTAACTATCTGTATTATATATATAAGCTAACTAACTAACTATGTAATGTAATGACACAGGAAAGCACAGCAATAACACTGCTGTCTCTCTCAGAACTGTAATAAACTGCAGAAAATGGCTGTGGGGAGGTTCTTAAATAGTAAGGGGTAGGCAACTTTTCTATTGGTTGCTAGGGATGTTGCTAAGCTCAGACAAAGACATTGCAGCCTTCTCATTGGCCCACAAGCAAGAAGCAGGGAGGGATCATGGGTTCAGATGAAAAAAAATCTCGAATATTTAAAAATACGAATATCTATCACTATATTCTAAATATTCGCAAATTCTCGAAGTCGCGATATTCGCGATAAAAATTCGCAGTCCAAAAATTCGCACCCAACACTACTTATAATAGAGCTGCTGCAGAACCTCAAAAGCAGCCACCTGCAAGAACATTTCTTTTTTTTTCTCATTTGAACAGAAAGACAGCTCTTTTATTTCCAAACTGATAGTTTATCTTATTGCCAGCTTATTTCCAGTACAATTAGTATTATGTTACAGTGCTGACTGCTGAATAACTAGTATATATTTTTTATTCACTGCATCATATCTGTCAGTGCTAAACGGGTTGCATTATAGCAGAAGCATTTTGCAATTGTTATTTTTTTCAGTGCAGCATATTGGAGTTGTATGCATTCCAGTGTAGCAAAAACAATAACGCTATTTTTCTACCAGCGAAAAATTGAACGTAAATTACACCTTACAAAGAAATCAAGCCGCCTTCCCTGCACAGTTTAAGTGTAGGTGTGGGGGAAATAATCTGAATACAAGTGTACAATGTGTGTATTTCAATCCACAGGTTATAATTTTTAAATCTGCACCTGAGTGACAGCACCTAAAATTGTAGTTCAAAATCTGGGACAGGGCACATTCAGACAGTTCAAGTGTTGGTGTAGTTTGCAAGACTAGATATAAAAGTATACAACGTGTGTTTTACAATCCAGAGGGTACTGTTTTAAATCTTTGAGGGAAAACACCTGAAACAGTAGTCCAAAATCTGGGACAGGGCTTTTTCACATAATTCAATTGTTGGTGAGGATTGCAAAAATAGCAATATAAGTGTACAACGCATGTTTTACAGTCCAGAGGGTACCGTTTTAAATCTTTGAGTGAAAACATTAGAAATAGTAGTCTGAAATCTGGGACAGGGAGTCTGTAGTGTACGGGAGTTGTACTGCCCGTCACTACGGAAGGGTCACTTGGCTGCTGTCGCTCCTCTTATTTAGGAGGAGGCTGGTAAAGGTGCTATTTGTACCATGCAATGTAAATCAATGTATTTAATTCCCCTGTTACTGTGAAATGTGCTATGTGCAGGCCGGCTAGGGATGTAATTCCAGCTCTAGTCACTAGAGGGAGCTAGGTTGCCCTAGTCTATATAAGGCCCAGTCAGGGGAAGGACAGAGAGTCTAGAGTGTGCCTTGGACAAGTGCAGGCCATGTGCCTGTGAAGGCCAAACCCAGGCCTCACGGCCTGTGAGGAATCCACCCTAGGAAGATGGTGCCCTAGGAGAAGGAATGCAGAACCCAGAGGCAATCCCTAGAGCAAGGAGGTACTAAACGTCAAGTGGAGGTAAATTATAAACTGGAGATTCAAGGATATAAGCCAGAAGTAGGGCATTGGGGCCTTGAAGCATCAATTCCAGTCAGGACGAGTCAGGAAGAAAGTAAGGTTCACCTGCAATTTCAAGTCCTGTATTACCACCCTCTGTTTAACCTTGCTGGATGTAAGACCACTGCAATTTTGATTGTCTGCAAAAGGAACTGTTGGAAAGACTGCTTACTGTATCATCACTGTCTTCAGTAAAGTTTGAATTCTGTTTTCAAGTTACCAGTCTGCACCTCTGTTATTCCTACTGTAAATACGGTGTGCCACCGTTGACTGGCACTGGCGTCACGACATATCAGGGACTTAGCCATAGGCACGTTAAACTACAACACCAAGGGCACCTCACATTCCACCTGGCTGTGTCCCGCAAGAACCCAGAGAGTGCCCCAGAGGAACAGCGTGCCGGCCTCTCCATCACTGGCATTCCCCAGGTTAGTTCCATACATTGCCCTGACTTGGGGGTGCTACATTTTGGCGTCACGAACAGGATACGCACGTTTTACGGACTGTGATCAAAAACGTGAACTTTGTGCCTTAACCAGTTTGCCAAGTGACAAAACGCCTGTTTATTTGAAGTGAACTTTGCGGACCTAAAACGTACAGAAAAGTGTCCCAAAAACCTCCAGAAAGCGCTGTGCAGTGTTGCGCTATCAGGAGGAAGAAAATCGACACTTCAAAGTGCATTTTTGTGGACTTTTATGCTGTTTTACTACCGCTGCTTGCTGTCATTGAATTGATGCATCATGGCGTCCAAGATGGCCGCCGGCGCCATTGGACTTCTTCTTGCGCCATCACTGTCCTCAGTGGCGCGAAGATTTGGCGCCAAAACCCTCCAAGAGGGAGGAGACAACCGTCCTGGGATGCCGCCCCTGTACGTGGATTACAATGTGGGCGGGCCTGAAGTTGGGCGAGAACTCCCGAGTCTGGGGGAGTGGCCGCAGACTCGTGCAAGCAGAAAGGAAGTATTGGAGCCTGCTGCAAGTGTGCCGGAATCCAGCAGTGAGATCTCCGCCCTGGAGGAGCGGATCGCTTCCTTACAGGCTTACCTGGATGGCCTGCGGCAAGTGGCAGATTCTAAGAAGACAGCGCAGCAGTCCAGCGGTGGTGAATTACCTGTGACCCCTGTACCACCCGAACCCGTAGTCCAAGGTCCTACCGCTAACGCTGAGCCACCCAAGGTCCGTGTAACAGCGGATAAATTGACTTATGCCAGGAGCCGAGTCCGCCGTGACGGGAGCGTTATGTCCCGGCCAGAGGAAGTGTCTACCCCAGCGCCGGCCCGTGTCCCGAGACCAGCAGCTCCTGTGTGTCCGCAACCCAGCGGGCCAATGAGGTGGGTAGGCCCAATACCGGTGATGTTTCCAGCCCATTCTCTTTGGTGGGCACCCTCCAAGTGGCCCTGGTGCATGGCCCAGACTACCTGCAGCACAGGGCTGCACTACCTCCGACGAACGGGGCTCATTTGACACCTACCTGTGAGCAGGCCTGCTAGGCCATTTTTGCTCATTCTCACAGGGACATCATACATGTTGCAGGAACTGTTCCTTTAAGTTTGCCAGGCTGGTAGAGCTTGCTGCCAGTTCCCCACGGCCGGTGGCATGTTTGACAAATAAGTTGCCACTGTGGAACCACTGCTCCCAGCCTGCCTCTTTCTGTTCCGGGACATCCTGCCTGCTGCTAACATTGTGGCGTCAAGTACTTTAATAACTCCAAGTTGTGCTTTTATTTGCACCTTATCCCCTTTTAACCCCCATTTCAGGTTGAAAAGGGTTCTTTTATGTCAGCACTTTAAATATACGCAGGACTTGCCAGGAAGATGTTACCCTGGTATTGTCAGAGTCCTGTATTGTGATTTTATGTATGTGCTGCTGACCGTATTTATTGCTAAAACATATTTTATCTAAGTCTATGTGCCCAGAGATGGACCCCCTGTGTGCGAGTCTCTGTGATATGCTTTATGGACTCACTCATTGTCATGGACTATCCTGGTATTCCCTAACATCCGCTGTGCCAGGTCAGCGCCCCAGTTCCACTCTTTATCCTGAAGAAAGAGAGCGACGCCCTTGTCACCGCACTTCTCCGTCAGTCAGCTGGACCTGATGACAATTGTCGATGCAGATAGAATTGTGTACTGATATGTATGTATTCTTGCATGTTTTTCTTTTGTCTCTTTCAGGTGGAAATTCCAGTAGGGCGGTACCCTGGTAGAGTACGAGGGCGTACTCAGCTTAAAGCAGCGGGGTATGTAGTGTACGGGAGTTGTACTGCCCGTCACTACGGAAGGGTCACTTGCTGCTGTCGCTCCTCTTATTTAGGAGGAGGCTGGTAAAGGTGCTATTTGTACCATGCAATGTAAATCAATGTATTTAATTCCCCTGTTACTGTGAAATGTGCTATGTGCAGGCCGGCTAGGGATGTAATTCCAGCTCTAGTCACTAGAGGGAGCTAGGTTGCCCTAGTCTATATAAGGCCCAGTCAGGGGAAGGACAGAGAGTCTAGAGTGTGCCTTGGACAAGTGCAGGCCATGTGCCTGTGAAGGCTAAACCCAGGCCTCACGGCCTGTGAGGAATCCACCCTAGGAAGATGGTGCCCTAGGAGAAGGAATGCAGAACCCAGAGGCAATCCCTAGAGCAAGGAGGTACTAAACGTCAAGTGGAGGTAAATTATAAACTGGAGATTCAAGGATATAAGCCAGAAGTAGGGCATTGGGGCCTTGAAGCATCAATTCCAGTCAGGACGAGTCAGGAAGAAAGTAAGGTTCACCTGCAATTTCAAGTCCTGTATTACCACCCTCTGTTTAACCTTGCTGGATGTAAGACCACTGCAATTTTGATTGTCTGCAAAAAGGAACTGTTGGAAAGACTGCTTACTGTATCATCACTGTCTTCAGTAAAGTTTGAATTCTGTTTTCAAGTTACCAGTCTGCACCTCTGTTATTCCTACTGTAAATACGGTGTGCCACCGTTTACTGGCACTGGCGTCACGACATATCAGGGACTTAGCCATAGGCACGTTAAACTACAACACCAAGGGCACCTCACATTCCACCTGGCTGTGTCCCGCAAGAACCCAGAGAGTGCCCCAGAGGAACAGCGTGCCGGCCTCTCCATCACTGGCATTCCCCAGGTTAGTTCCATACATTGCCCTGACTTGGGGATGCTACAAGTCTTCAGTCAGTTCAAGTATTGGTGTGGGGAGGAATAATCTCATGGTAGGTTGACAACTTGTGTTTTACATTAGGCCCAATTAGGCCCAAATCTTTTAGTGGTGCCGATACTGCATTATTCCCAAACTAATAGTAGTGTCTCCAGTGTGTTTGTAGACAGTGAATGACATTTAATTTCACCTCTGTCTTTAAAGGCTATGTACACCTTTAGGGGCAATTTATTTTTATTACTGCACTCTACTCATTTTGAGCTAAAAATCTTTTTTTAATTGGTCTTTATTAAAAATATGGAGCTCTGGAAATGGCTCCTCCTACCATGCCACGGCTGAAGCATCGGAATGCTGCATGCGAGCTTGAGCTGATCGATCTCTGTGGGGGTGAAGTGCCCTGAACTACACTGCTGTGGTTGGCGCTCCTGGCTGAATGACACACCCGGCTCCCTCTGGCTCTCCTTGCCTTTCCCTGCCTTCTGTACATGCCGGATTTTGAAGAAGGCGGTTAGAAATGCCCTGGGCTTCTCCTTGTCTCCAGGTGAAATTCAATATTTCCTCCTGTGCTTTACCCGCATCCCCCTTTGATCCCCTGTTACTCCGGCTCCGTTTTTGATGTTATACCTTCTCCTACCGTGGTGTTCCTTGCTCTGCATCTGGAGTTCCCTTGCTGTTACCATGGACTGACTGTCGCTGTACCCCTGTTTACTGCAGGAAGACTGGTGAGACATGCCCATAGTGGCTTTCTTTTGTATTTTTCTGTTGTTTTTTTTTTCGCTTTTCTGTGCTGCTTTCCCTATGGACAAATATGTTCTAGTCAAACTAGCTAATAGAAATCTCTCTGATTAGTATACATTTTTTTTTTACTGCTACTAGACTTTTGTTAAAAAGGACTAAGAAAAGGACTAAGAAAAAAAGGAAAAAAATGGAAAGAAAAAACAAAGAAAAAAGGTGGAGCAAGGGAAAAGGAGAAGGAAAAAAGGAAAATAAATAAATACTGTGGCCCCTAAGTAAAATAAGCAATCAGCGGATATCTCAAAAACGGGCCAGAAGCCTCTAGAATCATTACCCAATGACAAAAGCAGGGGCAGGTCAAAAAAGAATTTCTGATTCTAATGTTAAAAAAAAAATGCTGGCGTGCAAGAATCGCTGGATGATTGTTCTCAGGGGGAGGGGATGGCAGGAGAGGTCATAAATGATTTGCCTATGCCTGATACTGCCCTAATAAAAGAAATCTTAGTGGCGGTTAAAAAAAAATGGAGAGCTAATTCAAGATTCCTTTCCTTGCAGCTTGGAGCAATCCAGACTGATGTTATGTTGATAAGGGAAGACGTCTTAAAGATACGGGACAGAGTTACAACTATTGAAAAATCTGTGGGGGTCGAATGAAGCAAAAATATTTAAATCTGAAATCTCCACCCTGAGTACGGATATTAATTCCCTTAAAAAAAATCTCTGGATCTGGAGGATAGGTCCAGGTGATGCAATGTGAGAATTATAGGACTACCTGAAGGCACAGAATGGAAAAGCCCCGCTGAAATGATACAGACCTTAATCTTTGAGAAATTTGGAAAGGAATTTTTTTCGCCACTATTCTTGGTGAAAAGAGTACATCGAGTTTCAGGGGGAAAACCTATCCCAGGAAGGCAGCCACGGGTACTTCTGCTGAAAATACTGGTATCACATCTCTAACCTAAGAAAGGGGTATGGTATTAACCACTTAAGCCCCCCTAGCTTAAACACCCTTAATGACCAGGCCACTTTTTACAATTCTGCACTACACTACTTTCACCGTTTATTGCTCCGTCATGCAACTTACCACCCAAATGAATTTTACCTCCTTTTCTTCTCACTAATAGAGCTTTCATTTGGTGGTATTTCATTGCTGCTGACATTTTTACTTTTTTTGCTATTAATCAAAAATGACCGAAATTTTTACAAACAAATGACATTTTTCACTTTCTGTTGTAAATTTTTTTTAAAAAAACTACATTTCTATATAAATTTTTCTCTAAATTTATTGTTCTACATGTCTTTGATAAAAAAAGTCCAATAAGTGTATATTTATTGGTTTGGGTAAAAGTTATAGCGTTTACAAACTATGGTGCAAAAAGTGAATTTCGGCATTTTGAAGCAGCTCTGACTTTCTGAGCGCCTGTCATGTTTCTTCAGGTGCTAGAATGCCAGGATAGTATAAATACCCCCAAATCACACCATTTTAGAAAGAAGACACCCCAAAGTATTCGCGGAGGGGCATGGTGAGTTCATGTATCATTTCATTTTTTTCACAAGTTAGCGGAAAATGACACTTTCTGAGAAAAAAAAAAAAAAGTTTCAATTTCTGCTTACTTCTGGCAAAAAAAAAGAAATCTCAGACGGACTCACTATGCCCCTCAGTGAATACCTCGGGGTGTCTACTTTCCGAAAAGGGTCATTTGTGGGGTGTGTTTACTGTTCTGGCATTTTGGGCGGGGCTAAATTGTGAGCCGCCATGTAAAACCTAAAGGTACTCGTTGGAATTTGGGCCCCTTTGCGCACCCAGGCTGCAAAAGAGTGTCACTTATGTGGTATCGCCGTACTCAGGAGAAGTAGGGCAATGTGTTTTGGGGTGTATTTTTACATATACCCATGTTGGGTGAGAGAAATATTTCTGTAAATTGTCAACTTTGTATAAATTTTTTTAAAAGTTGTCGTTTACAGAGATATTTTTCACACACAGTATAGGTATATATAAAAATACACCCCAAAACACATTGCCCTACTTCTCCTGAGTACGGCGATACTACATGTGTGACACTTTTTTGCAGCCTGGGTGCGCAAAGGGGCCCTAAAACCAATAAGTACCTTTAGGATTTCACAGGGCATTTTTACGCATTTGGATTCCAGACTTCTTCTCACGCTTTAGGGGCCCCTAAAATGCCAGGACAGTATAAATACCCCACATGTGACCCCATTTTGGAAAGAAGACACCCCAAGGTATTCCGTGAGGGGTATGGTGAGTTCATGTAAAATTTTATTTTTGTCACAAGTTAGTGGAATATGAGACTTTGTAAAAAACAAAATTAAAAAAATATATATATATCAATTTCCGCTAACTTGTGCCAAAAATAAAAATTCTGTCAACTCGCCATGCCCCTCACGGAATACCTTGGGGTGTCTTCTTTCCAAAATGGGGTCACATGTGGGGTATTTATACTGACCTGGCATTTTAGGGGCCTCTAAAGCGTGAGAATCCAAATGCGTAAAAATGGCCTGTGAAATCCTAAAGGTACTCATTGGTTTTAGGGCCCTTTGCATCCAGGCTGCAAAAGTGCCACTCATGTGGTATTGCTGTACTCAGGAGAAGTAGGGCAATGTGTTTTGGGGTGTATTTTACATATACCCATGCTGCGTGTGAGAAATATTGCTGTAAACGACAACTTTTTACATTTTTTTATTCAAAGTTGTCAATTTACAGAGATATTTCTCACACAAAGTATGGGTATATGTAAAAATACACCCCAAAACACATTGCCCCACTTCTCCTGAGTACGGCGATACCACATGTGTGCCACTTTTTGCAGCCAAGATGCGCAAAGGGGCCCTAAAACCAATGAGTACCTTTTAGGAGGGCATTTTTACGCAATTTTCTTCTCACGCTTTAGGGCCCCTAAATTGCCAGGGCAGTATAAATACCCTACATGTGACCCCATTTTGGAAAGAAGACACCCCAAGGTATTCTGTGAGGGGCATGGCGAGTTCATAGAAGATTTTTTTGGCACAAGTTAGCGGAAATTGATTTTTATTGTTTTTCTCATAAAGTCTAGCTTTCTGCTAACTTTTGACAAAAATTTAAATTTTCATGGACTCACTATGCCCCTCAGCGAATACCTTGGGGTGTCTTCTTTCCAAAATGGGGTCATTTGTGGGTGTTTGTACTGTTCTGGCATTTTGGGTGGGGCTAAATTGTGAGCAGCCATATAAAACCTAAAGGTACTCGTTGGAATTTGGGCCCCTTGTGCACTCAGGCTGCAAAAGTGTCACTCATGTGGTATCGCCGTACTCAGGAGAAGTAGGGCAATGTGTTTTGGGGTGTATTTTTACATATACCCATACTTTGTGTGAGAAATATCTCTGTAAATTGACAACTTTGAATAAAAAAATTTAAAAAGTTGTCGTTTACAGTGATATTTCTCACACACAGTATGGGTATATGTAAAAATACACCCCAAAACACATTGCCCTTCTTCTCCTGAGTTCGGCGATACCACATGAGTGACACTTTTTTGCAGCCAAGATGCGCAAAGGGGCCCTAAAACCAATGAGTACCTTTATGATTTCACAGGCCATTTTTACGCATTTGGATTCTCACACTTTAGGACCCCTAAAATGCCAGGGCAGTATAAATACCCCACAAGTGACCCCATTGTGGAAAGAAGGCACCCCAAGGTAATCCGTGAGGGGTATGGCGAGTTCACAGAAAAAAAATAATTTGGCACAAGTTAGCGGAAATTGATTTTTTTTTTTTTTTTTTTACAGTCTCATATTCCACTAACTTGTGACAAAAAATAAAATTTTGCATGAACTCACCATACCCCTCACGGAATACCTTGGGGTGTCTTCTTTCTAAAATGGGGTCACATGTGAGGTGTTTGTACTCCTCTGGCATTTTAGGGTCTCCGCAATCATTACACGTATGGCCAGCATTAGGAGTTTCTGCGATTCTCCTTATATTGAGCATACGGGTAATGAGATTTTTTTTCCCGTTCAGCCTCTGGGCTGAAAAGAAAAATGAACGGCACAGATTTCTTCATTCGCATCGATCAATGTGGATGAAAAATCTCTGCCCAAAAATGTGCAAAAAAAAAACGGCACAGATTTCCTCATTCGCATCGATCAATGTGGATGAATAAATCTCTGCCAAAAATGTGCAAAAAAAAGTAGTAAGGCCCCATTCACACGTCCGCAAAAATGTCCGCATCTATTCCGCAATTCTGCGGAATAGATGCGGACCCATTCAGTGTGAATGGGGCTGGCGGTGATGCGGAGAGCACACTATGCGCTCGCCGCATCAGCATTTGCGGAGCTGCGGCCGCAAACTTCCGGGTTTCGGCCCCCAAACATCTGGCCGCAGCTCTGCAAAAGATAGAGCATGTCCTATTCTTGTCCGCAATTGCAGACAAGAAAAGGCATTTTCTATATAGTTCTGGCAATGTGCGGATCCGCAAAATGCGGAAAGCACATTGCTGGTGTCCGTGTTTTGCGGATCCGCGGATCCATGGATCCGCAAAACACATACGGACGTCTGAATGAGCCTTACAGGGGGGTAATTAGTGTCAGGGGGGTGACATGGGGTGATCGGGGGTTAATCAGGGGTTAATCAGGGGTTAATCAGTGACGGGGTGGGGGTGGGGGGTGGGGGGTCTGTGTGGTGATTTGGTGCACTTATAAAAGTTTCTTTGGTGGTCCCAAGCAAAAGGGACCACCAAAGGAACGATCAGCAAGCATATCAGGCGCTGTTAACAAAACAGCGTCTGATATGCCATTTTTTTAACTTCTACAGCCTGCCAGCGCACGATCAGCGCTGGCAGGCTGTAGTTTACCTTGTCCCCGACGTGATCCTGTGCGCGCGTTCACAGGAAATCTCGCCTCTCGCGAGAACAAACCGACCGCCCGCAGGATGCAATCCTGCGTGAGGCGGTCGGCAACAAGTTAAAGAAAGGAAACTAAAAGAACTAGTGGTAGGTGCCACCAAGGAATTTTCCAGGAATAAAACAGAAGAAAATAGGGAAATTATGGAGAACGCAAGTTAGGCCTATTCTGATTTTCTTCTGGATAAGGCACAGCAGAGGCTTTTCTTTAAGGGACAAAAATATTTTGCCGAATCGGGCGCCCAGGGAAATTGTTGGCCTGGGTGATCTCGAATCAGGACCAAAAAAAAGACTTAGTAACTATTCGTTTGCCTGAAGGTTTAATTAAAGAAGATCAAGAATCTATAAAAGGAATCTATAAAATCACAGGGGCCTGATGGGATACACCCAAAGCTATTAAAAGAGCTTAGAGGTGTACTAGCAAATCCATTAACAGATTTATTTAGCCAATCACTGGTAACAGGTGTCGTCCCAGAAGATTGGAAATTAGCAAACGTTGTGCCAATTCACAAGAAAGGTAGTAGAGAGGAATCAGGCAACTATAGACCAGTAAGCCTGACATCAATAGTGGGGAAATTAATGGAAACCATACTCAAGGAGAGGATTGTGGAACATCTAAAAACCCATGGGTTGATTGATAAAAAACAGCATGGGTTTACTTCAGGGAGATTATGTCAAACTAATCTTATTGATTTTTTTGATTGGGTGACTAAAATAATAGATGGCGGAGGTGCAGTAGACATTGCCTATCTGGACTTTAGTAAGGCATTTGATACTGTTCCACATAGAAGGCTTATCAATAAACTGCAGTCTTTGAGCTTTAGCTCACATATTGTTGAATGGATTAGGCAGTGGCTGAAGGACAGAAAACAGAGGGTTGTAGTCAATGGAGTATATTCAGACCATAGTATTGTTACCAGTGGGGTACCTCAGGGATCTGTTCTGGGACCCATATTGTTTAATATCTTTATCAGCGAAATTGCAGAAGGCCTCAATGGTAAGGTGTGTCTTTTGCTGATGACACAAAGATTTGTAACAGGGTTGATGTTCCTGGAGGGATACACCAAATGGAAAAGGATTTAGGAAAACTAGAGGAATGGTCAAAAATCTGGCAACTAAAATTTAATGTCGATAAGTGCAAGATAATGCACCTGGGGCGTAAAACCCAAGAGCAGAATATAAAATCAGTGATACAGTACTAACCTCAGTATCTGAGGAAAGGGATTTAGGGTCATTATATCAGACGACCTAAAGGTGGGCAGACAATGTCATAGAGCAGCAGGTAATGCCAGCAGAATGCTTGGGTGTATAGGGAGAGGCATTAACAGTAGAAAGAGGGAGGTGCTCGTGCCGCTCTACAGAGCACTAGGGAGACCTCATTTGGAGTATTGTGTGCAGTACTGGAGACCATATCTGCAGAAGGATATTGAAACTTTGGAGAGAGTTCAGAGAAGAGCTACTAAACTAGTACATGGATTGCAGGACAAAACTTACCAGGAAAGGTTAAAGGACCTTAACATGTATAGCTTGGAAGTAAGAAGAGACAGAGGGGATATGATAGAAACTTTTAAATACATAAAGGGAATCATCACGGTAAAAGAGGAGAGAATATTTAAAAGAAGACAAACTGCTACAAGAGGACATAGTTTTAAATTAGAGGGGCAAAGGTTTAAAAGTAATATCAGGAAGAATTACTTTACTGAGAGAGTAGTGGACGCATGGAATAGCCTTCCTGCAGAAGTGGTAGCTGCAAATACAGTGAAGGAGTTTAAGCATGCATGGGATAGGCATAAGGCCATCCTTCATATAAGATAGGGCCTGGGGCTATCCATAGTATTCAGCATATTGGGCAGACTAGATGGGCCAAATGGTTCTTATCTGCCGACACATTCTATGTTTCTATGTTTCTATGTTTCTATGTATTTTTGTTAACTATTTTGTGGATTTAAATAAATCAGATAAGATTATCTCAGATGAAATGATGGATGCATATTTGGATTCCATCTCTCTACCAGTCCTAACGGACACTCGAAGAGAATTCCTTGATCATGAACTCTCCTTGCAGGAGTTAGATGCTACAATAAAGGCTTGCTCGGGAAACTACTCCTCTGGTTCAGATGGATTTCCATATGAATTTTATCATAAATATAGGGATGTTATTCTCCCCTGTTTATTGGAGGTATTCCATCTTTGGAGGTTAGTACCCTTCTGGAATCAATGACAGAAGTTGTTATAATATTAATATTAAAAAAGGCAAGGATCCCTTAGATGTAGAGGCATATAGGCCGATCTCCTTTTTGAACACTAGTTATGAGCGGCAGGCACAATATTCGAATTTACGATATTTTGCGAATATTTGGGCAAATATTTGCCATATATTCGCGAATTCGCGAATTCCTGATCTTCAGGCATTATTTTCTTGATTGCGAAAATTCACATTAAAAAATTTGCATAAAAATTCGCATAGACTGGTATTTAAAAAAAAAACGAATATTCGCGATTACGAATATATTTTCAGATATTCTAAATATTCGCAATTTCTCAAAGTGCTGATATTCGCGATTAAAATTCGCAATTCGCATATTCGTGATCAACACTATTGAACACCAATGTAAAGCTTCTTTCAAGGGCTTTGGCTATGAGACTTGCCAAGGTTATTACATCAATTATACATTCTGACCAGAATGGATTTATTCCCAATAAGGGTACGCATTATAATCTGCATCGTCTGTATGCCAATATACAATCCTCTGGGGGGATCTCTCACTCCATCCTGTCGCTTGATGCCTCCAAGGCCTTTGATAGGGTGGAGTGGAGATTCCTCTGGAAGGTTTTGGGAAAGATGGGATTTGGACTCAAGTTCATAAACATGGTTAAGCTTTTGTATAAGTCCCCGAAGGCTAGTTTAAATATTAATGGGAGTTTGATAAATAGTTTTCTATATAATAGAGGTACTCGTCAAGGATGTCCTCTCTCCCCATTATTATTTGATATATATATCGGGACTCTTGCACGGGCGTAGGAACCGGGGGGGGACGGGGGGGACAAATCCCCCCCAGGAAATAATGCGGGGGGGACAGGTATGTAAAAATCCCCCCCAGCGGCAGCACAATGTGTGCGGCGCACGGGCGTAGGAACCGGGGGGGACGAGGGGGACAAATCCCCCCCAGGAAATAATGCGGGGGGGACAGGTATGTAAAAATCCCCCCCAGCGGCAGCACAATGTGTGCGGCGGTTGCGGGGCACAGGGAGATGAACGCTTCCATTGTGGAAGCGTTCATCTCCACAGTTATCTGTATCGCCCCGTCCCCAGGACAGCGATACAGATGGCTGTGCTGCGGAGCAGGAGAGGGAGAGGCGTCTCCCTTCCCTGCTCCTCTGATAGGCTGCCGGCACTAGGTCGGCAGCCTATCAGATGTTGGTACAGGCGGCGCGATGACGTCATCGCGCCGTCTGTGAGCCGTACAGCGCGGGACACAGGCCGGAAGAGGCCTGCATCGCATCGCTGTGACGGATGGAGGTAAGTATAAGTGTCTTGTTTTGTGTGTGTGTGTGTTTTTTTTTTTTTTAACTGGACGCACTGGCCCATAAGGGGGGTGGGGGTGGAGAGAGAGATTTTTGGCACTTGGGGGGGGGGGCGCGGAAAAATATGTGGGCGTGGCTTGAGGGTGGGCGGGGACACGGGCCCCATAAGTGCTGTCCCCCCCAGATTTTTGGGGCTTCCTACGCCCTTGGACTCTTGCAGCTAGGGTAAGGCAAGATTCACTGATTGAAGGGTTTGGGACATTTGGGAGGGAGGATCGTATTTCCCTATATGCAGATGATGTATTATTTATTTATTTATTATTTTTTATATATACTAATATTACACTCCCAAGAATTATTCAGATAGTTAATTCCTTTGATGAAGTTTCATATATATAATCCAGATAGTTAGTGGTAGATAATGTAGGTTAGTTAGTTAATAGTGTAGCTGTTCCAGTGCAGGGTGTAGTGTAGTGTAGTGTAAGTCTTTTGCTGTGTTTTAGTGTTACTGTTTTAAGGTTCGTGTGCTAGGGAGGAATTATTGTCAGCATCTTTTGTTTGTGAAAAAAAAAAAGTCTTTTACAATGTTTTAGTGTTACAGTTTTACGCTGGGTTCACACCTGCGCGTTTCTGAGACGCGCGCTTTTGTCGCGCGTTTTTTGCAATAGTAAATGCGCGTTTGTGTGATTGACTGCAGTATTGGCTTCTCTCCAAACTGTGCCTAGCACCTGGGGTTTGTCCTTTCCAGCATGCTGCAAATTCATAAACGCGCGTTCGAACGCGCGTTTTCAGTGTCAAAAACGCGCAAAATACAAGCGTTGCGTGTTCCCATTGAAGTCTATGGGCCAAAATGCGCAACAAACGCCCCAAAAAAAGCTCAAGTACTTGTTTATGTGTCGGGCGTTTTTCAGCGCGTTCGAACGCGCTGTAAAACGCGAAAATGTGAACCAGTCCCATAGGGAAGCATTGGTTTGCATCGGTTATGCGTTTTACAGCGTGTTCGAACGCGCTGTAAAACGCGCAAGTGTGAACTGAGGGTTAGGGTTTCGTGTGCTAGGGAGGGATTATTGTCAGCGTCTTTTGTCTGTGAAAAAACAAAACAAAAGGCTTTTCCTGTCTGTTTTTGTGTCATTGTCTTAGGATTTTATGTCTATTTTATTCCATTTTTGCCCCATTGTCGCCAACCTAATAAAGTTTTCCCTAACTCCCTCATTATTTTCTTTCTATATATTTTCTGGTGTTTAAAAAAATTGTGGGCAAATCATGTGTATGTGGGCGTGCCGGCAGCCGTGGTCGTGGCAGGGGAGTTGGTTCCAGTGCTGGACCGCTGCCAGCACGGGACCACTCCTCTACCCACGAAGGGTCAGGCGCAGGTGGCAGGGGCACCCGCCTCATCCGTGATTTTTTTGGGAGTGGCAGCCGCCCAATTTCATCCCAGGACGCCAAGGCAGTTGTGTTGCTCAGAACTCTTTGGAAGGGATGGAGGAGGGGGTACCGCCCATCAGTACCCCACTGACATTCCTTCCAAATGGTACAGGTGGTTTCAGCCACGGAACCCCTGCACCTAGTCAGACCCAGGCGTCAGTGAGGGGACAGCGGAGCCAGGTCAGGGCTCCACATCTTGGGTCTCACATTACAGGGGACGATGAGGAGGGTGACCTAGAATGGGTGCCATCTCCCTTTTCAGGTGACAGCAGCACTGATGAGGAAGCTAGGCACCTGAGGCAAACGGTGTGCCAGGTCACCAGGGAGCCCAGTGGCAGGGGCTCCACTGGTAATGGAAGCAGGTGCAGGCAGCAGCAGCAGCAGCAGGTGTCGGCTCCACCTGTGCGCACCAAGCCCGAACAGGCGCAAGCCAGCACCACTGCATTTGACAGGTCGGTGGGTAAGTCGCCTGTTTGGGCTTATTTCACTCTGACAGCAGATGATCAGACAATAGCCATCTGTCAGCTATGCCATGCCAGGGTGAGGAGAGGGAGGTCTATTGCTCGGCTGGGTACCACTGCCCTTACCCAGCACCTAAGAGTCAATCACTGGCGGGAGTGGGACAAGTTGCAGGGTGTTCGCAGCAGCACCAGGGGACAGCAGCTCCTGCCACTGTCCTGCAGCCACCCCACCACCTTCAAACAATGCATTTTCACTCCCCCACTCCCTCTCCTAGAGGTACTGGTACTGGCAGCCATACCTCTGCCTCCTCTGCACCCTTCTCTATCGCCTCCACTGCCGTCTGGCACCAGCCGTCGTTCGCTGAGGCATTTGAACGCACCGTGGCCTACGCCCACGGGGACCGACGGGTGCGTTCACTTAATGGGCTCCTAGCAAGGGTTATCTTTCAACATCAGCTGCCCTTCAATATTGTGGACTGCAATCCATTCCAGCAGATGTTGGAGCAGGCCCAACCCAGATGGCGTGTTCCCAGCCACCATTTATTTGCCAGGAACGGCGTCCCTTCCCTACACCAGCACATTGTGCAGAATGTATCCCTGTCGCTGGATCATGCTGATCTTAGGGAGACCAGCTACAAAAATACCGTGGAGCCTCACTTAAGAGTCTCAAACACAGCAATCCAAAGTGCAAAGCTCCCTGGGAAACATAAAATGCAAAAAGATTGTGGAGCCTCAGTTATGGGTCTACAACACAGTGAAAGCCAGATATCCCTCAAAGGAAGGAAAAACAAGCAAAGGGGTGTGTCCATTACAGAGATCACCAAAACCACCATATCAAGTGGCCCCTATGTCAAAATCCCGCTCTTTTACAAGCTTTAAGGATGTGACGGGGAAGACCTAAGCAAGTTATCCATCCACAGACAGCTGTTTCGGGGTGTTGCCCCTCATCAGTGTGGAGTAGGATTCTGGCTAACCGGGAGCAATGCTTTGGTGACTACTCAAACAAAGCAATAGCTGATCTTAGGGAGACCAGCTACAAAAATACCGTGGAGCATCACTTAAGAGTCTAAAACACAGCAATCCAAAGTGCAAAGCTCCCTGGGAAACATAAAATGCAAAAAGATTGTGGAGCATGGATCATGCTGTCAGCGACAGGGTGAATCTGACAATGGATGCCTGGACCTGCAGACATGGGCACGGACACTACATCAGCTTCACAGCTTATTGGTTGTCTATCCGAGGTAACGGGGAGGGATCATCAGATGTGGCGGCATCTCAGTTTGTGGTGCCGCCCCTGAATGTCAGGGTAAAACTGCTGCTCTGCCTCAAGCCACTGTCTCTGCTGCTGAGCCCCCCAGCAAGCGCCCCCATAGCTACACAAGTGTGGGGCACATCCGCTGCCAGGCTGTGCTCCAGCTTGTGAGCTTAGGAGAATGGAGACACACTGGACCTCATGTTCTGGCCGCTATACAGGTTTAGGTCCACAAGTGGCTGACACCCTGAAGGCTCCAGGCAGGTATGGTTGTCTGTGACAATGGCAGCAACCTCCTCGCCGCCCTCCATGCTGGCAGTCTAACACACGTGCCCTGCATGGCACATGTCCTCAACCTTGTGGTACAGAAGTTTCTACGCACATACCCAAGGTTGAGCGACATTGTGCAAAGGGTATGGAGGATTGCCAGCCACTTCCGACACTCCCCAAACACCACCGCATCCCTGTCCAAACTGCAGCAGGACAACAGCCTGCCACCTCATCGGCTGATTGTGGACAGTGTGACATGGTGGAACTCCACTCTCCACATGCTGGAGAGGTTGTGGGAGCATCGACGGGTGGTGAAAGAGTATCTGCTGAACCAAAGCACTTCCGGGCCATCACACCCACTCCCCCACATCACCAATGCGGAGTGGGGGCAGATACACCAGGTCTGCCACGTGTTGGCCCCAACCGAGCAGGCAACCAAGATGGTCAGCGGGGAGCATGTCAGCCTCAATAACGTGCTCCCCATAGTTTTCTTGCTGGACAGGACACTAGAATGCCTGCTTGATTCTGATGAGAGTGCCTTGGTGAAGCAAGAAGAGGCAACACTGCTCCACCAAGACCAGGCCCAGGATGAGGTGGAGGAAGAATTTCACAGCGGGCTGTCCTCTTCCCCATGGATGCCCACATACTGCGCTGCCTCCAGAGAGGGATGATTTTTGGTTGGCCACCCTTTTAGACGCTCGCTGCAAGGAGAAACTGGAGCAGTTCATCCCAGCCAGCCAGAGGGATGCCCGTATGCAAAACCTGCGAGCAGGTGATCTTATGGGTGATATTGCATTTTGTATTCATGGGAGCACATTCCTGCTCTAGATGAAGAACCTGCTGGTGTCAGAGGTGTCTAAGTTTATTTTTGGTGTTGCCCCGGTCTGGTGGGGGCCCATTCTTGGGAACACATTCCTTTTGCAAACAAAGAACCTGCTGCTGTCAGAGGTGTCTAAGTTTATTTTTGGTGTTGCCCTGGTCTGGTGGGGGCCCATTCCTGGGAACACATTCCTGCTGCAAACAAAGAACCTGCTGCTGTCAGAGGTGTCTAAGTTTATTTTTGGTGTTGCCCTGGTCTTGTGGGGGCCCATTCCTGGGAACACATTCCTGCTGCAAACAAAGAACCTGCTGCTGTCAGAGGTGTCTAAGTTTATTTTTGGTGTTGCCCCGGTCTTGTGGGGGCCCATTCCTGGGAACACATTCCTGCAGCAAACAAAGAACCTGCTGCTGTCGGAGGTGTCTAAGTTTATTTTTGGTGTTGCTCCGCTCTGGTGGGGGCCTTATACTCCACCGTTACCTTTACCTGCTGCTGCTGTCTGTCTTGATCTTGATGAGTTATGTGTCGGTCTTATACTACAAAGTTACCATTTTCCAGCTGCTGCTTTCTGTCCTGATATTGCTGATATCAGTTCAATGTGATCTGTTATCATGTGAACGCCCTGTCTATGGACACTCGCGGCCTGTGTGTGTTCCTCCTTTGATGCGATCATTTGATTGCATCACATGTTTGTTTATGTAATCCGGAAGCAATGCGCCGACATGCGCTGTTAACCAAACGGGACGCAAATTCAGATCCATGCTGGTTAGTTCTTGGCCCCCTCCATTATGTTTTTAATCGGTACACCTGATATTTTAATGACACAATTGGTTTTGGACATATTTTTTTAAAATTTTATTTTGATGAATTAAGCACATATTATGAATTCACATAGTTTAATTGAAGTTATTAATATCTTCACCGTATGGATACTTGTATATCATGTCATTTTTTATTTTTGGACACAATACTAATCAAACACATTAATTGTAATTCAATTATTAATAGTTTTCATTAAATAATCACCTAAGTTTGTATTTGTGTTTGTACTTGGAACCATTCACTTTTGTCACTGCTTGAGAAAGGTCCTATTGTGTGGACCGAAACATCGCTTTGGGGTGAATAAACCCACATTTTCTGGAGGCTGTGCCATGGCATGTGTTTATATATATATATATATATTTTTTTTTTTTTACAAATTTCTTGTGGGCTTTACAATCTTTAAAATCCTTTGAAATAAAAATGGTCAAAGGAATATATTGCAATTTGTATGCATGGGAACACATTTCTGCTGTAGAAAAAAAGAACCTGCTGCTGATCGAGATGTATAAGTTTATTTTTGGTGTTGCCCCGGTCTGGCGGGGGCCCATTCCTGTGAACATATTCCTTCTACAAACAAAGAATCGACTCCTGTCTGTTCTGACTGAGTTTGGTACTATCCCGTTACCATTTACATGCTGCCTGTCCTGATGATTTTGGCCGAGCTATGTGTGAGCCTTATACTACCCCGTTACCATTTACCTGCTTCTGTCTGTCCTCATGATTTTGGCCGAGTTATGTGTAGGCCTTATACTATACCATTACCATTTACCTGCTGCTGTCTCTCCTGATGATTTTAGCCGAGCTATTTGTAGGCCTTATACTACCCTGTTACAATTTACCTGCTGCTGTCTGTCCTGATGATTTTGGACGAGCTATGTGTAGGGCTTATACTACCCTGTTACCATTTACATGCTGCTGCTGCTGCTGTCTGTCCTGATGATTTTTGTCGAGCTATGTGTAGGCCTTATACTACACCATTACCATTTACCTGCTGCTACTACTGTCTGTCCTGATCCTGATAAGTTTGACCCTATACTAAAGGGGCCTTACTTTAACCTTATTGTTCAAAATTACACAAAAACAAAACAATATTAAAAAACGTAAGTACACGTTAGAACAGAAAAAAAACACTTACAAACATGCCTCTATGGCAACTTTTTTAGTTGGCCGTGAAGTTCCAACATCTCCTGTATCTGTTTGAGGGGCAGGGCCTCCATCTTTCGTATCATCTTGCACATCAGCCTCCGCATCTTGTACATGCTGGCCTTGTGCTCCCTATGCATCTGCCTCATTTATTTTTTTTTTTATTAATCTGTACTGTTAGGATAAAAAAAAAAATGAAAATGACCTGCAATTCAGGTTAAGAGGCATAGATACAGAATTATATTGCTATGTGCAAATATTTACCCTCCTGGCGATGGCTGGTGACAACCTCCTCCTCTTCATCGTCATCAGGAGCTGGGGGGGGGGGGGAAATCTGGCTGCTGGGAGGGTCCAGCCTCTTCCACCTCCACCTCTTCACCCACATCAGGTGGGGCTGGCGCCTCATGCTGCTGCTGCTTGGAGGGTCCGGCCTGCCCTCCCTCCTCCTCCTCAGCGGACAACATGACCCCACTCCCAGATCCTCTGTGAAACACCTGCGGTGGACAGAGGGAACGGGAAACCCTGTAATCAGACAATGTTCAGAATTTAGACAAACAACTCAGAACTCATATTAAATGCAAGTTAAGTGTGGGATGTATCTAATTTAATGATGGACAGGGCCTTTTACATATATTTATGTGTGTGTAAAACGCACAAAATCAGCCGGTTACATCATATATCTGTACCTCGCTGAGTGTATAAATATATATATATATATATATATATATATATAATGTAACGTGTCACACCAGGTACTAAGTAATCATTTGTAAATGGATGAAATACTAATTTGCATACTCTGTATATATCACAGAGTGTTGGCGAGAGATACAAAAGTAATGTAAGCATTGTACCTGGGCATATTCTGTCACGGATCTCTCTGATCTGCTCCGAGTTCCTCCTCTTCAAATCGGACCATTTCTTGACTATGGCCATTTTCGTGTACCTGCCATTAAACTTCCGCCATAGTTTGAAACGGATCTCCCTCATGATCAGACTGTACCCGGGTCTGGTCATAGCCCTTTTCCAACATGCGCTGCAGGATAAAGATGCAAGCAAATAATCCCAACTTTTTTAATACAAGTATTGAAAATAATGTCCTCAACAAAACAGCGAAGAGTATTTAAGTCTTTGGAGGGGCAATATTAGATTTAATGTTACCGTTATAAGATCGGATTGTATTGCGATTGTATATGTGTGGGGTATGAGCAATCGGATATTGGCCAGCTAAGCAGAGATGTACCTGTCTAGTGAAGTGACGGTACGGTATGGGGTGTAAAGCTGGTTCGCCTCCCCGTGGTGCACCCTGGGTAACTCTAAATGAACCAGAAAATACTGGCGGTCAGACAAAGAAAGTTTCTCCTGAGTCCTATAATCTATAGACTGTGTGTGTGTGTGTGTGTAATATAGTGTGCGGCAGGAAAATGGATGTGCAATGTGCATGTGAGATGTTAAACTTACCGGCCTATAGTTTCCAAGCTCTGTTTTTGGACTCTTTTTGGACCCTTTTTGAATATTGGTACCACATTTGCTATGCACCAATCCTGTGGAACACTCCCGGTCAGTATAGAGTCCGCAAATATCATAAATAAGGGTCTGGCTATGACATTACTTAATTCCCTTAGGATACGGGGGTGTATGCCATCCGGTCCTGGCGATTTGTCTATTTTAATCTTTTTAAGTCGCTGTTGTAATTCTTCTTGGGTTTTATTTTTTTCCTTATAGTTTTTCAGTGCTTCCTCGCTACCCTCCCGTTTTAGAGATTTATATGCTTTCTTTTTGTCATTTATTGCTTTCTTTACAGTTCTATTTATCCACATTGGTTTATTTTTGTTCCTTAACCTTTTATTCCCATACGGTATGTACTCCTCACAATGAGAATTTAAGATGCTTTTAAAGATATCCTATTTTGTGGCTGTATTTTAGTTTTTGAGGACTTTGTCCCAGTTAGGCCTAGGGCCTAACTGTCCCAGTTAGGCCTAGGGCCTCGCTTAGTTGGCTAAATTTATCTTTTTTGAAGTGTGGTATTTATGCTCTTTTGAATGATAATTGGAAGGTTATTACTTTATGGTCAATATTTCCCAGGTGTCCCCCGACCTGCACATCTGTTATTCTGTCAGGTCTATTGGTTAATACTAAGTCCAGTATGGCTGTCCCTCTAGACGGGTCCTGAACCAGTTGGGAAAGGTAATTGTCTTTGGTTATGGCAAAGAACCTGTTTCCTTTATGCGATGTACAGCTTTCAGTTTTCTAGTCTATATCTGGGTAGTTAAAGTCCCCCATAATAACCACCTCATTATGATTTGTGGCCTTGTCTATCTCGTTAAGTAATAGATTTTCTGTGGACTCTACCCACAGTGATTCCACATGTTCATGTCCCTCACTTATATCTTCTCGGACTGTGGGCTTTAGATAGGACTTTACATAAAGGCAGACCCCTCTCCCTCTCGGGTTTTGATGATCCATTCTAAACAGACTGTAACCCTGTACATTAACTGCCCAGTCATAGCTATCATCCAGCCATGTCTCTGTTATTTCCACTATGTCATAGTCCTCCTTACACATCACTAATTCTAGTTCCCCAGTTTTATTAGTCAGGCTTCTGGCATTAGTGTACATACAATTAAGAGGTTTTTGTATATTTTTACCCCTACACCTTTCCTTCTGAACTGTTTTAGTTTCTACTTCCATTTCTCCCCATGTCCCACTACCTTGCCCCCGGTATCTATCTGCACTATCTTCCCCTCCTATAACGTAAGTACCCTCCTCCCAGTCCCTAGTTTAAACACTCCTCCAACCTTCTACGCATCTTTCTACCCAACACAGCTGCCCCTTCCCCATTGAGGTGCAGCCTGTCCCTACGATAGAGCCTGTAGCCGACAAAGAAGTTGGCCCAGTTCTCCAGGAACCCAAACCCCTCCTTCCTACACCAGTTCTTGAGCCACTTGTTAACCTCCCTAATCTCCCACTGCCTTTCTTGTGTGGCTCTTGGTACAGGCAATATCTCGGAAAATACTACCTTTGAGGTCCTTGCCCTAAGCTTTTGACCTAAATCCCTGAAATCATTTTTAAGGACGCTCCACCTACCCCTAACTTTGTCATTGGTTCCGATATGGACCATGACCGCTGTAATCAAATACAGTGCTGTAATTTTAAATTACTTACAGTTATCAGGAGTTTTTCCTCACTGTCGCGAAAATTCACTCACTGTCGTCCACACCCCTCTTGTTTCCTTCACATTGCTTGGTATGTCTACTCTGAAGGATTAATGTCTCTTTCCCTGCTGGATTTATTGAGTATTTGTTTACATTGACTATTTCTGTATCTGGTCCTCCCTTGATTAGGCCATAAGTAGCCCCCTCCCCTCTTGTTCACACCTGATTGAACACTGAGTGGTATAAATCTAAGTTGTTAGGTCATTCCAGACCTCGGTCATTCCAAAATGCAACATCTTCAAAGTGCAACATTCTAAGTGCTGAGACTGAATTATACCAGAATTGAACCAGAAGGGACCCAAAGGTAACTACAAAAAAGTTAATGTAAACAATGTTTCACTCTTTCATCTTACTCTTCCCACTTTTCCTAAACCTCCTAAAATACCCCCACATCCATTCTCCCAGCAAGGAACTATTCATATCTCCCTCCATCTTACCTTCTCATCTGACTGATTGCACAAACTTGTTTGGCAATGTAAAACACTTCCTTCCCAAACACACACAGATACCTCCTGCCCTTTCTTTTTCTCACCTACTAACACTTTCTCTACTTCTCCTTATTGCTGGTGATATCTCACCAAATCCAGGCCCCCCTCAGCAAATCCCCACTATCACCTCTACCTCCTACTACAAATCTCATTCCACAAATTTCTGCAACCCCTTAAACCTAATAACCATTCCTCTGACCCCTGCTCCTTTGGTTCCTCTTGATGGAGTATTATGGAACGCTCGCTCTGTCTGTAACAAACTCTCCTACATTCATGATCTGTTTATCTCTCAAAAACTTTCCTTTGTGGGTCTCACAGAAACATGGCTGACACCCTCCGACACCTCCTCCCCTGCTGCACTCTCGTATAGTGGATTTAATTTCACTCACACCCCCCGCCCTGGCAGCAAACATGGTGGAGGAGTTGGTCTTCTCCTATCAGATACCTGCTCCTACAGCCCAACTCCACTGCCGCCCTCCATTGCACCCACTTAATTTGAAGTACACTCTGTTCGCATCTACTCTCCCTCCAACCTCCAAGTAGCTGTTATTTACCGCCCCCCAGGCCCAGCCACCATCTTTCTTGACCACTTTAACACCTGGCTCCTACACTTTCTTTCTGCTGACATCCCCACTATCATCATGGGTGACTTCAACATCCCCACTGACACCTGCCACTCAGCCGCCTCAAAACTCCTATCACTCTCTTCCTCCTTCGGCCTCTCACAGTGGTCTTCCGCTCCCACACACAGAGATGGTCACACTCTGGATCTTATCTTTACCCGCCTCTGCTCCCTATCTAACCTTTCTAATTCGCCTCTCCCCCTATCCGACCACAACATACTCACCTTCTCTTCACTCGTCTCTGCTGCTGCGCCCCTTGTCCATACACTAGCACACCCCCGCAGGAATCTTGACTTTCGCTTGCTCTCCGACTCTCTTCTGCCGCTCTCTTCAATTTTTTCCCTCCAAGACCCAGATACTGCCACCACCCTATATAACACCACAATAAGTGCAACTCTGGACACTATTGCCCCACCTACACACAACAAAACCAGAAAAATCAACAGACAACCCTGGCATACCGACCTGACCAAAAATCTCAGACAAGCTTCCAGGGCCGCAGAGCGGCGATGGAAGAAACCCCATTCTAAAGATGAATTCACTGCATACAAGCAATCCCTCCTCATTTTCAAATCCTCACTTGCTGATGCAAAACAGGCCTACTTCTCATCTCTCATATCTTCCCTATCCCACAACCCAAAACAACTTTTTAACACCTTTAATTCTCTTCTCCGTCCACCAGCGCCCCCCAACCTCTCCTCTCATCTCAACTGAGGATTTCGCCACATTCTTCAAACAAAAGATAGTCAACATCAGAGAAAGCTTCAACACACAGTCTCCACAGACCCTCCACACAGCTGCTCCGTCCTCTTCTCCCAAAACCAGCTTCTCCGCTATTACAGAAGAAAAACTCTCCACTCTACTCTCCAAATCCCATCTCACTACCTCTGCTCTTGACCCAATCCTATCCCACCTCATCCCTAACCTCACCACAGTGTTTATCCCAGCCCTAACTCATCTCTTCAACCTATCACTAACCTCTGGTCTCTTCCCCTCTGCTTTTAAACATGCTACCATTACACCCATCCTCAAAAAGCCTTCACTTGACCCATCTTCTTTGTCCAGTTATCGCCCCATATCACTTCTTCCATATGCCTCAAAGCTACTTGAGCAACATGTCCATTCTGAACTGTCCTCTCACCTCTCCTCCTGCTCCCTCTTTGACCGGCTACAATCTGGCTTCCGACCCCATCACTCAACCGAGACTGCCCTCACCAAAGTCACCAATGACCTACTACTTGCCAAAACCAAAAAACATTACTCTGTCCTCCTTCTCCTTGACTTGTCCTCTGCCTTTGACACTGTCGACCACTCCCTTCTGTTACAAACTCTCTCATCTCTTGGCATCACTGACCTGGCCCTCTCTTGGATCACATCATACCTCACAGACTGGACATTTAGCGTCTCTTACTCTCACACCACCTCCTTGCCTCACTCCCTCTCTGTTGGTGTCCCGCAAGGCTCCGTCCTAGAACCCCTGCTCTTCTCTATCTACACCTTCGGCCTGGGACAGCTTATAGAGTCCCATGGCTTTAAGTATCACTTATATGCTGATGACACACAAATCTACCTCTCTGGTCCAAACATTACCACCTTACTATCCAGAATCCCACAATACCTATCTCGCATATCCTCCTTCTTCTCCTCTCGCTTTCTAAAACCTAATATAGATAAAACAGAATTCATCATCTTTCCCCCATCTTGCTCACTCCCCCCAACAGACCTATCTATCACAATCAATGACTGCACACTCTCCCCGGTCAACCAAGTCCGCTGCCTTGGAGTGACCTTGGATTCTGCCCTCTCCTTCCGACCACACATCCAAGCCCTTTCCACCACCTGCCGCTTCCAACTCAAAAACATCTCCCGCATCCGCCCTTTCCTCAACTTTGAATCGTCAAAAATGCTTGTACATTCCCTCATCATCTCCCGCCTAGACTACTGCAACATTCTCCTCTGTGGCCTTCCATCTAGCTCTCTCGCACCCCTACAATCTATCCTCAACTCTGCTGCCCGACTAATCCATCTCTCCCCCCGTTACTCCTCTGCATCTCCCCTCTGCCAGTCCCTGCACTGGCTCCCCATTGCCCAGCGAATTCAGTTTAAAATACTAACCAACACATACAAGGCCATCCACAACCGGTCCCCTCCCTACATCTCTGAGCTACTTTCCCGATACATCCCCACACGCAATCTTCGATCCTCACAGGACCTCCTCCTCTCCTCTCCTCTTATCACCTCTTCCCACACTCGCCTCCAGGATTTCTCCCGTGCATCCCCTATACTCTGGAACTCGCTACCCCAACATATCAGACTCTCACCTACAGTGGAATCCTTCAAAAGCAACCTGAAAACCCACCTCTTCAGACAAGCCTACGACCAGTGACACTGCTGCCTCTATACCGCCATGACCAGCTTCACCCTCGCCTACTGTCTCCATCCCCCATACCATGTAGATTGTAAGCCCTCACGGGCAGGGCCCTCTATCCTTCTGTACCAGTCTGTAACTTGTCTCGTTCATGCTTAGTGCAACTGTCTGTATTATGTATGTGCACTGCTTATGATATGTACAGCGCTATGGAATGAATGGCGCTCTAAAAATAAATAATAATAATAATAATAAAATTGCTGCCAACCATTTTTTCTAATCTCATCAAACTTCGGGTAGTTTGAAAACAGTTGCTAAACTATACCACCCCCGTTTTGCGCATGCGCAATACGCGAATTTTACATTGCCGATTTTTGCAATAAAAAAAAAAGGAATGAAGATCACGCCCAAATATTCGCGAAATATCGCGACTTCGAATATAGCCCCTGCCGCTCATCACTACTGGTGAATAGATCTTCTTAGTATATTTACCTTATTGGAATCCAGACAGCTATCTAATATACAACAGGACTACAGAGAGGCGGGGAAAATTTAGTAAGTCTTGGAGTACTATTAGAGGCTAGATGGGGATAAAGGGCTCTTTGGGTTGTACCCCCTTATGGCACAATTATTATTTACAGGTTTTAGATGAATTGGCAGGTGATCAATATTGGCAAAAAATATTATTCTCTATGTTGCACAGCTAGTGAGGAATGGGGAAATACTTTAATTTTTGCGGGTGCTCGGGCCGAACACATAATGGAAGTTAATGGGAAAACCCGAGCATTAAACTAGTCACCCCCTGCTCTGAAGAGGGGAGGGTGCCTGGTTCATAGGAAAAGGTCAGAAATTGATGGAAACACCACCAAAATGGTTCGGAAACAACATGGGGAGGATGTCTGGATGCATCTTGGACTCCCAGGTTGCTGCTGGGAACAATGTTGTCCAAGTAGTGCGCCACTTTTACAGACTGACAATAATATGCACAAAACATAGTAACATAGTAACATAGTAACATAGTATATAAGGCCGAAAAAAGACATTTGTCCATCCAGTTCGACCTGTTTCCTGCAAGTTGATCCAGAGGAAGGCAAAAAACCCCTGTGAGGTAGAGCCAATTTTCCCCACTTAAGGGGAAAAAATTCCTTCCCGCATCCAATCAGGCAGTCAGAACAACTCCCTGGATCAACGACCTATCTCTAGTATCTATAGCCTGAAATATTATTACGCTCCAGAAATACATCCAGGCCCCTCTTGAATTCCTTTATTGTACTCACCATCACCACCTCCTCAGGCAGAGAGTTCCATAGTCTCACTGCTCTTACCGTGAAGAACCCTTTTCTATGTTTGTGTACAAATCTTCTTTCCTCTAGATGCAGAGGATGTCCCCTCGTCACAGTCACAGTCCTGGGGATAAATAGATGATGGGAGAGATCTCTGTACTGACCCCTGATATATTTATACATAGTTATTAGATCTCCCCTCAGTCGTCTTTTTTCTAAAGTGAATAACCCTAATTTTGATACCATTTCAGGGTACTGTAGTTGCCCCATTCCAGTTATTACTTTAGTTGCCCTCCTCTGAACCCTCTCTAGCTCTGCTATGTCTGCCTTGTTCACAGGAGCCCAGAACTGTACACAGTACTCCATGTGTGGTCTGACTAGTGATTTATAAAGTGGTAAGACTATATTTTCATCATGGGCATCTATGCCCCTTTTGATGCAACCCATTATCTTATTGGCCTTAGCAGCAGCTGCCTGACACTGTTTTTACAGCTTAGTTTGTTATTTATTAAAATTCCTAGATCCTTTTCCATGTCAGTGTTACTGAGTGTTTTACCATTTAGTATGTACGGGTGACTTGCATTATTCCTTCCTATGTGCATAACTTTACATTTGTCAGTGTTAAACCTCATCTGCCATTTCTCTGCCCAAGCCCCCAATCTATCCAGATCCCTCTGTAGCAAAAACTGTCCTCTTCAGTGTTAATTAGTTTACACAGTTTAGTGTCATCTGCAAAAAATGATATTTTACTGTGCAAGCCTTCTACAAGATCATTAATAAATATATTGAAGAGAATAGGGCCCAATACTGACCCCTGAGGTACCCCACTAGTGACAGTGACCCAATCTGAGTGTGTACCGTTAATAACCACTCTCTGTTTTCTATTACTGAGCCAGTTACTTACCCACATACAGACATTTTCTCCTAGTCCAAGTGTTCTCATTTTATATACTAACCTTTTGTGTGGTACAGTGTCAAATGCTTTGGAGAAGTCCAAATATATGACATCCACTGATTCACCCCAGTCAAGTCTAGAACTTACCTCCTCATAGAAACTGATTAAATTAGTTTGACATGACCGATCCCTCATGAAGCCATGCTGATATGGTGTAATTTGCTTATTTTCATTGAGATACTCCAAAATAGCATCTCTTACAAAACCTTCAAACAGTTTACCCACAACAGATGTTAAACTTACCGGTCTATAATTTCCAGGCTCTGTTTTTGGACCTTTTTTGAATATTGGCACCACATTTGCTATACACCAGTCTGGTGGAACATTCCCTGTCAGTATGGAGTCCGTGAATATCAAAAATAAGGGTCTGGCTAGGACATCACTTAATTCCCTTAGGATACGGGGGTGTATGCCATCCGGTCCTGGCGATTTGTCTATTTTAATCTTTTTAAGTCGCTGCTGTACTTCTTCCTGGGTCAGACAGGGCACTTTTAAAGGGGAATTTACTTTTACATTTTGCATTTCATCTGACAGTTTATTTTCCTCAGTGAAAACAGTGGAGAAGAAAATATTTAATAGCTTAGCTTTATCCTCGTCGCTTTCTGCAACTCCCCCCTCATTGCTATGTAGAGGGCCGACTCCTTCAGATTTATATTTTTTACATTTATATAATTGAAAAACATTTTAGGGTTAGTTTTGCTCTCTTTGGCAATTAATCTCTCGGTCTCTAGTTTGGCAGTTTTTATTAGTTTTTTATATATTCTATTTTTTTCCTCATAGTTTATCAGAGCTTCCTGGCTCCCCTCCTGTTTTAGTGATTTATATGCTTTCTTTTTGTCATTTATTGCTTTTTTTACGGTTCTATTTATCCACATTGGTTTCTTCTTATTTCTTAGCCTTTTATTTCTATAAGGTATGCATCGATCACAATTAGATGTTACGATGCTTTTAAAAATCTCCCATTTTGTGGTTGTATTTTTATTTTTGAGGACTTTGTCCCAGTTAATTGGGCCTATGGCCTCTCTTAGTTGGCTAAATTTTGCTTTTTTGAAGTCCGGTATTCTTGTTCCTCCCTGTAGAAACTCTCGTTTGAAGGATAATTGGAAGGTTATTACTTTATGGTCACTATTTCCCAGGTGTCCCCCGACCTGCACGTCTGTTGTTCTATCAGGTTCAGGGGTGTGGAATTCCTATCGCCCGACGCCCGGGACATGCAGTTCCGGGCGCCGGGCAAGTAGTTTGAACAGTTGTTTAGCCCTGTGCGGGCAAGTAGCAGGGACATGTCGGTTGGGCAGTAATAGGAGCGGTCATATGCTAGCCGCGAGCTGACCGCTCCTACATCTATGTCAGCCTGCCCCTGCATCATGTATCTGAGTACATATCACTTCCTGCAGGCGGCCCCCGGCTCCTGTGAAGTCTCCGCCCACCTGCCAGCACAGGAGCGCACAGTAGACGGCCCCCTGCAGATGAGCGTTCCTCCCGGAGCCTGTCCACATCGCAGCTCCCGGCCTGACCTGCAAGTGCTGACTGGGGTCACATATCATTATACTTATGATGCTATGTAACCCTTACAGTTCTGGAATGTGTTGGATAACACTGACAGCATTATGTCAGCGTTATCCAATACATTCCAGAACTGTAAGGGTTACATAGCATCATAAATCAGTATAATGCTATGTGACCCCAGTCAGCGCTTGAAAGTCAGGCTGGGAGCTCCGTTGACAGACTCTGGGAGGAAAGCTCATCTGCAGGGAGCCTAAGAGCCAGGGTGTCAGAAATAAAGGTTGTGCAGGCTCTGGCCCTGCCTGCAATCTGCACTGCACTTGGCACTTGATAAACTATAATGTCTCCCTGTTGCCCCCATACAGTATAACGTCACTTTGGGGCTGCCCCCATACAGTATAACGTCACCTTGGGGCTGCCCCCATACAGTATAACGTCACCCTGTGGCCCCCGCCCCCATACAGTATAACGTCACCTTGGGGCTGCCCCCGCACAGTATAACGTCACCCTGTGGCCCCCGCCCCCATACAGTATAACGTCACTCTGTGGCCCCCACCCCCATACAGTATAACGTCTCCCTGTGGCCCCCACCCCCATACAGTATAACATCTCCCTGTGGCCCCCACCCCCATACAGCATAACGTCTCCTTGTGGCCCTGCCCTCATACAGCATAACGTCTCCTTGTGGCCCCTGCCCCATACAGTATACCGTTAGTACAAGTTCAGGACAAGTAGATGGTCATGAGGGACAAGTAGATTGAGCCCCCACTTTAGTCCTTCGACAAGTAGTTTTTTTTTTAATTTCCACACCCCTGAGGTTTATTGGTTAATACTAAGTCCAGTATGGCCGTCCCTCTAGTTGGGTCCTGAACCATTTGGGAAAGGTAATTGTCTTTGGCTATTGCCAAGAACCTGTTTCCTTTATGGGATGTACAGGTTTCAGTTTCCCAGTCTATATCTGGGTAGTTGAAGTCCCCCATAATAACCACCTCATTATGGTTTGCGGCCTTGTTTATCTCGTTTAGTAATAGATTTTCTGTGGACTCTGGTATATTAGGTGGTTTATAGTAAACTCCTATTAGTAATTTATTATTGTTTTTGGCTCCATTTATCTCCACCCACAATGACTCCACATTTTCGTGTCCCTCACAGATGTCTTCCCGGAGTGTGGGCTTTAGACTGGACTTTATGTAAAGGCAGACCCCTCCCCCTCTCCGGTTTTGACGATCCTTTCTGAACAGATTTTAACCTTGTACATTAACAGCCCAGTCATAGCTATCATCCAGCCATGTCTCTGTTATTCCCACTATGTCATAGTCCTCCTTACACATCACTAATTCTAGTTCCCCAGTTTTATTAGTCAGGCTTCTGGCATTAGTATACATACATTTGAGAGGTTTATGCATATTTTTTGCCCTACACCTTACCTTCTGAACTTTTCTAGTTCCTTCTTCCATTCCTCCCCCAGTCCCACTACCTTGCTCCCGGTCTCTATCTGCACTATCTTCCCCTCCTATAATGTAATTACCCTCCCCCAGTCCCTAGTTTAAACACTCCTCCAACCTTCTAGCCATCTTTTTCCCCAACACGGCTGCCCCTTCCCTATTGAGGTGCAGCCCGTCCCTACGATAGAGTCTGTAGCCGACAGAGAAGTCGGCCCAGTTCTCCAGGCACCTGAACCCCTTCTTCCTACACCAGTTCTTGAGCTACTTGTTAACCTCCCTAATCTCTCGCTGCCTTGTTTTTCTTGTGTGGCCCGTGGTACAGGCAGTATTTCAGAAAATACTACTTTTGAGGTCCTTGCCCTAAGCTTTTCACCTAAATCCCTGAAATCATTTTTAAGTACTTTCCACCTTCCTCTAACTTTGTCATTGGTTCCGATATGGACCATGACTGCTGGATCTTCTCCAGCCCCTCCCAGTAATCTGTCAACCCGATCCGCGATGTGTCGAACTCTAACGCCAGGAAGACAACACACTGTTCGGCGATCACCATCTTTGTGACAGATCGCACTATCTGTTCCCCTAATAATAGAGTCTCCCACTACAAGCACCTGTCTGGCCTGTCCTGCTCTCCTGGTCCCCTGCTTACTGGAGCCGACATTCCCCTGACTGGCAGAGGAACTGTCCGGCTGCAGCAGTGCCGTCCCTGAACTGACATCCCCCTCATTTTCCAACCGTGCAAACTTGTTGGGGTGTGTCAGATCAGGGCTAGCCTCCCTGGCACTCTCCCCTCTACCCCCCTTTCTTACTGTCACCCAGCTAGCTACCTCACTTTCCTCAGCCTCCTTACTGTCACCATTCCCCTGAACTACCCCAAAGACTGCTTGCTCGGTGGCTCTCAGTGTTGCAATATGCCCGTTTAGAGACTCGATGTGCGATTCCAAACGGGTAATTTGCTCACATTTTGAACAAAGATATGCACCCTCAAACGGCTGTTTCAGGACTGCATACATCATGCAAGATGTGCACTGGACGGCATTGTCAATTGTGCAAGACATACTAACGGGGATTACACCACAAAAACAAAAAAATACAATATAATGTAGTAACAAGAACTGACGAATTTCAGTCCCCCACTGAAGTCCCCGAATATGAAGTCACTTAATCTTAAGTCACACTTACACAACCACACACTTAATCAACCACGCGTCGCGACCAACCTCGCGTTATATATATATCTACTTATATAAGTATACTGTAAATGAAACTCAAATACACCGGCCTGTTGGAAAAGGACCTTTGGTGACATCATCACGCTGAAGGATCTTCTATCTTCATTCAGCAGGACCTGCGCTGACGTCACCGCGCTCACCATGTGGTGAGCGTGATGACGTCACAAAGGTCCTTTTCCTTCCAGGTCCTCAAAGAAGAAGAAAGAAGACGACCCGGGCTGCGCGATCAAGTGGATGAGGTGAGTTTATTTAATTTTTTTTAATTTTTAACCCCCATTACTATTTTACTTAGCATTCTGTATTAAGAATGCTATTTTTTTCCCCTTATAACTATGTTATAATGGAAAATAATAAAGATCAGGTCCCCATCCGGGTCGTCTCCTAGCAACCATGAGTGAAAATCGCACTGCATTCGCACTTGCTAGCGGTTGCTTTCGATTTTCACGCAGCCCCATTCACTTCTATGGTGCCTGCGTTGCGTGAAAAAATGCACAATTAAGAGCTGCTGCGATTTTCACACAACTCACAAGTGATGCGTGAAAATCACCGCTCATGTACACAGCCACATTGGATTGAATGGGTCCGGATTTAATATGGGTGCAATGCGTTCACCTCACGCATTTCACCTGCGTGGAAAACTCGCCCATGTGAAAGGGGCCTTACACAAAAAAGAAGGGCATCATACACACCCTTGAAAAATTATGATTAACGGCCTGCTGGTGACCCTCAAAAACATTTGGAGCAAGAGCCTGCTGATCTGACCATCTAAAACATTAGGGGTGAGGGCCTGCTGCTAAGCAGACCCTCTAAAACATTAGGGGTCAGGGTCTGCTGATGAGCTGACCCTCTAAATATTGTAGGTGAGGACCTGCTAGTGAGCTGACCCTGTAAAACATTATATGCAAGGGCCTGCAGGTGAGCTGACCCTCTAAAAGATTGTAGGTGAGGGCTTGCTGGTGAGCTGACCCTCTAAAAAGTTGTAGGTGAGGGCCTGCAGGTGAGCTGACCCTGTAAAACATTATATGCGAGGGCCTGCAGGTGAGCTGACCCTGTAAAACATGTGCGAGGGCCTGCAGGTGAGCTGACCCTGTAAAAGATTGTAGGTGATGGCCTGCTGGTGAGCTGACCCTCTAAAAGGTTGTAGGTGAGGGCCTGCAGGTGAGCTGACTCTGTAAAACGTTATATGCGAAGGCATGCAGGTGAGCTGACCCTTTAAAACATTATATGCCAGGGCCTGCAGGTGAGCTGGCCCTCTAAAAGGTTGTAGGTGAGGGCATGCAGGTGAGCTGACCCAGTAAAACATTATATGCGAGGGCATGCAGGTGAGCTGACCCTGTAAAACATTATATGCCAGGGCCTGCAGGTGAGCTGACCCTGTAAAAGATTGTAGGTAAGGGCCTGCTGGTGAGCTGACTGTCACAGTTGCTACCTCTGGCTGTGACCTTCTGTCTATGCTCGTACTGCAGCTCCTCGCTGCAGTTCCGTTCCTGTGTGATGTATGTGGTTCTCTATGGGTTAACTCCCCTGTGTGCCTATTAGGAGTTAATCCTCTCTGTCTGCTCCATGGGTGTGGCTTCTCTGCTGCACTCATGGAACCTGTATATAAGCCTGATGTTCCCTCAGTTCTGGGTCAGCTCTCCTGGTGTGTGTTTGTCCTGTCCTGCTCCTGGTTCGTACTCTGTCTCCCATGCTGCTGACCCATGAGATCAGTGTCTGTCTGTGTTCTGTGGGTTCGCCTACTTGCTCATTGTCGTCCTTATCCCTGTGTTTCTGCTATTAGTCTTGCCTGTCTTGTTTTGTGTCTGTCTTCCCCTATTTCGTATTCGTTCCTCCGTATGGAGGACTCTGTCTCTGCTTTAGGGGATACTCTGTTCAGCAAGCCCGTGCTGCAACTTTCTTTGCTGCAGAGTGCTATGGGCAAGGTGATGCAGTATACTACTGGTGGAGCAAGTCCTTCTCTGCTCAGTGCCACTCTTGTTTGCTTGCGTAGAACTCCTGTTGTCTTGTTTGTATTTGCCTGTCTATGTTATGTTTGCCTATGTACCATTGGTACCTTCGGGTACCTGTTGCCCGTTCGTTCCTGTTGTCACTGTCTAGTTCACGCTCTGGAGTGGACCCTGGCAACTTCCTGCTGCAAAGCCTAACCCTACCATCTGGGGCCCTAGTGAATACCAGGAGTTGCTTAGTCACGCCCCTCTGGAGTATTACTAGACAGTGGAGCAGTATGGGTTTTCTCCCACTGTGCTGATGGTATATAGAGCTCATGTTTTGCCTGTGCTTCCTTCCTTGGCTTTTGTTTGTGCTATAAACTCTTGTGTGTCTGTACCTGATTTCCGTATGTTTATTGCTTGACGTTGCGGAGGTCTTTTGCGGGACCTCCAACTCGTGACACTGACCCTCTAAAAAATTATATGCTAGGGCCTACAGGTGAGCTGACCCTGTAAAACATTATATGCGAGGGCCTGCAGGTGAGCTGACCCTGTAAAAGATTGTAGGTGAGGACCTGCTGGTGGGCTGATCCTCTAAAAAATTATATGTGAGGGCCTGCAGGTGAGCTGACCCTGTAAAACATATGCGAGGGCCTGCAGGTGAGCTGACCCATTAAAAAATTATATGCGAGGGCCTTGGCTACTGAGACTGGACTTGGTGGAACCGACTGGAAGCATTATCTGCTGAAATTCAACCGACAACCTGGTTGCACTGGTCTGACTTTAAGAGTGGTGTCCTGCGCCGCTCTGCAAACTGGGACATGATGAAGCTAGGTATCGTGGATGATTGTTTTTCTTGTCCTCTGGCAGCAGGCACATTTTTAACGTGCCCAGGTCCACGGTCACCATCAGCATCAAGGCCATGTCACCGTCCCTTACTGCTTTCTTTCCTTATTTTAAATATTATGCTTGAAAGTATGTCCCACGTACAGTAGCGTAGGATTTGGAAGTGTATGCTCAAAAAAATATAAAAAGGTATTTGGGATGTGGGAACGTCACACAGGAGATATCCGGCAGATAATGTCAATGCTGTCACCAGCGGCTAATGAAAAATTACAGGGAATGTCACAGGTATTTGGGTTGAGGAAACGTTATACAGGAGAGGTACCACAGGTAATGTCACTGTCTGCAGCGTCTACGGAAAAAGTACACTGTATGTCACAGATAAAAAATTTATGCGCACACGTTACACTTTAGATGTGGCACTGGTAATGTCAGAAGCGGACACCGTCTATAGAAAAAGTACACTGTATGTCACAGATTAATTTTTTCAGTGCACACGTTACACTGCAGATGTGGCGCACTTAATGTCACTGTCCGCAGCGGACACCGTCTACGGAAAAAGTTCACTGAATGTTACAGATATTTTTGGGATGCGCACACTTTACACAGGAGATATGGTGCAGATAATTTAAATGTCCGCAGCGGACACCATCTACGGAAAAGGTACACTGGATGTCACAGATATTTTTTGGGATGCGCACACTTTTCACAGGAGATGTGTCGCAGATAATTTAACTGTCCGCAGCAGCCTATTAGTTGCTATTTAGCGCATAATGCGCTAAAAAAATATATTGCTGCTGTCACACACAATAGTCCTTAAAAGGACTTTTGGGTCTCTGAAAAGTTTTTCTAATAAAAATAGTCCAATATTACTCACTACACTCTGTCCCTTCCAATGCCCAGCATTACCTGACTAAGGCTCCATTCACATGTCCGTAAGTGTTTTGCGGATCCGGCCTGGTGCACATGGCCTGCACTATAATAGACATGCTCTATTAAAGGACATGTTCTATTTTTTTGCGGAAACAGAAGTGCGGATGCAGGACTGCAGATCCGAAAATGCAGAAACGGACAGCACATGGTGTTCTGTCCGCATCCATTCCGGCCCCATTAAAAATGAATGGGTCTGCACCTGTTCTGCAAAATTGCGAAACGGATGTGGGCCCATTTTGCGGACGTGTGAATGGACCCTAAGACTGTGCCGACCCTAAGACGAATGTCCGGGGAGGAGACTCGAGCATTGCGCTTGAGCACATGCGGTATTCGGCCGAATACCGCCATGTTCCGAGCATAGCGATGCTCGAGCCAAACTGGTGTTCGGCCGAGCATGCTCGCTCAACACTATTCGACACCTTTAAATCAACTAATGGGGAGTATACGTCACAAGGTAAGATTGCTCAACTTGAATTACTAGTTAAAATCCTATTTAATAATATATGCTCTCCTTGACAGAGGGCCTGGGGAGCTGAATGTTCAACTATACAAGTAGATGATTGCCCTGTGCAGGTTTTCAGCAAGAGTAAAATAAGCCGTGTGTACAGAGAGGGGGGCACTCACCACTGGAGGCCTTCCCTTTCCAATTAGTCCTCTCTCCCACTGGTTTGGGGTTCTATGATTGCGTTTATAACTTTTGTCCATTGGCAAAGCTATACTTTTTTCTTTGGCAACATACTGGTGGAAGTGGCATGCCACACAATACATTGTGTTTGTGGCCTGCCCAGGTGCTTTTTTGATTGTCCCCTTTGATATAGTGGGAGCACCATCACTTCGCAGTATATCCATGCAAGCCCTTATTCTTAGCCCCATTTTTTCTGTACTCCCCTGATGATTTCTTAGGCACGAATGAAACGTGGCACGTCGGGAGGTTTTCTACACATGGGAGCTCTCTCTTGTCTTAGGGCATAATTAGGTACTCCGGCTGGTCTAGGGACAGGGATCCGGACGGGGTCGCCCCTTTTGGGGCGGGTGCTCTGTGTAGGTAGGCAGGGTATCTGCTAGGCCCCTCCCCCTTTCTTAGGGTTCATGTAGGGATTTCTACAGTTCCCATCACCTCTTCACTATACAGAGTACTCAGATTCTTTTGCATCCACCGTACTGGATATCTACAGCAACCAACGTGACCTGACTGATTCCACCCACCCTGTGGTCTTCATAGCAGCCATTCCAGTGGTCCATTCCTCCCTGACTGACTACACTGAGGATTGGGTGAGCACGTTCCATTATACCCTTTCTTGGATATTCATGTTGCTATGTTGTTTTTATAGAAAAGGAAATCCGCAGCACTCCTCAAATTCCTTATCATCCAAAGGTTTATTCACAGGCAGCAAGTACAGGCGACGTTTCGACCCGTAAGTCTTTATCAAGCCATAACACATACAACAATGACACCCTTTAAATATCCCCCAGTGCAGTTTGATTGGTGTAGACATACATAATTAAAAGCAATCGCCAATTGAATACGTGTACCTGGTTCCACATGTTTCTCCGGTCAGGTGTGGGCTTGGTCGTGGCGTACGGAGTGACACTGCGCAGGTGTCACTATATTTTAAGACAGGTGACGCCCCAGGGCCGTCCCATTCAATCAGGAGGAGAGCATGTCCGTAGCGTCATCTGTTGCTATAATGGTGGAAAGACTGATACCCTCAATGGAAAAACCAACTAGTGACGTCATTGGTTGCCGGGTAAAGGAAATAATCATCTAGCCATCCGGCTGGATTCCACAGTTTTGCGCTAAACATACCTATATTGCCTTACTCCAGAATCAGTCGGATTCAACTCGGATCCTTCTCAATATTTATCAGTGTATCGCAAAGTTAGAGTGCGATCATGTGACTTAGTCACATGACCTATCACCAGGCAATCAAACTGTTTATACATGCGTCACAGAGGTCCTAGACCAAAGAGGAAAGAATACATCACAAAATAGTTCTCCCATACTTCCAATTGTATTTTATTCATATTAATTAATAAATCACCACGGTTGTCTACCGTGGTGATTTATTAATTAATATGAATAAAATACAATTGGAAGTATTGGGAGAACTATTTTGGTGATGTATTCTTTTCCCCTCTTTTGGTCTAGGACCTCTGTGACGCATGTATAAACAGTTTGATTGCCTGGTGATAGGTCATGTGACTAAGTCACATGATCGCACTCTAATTTTGCGATACACTTGATAAATATTGAGAAGGATCCGAGTTGAATCCCGACTGATTCTGGAGTAAGGCAATATAGGTATGTTTAGCGCAAAACTGTGGGAATCCAGCCGGATGGCTAGGATGATTATTTCCCTTTTACCCGGCAACCAATGACGCCACTAGTTGGTTTTTTCCATTGAGGGTATCAGTCTTTCCACCATTATAGCAACAGATGACGCTACGGACATGCTCTCCTCCTGATTGGATGGGACGGCCCTTGGGGCGTCACCTATCTTAAAATATAGTGACACCTGCGCAGTGTCACTTCCGGTACGCCACGACCAAGCCCACACCTGACCGGAGAAACATGTGGAACCAGGTACACGTATTCAATTGGCGATTGCTTTTAATTATGTATGTCTACACCAATCAAACTGCACTGGGGGATATTTAAAGGGTGTCATTGTTGTATGTGTTATGGCTTGATAAAGACTTACGGGTCGAAACGTCGCCTGTACTTGCTGCCTGTGAATAAACCTTTGGATGATAAGGAATTTGAGGAGTGCTGCGGATTTCCTTTTCTACAGTTGTTTGGGACCTTGGTCTGAGTCCCTATCTGCTTGCACCAACCTAGGACCGAAGCTCCGGTACCTAACAGAGAGACGTTACCTATGAAAGGGTATGTGGAGTGCTGCTTGAATCTTTTTTCTATGTTGTTTTTATGTCATATTTTGTGTCTCGGTGGTTTGTTAGACTATCCGAGCTTTTGAGCCCATTTTTTGGCCAAGGGCCCTGTAGTTTTGCTTTCACCTGTTTGGTGTAATTGTTTCACTTGTTACTTGGCACAAATGTATACTGCAACATTAAGGCCTCTTTCACACAGGCGTCATGTTTGACGCCCGGATAAGAGGCGGGTGCGTTGCGGGAATATGCGCGTTTTTCCCGCGCGGGTGCAAATGTTTGTAACACGTTTTGCACGTGCGTGAGAAAAATCGCAATGTTTGGTACCCAACCTGAAGCCGGACTTCATCACTGAAGTCCGGTTTCGGGTCTTCTGGAGAATTGATTATTTTCCCTTATAACATGGTTATAAGGGGAAATAATAGCATTCTTAATAAAGAATGCATTGTTAAATGAAGTGGAGGGGTTAAAAATAATAAAGTTAACTACCTTAGCCACTTGATCGCGTAGTCGCGATCTCTCCTCTCTTTCCTGCAGCATCTAAGATCTACAGGACCTGTGATGACGTCACATCACATGGTCCAATCACATGGTCCATCTTACCATGGTGATGGACCATGTGATTGGACCATGTGATGACGTCATCACAGGTCCTTTAGATCTTAGATGCTGCAGGGAAAGAGAGGAGAGATCGCGACTCACGCGATCAAGTGGCTAAGGTAAGTTAACTTTATTATTTTTAACCCTCCACTTCATTTAACAATGCATTCTTTATTAAGAATGCTATTATTTCCCTTATAACCATGTTATAAGGAAAATAATAGAGATTGGGTCCCGTTGCTAAGCAACAATGCGGGAAAATCGCAACGCATCCGCACTTGCTTGCGGATGCTTGCGATTTTCCCACAGCCCCATTTACGTCTATGGGGCCTGCGTTGCGTGAAAAACGCAGAATATAGAACATGCTGCGATTTTCACGCAACGCAGAAGTGATGCGTGAAAATCACCGCTCATGTGCACAGCCCCATAGAAATGAATGGGTCCGGATTCAGTGCGGGTGCAATGCGTCCTCCTCACGCATTGCACCCGCGCGGAAAACTCGCCCGTGTGAAAGGGGCCTAAAAGTTAAGTTTTAGTCATTTCCCCCTCTATTCCTATTCTGGGATTAGTATTTTTGTGTACACTGCCGAAAGACAGAAGCTTTGCCCTGTGCAGGTTCAGCATGAGTAAAATAAGCCGTGGGCAGTCAAACACAAACATATGCACCATAGCCAGGCTCAGACTGGACCACCTGGGAGGCTTGGGATTGCTCGGTAGGCCCCCAGTCTACTGCGCCTGGAGATAAGACGGAGGAGTAATTATTTCCCTTGTTTCTCAGGAGAGATAATTATTGTAGCCACTAGGTGGCAGTATCGCACAGTGATGCAGCCTCCTACTGGTAATAATGTATCTTTATTAAGCATGTAATATGTATAAAAACATCACAGCAACATCTAAAATGCAAGTTAGGTGGTGAAAGCTACATACCGGCTATGAAGGTGCCCATATGAGGAATGACAGTTTTATATATATATATATATATATATATATATATATATATATATCTATATATTAAATTACCATAAGAGGTGGATCTGCTGGGAACAAAATAGAATGAAGTGGAGGGTAGCCAATGGAGGATCACATAGCAGCAACCATCAATAAAGTGCACAGTGCATAATATATCATTGATACATCACATCCCATAAGTCGCCTCCCATATAATCTCAGCAGAAAAATAATTCAACTCAATAGCATCAAATGCCGTGTCACTCTGTCACTCCTCAGTCCCAGTGATCACTCTGTCACTCTGTCACTCCACAGTGCTATGTGATCCTCCATTGGCTACCCTCCACTTCATTCTATTTTGTTCGGAGCAGATCCGCCTCTTATGGTGATTTACTATATATATATATATAACTGTCATTCTTCATATGGGCACCTTTATAGCTCGGTATGTAGCTTTCACTACCTAACTTGCACTTTAGATGTTGCTGTGATGTTTTTATACATATTACATGTTTAATAAAGATACATTATTACTTAATCCGGATTGCCTTTTTTTGGAGTTTAGTATATTGGGACTTTGTCCGGTGATTGATTTATGTCCCATTTGACTTTTGGATACTCAGCCTTCTACTGGTGTAAATTGTACAGGAGGTCCAGAAGTATCTTCAAAACTTACCCGGCTGCTGGCAGTGAAGGAGGAGAGAACATGTCTGGGCATCCTCCTGCCCATTCTGCTGTCAGAAAACTGTGGTTGCTGGAGAGAAGGACTCTTCTGTGGTGCTGGGCAGATTTCTCAGGTGTGTGACAGTAGTGAACTGCAGGAGACTTTAAAGGGGAAATATGGGATTTGGTTATAGTAGACTCAAATCTGTGTATGTGTTCTGCTATCTGTAGAGTTCAGAGTGGCATTAGGGGGACTTTGCCCTAGGTCTCCCCAATACTTCTGCTTTAGGTGCACCCCCATTAGTGCCCCAGCTCCAGATGCCCCCCAATGTCTCCACTCTAAATGCACCCCTAATATTGCCTCTTCTCTAGTTGCCCCCCTAATACCTCTGCTCCAGGATCACCACTATTACCCTGCCCCAGGCAACCCTAATGCCTCTGCTTTAGGTGCACCCCCATGATTGTCCCAGCTCCAAATGCCCCCACTCTAAATGCACCGCTAATATTGCCTCTTCTCCAGTTATCCCTGCTCCAGGATCCCCACTATTACCTTGCTTCAGGTGACCCTAATGCCCCTGTTTCAGTTATGACCCTCCATTTGTGCCCTTTGCTCACGTTGCACCTCTAGCACCTTTGCTTGGGCTTTGTTAAAGGTTATGACCTGCAAAGGGGGTTGGACTTATGACTGAAACATTCTGCACAGTGCATCACATTCTCCAATATTGACACGTATGGTTTACATGGCTGTAGTGATGATATTCCGTATTTATAGGTATCACTGCTGTCATGTAAAGAGATACTGATGGTGGAGTGGTGAAGGATTTTAAGGGGTTTTCAAGTTATCCTCTCCATACCATAGGGCATAACTATATGGTTTGTGGTGTCCGATTCTGCATCCCCTACTTATCCCAGGAATGGGACCTGTTCCCTCTTTTTGATGGTGTGGCCGGCCACACATACGCCCTGCTGCTCCATTTATTCTATTTGGGACCACTGGAAATAGCCAGTGCTGTACTCTGCCATCTTTAGAGACCCCATAGAGAATGGATGGAGAGGCAGGGCATATGCTCGGGATCAATGGGGGCTCCAGCGTTCAGACCCCCTCGGATCACTTGGATACAGAATAACTAGAAAAGTGGACACAGGCCATTTAACAGGTGAGCATTTCCATTTTAGTTTGACACATATTTTGGGCCAGATTTTAATTTTTTTTTTATTAATTTATTTTTTTACACCCAAAGAAAACCTTTAAGAATAGGGGACGTGAAAAGGTCCAACAGCTATGGGAATGCTGGGACCTCCATGATCAAGGAAATGTGGTCTTAAGACCCTTGTGTACATAGATTTGCGGTAATGTAAGGCCTCTTTCACACGGGCGTTCCAAATTTGCTCCAGATGCGTCCCGGGTGCATTGTGGGAAACACGCTCGAGTGCGCACGCAATTTCAGTCAGTTTTGACTGCAATTGTGTTGCGTTGTTCAGTTTTTTCTGCGTGAGTGCAATGCATTTTGCACATGCGTGATAAAAAACTGAATGTGGTACCCAGACCTGAACTTCTTCACTAAAGTTCGGGTTTGGGTTCAGTGTTCTGTAGATTTTATTATTTTCCCTTATAACATGGTTATAAGGGAAAATAATAGTATTCTTAATACAGAATGTTAACTGAAATGTGACTTGAGGGGTTAAAAAAAAACTAAAAACTTAACTCACCTAATCCACTTGATCGCGCAGCCGGCATCGTCTTCTTTCTTCTTCTTTCAGGACCTGCAAAACGACCTTTGATGACGTCATCGCGCTCACCACATGGTGAGCATGGTGACATCAGCGCAGGTCCTGCTGAATGAAGATAAAGACGTATTCTACTATCCTCACTCAGCAGGACCTGCGCTGACGTCACCGTGCTCACCACGTTTACCAGGCCCTCCTCTGGATGAGAGTTCCATAGCCTTACTGCTCTTACAGTAAAGAATCTTCTTCGATGTGGATACATTTTCTTTCTGTGTTGATAAAACCGTACTGCACTAAATTGAAACGTGGTGAGGCTCTTCTGTGAGGTGTCCTTTATGGCGAGATAGGCAGAAAATCATAGCATTGGGAACAAAAAATACAGAAATCGTATGGCTCTATTATAAGTCAAGGGGATCCCAAATCTTGATCGATCCATCATACCTACTTTAAAAACGGAAGCCGCAGTATCAGTGTACACAGAACTTTAGACTGCTCTTCTTATTTTGTAGGTTCCCCTAGACAGACTGATTGGAAGATATTACAATGGTAATTATATGTGATTAGCCGCTTGGTGCAGAGTGTTTATGACTCAACCGAGTAACTGCATTGTGACAGTCATCCTCAACTAGTTAATGAGAATCTTGATTAAGGGATCCCAATTTCAATAGGTCATAAAGGGGTTGTTTAGCTAAAAAAATCTTTACAGGGGTATTCTAGGATTGCCAGACCTGTCAAGTGAAGCTTACCTACCTGCCCATAGCGCTTGGATCCTACATCCACTGTCCACTGTTCCACCGCTATCTTCACTATATTTCTGCTTGTGATCTTCGGCATGGACGTGGAAATGTGCCCCGCTTAAATCAGTAATGTGTCCTCAAGTAGCACATCATTGTGGTTACATGCCGCCTGGGGATACAGCAGTCACTGGTTACAGCGGCGCACCTGACCGCATCCATGCTTGAAGTTTACATGCTGGGAAACTTTTCACTGAACACAGTAATGGAGGTATACGTCTCATTTTGATGATTATATCACAGTTGAGAATAAGAGGCGCTAAAAACAATAACTTTATTTATTACTTGATTAGAAATTGGGGGAAACAATTATGTCAATATCAAAAACACAGATCAAAGAAAGAGGAATCACACCAAAATCCAGTATAACCTGGTAAACTGTATTACAATTGGCTAGTAATGGCCACAACAGTAAATTATGTGCAGATGGACCAAAAACTGGGACAGTAGTAAAAAGAGATGTGGGAGAAAAACAGTGGTGATAAGGTAGACCTGGCTGGATATTAGCCCGCTGTAGTATGAACTACCTGTGTATACCACTTGAACCCAGGACTGCTGGTCAATTGTTATCAGTAGCCAGCCCAGGAAAAAACAAACCCCACTACCTAATTAACTGCCCAGACTAAATTATCACTCCCACATTAAGCGTCTAAGAAAGAGCTCAACGTGTTTCTTCACTGAGATTCATCAGGAGTGAAATTAGTGCACAATGTGAGAATAATAGAACGCTGCCACACTGGTGATGTGTGACAGAGTATCGGCGCTATGAAGACCATGAAGCGGCCGCCGAAATGCCGGTATAAATAGGGGAAATCAGAATGCCCCTGACAGGGGCTGGGCAGATGTGTAGCCAATGGGGAGCCAAGCGGGGCGGATCGCCGCTCATTCACCCTCTGAGATGCCACATAGCTACACAATTAGTTACTCCGTCTCACTCTCAGTCCTATAGAAAGTAAGTACAGGGGATTTCAATGGCAGTGAATATCCTGCAGTAGCAGGGAATAAAAAGGGGAGCAAGAACAATGATTTTAAGTGATGACAAAGACATGGTAAAATGCCGATGTCGGCAAGTGTGAAAGAACTATGACACCTTATTGAAAAAACAAAAGGGGGATAACGCTGTATAGGGAAATATATAAAGATAGATATGCCATTTAACATAAATAATTTTTACCAGGTGGCCAAGATGTGTTATTGCCCCTGTGTGTCACCTATGATGAATAAAAGGTGACAACTGTAATTATCAGCATTATGTAAGTGACATATTAATTAAGCCAGGACACCAAAGATGCCCTGCGTAGCAAAAATACACAATCGCCACCAAGTGTCAATAGGGACAAATGGAGGATGGCAACTGAAATTAAGCAATTTTATATGAAAGATACAAAACATCCAATAAGCAAATGTACTCAGCGTGCAGTAATGGTTACAGAAAATAGCCTGGGGTGGTTTATTAATCAATGAAACATGCAAATGAGATATAGTCATTGAGTCCAGACAGGCGGACCGGGCCCAGCCTGAAAATCCATTGGGCCTCTTTTTGGAGAACATGCTGGTCAAAATTGCCACCCCCTGGGGGCGGTCTTACAATCTCGATACCCTGAAACAGCAAAGCTCACACATCCTCAGAATGATGTAAATTTATGTGGCGTGCAACTGGATTGTCAGCATTCTTCCTTATGTCATTCAGATGCTCGCCAATTCTGCGGCAAAACTGACGTATAGTTTTTCCAACATACTGCAAACTACAGATACATGTGGCCAGATAAACAAGGCCAGCGGATCTGCAGTTTATAAAGCATCTGATGTCATAAGACATGGAAGTGGTTGTGCTGACAAATGTCCGACCAGTTTTAATGGAATCATAGGCAACACATCCGCTACAACGAAAAGTGCCTACCAGGGGGTTTGTCAATCACGTATTTTGTTGTGGAGTCTGAAAGAAGCTATGCACCAGACTATCTTTCTGATTACGCCCCCTGCGGTAAGTGATAGCTGGACGGGCACTCATCAAACACTCAATATCAGGGTCCATTTTCAAAATGCCTCAGTGTTTACACAAGACCTCCTGAACCAGCGCATTTGCAGCATCTTTGCGGAATGGAACGGGCCGGCCCATTATAGAGATGCCTATTCTTGTCCGCAAAGCGGTCAAGAATAGGACATGCTCTATTTTTTTTGCGGGGCCACAGAACAGAGCAACGGATGCGGGCAGCACACGGAGTGCTGTCCGCATCTTTTGCGGCCCCATTAAAGTGAATGGGTCCGTGCCCGAGCCGTAAAATATGTGGCTCAGACGCGGACCATGTGCATGAGGCCTTATAAGCCCGAGTCAACTTTTTAAAGGCCCTTGCTAAAGTCACAATGGGGCTTGTGGTTGGTAATTGAGCCTCAGAAAACACCAACTTGGCTTCACTATCCCACTGTTCCCTATTTATCCCCCCAGCTTATCCCCCCAGCAAGAAAACCTGCCATCCCTCAAAATAAACCTGAGAAACTTTTCACTAAACACAGTAATGGAGGTATACGCCTCAATTTGATGATTATATCACGGTTGAGAATAAGGGGCGATAAAAACAATAACTTTATTCAATAATTGATTAAAAACTGGGGGAAACAATTATGTCAATATCAAAAACACAGATCAAAGGAAGAGGAACCGCACCAAAATACAGTATAACCTGGTAAACTGTATTACAATTTTTTGGTCCATCTGCACATAATTTGCTGTTGTGGCCATTACTAGCCAATTGTAATACAGTTTACCAGATTATACTGTATTTTGGTGCGGTTCCTCTTTCTTTGATTTGTGTTTTTGATATTGAAATAATTGTTTCCCCCAGTTTTTAATCAATTAATAAATAAAGTTATTGTTTTTAGTGCCTCTTATCCTCAACCGTGATAAGTTTATATGCTGGACCTTAAGCTCAAGAGGACAGCAATGGACCCAAGGAGCGGGAACTAAGTGGCTTGGAGCAGGTAAGTATACTTCTCTTTACAGGTCAAGTGAGGGGGGGAGGGATCATTTCAATGGGCAACCCTAGAATATCCCTTTAAATGAGTTTTAAACAACAAGATATTAGATTCGTTCATACTCTTCTGTAACAAAGGTGCCCAGTTTTCTGCTGTCAACATCTATCCCAGGTCCAGCAACTTCACTTTCGGCTTGTGAACGTCACAGGATAGCATTTCCATTTTCGCATGGCACTTGTGCTGTGAGTGATGACGGCTGGCTGATTGGCTCATTTCAATAGCTAAGTTAGGCCTATTCTCTAACAATGCATTGGTTATGACAAGAAAGGGGCTGGCTATGCTATTACACTGAGCCAATTCCTTTACTCACACATTGCTGGTGATGTGCCAACACAGGAAGCGCTATCATGTAGCAAGCACAAGCCAGAAGTGGAGCAGAGGGACTCGAGACCAGTGCTGACATCGGGAGACAGGGGCACCTTTGTTAAAGTGGCTCTGTTACCCGGATCAACCCTACCCAACAAGGCATATAGCTTGGTAGGGTTGATAACCATGATTAAAATGATACCTGTCTTATGTCTGTCGATGGTATCGTTGCAGAGAAAAACAAGCTTTTTAAATTTTGCCAATGAACTATTCGATCACCAGGAGGCGGTCTTATGTGGTTCCAGCACCGCTCCAGCGATGCCCCTGGTGCTCCATAATGATGCCCCTCTGCCTTTAATCATGCCCCCCCTGCCTTTAGATTGACAGCACTAGACTGCACTTGTGTCCAGAACTGCGTGTGCCCATAAACATCTTTGCTTGTCGAGATAAAGCAGAAGTTGTGGTGCTCACGCTCCATTCTGGACACAAGTGCGGTCTAGCACCGTCAATCTAAAGGCAGGGGCGGATTGGCCATAGACCTTACAGGGAAATTTTCTGGTGGGGCCGATGCCCAGGGGGCCGCCTGAGCCCTCCTCATGGCTGGCCAATGGAAGTTTTTGGGGATGTATTTTGTGCTGCTGGGGCAGTTTCTTGTGATGGACTGTGGTATTTGGGTCTGTTGGGGTGGTATAATGTGCCACAATATGGTATTGCTGGTCCCACCTACTTGTGTTAGTCCTGCCTTCCAAAAATTTCGACCCTACTACAAAATGGGGCCACTTTTATTATTTTTTCCAGGGCCACATTAAGTTCCCAGTCGGCCCCTGGCTGGAGCGGTGCTCGAACCACATAAGCCCGCCTTCTGGTGCTCGAATAGTTCATTTGCATCATTTTAAAAGTTCATTTTTCTCTGCAATGATACCACGGCAGACATAAGGTATCGCTTTAATCAGCATCATCAACCCTACCAGGCATATATAGGGTTGATCTGGGTGACAGAGCTGCTTTAAGTGAAGCGTATGAGTAAGTTGCATATCTTGCTGTTTTAAGCACATTTGATGATCATTATCAGGGTCGGACTGGGGTTCCTTGGGCCCCTAAAAGGAAACTATTCTTGTGACCCATCCCCTATAAAATCTAATAGGTTTTGATTCAAAGAAATAGACCCTAGTGGCAATTTATTGTCTCCAAAGGCAGCTCCAAATGTTTTTTTTTTCTCTAGACCTTTGGGGCCCATTATGATATCAAAGACTGGGCCCACTGGAGGATCATCTGGTGCTCTGGTGGGCCAGTCCAATGCTGATTGTTATTTTGAGATTGACAGCCCATTTTATATAGTATATAGTATATTGAATGCTCAAATCTCTTTTGCAAAATGAAGAAATCCCCTTTCCTCAACCTTTCCATTGCAAAAAAAGAAAAAAAAAAGTGTTGCAGCCATTGAGGTGCAAAGTAATACATATGGCAGGGGTGACAAGCCATTCACCCGCAGTGGCTATGACACAATGATTAAGAGATCTCAGTCACTGCACCAGCCTTCTACAGTTACCACATTTTTAATAATTTAGGTCATGACAATGTAAAACATGATGCAGCACTTAACAGATAGCAGCGAGCCGAGGCAAGCGTTGTGATACAGTGTGGAAGCAGATGGCAGCAGAGGCCTAGAAATCCATATAGTCTTGTAAGAAGAATTTAATACTCACAGTGGGTCGAGAAATGTTTCCTCTGCCGTAATTCATTGTGAAGCCCGGTAATCGTCTCACTGATTATTTTATTTGTGAGCCCCTTACGAGCATTATTAAAATCATTTCTCATAGCAAGAAACATCTCTTTCTGTAACTAAACAATGTATTCATATTATGATAGTATAAAACCCTGATCACAGTCTGTTATCTGTGAACACGATTTAAAGTTGACTGAAATAAAACTGCAGAACTAACCAACCATTTACTGCTGACAATTAGGGATGAGCGGATGAAACATCCGAAGACAATTCGCATAAAACTTTGTTTCAATACTGTACGGAGTGAGCTCGGGAAATGTTTTTTTTACAGTAGAATTTAATTTATGAAGTAATTATGTGAAGTCTCGCGAGACTTCGTGAAGTAATACCGGCTCATCGGAGCTAATACATTCTAATACTGTACGGAGCGCTCGCTCCATACAGTATTGAAACAAAGTTTTATGCGAATCGACTTCGGATGTTTCATCCGAAGTCGATTCGCTCATCCCTACTGATAATCAATGTTTATTGATTAGATCAAAGCTCTTCAATATCATCTCTTCGCAGCACAGCCAAATTTCTTTTGTGGTAAAGAATCTATTTTCCCTGAAATGGCTGTAAAAAAAAACATACTCACCTCAACCATTTGCACATGAGGAGGCCGTCACGTCACGGTAATCTTGATTGAAGATACCGCGCAAAATATTGCGTGGGGTGACATATGATGTCACCTCGCACCTGGTGAGCGGGATGACGTGATGACATCACTGGGCGCCAGGGCCGGACTGGGGATAAAAACCAGCCCTGGAAAAAGTTGCATACCAGCCCCGGAAAAAGTTGCATACCAGCCCCAAACACACACGCCGCGAGCGTGTGTATGTATGTGTTGTAAGAGGGTGCAAGGTGTTGTATTTGATAGCAGGTACGTGTCACCCAGGTTGCTGGCCTCGGTGAGGTGAGAGCCGGGTTTTTGTCTGCAGCAGCTAGTGCTGCTCTGTTAAATAGCATGGCTGCAAAGCCGATCCGGGCCGGCTCTTACTGGGAGCAGCTAAAGAGTAGGGTGGGTGGCTGCTCCCCACGGTCCAGTCCATGTTTTGGGCTGGGTATAAAACGCAGCCAGCAGCTGTGTCTGAGGGTGTGATTATCCTGGAGCCTGCAAACAGGGCTGAGGAATTCTCGGTCCTGGAGGAAGGAGCTCAGCAAGGTGGTGTTTCCCTGCGACCTGAAGGTGGAATCGCCTGCGGCTGAGCCGACTGCTAGGTGTGAACCCGCACCTAAACCACCCAAGGTGACTGGACCCTGTGTTGGCCTGTTTTTGTTTTGCCACAGTATTTCCGTTGTGTGTGAACTGTCACCAAGAGACTGCTTTTCATTTATGGCGTGCAAGTGTGAATAAAACACTGTTTGATGCACCATCTGGACTCCTTGTTTTGCCTCTAAACTGCACCCGCACCGCTGTCTACCAGAGCGACTCCCCACATTTGGTGTCGGATGCGGGCATGCGCAGTGAGGCTGGCGTGAACGCCGAACTTTGTTTGCTGAGCAAAAGTGTATGTCCTATATTAGGCCGGCAAAGTTGCAGCCTGTGATTTCTGGCAACATGGAGGCTGCTGTGAAAGCCCTCATAGAGGCTAACGTGCAGCAGCGGGAGACCAACCAGTTATTGCTGCAACATGTGATGGCATTACAGGCGGCAGGAGCATCCCACCACGTCCATGATGCCCGGAAAGCGGTCCGTGCGGCGATCCCAAAGATGACCCCCGCAGACGACGTGGAGACATACCTAGCCGTCTTTGAGAAGGTCGCCGTGAGGGAAAAGTTACCCCGTGACCAGTGGGCCGAGGTGGTTGCTCCGTTCCTGGCAGCCGGACCCCAGCAAGTTTTTTTCGATTTGGCAGATGTCCAGGCTGCTGACTACCCGACCGTGAAAGGTGAGATTCTAGCAAGACTGGGGGTGAATGTTTTGGTCCGGGCCCAGCGGGTGCATCAGTGGGAATTTAACCCGGCTGAACCCGCCAGACCACAATACTATGACCTGCTACATCGGTTGCAAAAATGGCTGCAGCCAGACATACTGACTCCCACTGCTATGCTCGACCGTCTGTTAGCAGATGTATTCTGGAGGTCTTTGCCATACCCTCTCCAGCACTGGATCGGCCAGGTATCCCCACCAATGCCCTTGAGATGGTCGACCTGGTGGAGCGATATGAGGCCACCAGAAACCTGCAGGGGGTTCTTTGGGAGGAGGCCAGTCAAACCCCGGAAACCTCCACCCCAGTCCCGGCGGCCGGCCAAACCCGCCCGGGATGTACCCTTGCAGATCCCTCCCCAGTAGTCTGCTGGCGGTGTCACGAGCCTGGCCACGTAAGGGCCGACTGTCCACAGTGGGGGAACCCATGGAGACTAATTATGGGTACCGGGCTTCCCTGTATGCCCGGAGACTGTGTGCGACCGGCACCCCGAGACAATAGACAATCGACATCTGTGCCAGGTGCAAATCGGGGATAACCTGGCAGTGGCGCTGTTGGACTCAGGGAGCCTGGTAACCCTGGTAAGTGCTGCCCTGGTACAGCCCACCCAGTATACGGGCCGGAAAGTTGGTGTGGTGTGTATACACGGAGACTTAAAGGACTATCCCACGGCTGTAATGTCTCTGTCCACGGCGGCCGGCACCTGGACTTGTGAAGTGGCGATCTCCACAAAGCTGCCCTATGAACTAATAATTGGGAGAGACTTCCTGGTTTTCCGTCACTGTGGCCTGAGATGAAAGTGACTAATAGCCCTGAGACAGGGGTAACCCTAGCAGAGTGGCCTGATACCCCTGGAAGGCCAGAACCCTGGGAGCCCGAGTCTGAAGGGCCAGCGGTAGGGGTGACCACTGCTGCAGCGGTAGTGGGGAGACAACCCCACTGAGTGTAATGGTGGGAGACACGGAGGACTTGCCACCGGGGCCTGAGTTGGCAGACCTCAATGTCTCCGGGAAAATTTTGGGACCGCACAACACCGGGACCAAACCCTAACCAGGGCCTGGGAGAATGTGCTGGAAATTGATGGTAAACCCCAGAAACCAGGGGCTGAATTAATGTTCCCACGATTTATTGTTCTGCAGGATATGTTGTATCGGGTGAACCAAATCCGGGGTGAACCTGTTGAACAGTTGGTGGTGCCCACAGCGTATCGCAAGCTTGTCATGGAGCTTGCCCACCAACATGTTCTTGGGGGACACCTGGGGTGGCAGAAAACCCAGGACCGCATACTGCAGCGGTTTTATTGGCCCAGTGTGTTCAAGGAGGTAGAAAATTATTGTAAGTCCTGTCCAACCTGTCAGGTAACTAGCCCCCAGCCACATTTCCGTAGTCCTCTGGTACCTCTGCCCATTATTGAAGTACCGTTCGAGCGAATTGCTATGGATTTAATTGGGCCTGTACCAAAGTCTGCCAGGGGCCACCAACACATTCTGGTAGTTCTCGACTATGCCACTCGGTATCCGGAGGCGGTGCCTCTGCGACATACCTCAGCTAAGCTCATTGCCAAAGAGTTAATGGAGATGTTTTCCCGTGTGGGCCTGCCAAAAGAGGTTCTGACAGACCCAGGGACCCCTTTTATGTCCAAAGTAATGAGGGAACTGTGTAAATTGTTGCGTATAAAGCAGCTACGGACGTCCGTTTACCATCCGCAAACAGACGGTCTTGTTGAGAGGTTTAACCAAACTCTAAAAATATGTTAAAGAGGGTGGTGTCTAGAGATGGGAAGGACTGGGACCTGCTTCTGCCCTATCTCATGTTCGCAGTGCGAGAGGTACCCCAGGCCTCTACTGGGTTCTCGCCTTCGAACTGCTTTATGGCAGACACCCTCGGGGCCTGTTGGATATCGCCAAGGAAGCATGGGAACAACAGCCTGTCCCCCACAAAAGTGTCATTGAGTATGTCACCCAGATGCAGGAACGGATAGAAAGGGTGTTGCCGCTGGTCCGGGAGCATATGGAGGCAGCACAACAAGCCCAGAGTAGGGTGTATAATCGTCAGGCTCGGGTACGGGGCTTCAATCCGGGAGATCGAGTGTTGGTTCTGGTACCCACCCTTGACAGCAAATTCCTAGCTAGGTGGCAGGGCCCCTATGAGGTGGTCGAGAAGGTAGGGAAGTAAATTACAAAGTACACCAGCCAGGGCGGCGCAAGCCGGAGCAGGTGTACCACGTGAATTTACTTAAGCCTTGGAAAGATAAGGACACGGCCGACGACCACAGCCCCCGGCCAGGGCTTCTAGGTGAAAAGGGTCCAGCCCCACAGTTCGAGGCCTGTGAAGCAGTAACCACGGTAAAATTGCAGACAGCCTGTCTTCCAAACAAGTTCAGGAAGTCAGGGAGTTCATCAGTCGGAACACGGATGTGTTCTCGGACCTCCCTGGCCGCACGTCTCTCATCCAACATGACATCGTCACTGAGCCTCAGGCCAAGATCCGGTTAAAACCATACCGGGTACCTGAGGCTCGGCGACGGGCCATCGCGGAGGAAGTACAGTTAATGTTGAAGCTCGATGTCATTGAGGAGTCGAAGAGTGAGTGGGCCAGTCCCATAGTCCTAATACCCAAGCCGGATGGGACGTTGCGGTTCTGCAACGATTTTCGCAAGTTAAATGAAGTGTCCAAGTTTGATGCGTATCCCATGCCCCGGGTAGACGAGCTTGTTGAGAGTTTAGGGCAAGCCCGTTATTTTTCTGTGCTAGACCTCACCAAAGGGTACTGGCAGGTACCCTTAACGGAGTCGGCTAAGGAAAAAAACGCATTTGTTACCCCGCAGGGCCTGTATCACTACAAGGTGTTACCCTTTGGCCTGCATGGCGCCCCCGCCACTTTCCAAAGGTTAATGGACATAGTGCTGCGACCACATCGTCGGTACGCCTCGGCCTACTTAGATGATGTAGTCATCCACAGCACTGACTGGGAAAGCCATTTACCCAAGGTGCAGGCGGTAGTGGATGCCCTGAGGAAAGCCGGACTGACCGCTAACCCAAGGAAGTGCTCCATAGGGTTAGAGGAGACAAAATATCTGGGATATGTAATTGGGTGGGGAGTCATCAAACCTCAGGTAACCAAGGTAGAGGCCATTCGTAACTGGCCCCGACCGGTCACCACCAGGCAGGTAAAGTCGTTCCTGGGGATTGTAGGTTACTACATGAGGTTTGTGCCCCACTTTGCCACAATAGCAGCGCCGTTGACAGACCTGTTGAAGGGGCGAAAGTCTGGGAGGGTTAGCTGGAGTGAGAAGGCGGAGGAGGCTTTCGCCGCGTTGAAGTCGGCCCTGTGTGGGTCCCCGGTTTTGGTGACACCCGACTTCAACAAGGAGTTTGTCGTACAGACCGACGCCTCTGAGGTAGGCCTCGGTGCGGTACTGTCTCAGGAGGTCAACGGGGAAGAACATCCCGTTGTCTTCCTGAGCCGTAAGCTCAATCCCGCCGAGTCCAGATATAGTATAGTGGAGAGGGAGTGCCTGGCTATCAAGTGGGCACTCAAATCTCTTCGCTACTACTTGTTAGGGAGGAGGTTCCGTCTGGTGACCGACCATTCCCCCCTCAAATGGATGAGTCAGGCCAAGGAGAGGAATGCTCGGGTCACCAGGTGGTTCCTATCTCTTCAGAATTTCAAATTCTCGGTGGAACACAGGGCAGGCCGCTTGCAGGGCAACGCAGATGCCCTGTCCCGCGTCCACTGCCTCACGTGTGTTCACCCCCTCAGGGTTGAACAAAGGGGGGGGGGTGTGTAAGAGGGTGCAAGGTGTTGTATTTGATAGCAGGTACGTGTCACCGAGGTTGCTGGCCTCGGTGAGGTGAGAGCCGGGTTTTTGTCTGCAGCAGCTAGTGCTGCTCTGTTAAATAGCATGGCTGCAAAGCCGATCCGGGCCGGCTCTTACTGGGAGCAGCTAAAGAGTAGGGTGGGTGGCTGCTCCCCACGGTCCAGTCCATGTTTTGGGCTGGGTATAAAACGCAGCCAGCAGCTGTGTCTGAGGGTGTGATTATCCTGGAGCCTGCAAACAGGGCTGAGGAATTCTCGGTCCTGGAGGAAGGAGCTCAGCAAGGTGGTGTTTCCCTGTGACCTGAAGGTGGAATCGCCTGCGGCTGAGCCGACTGCTAGGTGTGAACCCGCACCTAAACCACCCAAGGTGACTGGACCCTGTGTTGGCCTGTTTTTGTTTTGCCACAGTATTTCCGTTGTGTGTGAACTGTCACCAAGAGACTGCTTTTCATTTCTGGTGTGCAAGTGTGAATAAAACACTGTTTGATGCACCATCTGGACTCCTTGTTTTGCCTCTAAACTGCACCCGCACAGCTGTCTACCACAGCGACTCCCCACAATATATATATAATTATATACACACACACAGGCCGGGCCTTACCCTAGCGTTGCCGTGACTTGGCCTCTGCGCAGTGGCAACTCTAGGAACAATATATGGGAGGCACATAAGATACCACAGTCAAAATGGGGGGCACTAATAATTTTCCCCACTTAAATTCATACAACTGAAAAAAACCGAAATAAGTATATATAAATTCAAAATACGAGAGTATTGCGGTATGCAGGGATACATTTATAATAAAATAATTTACTTACAAAAGAACCTATTCCATCTTCTGCTGTGCTGTCCTCTGCTTGCTTCCACGGATCTTCCCCTCTTTTCAATCTGTCCTCAGTGCGCAGGGCAGGCACACTGCTATGGGGATCTGTGGATGACACACTGTTATGGGGGATCTGTGGATGACACACTGTTATGGGGGATCTGTGGATGATACACTGCTATGGGGATCTGTGGATGACACACTTTTATGGGGGATCTGTGGATGACACACTGTTGTGGGGATCTGTGGATGACACACTTTTATGGGGATCTGTGGATGACACACTGTTATGGGGATCTGTGGATGACACACTGTTATGGGGGATCTGTGGATGACACACTGTTATGGGGATCTGTGGATGACACACTGTTATGGGGATCTGTGGATGACACTGTTATGGGGATCTGTGGATGACACACTGTTATGGGGATCTGTGGATGACACACTTATGGGGGATCTGTGGATGACACACTTATGGGGATCTGTGGATGACACTGTTATGGCGGAATCTATGGATGACACTGTTATGGGGAATCTGTGGATGACATACTGTTATGGGGTACTTTTACACCTGCGGTATGGCTATCCGACCTATCCGGGCTGTTCACCCTCCTGATCCGCCATGCCGCAAGTACCCGTGCACTGCCGTGCTGCTGCTCTGTCCCCATTGACTATAATAGGGGCAGGGGCGGAGCTATGGTGCAGCATGGCAGAGATCGCCGGACTAAAAAGTCGGACATGCAGTACTTTTTAGTCCGGCGATCTCTGCCGTGCTGCGCCATAGCTCCGTCACCTGCCCCTATTATAGTCAATGGGGACAGAGCAGCAGCACGGCAGTGCACGGGTACTTGCGGCATGGCGGATCAGGAGGGTGAACAGCCCGGATAGGTCGGATAGCCATGCCGCAGGTGTGAAAGTACCCCCATAACAGTATGTCATCCACAGCGCCCCATAACAGTGACATCCACAGCGCCCCATAACAGTGACATCCACAGCGCCCCATAACAGTGACATCCACAGATTCCCCATAACAGTGTCATCCACAGATTCCCCATAACAGTGTCATCCATAGATTCTGCCATAACAGTGTCATCCACAGATCCCCCATAACAGTGACATCCACAGTGCCCCCATAACAGTGTGCCAGTAGCCGTCCCTTTAGTGCCAGTAGCCCCTTTATGTGCCAGTAGCCCCTTTAGTACCAGTAGCCGTCCCTTTATGTGCCAGTAGCCGCCCTTTATGTGCCAGTAGCCGCCCTTTATGTGCCAGTAGCCGTCCCTTTAGTGCCAGTAGCCCCTTTATGTGCCAGTAGCTCCCTTTATGTGCCGGTAGCCGTCCCTTTATGTGCCAGTAGCCGTCCCCTTTAGTGCCAGTAGCCCCTTTAGTGCCAGTAGCCCCTTTAGTGCCAGTAGCCCCTTTAGTGCCAGTAGCCCCTTTATGTGCCAGTAGCCCCTTTATGTGCCAGTAGCCCCTTTAGTGCCAGTAGCCCCTTTATGTGCCAGTAGCCCCGCTTGGTGCCAGTAGCCCCCTTGGCAGTAGCCCGCTTTAAGTGGCAGTAGCCCCTTTATCTGCCAGTAGCCCCTTTATCTGCCAGTAGCCCCTTTAGTGCTGCCAGTAGCCCCTTTAGTGCTGCCAGTAGCCCCTTTAGTGCTGCCAGTAGCCCCTTTAGTGCTGCCAGTAGCCCCCTTTAGTGCTGCCAGTAGCCCCTTTAGTGCTGCCAGTAGCCCCTTTAGTGCTGCCAGTAGCCCCTTTATCTGCCAGTAGCCCCTTTATCTGCCAGTAGCCCCCTTTAGTGCTGCCAGTAGCCCCCTTTAGTGCTGCCAGTAGCCCCTTTAGTGCTGCCAGTAGCCCCTTTAGTGCTGCCAGTAGCCCCTTTAGTGCTGCCAGTAGCCCCCTTTAGTGCTGCCAGTAGCCCCTTTAGTGCTGCCAGTAGCCCCCTTTAGTGCTGCCAGTAGCCCCTTTAGTGCTGCTAGTAGCCCCTTTAGTGCTGCCAGTAGCCCCAAGAAAAAAAAAAAAAAAGAACACTTATACTTACCTCCAGCGATGCGATGCAGGCCTCTTCCGGCCTGTGTCTCGAAGCTGTGCGGCTCCGGCGGCGCGATGATGTCATCGCGCCGCTGAGCCGGCTTCTGATAGGCTGCCAGCCTAGTGCTGGCAGCCTATCAGAGGAACAGGGAGAGGTCACGCCTCTCCCTCCTCTGCTGCTGCTCCGCACGGAGATGAGCGCAATGCAAGCGCTCATCTCCGTCGCCACGGGAGCCCAGTGTGCCTGCGGCCGCCGGCCGGCCGTGCGGCAGTCAGGGCTACCGGCCTACCGGGAATTTTCCCGGTATCCCGGTAGGCCAGTCCGGCCCTGCTGGGCGCGAGTTAATGGATAAGGTGAGGATTTTTTATTTTTAACCTGATTAACCCCTGAAATGCCTAAATCGTAGCGATGAATGTGGCATCTGAGGGGTTCAATGACAGGGGGGCGGCGTGATCTCTGTTCCCTGTCATTGGATCCACTACATACAAAGAAATGCGCTTTGTGACTAAGTAATTCGTCACAAATCAAATTTCTTTGTGAAATTCGGCAAAGCAGCTGAATCTAACTTTTCATAAATTTGCTCATGTCTAAGCAATTAGAAATAATAAAGCAATGGCACAACATAGAGCCATAAAAATAGATGCTCCAGAATTGTTATTACATGGGGATCGCATAAAGCTATTAAGACAGACATGTCAGGAGTGGTGAAAGGTCCTCTTTAAAATGGAGCTGTCATCTTTCCTGACATGTCTGACTTAGGCTACTTTCACATCTGCGTTTTTGCTGGATCCGTCATGGATCAGCAAAAATGCTTCTATTAGGATAATACAACGGGCTACAGCTGTTCCGAATGGATCTGCCTGTATTATCTCTAAAATGACCAAGACTGATCCGGCACTAAAACCATTCTAAGTCAATAGGCGCAGGATCCGTTTTCTTTTGTGTCTGAGAGAACGGATCCAGCGCTGTCTTGCTCTGTATCCCATGACGCACACAAAAACACTGCTTGCAACGCTTTTGTGTGCGTCATGGGAATGCAACGAAATGGAAGGGAATGCTTCCTGGCGCACTCCGTTCTGTTCAGTTCAGTTTTGTCCCCATTGACAATAAACGGAGACAAAAATGAAGCCTTTTCCTCCGGTTTTGAGATCCTATGACGGATCTCAATACCGGAAAGGAGAAATGCAGATGTGAAAGTAGCCTTAGTAAATAAATGCATTTCTTATAAAATGGAACAACTTGTAGGTTGTCTTTTCTTGTAACTCTGTGTTGTGCTGTTCTTCTGTTGTTCCTGCTAGAAATTTATGAATAGATGGGCAACTGTTACCAGTAAGGGGTGTCTCTGTACACCTTCGCACATTGTAATCAGTGCTGCAAGTGCCACGGTCAAACCCCTTTGCAAGGATGTAGGCAATACCCGTCTTCTCTTCTGGCTGTAGGGCTGACATAATCGGCGCAGGCGCACTGGGGAAGCTAGCATCCTTCTCTCAGAGCGCCTGCGCCGAATGAGGACCGGTACAGCGCAGGCGCGGGATTTGAGCCGCAGGCGGGGCCAGCGGAGGAGGAGGGCGCTCGCTGGCCCTGTCAATCAAGTGGAGCTGGGGGCGTCTTTTTAGAACGAGGATGCGGCGGCTTCCAGCAAGTAACCGCCCAACTTGCTGGTAGTGAAGAAATTTGCAAGCCACAAAATGACCATTTTTAAAGAATTTAAAGCACTGACAGAGGTAAGAGGGGTAAATATCAACTCTGCGTGCATTAGCAATTATATTAAATCCAATAGTGAAAATTGAAGTTTGGGGGGTGACAGAAGCCCTTTAAAGTCTACCTTCCTATCATTCTTCTCCGCACCACCTACTGTTTGTTCTTTTCCTTATTTCTCCATCCATCGCTGAGATGGACGCACACATGCTCAGTTCTATGCTTCAGCTACCACTAGGTCATCATCTATTTGAAGCTATGACAATTACAGGGAGTGAGCTTTAGCAGAAAGGACACATCTCTAAGAAAGAACACACCCTCTAAGCTGTCAGCTTGAAGGAAATTTAGCAGAGCAATTGAAGCAATGAATGGGAATATATCTGGATCCATGTATGTACAGGGCTTGTTCTAGCTTTGTTATAAAGGGATTGTCATACAATGTATGATATCTAATTTTCATTTTTACATGAACCATGTAAATACCCATTCAAACACAGGGTTTTGAATATCATGATTGTGGCCAGATCAGGAAGGCCATGGACCACTTTGGCATGATTAGTTTCAATTACAGCAGCTTCTTTGCATTTCTGGTGTTCTGCCATAGCATCATCAAAAGCTTAACCAGCAAATTCATAGGTCTATTTATGAATATCTTTACCTTCAAACAGTTCAAGTGTATGCAAAGTTTTTATTTGAAACCATTCTTGGTTCTCAGTGCTGCCCCATATAGCCCTTTTTTTCTGGACAATCTGAGTTTTTCAGTGCCATGCTGGATTCATGATATTCAAAAATTGTTTCATGTCACTGTAGATCATCATAATCTCTTCAGGTGTTCCTTGGTGTTTCAGAGTGGATGCAGAGAGTGCACTTATTTTAGAAATGTCTTTCATTATATTCAATATCTTCTCCTCTGCAATCATTCACCACAGCTTGGTATTGTCCTTTCTCTTTTGTGAACTGTTTAATACAACCAGTGTTCCAGATCCACTGTATCCACCACATTGTCCCTTAGGAGGTGGCTTCTTATCAAGTGTCCATTTAAGAGTTGTCTCTTTCTCAGTATTTTTCATCTTCCATGTTATTATGACATGAATCTCTTCTGTAACCTTCCACTCCAACTGCTCCACAAAATGTCCTTGTTTCCATTGTTTTCTTTTCTGCTAAGACTCGTCAAGAATCTTATCAAGGTTTTCCCCAGGAAGCAACTGAACTTTTTCAATGACTACTTTGGAAGGGTATGTTCCCTTCTTCTCCAAAGTATTCTTTGATAGTTTCAATAAGACCATTTCCTTGCCAAACTTTATTTTCTATTGTGTTGTTTTACTAATGGCTTTCACATGATTTCCACATTCCAACTTCATATTTTCTGTATCAATGGATATTGAAGATCGTGACTTTTAAGCAAATCTGAAAATTCCTCCTTTGCAAGGGTGTGGCTAGAAGATACTGTATCCGTATTTGGAACTTCCACAGAATAGACACCAACATATTCATCAGATGGTTTTGCCACGATTAGTTTGAACTTGTTTCCTTCTGTAGAGATGTCTCTTCTCTCTGGATCTGGAGCACCCTTGTTGTCTTTAGACCAGTCAGACTGTAGAGAATTCCAATGACGTGTGAATAAGGTAACATAGTAACAGTATAGTTTATAAGGCTGAAAAAAGACATCTTTCCATCCAGTTCAGCCTGTTATCCTGCAAGTTGATCCAGAGGAAGGCAAAAAACAAACAAACTGTGAGGTAGAAGCCAATTTTCCCCACTTTAGGAGAAAGAAATTCCTTCACAACTCCAATCAGGCAATCAGAAAAACTTCCTGGATCAACAACCCATCTCTAGTAGCTATAACCTGTAATATTATTACACTCCAGAAATACATCCAGGCCCCTCATGAACTCTTTTAGTGAACTCACCATCACCACCTCCTCAGGCAGAGAGTTCCATAGTCTCACTGCTCTTACCATAAAGAATCCTCTTCTATGTTTGTGTAGAAATCTACTTTCCTCCAGACACAGAGGATGTCCCCTCGTCACAGTCACAGTCACAGTCCTGGGGATAAATAGATGATGGGAGAGACCTCTTTACTGACCCCTGATATATTTATACATAGTTATTAGATCTCCCTTCAGTCGTCTTTTTTTCTAAAGTGAATAACCCTAATTTTGATAATCTTTCCGGGTACTATAGTCCACCCATTCCAGTTATTACTTTAGTTGCCCTCAGGGGCACTTTTTTCATGGCAGGAACGCCGTTCCCTTTCAGGGCGAAAGGACATCATGCGGAGGCACTTGGGTGAATTCCCACACTTTTTTCCCAGGACTTGACCCCTGGTTGCCCTCCTCTGAACCCTATCCGGCTCTGCTATGTCTGCCTTGTTCACAGGAGCCCATGACTGTACACAGTTCTCCATGTGTGGTCTGACTAGTGATTTGTAAAGTGGCCGGACCATGTTCTCATCATGGGCATCTAGGCCCCTTTTGATGCAGCCCATTATCTTATTGGCCTTGGCAGCAGCTGCCTGATACTGGTTTCTACAGCATAGTTTGTGGTTCACCAAATTTCTAGGTCCTTTTCCATGTCAGTGTTACCCAGTGTTATACCATTTAGTATGTACGGGTGACTTGCATTATTCCTTCCCATGTGCATAACCTTAAATTTGTCAGTGTTAAACCTCATTTGCCACTTCTCTCCCCAAGCCTCCAATCTATCCAGATCCATCTGTAGCAGTATACTGTCCTCTTCCGTGTTAATTACTTTACACAGTTTAGTGTCATCTGCAAAAGTTTATATTTTACTGTGCAAGCCTTCTACAAGATCATTAATAAATATATTAAAGAGAATAGGGCCCAATACTGACCCTTGTGGTACCCCACTAGTGACAGTGACCCAATCTGAGTGTGTACCATTAATAGCCACACTCTATTTTCTATTACTGAGCCAGTTACTTACCCACATACAGACATTTTCCCCCAGTCCAAGCATTCTCATTTTATATACTAATCTTTTATGTGGTACTACAGTGTCAAATGCTTTGGAGAAGTCCAGACATACGACATCCATTGATTTACCGCGGTCAAGTCTAGAACTTACCTTCTCATAGAAACGGATTAAATTAGTGTGACATGACCGATCCCTCATGAAGCCATACTGAAATGGCGTTATTTGCTTATTTTCATTGAGGTACTCCAAGATAGCATCTCTTGGAAAACCTTCAAACAGTTTACCCATGACAGATGTTAAACTTATTGGGCTAGTTTCAAGGCTCGGTTTTTGGACCCTTTTTGAATATTGGCACCAGATTTGCTATGCGCCAATCCTGTGGAACACTCCCTGTCAGTAAAGAGTCCTTATATATCAGAAATAAGGGTCTGGCTATGGAATTACTTAATTCTCTTAGGATACTGTGGTGTTTTCCATTTTGTCCTGGCGATTTGTCTATTTTATTCTTTTTAAGATGCCTTTGTACTTCTTCCTCGGTTAGACAGTGCACTTTTAATGGGGAATTTACTTTTACATTCTGCATTTTATCTGACAGTTTTTCTACATTGAATACAGTGGAGAAAAAAATATTTTATAGCTTTGCTTTCTTCCCATCGCTTTCTGCAACTCCTCCTCATTACTCTGTAAAGGACAGACACCTTCAGATTTATACTTTTTGCCATTTATATAATTAAAGAACATTTTTGGGTTAGTTTTACTCTCTTTGGCAATTAATCTCTTGGACTCTAGTTTGGCTGCTTTTATTTGTCTTTTACATATTCTATTTTTTTTCCTTATAGTTTTTCAATGTTTCCTCATTATCCTCATGTTTCAGTGATTTAAATGCTTTCATTTTGTCATTTATTGCTTTCCTTACATTTCTATTTAACCACATTGTTTTTTTCTTGGTAATAGTAAACAAGATAATATAAATAATATAAATAAAATAATTATATTATTATAAAATGACATAAAAAATGACAAGGAACCAAAAAAGTACCAATGTCATAAAACACCACGGCAAACAAGACAGTGTATGTAGGATATTTTATAATTTCATATTGTCCAGCATGTAGCATCTGGCTGTGGCATTTTTTTAAATACTACATTTGCAACTATTGTAAGAAGCAAATTTTGTCCAGCTGAATCCCTGCTGGGGAGTGGTCGGATTTCTGCCACATCCTATTGTAATCAATGGGTTTCAGTGAGCACGCAGCACTAACCGGTGGAGAACTCGGGCAGGCTGGTCTTTGCCGGAACAGTCTGCCGGATTTCTTTGTCACATGTGTGAAAAAAACTACTATCTGATCAAAGTTTACACTCATTTGCTTCAATCTCTATATTTTGGTTGTACAAAAGCGTTCTAGGAAGGTATGCAGATGAGATACTTTATTATCCCAGGTGAAAGAAACTCAAAAAAACTCCTTAAGGAACTTGTAAACTGTAACTACTGTAGCTTTTGAAAATTAATAATGTGACTGCAAATAGATTCTGAAATAAATTGTGCCAAAATGTGGTTTTAGAGAAATTATCTGTGTCTAGCTCAACAAGAGGAAGAGACTTAAGGAATAAAAAGTTATGACTATACGACAAATAGGCATGGGCTAATATGCAACATTTTGCACCAAAACTGAGCCACAATTCTGGAGTAAAATTCTGTCTCAACTAAGCCTACCAAAAGTTGGTATAGAGTTAGACAAAAGTATCTATCCCCGCACCAGACTTATCATCCAGCCTGAGATAAATCTGGTGCAGGTCTAGACAGCTTAAATTTACTCCATCTATAGAATTTATAATTTTATCCCAATGGCTTTATGTGTTTATTTGCACAATTAGTATTCATTTCTGCCCCCCATAGTGTATGGCAAAAGAACAATTACATATGCAGTATGTAGATTTTTATTTTATCATGAAGACACATATATCTATGACTACGACCACCCAAACATAGATTTATAAATGTATCACTAGGATATTTGTTCCTAGTGTTTGTCTATAACCAAGTCATCTAACCTGCCATACACAGAAATTAATAGCATTTAAGAACGAAAGAAACTACATAGGGCTTATCTAATCTGAGTTTCAGGTCAATGTAGGGGTATATGCAAAGCACAGAAAATTAGACTTGGATTCGACATAGGGTTTTACTTACCAGCAGATTGGTGACATATTCTGTACATATGGATAAAAGAACTTCAGCACAAGGTTTTTGATGCAATTGGTGTTACAGCTATTAAGGCAGGGGTGCATAACCTTTTCTGGCTGGGGGCCACATTGTCAGCCTGAACCAATTTCAAGGGCCGAAAATAAAACTTAAAGGAGTATGTCCAACTGAAATACTATATTTATGGCATATTGAACATACAGTATATACTATAAATGCCTAGTTACACTTCTAATGCTCCCATCTAATGGGAGAATACATGAAAGATACATGTGAGCACCCACAAGACATAGACATACATGTCTGTTACCAGATGGTTGGGGGCAGCACAGAATGGTATCGAGGGCCGCATGTGGCCCCGGGCCGCAGGTTGTGAACCCCTGCATTAAGGAATAAAAAGACATTTCCAATTACATCAAAATGAAATCTTCTGCTGAAGTTCTTTTATCCATTGATGACAGGGTGGGAACCCTAATTTCAGCACTTAGTAGCAGAGTGCAACAAGGATCTAAATTATTATATTCTGTACATAGGTATAATTGTGGCATAAACAGCATCTGTTTATTGCACAACATCCAGAGTTGGTGAGGATTATATTCATCTTCTATATATTTTCTTTACAACTAAGTAACTGGAGAAGTTTCAGATTTTTATAGTGTTGAGGTTACTCTGGGGCTCCTGTCTCCTTGTCCCCAGAATACCTAATAATGAATGAAATATTGTCTATAATTTGGAACGTTTGGTGTAGGGTTTAGACATCCTCATATTTTACTTTTTCTAATGCTTTACTCAACACTTGAATGATTTGCCTTAAAATAGAAGCTATTAACTATGCATTGTGCTTTAGAACTCTATTGAGAAATGGTTATTGTAGGTATTCATCCATGGGTCCACTAATGGAGCACTAGGCTGTCTCTCAGGCGTAAAATACTAATCAAATTCTGTCAAGTATTTTTTAGAGCACAAGTATTCCTCTTGGGTTATTCTGGGGCTGTGTTCTCTAATGTGGTACTAGAGAATTACAATATCACCATTTTGAAAACTTTCTCCAAGTTTATCTTTATAATTCAAAAGTTATCATGAGCAGAAGAGGAAGGTTTGGATATTCCAACTGAATCGTTTGTGACCTATCCACTGGATTGATGATAAATAGAGTTGAGCGAACCCTAACTGTATAGTTTGGGTTCGTACCGAATTTTGGGGTGTTCGGGACACAGACCCGGACCCGAACATTTTCAAAAAAGTTCGGGTTCGGGTCCGTTATTCGGCAATTTCTTCCCGCTTTCTGAAGGGCTGCACACCAGCCAATCTAGCATTTTTATTCTTGCCCTAAGAAGCCATCACAGCCATGCTTACTAATGGCTGGGGGCCTGGCTTGGCTGTGCTTATTCTCACCCCTAGAAACTCAGGATAGAAATTTCTATATTTTATTGAGGGGTTAAATTCAATTGCCAAAATAGCAATCCCCTAAATCTGGTGTTCCAGCTGTGGTTAGCCAAGAGTAATACTGTCTGCTGTCTGGCAAAGGATAGATTTTTTTCTGTGGTGAAATTCAATTGCCAAAATAGGAATCCCCTAAATCTGGTGTCCCAGCAGTGGCTGGCCAAGTTTAATAGTGTCCGGCAAAGGATAGATTTTGTTCTGGGGTGAAATTTAATTGCCAAAATAGCAATACCATAAATCAGTGGTTTCAGCTGTGGCTGGCCAAGTTTAATAGTGTCTGGCAAAGGATATATTTTGTTCTGGGGTGAAATTGAATTGCCAAAATAGCAATACCCTAAATCTGGTGTCCCAGCAGTGGCTGGCCAAGTTTAATAGTATCTGGCAAAGGATAGATAATTTTCTGGGGTGAAATTCAGTTGCCAAAATAGCAATACCGTAAATCAGTGGTTTCAGCTCTGGCTGGCCAAGTTTAATAGTGTCCGGCAAAGGATATATTTTGTTCTGGGGTGAAATTCAATAGCCAAAATAGCAATCCCCTAAATCTGGTGTCCCAGCAGTGGCTGGCCAAGTTTAATATTGTCCGGCAAAGGATATATTTTGTTCTGGGGTGAAATTCAATTGCCAAAATAGCAATCTCCTAAATCTGGTGTCCCAGCAGTGGCTGGCCAAGTTTAATAGTGTCCTGCAAAGGATAGATAATTTTCTGGGGTGAAATTCAATTGCCAAAATAGCAATACCGTAAATCAGTGGTTTCAGCTGTGTCTGGCCAAGTTTAATAGTGTCCGGCAAAGGATATATTTTTTTCCGGGTTGAAATTCAGTTGCAAAAATTGAAATACCGTAAATCTGGTGTTCCAGCTGTGACTGGACAAGTTTCATAGTGTCCGTAAAAGCATATATTATTTTCTGGGGTGAAATTCAGTTGCAAAAATAGAAATACCGTAAATCTGGTGTTTCAGCTGTGACTGGACAAGTTTCATAGTGTCCGTCAAAGGATATATTATTTTCTGGTGTGAAATTCAATTGCCAAAATAGCCATTCCCAAAATCTGGTGTTCCAGCTGTTGCAGGCCAAGTGTAGATCTTTCCGTAAAAGGGTATATTACATTCAGCGTGCATCTCCAAGTGTATTTCTTTCCGTTAACCACTTCAGCCCCCCTAGCTTAAACACCCTTAATGACCAGGCCACTTTTTACAATTCCGCACTACACTACTTTCACCGTTTATTGCTCCGTCATGCAACTTACCACCCAAATGAATTTTACCTCCTTTTCTTCTCACTAATAGAGCTTTCATTTGGTGGTATTTCATTGCTGCTGACATTTTTACTTTTTTTGCTATTAATCAAAAATTACCGAAATTTTTGCAAAAAAATGACATTTTTCACTTTCTGTTGTAAAATTTTTAAAAAAACTGCATTTCTATATAAATTTTTCTCTAAATTTATTGTTCTACATGTCTTTGATAAAAAAATCCAATAAGTGTATATTTATTGGTTTGGGTAAAAGTTATAGCGTTTACAAACTATGGTGCAAAAAAGTGAATTTCTGCATTTTGAAGCAGCTCTGACTTTCTGAGCGCCTGTCATGTTTCTTCAGGTACTAGAATGTCAGGAAAGTATAAATTCCCCCAAATGACACCATTTTAGAAAGAAGACACCCCAAAGTATTCGCGGAGGGGCTTGGTGAGTTCATGTATCATTTCATTTTTTCACAAGTTAGCGGAAAATGACACTTTCTGAGAAAAAAAAAAAAAAGTTTCAATTTCTGATAACTTCTGGCAAAAAAAAAAAATCTCAGACGGACTCACTATGCCCCTCAGTGAATACCTTGGGGTGTCTACTTTCCGAAATGGGGTCATTTGTGGGGTGTGTTTACTGTTCTGGCATTTTGGGCGGGGCTAAATTGTGAGCCGCCATGTAAAACCTAAAGGTACTCGTTGGAATTTGGGCCCCTTTGCGCACCCAGGCTGCAAAAAGTGTCACTCATGTGGTATCGCCGTACTCAGGAGAAGTAGGGCAATGTGTTTTGGGGTGTATTTTTACATACACCCATGTTGGAGTGAGATAAATATCTCTGTAAATTGTCAACTTTGTATAAAAAATTTAAAAGTTGTCGTTTACAGAGATATTTCTCACACCAAGCAGGGTATATATAAAATACACCCCAAAACACATTGCCCTACTTCTCCTGAGTACGGCGATACCACATGTGTGACACTTTTGCAGCCTGGTGCAAAGGCCCTAATTCCAATGAGTACCTTTAGGATTTCACAGGGCATTTTTACGCATTTGGATTCCAGACTTCTTCTCACGCTTTAGGGGCCCCTAAAATGCCAGGGCAGTATAAATACCCCACATGTGACCCCATTTTGGAAAGAAGACACCCCAAGGTATTCTGTGAGGGGTATGGTGAGTTCATGTAAAATTCTTATTTTTGTCACAAGTTAGTGGAATATGAGACTTTGTAAAAACAAAATTAAAAAAAAACAAAAAAACAATTTCCGCTGACTTATGCCAAAAATAAAAATTCTGTGGACTCACCATGCCCCTCACAGAATACCTACGGGTGTCTTCTTTCCAAAATGGGGTCACATGTGGGGTATTTATACTCACCTGGCATTTTAGGGGCCCCTAAAGTGTGAGAATCCAAATGCATAAAAATGCCCTGTGAAATCCTAAAGGTACTCATTGGTTTTAGGGCCCTTTGCGCACCCAGGCTGCAAAAAGTGTCACACATGTGGTATCGCCGTACTCAGGAGAAGTAGGGCAATGTGTTTTGTGGTGTATTTTTACATATACCCATGCTGCGTGTGAGAAATATCGCTGTAAACGACAACTTTTTAAATTTTTTTATTCAAAGTTGTCAATTTACAGAGATATTTCTCTCACCCAGTATGGGTATATGTAAAATACACCCCAAACACATTGCCCTACTTCTCCTGAGTGCGGCGATACCACATGAGTGACACTTTTTGCAGCCAAGATGCCAAAGGGGCCCTAATTCCAATGAGTACCTTTTAGGAGGGCATTTTTACGCATTTTTCTTCTCACGCTTTAGGGCCCCTAAAATGCCAGGGCAGTATAAATACCCCACATGTGACCCCATTTTGGAAAGAAGACACCCCAAGGTAATCCGTGAGGGGCATGGCGAGTTCATAGAAGATTTTTTTGGCACAAGTTAGTGGAAATTGATTTTTATTGTTTTTCTCACAAAGTCTCCCTTTCCGCTAACTTTTGACAAAAAGTTTAATTTTCATGGACTCATTATGCCCCTCAGCGAATACCTTGAGGTGTCTTCTTTCCAAAATGGGGTCACATGTGGGTATTTATACTGCCCTGGCATTTAGGGGCCCTAAAGCGTGAGAAGAAAATGCGTAAAAATGCCCTCCTAAAGGTACTCATTGGTTTTAGGGCCCCTTTGCGCATCTTGGCTGCAGAAAAGTGTCACTGATGTGGTATCGCCGTACTCAGGAGAAGTAGGGCAATGTGTTTTGGGGTGTATTTTTACATATACCCATGCTGGGTGAGAGAAATATCTCTGTAAATTGACAACTTTGAATAAAAAATTTAAAAAGTTGTCGTTTACAGCGATATTTCTCACACACAGCATGGGTATATATAAAAATACACCCCAAAACACATTGCCTACTCTCCTGAGTGCGGCGATACCACATGAGTGACACTTTTTGCAGCCAAGATGCGCAAGGGGCCCTAAACCAATGAGTACCTTTAGGATTTCACAGGACATTTTTACGCATTTGGATTTTCACGCTTTAGGACCCCTAAAATGCCAGGGCAGTATAAATACCCACATGTGACCCCATTGTGGAAAGAAGACACCCCAAGGTATTCCGTGAGGGGCATGGCGAGTTCACAGAAAAAAAATTTGGCACAAGTTAGCGGAAATGGTATTTTTTTTTTTTTTTTTTTACAGTCTCACATTCCACTAACTTGTGACAAAAATAAAATTTTACATGAACTCACCATACCCCTCACGGAATACCTTGGGGTGTCTTCTTTCTAAAATGGGGTCACATGTGAGGTGTTTGTACTGCTCTGGCATTTTAGGGGTCTCCGTAATCATTACACGTATGGCCAGAATTAGGAGTTTCTGCTATTCTCCTTATATTGACCATACGGGTAATGAGAATTTTTTCCGTTCAGCCTCTGCGCTGAAAGAAAAAAATGAACGTCACAGATTTTTCCATTCACATTGATCAATGTGGATGAAAAAATCTCTAAAAAAATGTGCAAAAAAAAGAGGAAAAGCTATAAAGCTGCGATCGCTAAGGGACCCTAAGGCCTCATTCAAGCGTCCGCAATTCTGTTCTGCAAAATTTTGCGGAACAGAAATGTGGATACATTCAATTCTATGGGGACAGACTTTGTCCCGCTCGGATCCGTAATTGCGGATCCGTAATTGAAGATCCGCAAAAGTATAGAACATGTCCTATTCTTGTCCGCAATTGCGGACAAGAAAGGCATTTCTATATAGTTCTGGCAATGTGCGGATCCGCAAAATGCGGAAGCACATTGCTGGTGTCCGTGTTTTGCGGATCCGCGGATTTGGGGGTGACAGGGGGTGATCAGGGGGTGACATGGGAGATCAGGGGTTAATCAGTGACAGGGGGTGGTGGGTGGGTGAGGGGGTGAGGGGGGTGGTGGGTGGGTGGGGGCGGTGGGGGGTTGTGTGGTGATTGGTGCACTTTGATATTTTTCTCTGGTGGTCCCAAGCAAAGGGACCACCAGAGAAGCGAGCAGCAAGCAGATCAGACGCTGTTCACAGAACAACGTCTGATCTGCGATTTTTCTGCCATATACAGCCTGCCAGCGCACGATCGGCGCTGGCAGGCTGTAGTATAACTACATGCGAGCGCGCCGATGGCGCGCATTGCGCATGTGCGGGCGCGTCCTCGCGTCATCTCGCGTCTCGCGAGATGACGCGCCGATGCGTCCGATCAGAGCTACAGGGCCGCCGCCAGGACGCAATCCTGCGTGCGGCGGTCCTGTAGCGGTTAAAGGGTATATTACAGTAAGTCTTAAAATACAGCATAATCCTCTACATTTGCACACACTGTTTTGCATCTCTAAGTGTATTTCTTTCCGTTAAAGGGTATATTACACAAAGTGTTAAAATACAAGTGCTGAAAGCATAATCCTATATATTTTTTCACACGCTACTGTGCATCTCAAAGTTTAAATCTGTCCGTAAAAGGATACCTTTCATCCAGGGCCTAAATAATAGGCCTACAATTGATATTCCCCTAAATCTGTGGTTACTGCTGTGCCTGGATTAGTGTAATATGGTACATAAATAGATAGCCAGATAGTGTTAGGTGCCTGTAAAAAAAGGCCTGAATTGGAATTCAATACATCAATACATTGGGCCAAATAATTTTTTTTCTTATTGTGGTGAACGGTAACAATGAGAAAAACATCTAGTAAGGGACGCGGACATGGTCGTGGTGTTGTTAGTGGACCCTCTGGTGCTGGGAAAGGACGTGGCCGTTCAGCAACAGCCACACGTCCTAGTGAACCAACTTCCTCAGGTTCCAGTACCCGCCAGAATTTACAGCCATATTTGGTGGGGCCCAATGCCGTTCTAAGGATGGTAAGGCCTGAGCAAGTACAGGTGCTAGTCAATTGGGTGGCCGACAGTGGATCCAGCATGTTCACAACGTTATCTCCCACCCAGTCTTCTGCAGAAAGCGCACAGGTGGCGCCTGGAAACCAAGCCCATCAGTCTGTCACATCACCCCCATGCATATCAGGGAAACTGTCTGAGCCTCAAGTTATGCAGCAGTCTCTTATGCTGTTTGAAGACTCTGCTGTCAGGGTTTCCCAAGGGAATCCACATAGCCCTTCCCAAGTGGTGGAAGACATAGAATGCACTGACGCACAACCACTTTTGTTTCCTGATGATGAGGACATGGGAATACCACCTCATCAGAGTCCGCACGTCTCTGATGATGATGAAACACAGGTGCCAACTGCTGCGTCTTTTTGCAGTGTGCAGACCGAACAAGAGGTCAGGGAGGAAGACTGTGTGGAAGACGATGCAGGGGACGATGAGGTCCTAGACCCCACATGGAATAAAGGTCGTGCCACTGACTTTCATCGTTCAGAGGAAGAGGCAGTGGTGAGACCGAGCCAACAGCGTAGCAAAAGAGGGAGCAGGGGGCAAAAGCAGAACAGCTGCCGCCAAGAGAGTTCGCCTGCTACTGGCCACTGCCACCAGGGACCGAGCACCCCAAAGGCAGCTTCTAGGAGTTCCCTCGCATGGCACTTCTTTAAACAATGTGCTGACGACAAGACCCGAGTGGTTTGCACGCTGTGCCATTAGAGCCTGAAGCGAGGCATTAACGTTCTGAACCTTAACACAACCTGCATGACCAGGCATCTACATGCAAAGCATGAACTGCAGTGGAGTAAACACCTTAAAAACAAGGAACTCACTCAGGCTCCCCTGCTCCCTCTTCTGCTACTGCCTCGGCCTCTTCCTCCGCCTCGGCAGGAATGTTGGCACCTGCCGCCCACCAAACAGAGGATGTGCCACCAACACCACCACCTCCGTCACCAAGCATCTCCAGTATGTCACACGGCAGCGTTCAGCTCTCCATCTCACAAACCTTGGAGAGAAAGCGTAAATTCCCACCTAGCCACCCTTGAGCCCTGGGCCTGAATGTCAGCATTTGTAAACTACTGGCCTTTAAAATGCTGTCATTCAGGCTGGTGGACACAGACAGCTTCAAACAGCTGATGGCCATTACTGTCCCACAGTATGTTGTTCCCACCTGCCACTACTTCTCCAAGAGAGCCGTGCCTTCCCTGCACAACCAAGTATCCAATAAAATCAAGTGTGCACTGCGCAACGCCATCTATGGCAAGGTCCACCTAACCACAGATACGTGGACCATTAAGCACGGCCAGGGATGCTATAGCTCCCTAACTGCACACTGGGTAAATGTAGTGGCGGCTGGGCGCCAGGCGGAGAGTTCTTTGGCGCATGTCCTTCCGCCGCCAAGGATCGCAGGGCATCATTCTTTGCCTCCTGTACCCTCCTCCTCCTACACGGCTTCCTCCTCCTCTTCTTCCACCTGCTCATTCAGTCAGCCACACACCTTCACCACCAACTTCAGCACAGCCCGTGGTAAACGTCAGCGGGCCGTTCTGAAACTCATATGTTTGGGGGACAGGCCCCACACCTGGAGTTGTGGCGGGGTATTGAACAACAGACCGACCAGTGTTTGCTGCTGGTGGGCCTCAAGCCCGGCCTGGTGGTGTGCGATAATGGGCGAAATCTCGTTGCAGCTCTGGGACTAGCCGGTTTGACGCACATCCCTTGCCTGGCGCATGTGCTGAATTTGGTGGTGCAGAAGTTCATTCACAACTACCCCAACATGTCAGAGCTGCAGCATAAAGTGCGGGCCGTCTGTGCGCGCTTCCGGCGTTCACATCCTGCAGCTGCTCGCCTGTCTGCGCTACAGCGTAGCTTTAGCCTTCCCGCTCACCGCCTTATATGCGACGTGTCCACCAGGTGAAACTCCACCTTGCACATGCTGGAGAGACTGTGCGAGCAGCAGCAGGCCATAGTGGAGTTTCAGCTGCAGCACGCACGGGTCAGTCGCACTGCGGAACAGCACCACTTCACCACCAATGACACGGCCTCCAAGCGAGACCTGTGTGCTCTGTTTTTGAGTACTCCACCAACATGGCCAGTGGCGATGACGCCGTTATCAGCGTTACAATACCACTTCTATGTCTCCTTGAGAAAACACTTAGGGCGATGATGGAAGAGGAGGTGGCCCAGGAGGAGGAAGAGGGGACATATTTAGCACTTTCAGGCCAGTCTCTTAGAAGTGGCTCAGAGGGAGTTTTTTTGCAAAAGCAATGGCCGGGTACAAATGTGGCCAGCCAGGGCCCACTATTGGCGGACGAGGAGGATGAGGAGGAGGTGGAGAAGGATTAGTATGAAGCATGTTCACAGCGGGATGGCACCCAACGCAGCTCGGGCCCATCACTGGTGCGTGGCTGGGGGAAAACGGAGGACGATAACGATACGCATTCCACAGAGGACAGCTTGTCCTTACCTCTGGGCAGCCTGGCACACATGAGCGACTACGTGCTGCAGTGCCTGAGCAACGACAGCAGAGTTGCCCACATTTTAAAGTGTGCAGACTACTGGGTTGCCACCCTGCTGGATCCCCGGTACAAAGACAATGTGCCCACCTTACTTCCTGCACTGGAGCGTGATAGGAAGATGCGCGAGTAAAAGCGCACGCTGGTAGACGCGCTACTGAGAGCATTCCCAAATGTCACAGGAGAACAAGTGGAAGCCCAAGGTGAAGGCAGAGGAGGAGTGAGAGGTCGCCAACGCAGCTGTGTCATGGCCAGCTCCTCTGAGGGCAGGGTTAGCATGGCAGAGATGTAGAAAAGTTTTGTCACCACGCCACAGCTAACTGCACCACCACCTGATACGGAACGTGTTAGCAGGAGGCAGCATTTCACTAACATGGTTGAACAGTACGTGTGCACACCCCTCCACGCACTGACTGATGGTTCGGCCACATTCAACTTCTGGGTCTCCAAATTGTCCATGCCTTTTATGCCTTGGAGGTGCTGGCGTGCCAGCGTTTTGTCTAAACGTTTATTCAGCACGGCAGATGGCGTCATTAGTGACAAACGCAGCTGCCTGTCCACAGACAACGTGGACAAGCTGACGTTCATAAAAATGAACCAGGCATGGATCCCACAGGACCTGTCCATCCCTTGTGCAAAATAGACATTTATAACTACCTCCCCTTAACCATATTTTCTTGTACGCGGGGCAACCCAAAGTTGAATGAACCTCTCCTCCGTCTGGGTGCCAGGGGCCTAAATATCTGAAAGTGGCCTTCTGCATTGGTGGGTGATATGAAGCCTGATTCTCTGCTTTGGGACCTCTCTTCTCTGTCTGGGTGCTGGGGTCTAAATAACTAAAAGTGGCCTTCTCCATTAGTGGGTGACATGATGCCTCTTTTGCTGCTATGGGACCACTCTCCTCTGTCTAGGTGTCAGGGCCTAACTTTCACATACTTGCTTGCTGTCTTGGTGGCAGACATTTAACACTTTTTACTGTCTAATGACTGCCCCATTGTCTGGGTGTCAGGGGCCTATATATCGTTTATTCATTTGTTGTCTTGGTGGGAGATATTAAACTCTTTTTACTGTCATGACTGCCCCATTGTCTGGGTGTCAAGGGCCTAAATTTCACATACTTGCTTGCTGTCTTGGTGGCAGACATTTAACACTTTTTACTGTTTAATGACCGCCCCATTGTCTGGGTGTCAAGGGCCTAAATTTCACGTACTTGATTGCTGTCTTGGTGGCATACATTTAACACTTTTTACTGTCTATGTCAGGGGCCTATATGTTGTTTAATCAGTTGTTGTCTTGGTGGGAGATATTAAACTCTTTTTACTGTCTATTGACCGCCCCATTGTCTGGGTGTCAGTGGCCTATATTTCGTATTATTACTTGCTGTCTGGGTGAGAGACATTAAACTCTTTTTACTGTCAAATTGCCTCTCCTCTGTCTGGGTGTCAGGGGCCTACATAAATCATAATGGCCTGTTCCATTGCAGGTTGACCTGAGGCCTGTGTTGCTGTTACGGGACTGCTCTCCTCTTTGCAGGTTCCATGGCCCTGAGTCTGTGAATGAGGCCTGTGGCACTGCAGGCAGACATGAATCCTTTTTGACTATGATGAGAATATCAACTCCCATAGCATTCCCACCTGATGCCATCCCAACCTCCTATTCCACCTCCTCCTCCTCCAAGTTGCCAATTGATATTGGTTAATTTTTATTTATTTTATTTTATTTTAAGTCATTTCCCTATCCACATTTGTTTGCAGGGGATTTACCTACATTTTGCTGCCCTTTGCAGCCCTCTAGCCCTTTCCTGGGCTATTTTACAGCCTTTTTAGTGCCCAAAAGTTTGACTTCAATGGGGTTTGGGTTTGGGGTGAAGTTTGGGTCGAGTTCGGATCCCGAACCCGAACATTTTCGGGAAGTTCGGCCGAACTTCTCGAACCCAAACATCCAGGTGTTTGCTCAACTCTAATGATAATTGCTAAATCAGTAGGGCGGCCTCCCAACTGAAAGATAACGACTAGGAGGAGTCTGAATAGAGAGACGGTCGAACATGCACCACGTGACTCTATTCAACTAAATGAAGCAGCCGTGCACAGCTTGTTATTGCAATTTGGGGGAATTGGGTCCCCAATGCTGGTAATCAGTGGATGTCCCAGCAGTCAAATCGCCAACAATCTAGCTTTTATCACCATTCCAATATATAGGCTATAAATGGAAAACTCCTTTACATGTATCATATGGATCTCCAGATAAACACTATGGGTCATTTATCAATGCAGTTACACCAGTTTCCTTCTTTAAAGGAATATTTATCAAGTCTCCAATCACTTTTCTGTCACATAAATTTTGGGTTAGCGCAAGAAAAAAGGGGCACGACTTGCAAGTCACACACTGTGTAATCTATGTACAAGACATTTCTATCACTTTTCCTATAGTGTTAATCTCTGCCATGCAAAGTCAAGCTCAGTAGAGATGCTGTAATACTCGTGTGCATTGTGTAACCTGGGGCTTATGACACATTAAAATTCCATATTGGTGCACCATTTAGCAGTATACCAGTGTTACAAAATGTACCCAATGGGACATTGTTTTTTAGCTAAATTTCAGTTATTGCTAAATATAAGTGTACTATTTTGCAGTGTGTACCCCTCCTTTACAGTAATGATCATTGTCAATGGATTGCAAACAGTCATTTAAATTTTTTTGAAACAATGTTTATAATGCACTCCTCACTTGGAACCACTGCGAAACGCATTTGATACTACTGATTTAATAACAAAGATCCAGGACCTACAGAATAAAATATTCATCTATTGCCAGAATAATGTTTCTATTGAAGAAAAGTTGGAGTGCTTCAAGGACATTGTAAACATCACTCAACAACAGCTGACCGGCCCGAGCGTATTTGCATTGCACCACGTGCAACGCCGAGAACAGCGATACCACGTGAGAAGCCGGCACGAGCGGCTACAACAGGTAACAGCACTAGTGTTAAATGCAAATATTCTAATTACAAATTTTTATCGCAAATATCGGCACTTTGAGAATTCGATAAGATGTAAAATATAGTGCTATATATTCTTAATCGCGAATATTCGAGTTTCTTTTTATCAGTAACCTCCCTTCTTGCTTGTGAGCCAATGAGAAGGCTGCAATATCTTTGTCAGAACTTAGCAACATCACTAGCAACCAATAGGAAAGTTGCCTACCCGTTTACTATATAAGAACCTCCCCAGCAGCCATTTTTCGGCTGTTTTTTTGCAGTTCTTAGAGAGAGAGCAGTGACATTGCTGTGCTCTGTGCTTTCATCTGGATCCTATTCCTTGTCTAATTACATTAGATAGTTAGTTAGCTCATATATATAATATATAGTTAGTTATATAAATAGTTAGTGGGAGATAGTGTAGATTAGATAGTGATATAGTATAGCTGATAGGTTCCAGTGCCCCAAATACCAGTTTATTTTAAAGACTGTGATATGCGCATTTTATCCTCCAAAATTGTGAGTATAATAAAATCTTTTAAGCTAAATAGATCTACGGTACTTCACTATTGGAGCACTTCCTTCATAGATGCTATAACAGACCATCAGGTGTACGAGGGGATAGATGAACTGCTGTGGTTTTTTCTATATGCCCGATTGTTCTTCTGCACTTGTGAGTATAACTTGTATACGACAGTGTGAACAAACACCACAGTACTTCACCATATGTGCGATTTTTGGTCATCCCACAGGGTATCCGTTATTAGAGACCCCTGTGAGAACCCAATGTTAACCTAGTCTAAAGCTGACCTACAGCAGTGAAGAAAAATGGCTGGGTTGTTATGGAAACTTGGAGTAAAGCTGTGTGTATGTGGAGACTAAGGGCCTGCGAGATTCTATTGGCTGATAAGGGACATGTGACCATGTGTATGGCAGTTGGGATATGAAGACAAAAACTTGCAGGCTTGTATTGGCTAATGCAGGTCATATTTTGGGAATATCTCAGGAACGGTATGTCCTAGAGAGCTGTGACCCCCACAAGATTTCTTTCCAGGGAGCAAGAATATGTATACCAAGTTTCGTTGAAATCGATGGTTGCATTTTTAAATGATCGCGGAACGTGCACAGATACATACATACATACATATATACGTCCTTCTTTATATATATAGAGCTAATGTTTATAATGGTCTAAAATAATAGAAGAAGCAACGATCACCTGACCAATCCCCCTCTGCTCACATTCCAATCCTTCCTGATTCCCTGCAGTTCTCTGCATATTGGCCACCAGTGATGAGCAATAAACAGAAACATGTAACCATTTCAGCCAGTCACTGTCTATAGCAATGACATGTCAACACCTCTGAGGTTACCACTGTAACCAACACATCAACTCTGGAGACCAGTATACACAGACCAGTGAGGGATCCGACAGCATTGGAAAAGGAGTGGAGGGGGATCAGTAAAGTTAGTATTACTTATTTTACTATTTTCCACTATTTTTATTTTTTTTTAAAATGTAGGTGGCCAGACAACCCCTTTATCCCCCTTTAAAGACCGGGCCTATTTTCATTTTTACATTTTTGAATTTTTCCTCCTCATGTTCCAAAAGCCATAACTTTTTTAATTTCCGTTCACATAGCTATATGAGGTCTTATTTTTGGCGGGACAAGATGCATTTTTTAATGCCACCATTAAATTTACTATGTATTGTATTAAAAACGGGAAAAAGATTCTTTGCGTGGCAAAATTGAAAAAAAAACCTGAATTCCACCAAGGTTTTTGGGGTTTTGACATGACAGCATTAACTATACACTAAAAATGACCTAACGATCTTATTCTGCGGCTCAATATGAATGAGGTGATATCAAACTTGAACACTTTTCTTTTTTGTTTTAGTACTTTAAAAATCTAAATTTTCTTTGCATTGCCATTTTCTGACAGCCATAACTTAACTTTTTAATATTGCAGTCTACAGAGCTGTATAAGGGCTTGTTTTTTGCGTAACGAACTGTAGTTTTCATTGATGCCATTTGTAGTGTAAGCAATGTTTAAATCACCATTATTACATTTTTTTGGGGGACAAAATGACAAAAAAAAATGGCAAATCGTGTGTTTTTCATTTTTTTTCTGTAACTGCATTCACCGCACAGGAATTTTTAAAAACTATTTTAATAGATCAGACATTTTCGGACACGGCGATTTCCAGTATGTTTATTTTTTTTATTAAGTATTTTTATATGTAAATTGTAAAAGGGGGGGGGGGGGTTATTCAAACTTTTAATACAGTGGAGATTTTTTTACTTTTTTTTTTACTTTATTTAACTTTTTTTTAACAACTATTAGCCCCCATAGGGGCCTCTTACATATGATTTTTTGATCCCCTCTCCTATTCACCCTATTAGAGATCTATTAGGATGAATAGGATTTTTACACTCTCCATTCAGAGCGATGCCTCAGGCAAAGCGCAGTATGGAGAAAGCTATGACAGGCCTGGAGCGCGTCAGCAGCGTCCAGGCTGCAATGGCAACCGATCGGAGCCCCGTGATTTCACTGCGGGAGCTCCGTTCGGAAGGCAGAGGGAACTGCATCCCTCTGCCTTCACTCACAGGTGCCGCGATGTGGCAACTGAGGTGTTAACTGAAGGGGGCGGCGCAATTGACACTTCTTGTCAGCAGGCCCGGATGCTGGCTACTTGATACTGCTGGTAGATCGCGCATATGGAGTGGACTCACTGCAGAGGCCCGCTCCATACACCAGAAGGCACGCAGCGCCGTACATGTACGGCGTTTTGGGTTAAGGGGTTAATGACCACTGTGAGGCAGTGACAGGCCTCATGGCTGATAGAAGAGAGGAATGGCAGGATTATCCATCTCTTTCCCATCAGTGGGCAGGTCTGAGGCAGCAACAGGTGCCACAATCAAGAGAGCATAAAGCTGTCCTCACAGTGAGATGGGTGTGTCCTGTGTGGTACAGAAGCCTGGAGTGGTTCTGTGTGTGGTCTGAGCTGGGAGCGCTGAGAAACCACGAGGCTGGGAGTAGCCTGAAGTTTGGGGGGTCCCGCGACGCCTAGGGATAAGGGTCGCCTGGTCAGCGTCGGGCGGACGACTGGACCACAACCCCCAAAAGACACCGGTGAGGTAACAGCCAGGAGGCTGATGGACATTGGGCTGGGAAAGCCGCATGGGTGCTGTGTGTGTGAACAGTGACTTAGGTGAGTCAGGGATACACTGTGTTGAGTTAGAGCCCAGCCGGGCAGGTGTTTGTTTTGATTTATTTATGTTGATGCTGGGACAATAAAGCGATGTTTGGCCCCTAAAGCTGCGGTGGACGACAATCTGTGTGTGAACGATCCTCGAGACCAGAGCTAACCCCCCACATTTGGTGTCGGATGCGGGCAGTCGTCCCTGCTGAAAAAAGGCAAAGTGTTGCTAGGGGCAACGACCTGACTGAGAAGAGCAGGTGCTGTGAATGTTGCCAAGGAAATGCTGTTTTGCTGTGCAGTGATTTAAAGGGCCGGAAGCCTGTTTTTGTCTAGCGGAGCAAGTGCTGCTCATGCGACTGTGGACTGTTTTTTTCTGTGGTGCAAGCTGTGTGCGGATTTAAAGGGCCAGAAGCACAATAAAAGAAGCTGACCTGTCAAAATGGCTGCAACATGGTGGAGCCCGTGGGAAAAGTCCTGCGAGATGGTGATCGGGGGGATCCCTTTGGGGGTTATACTAGACTCCCGCCAGCAAGTGTCTCGGGTGCTGCCCGAAATTCTGGACTTTGTAACAAGAGGTCCAGAGACAAAAACTAAGGTGTCACTGACCTTTGTGACGGACTATGGCTCTGTGCAGTGGGAGCTGTTGAAATGTGAGACCCTGAGGCTAGAATTCATACTGGGCAAGGATTTTCCCTTATTTTGGCAGATATGGTGTGGCGGGAGTACTTCAAGTTCTGCAGTTGGAGTTCCAGAGGACAAGCAGAAGTATGCCGTTGCCAAGGGCAACCGTCGGGAAGACAAAGAGGTGGAGAGCGGTGCGTTTCTCAGGAGTGCCTATTTTCCCTGCGACTGTGCACAGAATCCGAAAGAGTGCGGCTGGAATGTCCGTCCGGAAAAAGACAGGAGACAAGTCCAAGGCGTCTCCCGTGGCAACTACTGCATTGAGGAGAAGGGAGGTGGCCGTGCTGGAGATATACCTGGACTACCCTTATCTTCCGGGAGTGCTGAGTCAGTGACGACAATCGGTAAGACTGTTCCTGTTGATAATTTTGTGGCAGACCCAGTGACAGTGAGCCGGCGGCAGTTGCTACCTGCCGGGCCGGTGAGTGATAAAGCGCTGCGGCGTGAAAATGTCTCAAAAGTTAGTGACTATGGGAAAAATGCTGTGTCTGAACAGGCTGGTAGGCCTGTTGCGGTTGCTCTCTCGCAGGAATCTGCAGGGGAGAAGGTCAATGTGTTGTCTAAAGTGCCTGTGACCAAGGCTAGGTTTGGGATGGCGAAAATCAGAGATCCCATGCTAGCCTGGGTAAGAGGTAGAATGATGTCTGTCCGGGACAATTATGTGAATCCTGTGGACTATCCGCTGGTCCTCACGGAGGGTGAGACCATGGTGGGAACAGAGACTGATGGACTTGATGTTGCAAATAGACTCATACATGATGTAATGTGGGGCAATGGAGACACTTCTGTAGGAAGTAATGAAGCTCCTGCAGAACCTGTACCCGTCCCTTTAAATGAAGGTGTAAGGGAAATGCAGATAGAAAGCAATGGTTTAAGTGAAATGACCATTAGAAACAATGGTGCAGACACGGTGCCAAGTGAAGGTGCAGAGTTTGTTGAAACGTATAATAATAATGTGGATGGTATACAAATGCTAATTGATGTTGAGAGCTCACAACTGAGGGAAACCACTGTGAAAAATGTGCAAGTACATGGGGCCGTCCTAGAGGGTGTACCACACGTACTAGAAGTGGATATGCAGTCTCCACAGGTTTCTATGGTTAATAAAATGTCCCAGGTGGGGATTAGCTCATCGGTGCCCCTAGTGGACAGGATTGAGAATGACATGAGCGGTATATATAACGCATGTTCTGTGACCGATAGTAACTCGGAGAGAGAGGCTGCCATGTTGAGGACTTGCCAAACTAAAGTGGTTACTAGTAGCGACCAGATGACCGTTATATCTGACGAGACGAGAGTTCAGTCGGGTGACGTCAGCCTAGTGTCTGAAGCTCATATCCAGTCAGTCTTAGATGACCTGACAGGACAGTACAGCTGCAAACAGGAGGCTGATCTCACTCTCGCCACACGGTCCCTGGATACGATAGAGAAGGGACTAGCTGTCGTCACAGAGTCACCGAAGAAGGCTGCAGAAGGGTCAAAGGAGGAGGAAGAGATGAGTGAACTGAAGGGTCTACCGCCTGGTGTCCTGGGGAAGGGAAAAGACTCCAGAAAGACACAAAAGTCTATAGTAGACCTCGACAATGGGCTTGAAGAGTCCCTGGGTGGAAATCCCACAGAGTGTCTAAGGAAGAATGGTGGTACTACTACAACTGCTGTTACACCAGAACAGAGTGAAGAGCCGCTGGACCAGAAGGCCCAAGAGCGGGGCGCTGCTAACAAGCTGGTCCGAAAAACTAAGAAGACGACTATGGCCCTCTCCTTGGCTAGAGCCCTTGAAAAAGCGCTTAAGGAGCGAGATGAATTGGAGAGGCTGAACAAGCAACTCAGAGCAGAGATGGAAGATCTCAGGAGCTCAAAAGATGAAGTCAATGAGTTGGAGAAGTCTCTGCATGCTCCAGCACAGCAGGTGGAAGAAAATGAGATGCCTGAAGAGGAAGATCCTCTAAAAGATGCCAAGAAGTCAGAGCCCGTTAAGAATGGGTCTGGAGGTGGTGTCGCTGTGGTGCCAGCCGAGGCAGAGAGGAAGATGGAAGAGGTACCTGCTGAACCAGATGATGGTGCTGAGGTGGATGCAGAAGCCAAGATACCCGTGGCGGTGTGTAGCCAAGACTTGGTTATGCAAGACCTTACTTCAGCCAGCATTCTGGGGAAGAAATACGAGGGGACTGACGCCCACCATACAGATGCTGTCTACTGCTGTGAGGTGGCTATCGTAGAGCCTGCACGAGTGGAGAACAGTTTCCAGAGTGAACCTCTGGAGGGATTGCCAGAAGATGGTGAGTCTGATACGGACTCTGATGTCCCAAGTACCTCTAACCTTGATGAGAAAGAGGAGGAGGAGCTAAGAATGCAAGTATGTGATGCTGTGTCCGAGAAGGATGAAAAGGCTATCAAAGTGACTGAAGACTCCAAAAGAGACTCAAAGGCTGAAGAAGCTGAGGCTGATGAGTTGGAGTGGGAGAAATCCTCGGATGTTCCCAAGACCAAAGATAAGGCTGAAGAAGAGTCGGCCAAAGCGGGGGAACAGTTCAGTCGGGAGTTGCAGCAGTCCAAGAAAGGACATGAGGAACATGTGCTGATGCCAAATGTGGAGAGAGAAAAAAAAACGAAAAGAGAGAGGCCACTGGTGCGAAAGTGCATCATCCTCACTCGTGAAAGAGAGTACCGGGTCATGAGATGGGCAAGAAAATCCCGTAGGTCTTATCTGCCCCGTACTAAACTCATGTGGGTGAGAAACCAAGCACTATTGGCCTGGGTCTGGCAGAATAAGGGGAAGACGGTAGGCCAGGTCGATGCCCTCTCACGAGCATCGTGGTTGGATGCTAGTGTTCACCCCTACGGGGTTGAACAAAGGGGGGGGATATGTGAGGCAGTGACAGGCCTCATGGCTGATAGAAGAGAGGAATGGCAGGATTATCCATCTCTTTCCCATCAGTGGGCAGGTCTGAGGCAGCAACAGGTGCCACAATCAAGAGAGCATAAAGCTGTCCTCACAGTGAGATGGGTGTGTCCTGTGTGGTACAGAAGCCTGGAGTGGTTCTGTGTGTGGTCTGAGCTGGGAGCGCTGAGAAACCACGAGGCTGGGAGTAGCCTGAAGTTTGGGGGGTCCCGCGACGCCTAGGGATAAGGGTCGCCTGGTCAGCGTCGGGCGGACGACTGGACCACAACCCCCAAAAGACACCGGTGAGGTAACAGCCAGGAGGCTGATGGACATTGGGCTGGGAAAGCCGCATGGGTGCTGTGTGTGTGTGAACAGTGACTTAGGTGAGTCAGGGATACACTGTGTTGAGTTAGAGCCCAGCCGGGCAGGTGTTTGTTTTGATTTATTTATGTTGATGCTGGGACAATAAAGCGATGTTTGGCCCCTAAAGCTGCGGTGGACGACAATCTGTGTGTGAACGATCCTCGAGACCAGAGCTAACCCCCCACACCACCCATACGTGTTTTTACGGCGGTCACTAAGGGGCCTTAGGCTGGGCCACTGCTTTTTTATGGCGGCCCAGTCTAAGCGCTGCACGGATCCCCCGGCCAGCAGAGAGGGGCCCGGCTCTCACATGAGAGCCCCGCTTCTGCTCTAACAGCTCAGACTGGCAGGAGTGCCGATCCGGGCTGTTTAACACTTTACATGCTGCGGGCAATGGTGCCCGCTGCATGTAAAGTGCTGACAGAGGGAGTGGACTCCCTCTGTATCCCATCAGCAAATGCGATCGTTGGGTGTCGATGTGTGTGAAGGCTGACTGGGGTCTCATCTAGGCCCCATATCAGCCTTGAGTAATTTTCAGCAGACTGCGCCTCTCTAGTGCAGCCTGCTGGTCAATATCAGTATAGCATTGCCATTAAAATGCAATGCACTATAGGGATAGTGCATTGCATTTTAAAAGCAATCACAAAACTGTCTGTTTTAGTTCCCTCGTGGGACTATTAAGTGGTAAAAAAAAAAATTTCCATTGAAAATATGCTTTTCAATGAAAACAATTGCAAAACATATCTCCCCCATATGTTTGGTATTGCTGCATCCGTAACGACCCAGACTATCTAGAAAAAAAAAAAAAAGAAAGAAATTACAGAATTTCTAATTCATTCTTACTTGCCACCAAAAAAAAAACTTAATAATAAGCAATTAAAAAACGTAATTTACTCCAAAATGATACCAATGAAAAATATAAGTCATCCTGAAAAATCAAGCCCTCACACAACTCCATAGAAAGAAAAATAAAAAAGTTATGGGTCTTGGGAAAGAGAGATGCAAAAACTTTTTTTCCTTTAAAAAAGGGGTTTTATTGCAGAAAAGTAGTAAAACGTAAAAACAAATATATGTATTTGGTATCACAGTAATCGTACTGACTAGTGTTGAGCGAATAGTTCGAGCATAGTTCGGGTTCGTACCGAATTTTGGGGTGTTCGGGACACGGACCTGGACCCGAACATTTTCAAAAAAGTTTGGGTTCAGGTTCATTGTTCGGCGATTTCTTCCCGCTTTCTGAAGGGCTGCACAGCAGCCAATCAGCTATTGTTTTACTTCTTGCCCTAAGAGCCCATCACAGCCATGCCTACTAATGGCATGGCTGTGATTGGCCAAGTGCAGCATGTGACCCAGCCTCTATTTAAGCTGGAGTCACGTAGCACCGCACGTCACACTGCTCTGATTAGTGTAGGGAGAGGACGCAGCGGCTGTGAGGGCGAGATTAGGCGGTGGAAAAGTCTGCAAAAGCATATAATGAAGTGATCGATCTACAGCTGTAAATGATTGAACTTCTGCTAGTTACTTGCTCACTGGTTTTTAGGCTGCACAGAGCGTTTTTCTGTCACTTATTTTCTGGGGTGATCGGCGGCCATTTTGTGACTTGTGGTGCACCAGAACAAGCTGCCACCAAGTCCATCAATCCATCAATACTAGTTTTTTTTGCTATATCCTACATCAGGGGCTTGGCTGTGCTAATTGTCACCCCTAGAAACTCAGGATAGCAATTTTTATATTTTATTAAGGGGTTAAATACAATTGCCAAAATACCAATCCCCTAAGGCCTCATGCACACGACCATTTTTTTATGCTGTCCGCAAAAAAGGACAGCAGGACAGTGATCCGTGTCCGTTTTTGCCTTCCGTTGTGTTTCCGTGTGTCTTCCGTTTTTTTTAGCGGACATGAGGCAAAAGATTTTACCAAAAGACAGGCTGACAATTTTTGCCAAGTGCCTGCCAAGGCATCCGCAAAAAAAACGGACGCGGAACGCGGATGACACACGGATGGCCATCCGCATTTTTTCACGGTCCCATTGACTTGAATGGGTCCGTAAACCGTTTTTCACGGACAAGAATAGGACAGGTAATATTTTTTTGACGGACTGGAATCACGGACCACGGACACGGAGGACAAACGGTGCATTTGCCGAGTTTTCCACGGACCCATTGAAAACCAATGGGTCCGCAGAAAATCACGAAAGACAGAGCAACGGACACGGAATCAAACAACAGTCGTGTGCATGAGGCCTAAATCTGGTGTTCCAGCTTTGGCTAGCCAAGTATAATACTGTCTGCTGTTTGGCAAAGGATAGATTATTTTCTGTGGTGAAATTCAATTGTCAAAATAGCAATCCCCTAAATCTGGTGTCCCAGCACTGGCTAGCAAACTATAATAGTGTCCGCCAAAACATATATTTTGTTCTGGGGTGAAATTCAATTGCCAAAATAGCAATACCATAAATCTGGTGCCACAGCTGTGGCTGGCAAACTATAATAGTGTCCGCCAAAACATATATTTTGTTCTGGGATGAAATTCAATTGCCAAAATAGCAATCCCCTAAATCTGGTGTCTCAGCACTGGCTGGCAAACTATAATAGTGTCCACCAAAACATATATTTTGTTCTGGGGTGAAATTCAATTGCCAAAATAGCAATACCATAAATCAGTGGTTTCAGCTGTGGCTGGCCAAGTTTCATAGTGTCCTGCAAAGGATATATTTTGTTCTGGGGTAAAATTCAATTGCCAAAATAGCAATACCATAAATCAGTGGTTTCCCAAGGGAATCCACCAGCCCTTCCCCAGTGGTGGAAGACATAGAATGCACTGATGCACAACCACTGATGTTTCCTGATGATGAGCACATGGGAATACCATCTCATCGCAGTCTGCACGTCTCTGATGATGACGAAACACAGGTGCCAACTGCTGCGTCTTTCTGCAGTGTGCAGACCGAACAGGAGGTCAGGGAGGAAGACTGTGTGGAAGACGATGCAGGGGACGATGAGGTCCTAGACCCCACATGGAATGAAGGTCGTGCCACTGACTTTCATCGTTCAGAGTAAGAGGCAGTGGTGAGACCGAGCCAACAGCGTAGCAAAAGAGGGGGCAGGGGGCAAAAGCAGAACAGCCGCCTCCAAGAGAGTTCGCCTGCTACTGGCCACCACCACCATGGACCGAGCACCCCAAAGACAGCTTCAAGTAGTTCCCTCGCATGGCACTTCTTTAAACAATGTGCTGACGACAAGACCCGAGTGGTTTGCACGCTGTGCCATCAGAGCCTGAAGCGAGGCATTAACGTTCTGAACCTGCATGACCAGGCATCTACATGCAAAGCATGAACTGCAGTGGAGTAAACACCTTAAAAGCAAGGAACTCACTCTGGCTCCCCCTGCTCCCTCTTCTGCTGCTGCCTCGGCCTCTTCCTCCCCCTCGGGAGGAATGTTGGCACCTGCCGCCCACCAAACAGAGGATGTGCCACCGACACCACCACATGCGTCACCAAGCATCTCCACCATATCCCACGGCAGCGTTCAGCTCTCCATCTCACAAACCTTGGAGAGAAAGCGTAAATTCCCACCTAGCCACCCTCGAGCCCTGGGCCTGAATGCCAGCATTTCTAAACTACTGGCCTTTGAAATGCTGTCATTCAGGCTGGTGGACACAGACAGCTTCAAACAGCTGATGTCCATGGCTGTCCCACAGTATGTTCTTCCTAGCCGCCACTACTTCTCCAAGACAGCCGTGCCTTCCCTGCACAACCAAGTATCCGATAAAATCAAGTGTGCACTGCGCAACGCCATCTGTGGCAAGGTCCACATAACCACAGATACGTGGACCAGTAAGCACGGCCAGGGACGCTATATCTTCCTAACTGCACACACATCGCAGGGCATCATTCTTTGCCTCCTGTAGCCTCCTCCTCCTACTCGGCTTCCTCCTCCTCTGCTTCCACCAGCTCATCCAGTCATCCACACACCTTCACCACCAACTTCAGCACAGCCCGGGGTAAACGTCAGCAGGCCATTCTGAAACTCATATGTTTGGGGGACAGGCCCCACACCGCGCAGGAGTTGTGGCGGGGTATTGAACAACAGACCGACGAGTGGTTTCTGCCGGTGGGCCTCAAGCCCGGCCTGGTGGTGTGCGATAATGGGCGAAATCTCGTCGCTGCTCTGGGACTAGCCGATTTGATGCACATCCCTTGCCTGGCGCATGTGCTGAATTTGGTGGTGCAGAAGTTCATTCACAACTACCCCGACATGTCAGAGCTGCAGCATAAAGTGCGGGCCATCTGTGCGCGCTTCCGGCGATCACATCCTGCCGCTGCTCGCCTGTCTGCGCTACAGCGGAACTTCGGCCTTCCCGCTCACCGCCTCATATGCGACGTGCCCACCAGGTGGAACTCCACCTTGCACATGCTGGAGAGACTGTACGAGCAGCAGCAGGCCATAGTGGAGTTTCAGCTGCAGCACGCACGCGTCAGTCGCACTGCGGAACAGCACCACTTCACCACCAATGATTGGGTTTCCATGCGAGACCTGTGTGCCCTGTTGCGCTGTTTCGAGTACTCCACCAACATGGCAAGTGGCGATGACACCGTTATCAGCGTTACAATACCACTTCTATGTCTCCTTGAGAAAACGCTTAGGGCGATGATGGAAGAGGAGGTGGCCCAGGAGGAGCAGGAGTAGGATGAGGGGTCATTTTTAGCACTTTCAGGCCAGTCTGTTAGAAGTGGCTCAGAGGGAGGATTTTTGCAACAGCAGAGGCCAGGTACAAATGTGGCCAGCCAGGGCCCACTACTGGAGGACGAGGAGGATGAGGAGGAGGTGGAGGAGGATGATTATGAAGCAGGTTCAGAGCGGGGTGGCACCTGACACAGCTCAGGCCCATCACTGGTGCATTGCTGGGGGGATACGGAGGACAATGACGATACGCCTCCCACAGAGGACAGCTTGTCCTTACCTCTTGGGAGCCTGGCACACATGAGCGACTACATGCTGCAGTGCCTGCGCAACGACAGCAGAGTTGCCCACATTTTAACGTGTGCAGACTACTTGGTTGCCACCCTGCTGGATCCCCGGTACAAAGACAATGTGCCCACCTTACTTCCTGCACTGGAGCGTGATAGGAAGATGCGCGAGTACAATCGCACGCTGGTATACGCCCTCCTGAGAGCATTCCCAAATGTCACAGGGGAACAGGTGGAAGCCCAAGGCGAAGGCAGAGGAGGAGCAAGAGGTCGCCAAAGCAGCAGTGTCACGGCCAGCTCCTCTGAGGGCAGGGTTAGCATGGCAGAAATGTTGAAAAGTTTTGTCTCCACGCCACAGCTAACTGCACCACCACCTGATACAGAACGTGTTAGCAAGAGGCAGCATTTCACTAACATGGTTGAACAGTAAGTCTGCACACCCCTCCACGTACTGACTGATGGTTCGGCCCCATTCAACTTCTGGGTCTCCAAATTGTCCACGTGGCCAGAGTTAGCATCTTATGCCTTGGAGGTGCTGGCCTGCCAGGCGGCCAGCGTTTTGTCTGAACGTGTATTCAGCATGGCAGGGGGCGTCATTACTGACAAATGCAGCTGCCTGTCCGCAGCCAACGTGAACAAGCTGACGTTCATAAAAATTAACCAGGCATGGATCCCACAGGACCTGTGCCTCCATTGTGCAGAATAGACATTTAAAACTGCCTCTCCCTCAACCATGTATTCTTGTACTCCGGGGCACTTCTTTATTGAATCTTCATTTTTTTAACTTTACCATGATCTTGCGGTGCAACCCAAAGTTGAATTAACCTCTCCTCTGTCTGGGTGCTGGGGCCGAAATAACTGAAAGTGGCCTTCTCCAGTGGTGGGTGATATGACGCATGATTCCTTGCTGTGGGACCTCAGTCTGGGTGCTGGGCCGAAATAACTGAAAGTGGCCTTCTCCAGTGGTGGGTTATAAGACGCATAATTCCTTGCAGTGTGACCTGTATCCTCGGTCTGGGTGCTTGGTCGAGATAACTGAAAGTGGCCTTCTCCAGTGGTGGGTGATATGACTGCATGATTCCTTGCTGTGGGACCTCTCTCCTCTGTCTGGGTGCTGGGGCCGAAATACCTGAAAGTGTCCTTCTCCAGTGGTGGGTGATATGACGCATGATTCCTTGCTGTGGGACCTCTCTCGTCTGTCTGGGTGCTGGGACCGAAATAACTGAAAGTGGCCTTCTCCAGTGGTGGGTGATATGAAGCGTGATTCCTTGCTGTGGGACTTGTATCCTCGGTCTGGGTGCTGGGCCGAAATAACTGAAAGTGGCCTTCTCCAGTAGTGGGTGATATGACGCATGATTCCTTGCTGTAGGACCTGTATCCTCGGTCTGGGTGCTGAGCCGAAATAACTGAAAGTGGCCTTCTCCAGTGGTGGGTGATATGATGCATGATCCCTTGCTGTGAAACCTCTCTCCTCTGTCTGGGTGCTGGGGCCGAAATAACTGAAAGTGGCCTTCTCCAGTGGTGGGTGATATGACGCACGATTCCTTGCTGTGGGACCTCTCTCCTCTGTCTGGGTGCTGGGGCAGAAATAACTGAAAGTGGCCTTCTACAGTGGTGGGTGATATGACGCATGATTCCTTGCTGTGGGACCTCTCCCTCTGTCTGGGAGCTGGGGCCGAAATAACTGGAGTGGCCTTCTCCAGTGGTGGGTGATATGGCGCATGATTCCTTGCTGTGGGACCTCTCTCCTCTGTCTGGGTGCTGGGGCCGAAATAACTGAAAGTGGCCTTCTCCAGTGGTGGGTGATATGACGCATGATTCCTTGCTGTGGGACCTCTCTCCTCTGTCTGGGTGCTGGGGCCGAAATAACTGAAAGTGGCCTTCTCCAGTGGTGGGTGATATGACGCATGATTCCTTGCTGTGGAACCTCTCTCCTCTGTCTGGGTGCTGGGGCCGAAATAACTGAAAGTGGCCTTCTCCAGTGGTGGGTGATATGACGCATGATTCCTTGCTGTGGGACCTCTCTCCTCTGTCTGGGTGCTGGGGCCGAAATAACTGAAAGTGGCCTTCTCCAGTGGTGGGTGATATGGCGCATGATTCCTTGCTGTGGGACCTGTCATCCTCGGTCTGGGTGCTGGGCCGAAATAACTGAAAGTGGCCTTCTCCAGTGGTGGGTGATATGACTGCATGATTCCTTGCTGTAGGACCTCTCTCCTCTGTCTGGGTGCTGGGCCGAGATAACTGAAAGTGGCCTTCTCCAGTGGTGGGTGATATGACGCATGATTCCTTGCTGTGGGACCTCTCTCCTCGGTCTGGGTGCTGGGACCGAAATAACTGAAAGTGGCCTTCTCCAGTGGTGGGTGATATGACGCATGATTCCTTGCTGTGGGACCTCTGTCTTGGTGCTTGGGCCGAAATAACAGAGTGGCCTTCTCAGTGGTGGGTGATATGACGCATGATTCCTTGCTGTGGGACTTGTATCCTCGGTCTGGGTGCTGGGCGAAATAACTGAAAGTGGCCTTCTCAGTGGTGGGTTATATGACGCATAAATCCGTGCTGTGGGACCTGTATCCTCGGTCTGGAGTGCTGGGCCGAAATAACTGAAAGTGGCCTTCTCCAGTGGTGGGTTATATGGCGCATAAATCCGTGCTGTAGGACCTGTATCCTCGGTCTGGGTGCTGGGCTGAATTAACTGAAAGTGGCCTTCTCCAGTGGTGGGTGATATGGCAGCGTGATTCCTTGCTGTGGGACCTCTCTCCTCTGTCTGGGTGCTGGGGCCGAAATAACTGAAAGTGGCCTTCTCCAGTGGTGTGTGATATGACCATGATTCCTTGCTGTGGGACCTCTCTCCTCTGTCTGGGAGCTGGGGCCAGAAATAACTGAGTGGCCTTCTCCAGTGGTGGGTGATATGGCGCATGATTCCTTGCTGTGGGACCTGTATCCTCGGTCTGGGTGCTGGGCCGAGATAACTGAAAGTGGCCTTCTCCAGTGGTGGGTGATATGACTGCATGATTCCTTGCTGTGGGACCTCTCTCCTCTGTCTGGGTGCTGGGCCGAGATAACTGAAAGTGGCCTTCTCCAGTGGTGGGTGATATGACGCATGATTCCTTGCTGTGGGACCTCTCTCCTCGGTCTGGGTGCTGGGACCGAAATAACTGAAAGTGGCCTTCTCCAGTGGTGGGTGATATGACGCATGATTCCTTGCTGTGGGACCTCTGTCTTGGTGCTTGGGCCGAAATAACAGAGTGGCCTTCTCCAGTGGTGGGTGATATGACGCATAAATCCGTGCTGTGGGACTTGTATCCTCGGTCTGGGTGCTGGGCCGAAATAACTGAAAGTGGCCTTCTCCAGTGGTGGGTTATATGGCGCATAAATCCGTGCTGTGGGACCTGTATCCTCGGTCTGGGTGCTGGGCCGAAATAACTGAAAGTGGCCTTCTCCAGTGGTGGGTGATATGACGCGTGATTCCTTGCTGTGGGACCTCTCTCCTCTGTCTGGGTGCTGGGGCCGAAATAACTGATAGTGGCCTTCTCAAGTGGTGTGTGATATGACGCATGATTCCTTGCTGTGGGACCTCTCTCCTCTGTCTGGGTGCTGGGGCCAAAATAAATGAAAGTGGCCTTCTCCAGTTGTGGGTGATATGGCGCATGATTCCTTGCTGTAGGACATGTATCCTCGCTCTGGGTGCTGGGCCAAAATAACTGAAAGTGGCCTTCTCCAGTGGTGGGTGATATGACGCATGATTCCTTGCTGTGGGACCTCTCTCCTCTGTCTGGGTGCTGGGGCCGAAAAACTGAGTGGCCTTCTCCAGTGGTGGGTGATATGGCGCATGATTCCTTGCTGTGGGACCTCTCTCCTCTGTCCGGGTGCTGGGGCCGAAATAAATGAAAGTGGCCTTCTCCAGTGGTGGGTGATATGACGCATGATTCCTTGCTGTGGGACCCCTCTCCTCTGTCTGGGTGCTGGGGCCGAAATAACTGAAAGTGTCCTTCTCCAGTGGTGTGTGATATGACGCATGATTCCTTGCTGTGGGACCTCTCTCCTCTGTCTGGGTGCTGGGGCCAAAATACCTGAGTGGCCTTCTCCAGTGGTGGGTGATATGGCGCATGATTCCTTGCTGTGGGACCTTTATCCTCGGTCTGGGTGCTGGGCCGAGATAACTGAAAGTGGCCTTCTCCAGTGGTGGGTGATATGACGCATGATTCCTTGCTGTGGAACCTCTCTCCTCTGTCTGGGTGCTGGGGCCGACATAACTGAAAGTGGCCTTCTCCAGTGGTGGGTGATATGACTGCATGATTCCTTGCTGTGGGACCTCTCTCCTGTGTCTGGGTGCTGGGGCCGAAATACCTGAAAGTGTCCTTCTCCAGTGGTGGGTGATATGACGCATGATTCCTTGCTGTGGGACCTCTCTCCTCTGTCTGGGTGCTGGGACCAAAATAACTGAAAGTGGCCTTCTCCAGTGGTGGGTGATATGAAGCGTGATTCCTTGCTGTGGGACTTGTATCCTCGGTCTGGGTGCTGGGCCGAAATAACTGAAAGTGACCTTCTCCAGTGGTGGGTTATATGACGCATAAATCCGTGCTGTGGGACCTGTATCCTCGGTCTGGGTACTGGGCCGAAATAACTGAAAGTGGCCTTCACCAGTGGTGGGTGATATGACGCGTGATTCCTTGCTGTGGGACCTATATCCTCTGTCTGGGTGCTGGGGCCGAAATAACTGAAAGTGGCCTTCTCCAGTGGTGTGTGATATGACGCATGATTCCTTGCTGTGGGACCTCTCTCCTCTGTCTGGGTGCTGGGGCCAAAATAACTGAAAGTGGCCTTCTCAAGTAGTGGGTGATATGATGCATGATTCCTTGCTGTTGGACCTGTATCATCGGTCTTGGTGGTGGGCCGAAATAACTGAAAGTGGCCTTCTCCAGTGGTGGGTGATATGACGCATGATTCCTTGCTGTGGGACCTCTCTCTTCTGTCTGGGTGCTGGGGCCGAAATAACTGAAAGTGGCCTTCTCCAGTGGTGGGTGATATGATGCATGATTCCTTGCTGTGGGACCTCTCTCCTCTGTCTGGGTACTGGGGCCGAAATAACTGAGTGGCCTTGTCCAGTGGTGGGTGTTATGACACATGATTCCTTGCTGTGGGACCTATATCCTCGGTCTGGGTTCTGGGCCGAAATAACTGAAAGTGGCCTTCTCCAGTGGTGGGTGATATGACGCATGATTCCTTGCTGTGGGACCTCTCTCCTGTGTCTGGGTGCTGGGGCCGAAAAAACTGAAAGTTGCCTTCTCCAGTGGTGGGTGATATGGCGCATGATTCCTTGCTGAGGACCTCTGTCTGGGTGCTGGGGCCGAAAAAACTGAAAGTGGCCTTCTCCAGTGGTGGGTGATATGGCGCATGATTCCTTGCTGTAGGACCTGTATCCTCGGTCCGGGTGCTGGGCGAAATAACTGAAAGTGGCCTTCTCCAGTGGTGGGTGATATGACGCATGATTCCTTGCTGTAGGACCTGTATCCTCGGTCCGGGTGCTGGGCCGCAATAACTGAAAGTGGCCTTCTCCAGTGGTGGGTGATATGACGCATGATTCCTTGCTGTGGGACCTGTATCCTCGGTCTGGGTGCTGGGCCGAAATAACTGATAGCGGCCTTCTCCATTGGTGGGTGATATGACGCATGATTCCTTGCTGTGGGACCTCTCTCCTCTGTCTGGGTGCTGGGGCCGACATAACTGAAAGTGGCCTTCTCCACTGGTAGGTGATATGACGCATAATTCCTTGCTGTGGGACCTCTATCCTGTGTCTGGGTGCTGGGGCTGAAATAACTGAAAGTGGCCTTCTCCAGTGGTGAGTGATATGACGCATGATTCCTTGCTGTGGGACCTCTCTCCTCTGTCTGGGTGCTGGGGCTGAAATAACTGAAAGTGGCCTTCTCCAGTGGTGGGTGATATGACGCATGATTCCTTGCTGTGGGACCTCTCTCCTCGGTCTGGGTGCTGGGACCGAAATAACTGAAAGTGGCCTTCTCCAGTGGTGGGTGATATGACGCATGATTCCTTGCTGTGGGACCTCTGTCTTGGTGCTTGGGCCGAAATAACAGAGTGGCCTTCTCCAGTGGTGGGTGATATGACGCATGATTCCTTGCTGTGGGACTTGTATCCTCGGTCTGGGTGCTGGGCCGAAATAACTGAAAGTGGCCTTCTCCAGTGGTGGGTTATATGACGCATAAATCCGTGCTGTGGGACCTGTATCCTCGGTCTGGGTGCTGGGCCGAAATAACTGAAAGTGGCCTTCTCCAGTGGTGGGTTATATGACGCATAAATCCGTGCTGTGGGACCTGTATCCTCGGTCTGGGTGCTGGGCTGAATTAACTGAAAGTGGCCTTCTCCAGTGGTGGGTGATATGACGCGTGATTCCTTGCTGTGGGACCTCTCTCCTCTGTCTGGGTGCTGGGGCCGAAATAACTGAAAGTGGCCTTCTCCAGTGGTGTGTGATATGACCATGATTCCTTGCTGTGGGACCTCTCTCCTCTGTCTGGGAGCTGGGGCCGAAATAACTGAGTGGCCTTCTCCAGTGGTGGGTGATATGACGCATGATTCCTTGCTGTGGGACCTGTATCCTCGGTCTGGGTGCTGGGCCGAGATAACTGAAAGTGGCCTTCTCCAGTGGTGGGTGATATGACTGCATGATTCCTTGCTGTGGGACCTCTCTCCTCTGTCTGGGTGCTGGGCCGAGATAACTGAAAGTGGCCTTCTCCAGTGGTGGGTGATATGACGCATGATTCCTTGCTGTGGGACCTCTCTCCTCGGTCTGGGTGCTGGGACCGAAATAACTGAAAGTGGCCTTCTCCAGTGGTGGGTGATATGACGCATGATTCCTTGCTGTGGGACCTCTGTCTTGGTGCTTGGGCCGAAATAACAGAGTGGCCTTCTCCAGTGGTGGGTGATATGACGCATGATTCCTTGCTGTGGGACTTGTATCCTCGGTCTGGGTGCTGGGCCGAAATAACTGAAAGTGGCCTTCTCCAGTGGTGGGTTATATGACGCATAAATCCGTGCTGTGGGACCTGTATCCTCGGTCTGGGTGCTGGGCCGAAATAACTGAAAGTGGCCTTCTCCAGTGGTGGGTGATATGACGCGTGATTCCTTGCTGTGGGACCTCTCTCCTCTGTCTGGGTGCTGGGGCCGAAATAACTGATAGTGGCCTTCTCAAGTGGTGTGTGATATGACGCATGATTCCTTGCTGTGGGACCTCTCTCCTCTGTCTGGGTGCTGGGGCCAAAATAAATGAAAGTGGCCTTCTCCAGTTGTGGGTGATATGACGCATGATTCCTTGCTGTAGGACATGTATCCTCGCTCTGGGTGCTGGGCCAAAATAACTGAAAGTGGCCTTCTCCAGTGGTGGGTGATATGACGCATGATTCCTTGCTGTGGGACCTCTCTCCTCTGTCTGGGTGCTGGGGCCGAAAAAACTGAGTGGCCTTCTCCAGTGGTGGGTGATATGACGCATGATTCCTTGCTGTGGGACCTCTCTCCTCTGTCCGGGTGCTGGGGCCGAAATAAATGAAAGTGGCCTTCTCCAGTGGTGGGTGATATGACGCATGATTCCTTGCTGTGGGACCCCTCTCCTCTGTCTGGGTGCTGGGGCCGAAATAACTGAAAGTGTCCTTCTCCAGTGGTGTGTGATATGACGCATGATTCCTTGCTGTGGGACCTCTCTCCTCTGTCTGGGTGCTGGGGCCAAAATACCTGAGTGGCCTTCTCCAGTGGTGGGTGATATGGCGCATGATTCCTTGCTGTGGGACCTTTATCCTCGGTCTGGGTGCTGGGCCGAGATAACTGAAAGTGGCCTTCTCCAGTGGTGGGTGATATGACGCATGATTCCTTGCTGTGGAACCTCTCTCCTCTGTCTGGGTGCTGGGGCCGACATAACTGAAAGTGGCCTTCTCCAGTGGTGGGTGATATGACTGCATGATTCCTTGCTGTGGGACCTCTCTCCTGTGTCTGGGTGCTGGGGCCGAAATACCTGAAAGTGTCCTTCTCCAGTGGTGGGTGATATGACGCATGATTCCTTGCTGTGGGACCTCTCTCCTCTGTCTGGGTGCTGGGACCAAAATAACTGAAAGTGGCCTTCTCCAGTGGTGGGTGATATGAAGCGTGATTCCTTGCTGTGGGACTTGTATCCTCGGTCTGGGTGCTGGGCCGAAATAACTGAAAGTGACCTTCTCCAGTGGTGGGTTATATGACGCATAAATCCGTGCTGTGGGACCTGTATCCTCGGTCTGGGTACTGGGCCGAAATAACTGAAAGTGGCCTTCACCAGTGGTGGGTGATATGACGCGTGATTCCTTGCTGTGGGACCTATATCCTCTGTCTGGGTGCTGGGGCCGAAATAACTGAAAGTGGCCTTCTCCAGTGGTGTGTGATATGACGCATGATTCCTTGCTGTGGGACCTCTCTCCTCTGTCTGGGTGCTGGGGCCAAAATAACTGAAAGTGGCCTTCTCAAGTAGTGGGTGATATGATGCATGATTCCTTGCTGTTGGACCTGTATCATCGGTCTTGGTGGTGGGCCGAAATAACTGAAAGTGGCCTTCTCCAGTGGTGGGTGATATGACGCATGATTCCTTGCTGTGGGACCTCTCTCTTCTGTCTGGGTGCTGGGGCCGAAATAACTGAAAGTGGCCTTCTCCAGTGGTGGGTGATATGATGCATGATTCCTTGCTGTGGGACCTCTCTCCTCTGTCTGGGTACTGGGGCCGAAATAACTGAGTGGCCTTGTCCAGTGGTGGGTGTTATGACACATGATTCCTTGCTGTGGGACCTATATCCTCGGTCTGGGTTCTGGGCCGAAATAACTGAAAGTGGCCTTCTCCAGTGGTGGGTGATATGACGCATGATTCCTTGCTGTGGGACCTCTCTCCTGTGTCTGGGTGCTGGGGCCGAAAAAACTGAAAGTTGCCTTCTCCAGTGGTGGGTGATATGACGCATGATTCCTTGCTGAGGGACCTCTGTCTGGGTGCTGGGGCCGAAAAAACTGAAAGTGGCCTTCTCCAGTGGTGGGTGATATGACGCATGATTCCTTGCTGTAGGACCTGTATCCTCGGTCCGGGTGCTGGGCCGAAATAACTGAAAGTGGCCTTCTCCAGTGGTGGGTGATATGACGCATGATTCCTTGCTGTAGGACCTGTATCCTCGGTCCGGGTGCTGGGCCGCAATAACTGAAAGTGGCCTTCTCCAGTGGTGGGTGATATGACGCATGATTCCTTGCTGTGGGACCTGTATCCTCGGTCTGGGTGCTGGGCCGAAATAACTGATAGCGGCCTTCTCCATTGGTGGGTGATATGACGCATGATTCCTTGCTGTGGGACCTCTCTCCTCTGTCTGGGTGCTGGGGCCGACATAACTGAAAGTGGCCTTCTCCACTGGTAGGTGATATGACGCATAATTCCTTGCTGTGGGACCTCTATCCTGTGTCTGGGTGCTGGGGCTGAAATAACTGAAAGTGGCCTTCTCCAGTGGTGAGTGATATGACGCATGATTCCTTGCTGTGGGACCTCTCTCCTCTGTCTGGGTGCTGGGGCTGAAATAACTGAAAGTGGCCTTCTCCAGTGGTGGGTGATATGACGCATGATTCCTTGCTGTGGGACCTCTCTCCTCTGTCTGGGTGCTGGGGCCGAAATAACTGAGTGGCCTTCTCCAGTGGTGGGTGATATGACGCATGATTCCTTGCTGTGGGACCTCTCTCCTCTGTCTGGGTGCTGGGGCCGAAATTACTGAGTGGCCTTCTCCAGTCGTGGGTGATATGATGCATGATTCCTTGCTGTGGGACCTCTCTCCTCTGTCTGGGTGCTTGGGCCGAAATAACTGAGTGGCCTTCTCCATTGGTGGGTGATATGACGCATGATTCCTTGCTGTGGGACCTCTCTCCTCTGTCTGGATGCTGGGGCCGAAATAACTGAAAGTGGCCTTCTCCAGTGGTTGGTGATATGACGCATAATTCTCTGCTATGGGACCTCTCTCCAATTGATATTGGTTAATTTTTATTTATTTTATGTTAATTAATTTCCCTATCCACATTTGTTTGCAGGGCATTTACCTACATTTTGCTGCCTTTTGCAGCCCTCTACCCCTTTCCTGAACTATTTTACAGCCTTTTTAGTGCCCAAAAGTTCGGGTCCCCATTGACTTCAATGGGGTTCGGGTTCGGGATAAAGTTCGGGTCGAGTTCGGATCCCGAACCCGAACATTTTTGTGAAGTTCGGCCGAACTTCTCGAACCCGAACATCCAGGTGTTCGCTCATCTCTAATACTGACCCAAAGAATAAAGATATTATGTTATTGATACCGAAAAATAAATGCCGTACAATTTATAACGTAAAAAGGCAGTGGAAGAATTGCTGTTTTTCCCATCTCCCTCCCAGAAACAGTTAATAAAAGTTAATCATAAAATTATGTGTACCCCAAAATGTCGCCATTAACAACTATAACTTTTCTCGCAAAAAACAAACCCTCACACAGCTATGTAGATGGAAAAATAAAAAAGTTATAGCTCTTGGAACGCGACGATCAAAAAAGAAAAATGCTTAGTCAGTAAGACCAAAAATTGGCTGGTCACTAAGGGGTTAAATGTGTCCTAATAATACACAATCAAATTTGTTCCATTTACTTCATTCAATAATTACACAGTTATTCCCCTGATACTGTCCCAGTGTATAGTCAGCAGTTTAGTACAACTATGTCCAGCTTCTCTGCCTTTCCTAGCCATAAAGTGACACTTTATAGTCATATGTAGAAATTTTAGCAAAGTATCAATCCCTAGGACTCGTGTCCTTCATTAGAGATGAGACACCCATTACGAATAAGTAAATCCAAGCGTGATTTGCTGATCATTCTGATGCATTTGTTTGACAGGTTGATTTGTCATATTTGAGATTCGTTATTGACAAATTATAGAAAATAACAGATAGATTGATTCTCCCATTGTATTCCAGGCACTGGCGAACTGGTGAACTAGAGAAACAGTTTATTCCTCTCTGCGAGGCATATATACTGGTCAAAAATAGCAAATACTTGAGGTCTTTCCGGTTGGCTCGAGTTATTGTACTGAAATCAGTAATTCTTTCAAGATTTTTTCTAACAAGAAATATGCTCTTTTATGAATAATTCATAGTAAGTGCATGTACTTCTGAAGGACCTATTGCTCTCAAAGCCATACTTGTTGGCAGGAATAATTAATATATACAGGGGTCATTTTTCTTGTAAATTACATTGTGTAATAACTGTGTTAAAATACAGAATGTTCTATATTTAAAATGAAATGGTCCGATGCAACTGTTCATAAGGAACTTAAAGTGGACCTGTCACCTATTTTGACATGTCGGTTTTGGTAACTACTTGCATTACCGATGTAATAATAATTCTGCCATTCCTGTATTATTCCTGTTAGAAGTTTACAAATATATTCCCAACAGTCTGCAATAAAGGTACTGCTGGGTGTTACCAGTAGCTGGTGTGTCTGACTGTGTCCAATCAATTCTGCTGGTGTCAGACTGGGCGGACTGACCATTGGCAGACGCGGCGGAAGGCAACATCAGGACGGAGATGAGCGCTTGCATTGCGCTCATCTCCGTGCGGAGCAGCAGCAGAGGAGGGAGAGGCGTGTCTTCTCTCTCCCTGTTCCTCTGATAGGTTGCCAGCACTAGGCCGGTGCAGGCGGCGCGATGACGTCATCGCGCCGCCGGAGCCGTACAGCTCGAGACACAGGCCGGAAGAGGCCTGCATCGCATCGCTGGAGGCAAGTATAAGTGTTCTTTTTTTTTTTCTTGGGGCTACTGGCACTAAAGGGGGCTACTGGCACATAAAGGGGGCTACTGGCACTAAAGGGGGCTACTGGCACATAAAGGGAAAAAAGAAAAAGAGACCACAAAGGAGAGATATCCCCAAGTCAAAAAGGGAAACAAGTCCCCCGAATCAATAAATGCAAGTGCAATATACAACAATATAATATCGTGACTGCTATGGGACATCAATCCTTTAATAATATAACAGACAAGCTCCCTATTGGGAAAAACACAAAAACTAACGATACTGGAGCCAAAAAGTCCAAAAATATATAAGTCACTTTATTGTATAAATACATTAAAAATATATGTGTGTAGACCATAAAAGGTAGAGGGTAGCAGGAAAAACACCATCCTGGTATACATTATATGCAAAATTAACCGTAAACGAGTATATTAAGTTAACCCAGTCCGGCCAACCGTATCAATATAAAATGATGTAAGAAGAGAGCAATGTTGAAAATGCAGTCAAGTGACACAGAAAGTGCAGCTACGTAACAACAGTCAAGTGACACAAAAATTGCAGCTGCATATTACATATCCAACAGTGTGGGAAACATACTCACATTAGGGAATGAAGCTATACCAGGATGGCGCTACCCCGACGCGCGTTTCGGCGTGCCTTCGTCCGTGCCTGTGTCACTTGACTGCATTTTCAACATTGCTCTCTTCTTACATCATTTTATATTGATACGGTTGGCCGGACTGGGTTAACTTAATATACTCGTTTACGGTTAATTTTGCATATAATGTATACCAGGATGGTGTTTTTCCTGCTACCCTCTACCTTTTATGGTCTACACACATATATTTTTAATGTATTTATACAATAAAGTGACTTATATATTTTTGGACTTTTTGGCTCCAGTATCGTTAGTTTTTGTGTTTGGAACATAAAGGGGGCTACTGGCACTAAAGGGGGCTACTGGCACATAAAGGGGGCTACTGGCACATAAAGGGGACGGCTACTGGCACATGAGGGGGGACTAATAACACATAAGGGGGAACGGCTACTGGCACATAAGGGGGAACGGCTACTGGCACATAAGGGGGGACTGTTACGGTATAACCCGGTATAGTGAGGGTTAATACCGTTCGAGCGATTCCCCTGGCGAAGAGCACAGCAACCCACAACCGCTGGAATCCACCGAACTGGAACCATACGTAGTCCTCCTTTCCTGGAACAGGCAAGAGAACGTTCTGACGTAGCAATTCCCCCCAAGTACGAGACGAGGCTCCGTATTAATGGTTACACAGGAATTCTAACTTTATTGAGGGCTATCTGCCCGGTATTTATGCAGGTCTCCCACCTGGTGGACACTCCCCTAGGGGACCAGAAGGAAGACTGTGACACAGGGGATACAGCAGCCAATCACACACAATGGGACAATACAGACACCCCCAGCTTATCCCTCCCCTCTGCCTGTGATACAATTACCCTACACAGGTTAATGTAATCATCACAGGCAGGAGAATACACAATGTCTTCTGTCCTGGAGACAATCGAGGACTCATTCAATTATCTCTCAGGACAAAGGGAAATCGCCAATACACATGTGGGGACAATAGGACAGACATCATTATTCTATATACCATGTCCCACCCTTTACAGTACACAGACATTTAACATATCCCCAGATGGCTTGGATCTGAGCGCTCAATATATCCAAACAGCGCTCAGATGCCACAAACACAGTCAAATCGCCATGGGGTTTAAGTTTAGCGTGGGCTGATGAGAGGGCCCATAATCCTGGGGCAAGAGGCTGGCAATCTGTCCCCTCCAAAACTCAGTGGCGAGTTTGGTTTCGCCACAGGGACTAATGGCACATGAGGGGGGCCTAATGGCACATGAGGGGGGCCTAATGGCACATAAGGGGAGACGGCTACTGGCACATAAAGGGGATGGCTACTGGCACATAAAGGGGACGGCTACTGGCACATGAGGGGGGACTAATAACACATAAGGGGGAACGGCTACTGGCACATAAGGGGGAACGGCTACTGGCACATGAGGGGGGCCTAATGGCACATGAGGGGGGCCTAATGGCACATGAGGGGGGCCTAATGGCACATAAGGGGAGACGGCTACTGGCACATAAGGGGAGACGGCTACTGGCACATAAGGGGAGACGGCTACTGGCACATAAAGGGGACGGCTACTGGCACATAAAGGGGATGGCTACTGGCACATATGGGGGGGGGCTACTGGCACATATGGGGGGGGCTACTGGCACATAATAAGGGGGGGGCTACTGGCACATGGGGGGAAGCACAAGAGAGGCACTTATTACTAGCACATGTGGTGGCATGGAGAGGCACGTGTTACTGACACATTATTATGGGACACTATGTGCGCCTCAATCCTGGGGGTGAGAAAAGAGAAATGATGGGGGACAATCACAAAATGTCTGTTTGTGCCATGGAGCCTGGAGGGGAAGAAAAGAAATGTGCCACCCATGGGGGGGGGGGGGGTGACATGATGAGGGGACAATGATGAAGAGAGGGACAATGTTGGAATCTGTGCCATGGGGGGAAGGGTGAGCTGGCAAAAAAAATCCTTGCACCGGCCCAGGTCACGTCCACGTGACAGCAGTGACTCACTCACACAGGCACAGCACAGCCTGAACCAGCCCAGACTTGTTGCTGATGTTAATGGATGCTATAACATTGCACCATCCTTCTGAACATACACATCTGTCATCCGCCTTACCTCATGATCCTGGAGCTGTGTTGTACAGTGGCCGCCGAGCTCTACAGCACAGCTCCAGGATTATGAGGTAAGGCGGATGACAGATGTGTATGTTCAGAAGGATGGTGCAATGTTATAGCATCCATTAACATAACAGCAGCAATTCCTCTTTAGTTATATGTGAAGACACTTCGTACACACCGGACTGTAAGTGAATTAATAACTAAGGCCCACCGGATCCGTCACAACGCAACACACCTGAAAACATTTGAAGACTGATCAGTCTTCAAAATGCTTTCAGTGTTACCATGACAGCCAGGACGCTACTAAAGTCCCGGCTGCCATAAAAGTAGTGGAGCCAGGGAGAGCTACTTACCTTCCGTGTGGCTCCTGGGCGCTCACAATGACGTCACAGCGCCCCTACATCGCATGATAACATTATCCATGTGATGTAGGGGCGCTGTGACGTCATTGTGGAGCACCCTGGGAGCCGCACGGACGGTAAGTAGCTCCTCCCCTGGCTCTCCACTACTTTTCCATGGCAGCCGGGACTTTAGTAGCGTCCTAGCTGCCATGGTTACCATTCAGAAAGGTAAACGTCACATTTAGCTTAAAGTCGGATCCGGATTAATGCTTTTCAATGGGCATTAATTCCAGATCCGTCCTTGCGGCATGCCTTCAATTTTTTTGGCCCAAGGAAAATCTGCAGCATGCTGTGGATTTTTCAACGCCAAAAAAACGTTTGAATACTGAACTGAAGACATCCTGATGCATCCTGAACGGATTTCTCTTCATTCAAGATGCACTGGGACAATCCTGATCAGTATCTTTCCGTCTTAGAGCCCCGAGGACGGAACTCTAGCACGGAAAGGAAAAACGCAAGTGTGAAAGAGGCCTAAGCACTAGTGAGTATCTGTTATTTTTGGTTATATGACTAAAACATTATTGCTTCGGGGGGGGGGGGGGGGGTCTGGGGTGACACCATTTTCTACCGCAACGGGTGACACCAGCCCTAGCAACGCCACTGCGCACTCCTACAGGTCACGTAGGACGCCACGTTGAGACCTGGAACTCTGGAGGAGCAGACACACCGCTGAAGCACGGATGCTGAGGACATGAGTGCCGGGAAAAGTCATCTACCACCACAGGTGCAAGAAGACTGGTAAAGTACACCGGGCTGTGTGTTTGTTTGTCCGGCGGCAGATGTGGTCGTCCCTATATAGAGCTCCTTGTGAGAAGTGGAAACCTGCAGTGTGTGGCTGAGGAGCATACTCGCTATTAATTTGCAATTTGTGGCTGGGAGCATACTCTGTATTAAATGGACACATATGGTGCACTTAATAACAATATAGATGACATTTGGCACTAATGGTGAAAGGGGATTGAAGTATGAATATAGAAGTGCCGTATTAAACACGATGAAATTTGCTGCTGTCAAGTGCTGCTTAATGTGAACAGTGCAGATTCCTCCATGGCCACTGCTGCATCTCCCTATTGCTTGAATCAAAACATGGGTGATTGGGGGGAACAGCCAATAGCAGGCGGTGATGGTGAAAAGCCTCTGTAGCATTGTGGGTGACGTTAGGGATGCTGGTCACCATCACGGAGAAATGGGGAGATGCAGCGGTGGCTGCCTCTATAGGAGGGGCCAGAGCATTGTGGGGGGTATTTGTACTATTGGATAACCCCTTCAAGGCTTGTTCACAATCATCATTAGGAAAGGCCAAGTGATAAAAATTTCAAAGTTTTAGAAATACCAAGACTCCTCTCACCTTGTCCCAAAAAATAGCAGCCATGGGTTCTTCTAAGCAGCTGTCTAACACTCTAAAAATGTAAATGGTTGAGTCCTAAAAAGCAGGAGAGGGGTATAAGAAGACAGCAAAGTGTTTTCAGGTTGCCATTTCCTAAGTTTGAAATTTATTTAAGAAATTGCAGTTAACAGGAACAGTGGAGGCCAAGAGAAGATCTGGAATACCAAGAAACAGCTGCTCATAGGATTGCTAGAAAGGCAAATTAGAACCTCTGCTTGACTGCAAAAGACCTTCAGATTTAGCAGATTTTGGAGTTTGGTACATTGTTCCACTATTCAGCGACACCTATAAAAATATGGCCTTCATGGATAAGTCATCAGAAGAAAAGCTCTCCTGCGTCCTCACCACAAAACTCAGCATGAGAAATCTGTAAAAGAACATCTAAACAAGCCTGTTACATTTTGTAAACAAGTTCTGTGGACCAATGAGGGTTAACATAGAACTTCTTGGCCACAATGAGCAAAAGTATGTTTGGAGAAAAAAGGGCACATCATTTCATGAAAAGAACACCTTTCCAACCATTTAGCATGGGAGTGGATCAATCATTGGGGTTATGTTGCAGCCAATGGCATGGGGAACATTTCACAGGTAGAGGGAAGAATAAATTTAATGAAATTCCAGCAAATTCTGGATGCAATCATAACACCAACTGTAAAATAGCTGAGGTAGAAAAGAGGATGGCTTCTACAAATTGATAATAACCTAAACACACCTCAAAATCCAACCTCAACACTGATTTTACCAGAAACGGAAGACTTTTGCAAGGAACAATGGATGACAATACGACAAATGAAAATAGGAAAATTCTTGGCTGGAGACATAAGGCGTTTACAAGCTATGACTTACCAAATGTGGTGCTACTAAGTACTAACCATGCAGGGTGCCCAAGGTTTTTCTTTGGGCCCTTTCCCTTTTTTGTTATTTTGAAAATGTAAAAGAAAAAAAGAAAAAAAATAGATTTTGCTTAAAATACAAAGTTAATGTTTAATCTTGATCGTTATGCCTTTTGGAGATCATTTTGTCTTTAACTTGATTAACTGTTCTAAGTAATAGTAATTTTTTTACTATGTATAAATGCAGATTACAGTATTCTTTTTTATGTCTTTTATGTAATAAAAAAAAGCAACCTTGATGTTATGAAGGAGAAATATATTTACATTATATGCTACAGTTTCCAAACTTTAGGGCAAGAGAGCTGTGTAGCTGACTTGTTATGTCATTGACACATTATTGTGCATGCCCTATGCCCTATATGATCATATGGACTGCACGTGCCTTCTTGTAGACAGCTGGTTCTAGAACATTTATGCATAGTGTACAGCTGAAAGCTCGGGGCAATAACTAATGGACAACATGACCAACATCAGTCTAAATTTTAGTAATAAGCATAAGGATGCTATTTCCAAACATATAAAGGATATATAATACACTATATATAATGTACACCGATATTTAAAGGAATACAAATTTATGAGAATGTAAACATACATACAGTTCACCAAGCAACTTGATTGAATAGAGAGCATTTTTAATATAATTTTAAATTAGCATTGACACTGATACACTGTAAAGTAGTCAATGTACAGCTTGTATAACAGTGTAAATTTGGTGTGCCATTAAAAAAAACTCAACATACAGCCATTCATGCCTAAACAGCTGGCAACAAAAGTAAGTACACCCCTCAGTGGGAATGGCTAAATTTTGCCCAAAGTGTCAATATTTTGTGTGACCACCATTATTTTAGTTTATTGGCCACCAATATTTTCCAGCACTGCCTTAACTCTCTTGGGCATGGAGTTCACTAGAGCTGGAATCCTCTTCCACTCCTACATGAGAACATCACGGAGCTGGTGGATGCTAGGGACCTGGCGCTCCTCCACCTTTCATTTGAGGATGCCTCACAGATGCTCAATAGGGTTTAGGTCTGGAGACATGCTTGGCCAGTCCAGCACCTTTACCCTCAGTTTTTTTTAGCAAGCCAGTGGTAATCTTAAAGGTGTGTTTGGGGTCGTCATCATGTTGAAATACGGCGTGGCGGCCCAGTTTCTGTAGGGAGGGGATCATGCTCCGCTTCAGTATGTCACAGTACATGTTGGCATTCATGGTTCCCTCAATTAACTGTTGCTCCTCTCAGCTGGCAGCACTCATGCAGCCCCAAACCATGACACTCCTACCACTATGCTTGACTGTAGGCAAGACACACTTGTCTTTGTATTCCTCACCTGGTTGCTATGACACACGCTTGACACCATCTGAACCAGATAGTTGTCTTGGTCTCATCAGACCACAGGACATGTTTCCAGTAATCCATGTCCTTAGTCTGCTTGTCTTCAGCAAACTGTTTGTGGGCTTTCTTGTGCATCATCTTAAGAAGACGCTTCCTTCTGGGATGACAGCTGTGCAGACCAATTTGATGCAGTGTGCGGCGTATGGTCTGGCCACTGACAGGCTGACCCTCCACCCCTTCAACCTCTGCAACAATGCTAGCAGCACTCATAAATATTTTTTAAAAGACAACCACTGGATATGACGCCAAGCATATGCACTCATCTTTTTTGGGCGATGTTGAGGAAGGGTTGAAATATATGTCCAGCATGCGGCAGTCCTGTGGGCGAAAAGGCCTTGCTGATGCTAGAGGTCAGAGGAGAATGGGCCGACTGATTCAAGCTAATAGAAGAGCAACGTGGACTGAAATAACCACTCGTTACAACTGAGGTATGCAGCAAAGCATTTGTGAAGCCACAACCTTGAGGTGGATGGGCTACAACAGCAGAAGACCACACCGGGTACCACTCATCTCCACTACAAATAGGAAAAAGAGGCTACAATTTGCACAAGCTCACCAAAATTGGACTGTTGAAGACTGGAAAAATGTTGCCTGGTCTGATGAGTCTCGATTTCTGTTGAGACATTCAAATGGTAGAGTCCGAATTTGGCATAAACAGAATGAGAACATGTATCCATCATGCCTTGTTACCACTGTGCAGGCTGATGGTGGTGGTGTAATGGTGTGGAGGATGTTTTCTGTGCACACTTCAGGCCCCTTAGTGCCAATTGGGCATCGTTTAAATGCCACGGGCTACCTGAGCATTGTTTCTGACCATGTCCATCCATTCATGACCACCATGCACCCATCCTCTGATGGCTACTTCCAGCAGGATAATGCACCATGTCACAAAGCTCGAATCATTTCAAATTGGTTTCTTGAACATGACAATGAGTTCACTGTACTAAAATGGTCCCCACAGTCACCAGATCTCAACCCAATAGAGCATCTTTGGGATGTGGTGGAACGGGAGCTTCGTGCCCTGGATGTGCATCCCTCAAGTCTCCATCAACTGCAAGATGTTAAAGTATCAATATGGGCCAATATTTCTAAAGAATGCTATCAGCACCTTGTTGAATCAATGCCACGTAGAATTAAGGCAGTTCTGAAGGCAAAAAGGGGTCCAACACCGTATTAGTATGGTGTTCCTAATAATTCTTTAGGTGAGTGTATCTGTGTGTGTCCCCTTATAGAATGTATCCCCTCATAGAATATGTCCCCTTTCATATATATATCCCATATATGTCCTCTCTTTCCATGGCCCCTTTTATATATATATAATATCAACTCTTATCAACTTGATACAGGCCCATGTTTAGCCTGTAGACCATGGCTTGCATTGTTATCTGTTAAATCGCCCTGGGGGGTAGTTAGCGTAGAGTTGCTAACTAGGATGTGGGTCCAGGACAGGAGATTGCAGGCTTTATGGCACCTTTTGATCAGCACATGGCTTACATGCTAAACCTGTTTCCTTCTCCCCCATCTTTGCCCATTGCTAAATGGAAAAGGATTTAGGAAAACTAGAGGAATGGTCAAAAATCTGGCAACTAAAATTTAATGTCGATAAGTGCAAGATAATGCACCTGGGGCGTAAAAACCCAAGAGCAGAATATAAAATCAGTGATACAGTACTAACCTCAGTATCTGAGGAAAGGGATTTAGGGGTCATTATATCAGACGACCTAAAGGTGGGCAGACAATGTCATAGAGCAGCAGGTAATGCCAGCAGAATGCTTGGGTGTATAGGGAGAGGCATTACCAGTAGAAAGAGGGAGGTGCTCGTGCCGCTCTACAGAGCACTAGTGAGACCTCATTTAGAGTATTGTGTGCAGTACTGGAGACCATATCTGCAGAAGGATATTGAAACTTTGGAGGGAGTTCAGAGAAGAGCTACTAAACTAGTACATGGATTTCAGGACAAAACTTACCAGGAAAGGTTAAAGGACCTTAACATGTATAGCTTGGAAGTAAGAAGAGACAGAGGAGATATGATAGAAACTTTTAAATACATAAAGGGAATCATCACGGTAAAAGAGGAGAGAATATTTAAAAGAAGAAAAACTGCTACAAGAGGACATAGTTTTAAATTAGAGGGGCAAAGGTTTAAAAGTAATATCAGGAAGAATTACTTTACTGAGAGAGTAGTGGATGCATGGAATAGCCTTCGTGCAGAAGTGGTAGCTGCAAATACAGTGAAGGAGTTTAAGCATGCATGGGATAGGCATAAAGCCATCCTTCATATAAGATAGGGCCAGGGGCTATTCATAGTATTCAGCATATTGGGCAGACTAGATGGGCCAAATGGTTCTTATCTGCCGACACATTCTATGTTTCTATGTTTCTGAACTCGGCTCCTGACTGAGAGAAAAGACACAGATAGGACCTGGAGATGGCTGAGTACCCCTAATACCCCTGCCCTGATTTCCCATATCCCTACATTCCCATGTACACCTTTCCTGCCCAGCAGCATCCTGCTGCTGTGTACCCCTTAACCCCTTATTAACCCCTTAACTGCTGCAGCCCTTATCCAGCCCAGTAGTACCCCAGCCCAGCAGCCCTGTAACCCCGTTCCCCTTCAAGGCTGCTGTGTGCAGATTGACCCCTGCAGCCCAGGTTGTGTTAAACCTTGCAGTGCCATTACCCCTGGACTGCATTGTGATATTGCAGTAGGGACAGCGTGAGTAGCCAGGTGGGTGGATTACTGCTGTAATTTATTAGTGTAATTGTATAGCTAGTTTGTGGGGTGGAATTAGGATTGTATGTAGAATAGTTAGGAATATTGTATGTGTAGTAGTGTTGTAGTGTTGCAATTGACTGACTGTATTACTGTGTGGCTATAAATATATATATTCATATTCCCTTATATATGGATATATATAATTATAGACTATAGACATGTAATGTGTTAATAAATACCTTTTATTATCTAAGCACAGCGTGTAGTCTTTTGTTATCGTAGGCGCCGCAGTATATAGTAGCAGTGTAAGTCGCACATAGATGAGTTCAGTGGATAGTGTAAGGCAAAAGGAGGTATAGATCTTTATTTAAGGTATAAATAGGCTAAGTCATCAACAGATGACCCGACTACTTATGAATATTAATTATTGATATTTGCATACATATTAATAATTAATATTCCCCCTTAACAGACGACCATGGCGAGGCATGTTCTGAGTGGAACCTGTCTTGTTAAACAGTTTCATTGTGCTGGCAATCTTCTTATAGCCTCAGCCATATTTATGTAGAGCAACTATTCTTTTTCTCAGATCCTCAGAGAGTTCTTTTCCATGAGGTGCCATGTTGAACTTCCAGTGACCAGTAGAGAGTGAGAGAGCGATAACACCAAATTTAACACACCTGCTTCCCATTCACACCTAAGACCCTGTACAATAACGATTCTCATGACACCAGAGAGGGAAAAAGTCTAATTGGGCACCATTTAGCCATTTTCACTTAGGGGTGTACACACTTTTGTTGCCAGTGGTTTAGACATTAATGGCTATGTGTTGTTATTTTGAGGGCACACCAAATTTACTTTTAATTGTATTAAAGTGTCAGATCTTCAGTGTTGTTCCATGAAACGATATAATAAAATATTTACAAAAATGTGAGGGGTGTACTCACTTTTGTGAGATACTGTATAAATCCAAGTATAAAAAATTATGTATTACATTTTTCTGCAACCATCTAATGCACAGTTTATAATAATGTTTTTTTTTTAGCCATAGCATAGGCTATATTTTCATGGCAATAGGAGCAGTTGAGAATGCTTTTATAAAGGTCATGTAATGCCTCTGTGACTTCTAATTTATTTCACACTATGGAGGGTACATTTTCCCTATAATTTACAATTACAGTTACATAGCTACAAGGTTTGAAAAAAGACACAGGTCCATCAAGTTCAACTAGAGGTTTGCAAACTTCTTGAAATTTGTTTTGTGTCTGATTCATAACTTTTTCAAAAAATTTGATGTGTCAGAATCGATTCCACACAAATCAAATATGCCCAAACTGGCCTGAAAATTGATATGTGACACTGTGAGGTTTCCTAGGACCTTATTTTTAAAATTATTTTTTTAAATTGTTTGCTTCCCCGTAAGCTTTTATTGGCAAAAACAGCAATAGCAAATAATGTAAGAGTCACTGACATATATAGCTATGAGTAAACACATGATTGGCGGTTTTAACAAATGGGCTGTTTAAAAACGCACTGTGCTCTCACAGTCATGCTTTTTAGTATTAGAAACTTTCCAAAAAATGTCCCTTATTGAATCAGATGGTGTTTAAACACACACGGTGTTGTGGTAAGTGAGACAGTGGCTTGTTTGTACCAAGTGCCAAAAAATAATGCCTTAATGGGGCAGATCCCTGCCTTTGTTTATACACACACATTAATGTCATAAGAAACAGTGGCTTGTTCTGCACAAGTGTTCAAAAAATATACGTTAATGGGGGCATGATGCCTGTCCGTATTTATACAAATATAAGAACAGCAGCCAATGATGTGATGCTTAACAGGTTTATTTGTTCTTTTGTCAATTCATATGCGGCAAAATATGTGTTACGTTTCGGCAAAGTATTGCCTTCATCAGACACTACATTAAAGAAAAGAAATACATAATATGTACATATTATATACATAGGACACATGATCAGTGGACGTACATGGTGAGAAAGTTAATCATACGCTGATAATAATTGCGGAACGACGTACTAAAAGGTGGCTAGGGTCAGGATGCCGTACCGTCCATACATCTATGGATTTCTTGTATCTAACAGATCTTGTAATATGGTAGCAGGTCACCAGCAGAAAGTATCACATGTTTGGATTGTGGTTAAGGAAAATACATGATAGCATATTTATACGGAGACGGTCCTTGTAATCGATGTAAGCATAGTACGGTATACATCTGTATAATAGACTGTTGTACAAACTGTGATAAAGGCACAAAAAGTAAAACCATCTGATTGCTGAATCCATAGTGGAGTTATTAAGAAATGGTGCAACTTACCAATGCCGCAGGCGGAGAGAGGAGATAGTAAGATAGGACGCAGGTTGAGGTGCCATGCAAGTAGCATGTTGCAGGTGAAGGATGGCGTCTGAGTAGGAGTAGCAGCAGGCAAGTTTATATTGCCGCGCGTAAACTGGAGAGGGAGGCGCGTCTAGGTACGTGCGCATAGCCGGAAGTGTGTGCGTGTCAGCTTGGACCGCACTCCACTTCCGGTCATGCGGACCCGCAAGATGAGTGAGAGAGATATCTACAGTGGACTTGCAAATATGCAGCAATGGTATAAATGATTCTTAATTGTATATATGGCGCTCGATTCTATGTGGGTAATATGTGTATTTAAGTACTTGGCAAAAATACTGGGCGATGAACCGGAAGTGGCTGCGTTCCAGAGTGGAGCGCAGTGTGTGTATATGTAACCAGGAAGTAGGAAGTACATGCGTTCCACAGTGGAACGCATGTTCTTATATCCATCAAAATGGTTGGTAGGGAAAATGTTATAGGTGATATTATGATAGAGTGAATGTTATTATGGAACAAGGAAGAAACACTGCTATCTGGACTAATAAGATATGGTCAGTAGATAATGAGAATTATATCAGTAAGGGTCAGTACTATAGTGCAATGATGCTATTGGAATACAATAGTGTAGGGATACAGATGATATAGAGAATGATAGAAACAGAGGTGGGGGGGGGGGGATAGGACAATGTGATGTACGGGGCCTATATCTATATTGGTGATAGTGGGAATAATAGATAAAGGGGTGGGGGAGATGGGAAATGTACGAGGCCTATATCTGTGTAAGTGTAAGAGGAAAATGACATATGGTACAGAGAAAAGGGAAAGAAGGAAAGAGAAAACAATTGAAAAGAAGTTTAATTACCAAGGCAAAAAGGATATAAAGCTACGGCATGGAAGTATTCTAACGGGCCTAGGGAAAAAAACGAGATCAGATGTTAGTATATGCCAATATCGTACAAGTAGTTACGTAAAACATTGAATTTCATATTCACGATTTAAGCCTTTGGGTGTTAAACTGTCCAGTTTGTGGATCCAAAATGCCTCCCTAATTTTGAGTAGACGAATACGGTCACCTCCCCTTCGAGGTGCAGGAACATGTTCTAATACCAGAAATTTAAGTTGGGAAATGTTGTGGCGCATTTCGTGGAAGTGGGCAGGGACGGGTAATAGTAGATTCTTATTGCGTATTCTAGATTTGTGTTGGCTGATGCGATCCCTGATCTTTTGTGTTGTTTCGCCAACATATATCAAGCCACAAGGACATTTCAACATGTAGACAACATGGTCTGAGTCACAGGTAAAAAAGTCCCGAATGGGTATAGATCTGCCTGTCTGTGGATGCGAGAAATTTGACCCCTTGATTATATGTGAACATTGCATACACCTCAGACATGGGAAGGTGCCTCTCTTACGAGTTTTGAGAAAAGTTTGTCTAAATTGTTGTATGTTAGACCCCTCGTCTGCATGAACTAGTAAGTCCCGTAGATTTTTGGGACGCCTGTTGCAAGGAAGCATAGGTTGTCCAAATTCCAGTACCATAGGGTATGCCTTACCCAGGATGGACCAATGCTTACGGATAATGTTCAATTCTTTCTGAGCAGAGGGATGGTATGTATGTATGAATGGGATGCGGGGGGCTTGAGGTAACATTTTTATCCTTTGTATGGTTTTCTTTTGTGTGATTGATTTAGGATAACCTCTTTCTAGAAATCTATTTTCCATCTCTTTCATGCGTATTTCTCTTGTAGGGGCATCCTGTACAATCCTCGTGATTCTGTGATATTGTGAATTAGGGAGCGATCTCTTAGTGTTTGGTGGATGGAAACTGGTGAAGTGTAAAAGGTTGTTGCGATCAGTGGATTTGCGGAAGAGGTCAGTCGTAAGTGTGCCAGAGTTATTACGTGTCACCGTAGTATCCAGGAAGTTGATGGTGAAATGGTCATAGTTGATAGTGAACCGTATTTATACACACAGAAGTGTTAATTGTCAGAAGAAACAGTGGCTTGTTTCAAAATTGAAAAAGCTTAGAAAAATTATCTCTTTTATTTGGGAGCAGCAGCAGTATAGTGTGGATGTGGAAAAGGTAAGTTGTGTAGGGGTATTGACTGGCAGCAACAGTAGCAGAAAACATGGAACAGACAAGGTATTAGATGTGCGTGTGGCAGTGTTGGAGTAGTAGTAGTATTGACTGCTGTGTAGTAGTGATGGTAGTGACAGTAGGAGTAGTGGCAGATAGCAGTAGTGAAATGAGGGGGCCACTGTCAGCAATGTTTTTTCATGGAGCCTTGCAGGTGGTGTTGTGAAAATCCTCGCAGATCCATACCTGATACATTTTTACAAAAGTGAAGTTTTGTACACTGGCTATGCACAACTTTGTGAAAACGCTGAAAACCCACTCTGAGATGATACTGGAAGCTGGAGAAGACAGTACAGTAAGAGAAAACAGGGCCAGTTCCGTCAGTGTTAGAATCTGCCTGCGCAGAAGTCCACTGGGTCAGGGAATACAGTATGTGCTGGGGAAAGGCCACAGTCATTTAGAAAATGACACAATTTAAAAAGAAATTGAAAAAAAAAATGGACAGCAAGGTTGTAGTATGAATGTTATACAGAAATGTTATACAGCAACATAACCGAATGAAATTTTGGTTAAATGTTTTGCCATATTTTCACTATGAGACAGTTTTACAGACACTTACCTGGCAAAAAGTCCAACTGATGGCATACAAAAGAATTCTATTTTTGGAAAAGAATTACCAAGGTGCTATGCCACTATGAACACCTGGCTAAAAGTCTGACAAATGGGATATGTCAAAAACTGTGTCTCATGTCATACAGAAGAATTTATTTTTAATTCGTTCAATTAAACAAATGCAATAAAAACAAATCAGACGACAATCAGATGTACATCTCTTGTAAGTTATTAAGTCAGTATACAAAATATGACATATATGAATTTGACTAGAATTGAGTGAATCGAAGCTGACGAAGTGGAATTCGATCCGAATTTGAGGAAAAATTTGATTCACAACGAATGCGAATTTCCTTGCGCTTTGAGGTAATGAATCGCAAATTTTAATGAATCGCAAATGAATCGCGTCTACATGTGTGAGGACATGGGGCAAGGAACTCTGGGAAGGTGGGATGACCCATAATGCCATACATGCAGCCAATCAGCAGCCAGCCAGCCCTGTGATGTCATAGTCCTAAAAAATACCAACAGCCATCTTGGATTCTGTCATTTACCAGCTTTCTGAGTGCAGGGAGAGACGTTGCAGGCACTAGGGAGAATGATACGGAAAACCTGAATGTGGCAAAAAAGCGATTTATAAGTACAGGGAGCGGATAGGGAGGAATCATTTAACAGAATCTTAGTGCAGGGAGAGAGGGCAGAACAGGCACTAGGGACAGTGATAGGGAAAACCTCATTGTGAAAAAAAAGCAATTTATAATTGCAGGGAAAGATTATTAGGAGATCCAAATAGCCATTATACAGCTTTGTCATTCCAGCAATTTGTTCTTGCGGTGCAAGTGCTATGTTGAAAATCCTTTAGTGGCTTATATCTGTGGAAAAAGAAAAATATATACGCAGCGTTTAGTGTCATATTTCAGTACTACAAGAGAAATATATACGCAGTTTACTTTTGCAGTTATTTGCGCTAAAAGTGTTTAGTGTCCTATTTCAGTAAAAAAAGAGAAATATAAACGCAGTTTACTTTTGCAGTTATTTGTGGTAAAAGTGTTTAGTGTCCTATTTCAGTACAAAAAGAGAAATATATACGCAGTTCACTTTTGCAGTTATTTGCACTAAAAGCGTTTAGTGTCATATTTCAGTACTACAAGAGAAATATATACACAGTTCACTTTTGCAGTTATTTGCGCTAAAATCGTTCAGTGTCGTATTTCAGTACTACAAGAGAAATATATATGCAGTTCACTTTTTCAGTTATTTGTGCTAAAAACATTTTGTGTGGTATTTTAGTACAAAAAGAGAAATATATACGCAGTTCACTTTTGCAGTTACTTGCCCTAAAAGTGTTTCATGGCGTATTTCAGTACAAAAAGAAAAATATATACGCAGTACACTTCTGCAGTTATATGTGGTGAAAGCGTTTAGTGGCGTATTTCAGTACTAGAAGAAAAATATATTCTCAGTTCACTTCTGCAGTTAAATGTGGTGAAAGAGTTTAGTGGCGTATTTCAGTACAAAAATAAAAATATATATGCAGTTCACTTCTGCTTCTGTTTGTGGTGAAAGCATTTAGTGGTGTATTTAATTTAAAAAAGAAAAATATATATGCAGTTCACTTCTGCAGTTATATGTGGTGAAAGCATTTCGTGGCCTATTTCAGTACAGAAAAAAAAAATATAAACATTTATTGTTGTAGTCATTTGCGGTGAAAATGTTTAGTGGCGTATTTCATTACAAAAAGAAAAATATATACGCAGTACACTTCTGCAGTTATATGTGGTGAAAGCATTTAGTGGCCTATTTCAGTGCAGAAAAAAATATATATACGCATTTCACTGTTGCAGTTATTTGTGGTGAAAGCGTTTAGTGGCGTATTTCATTACAAAAAGAAAAATATATAAGCAGTACACTTCTGCAGTTATATGTGGTGAAAGTGGCCTATTTCAGTACAGAAAGGAAAATATATACGCATTTCACTGTTGCAGTTATTTGTGGTGAAAGCGTTTAGTAGCGTATTTCATTACAAAAAGAAAAATATATATGCAGTTCACTTCTGCAGTTATATGTGGTGAAAGCGTTTAGTGGCGTATTTCAGTACACAAAGAAAAATATATTCTTAGTTCACTTCTGCAGTTATTTGTGGTGAAATTGTTTAGTGGCGTATTTTATTTCAAAAAGAAAAATATATACGCAGTTCACTTCGGCAGTTATATGTGGTGAAAGCATTTAGTGGCGTAATTCAGTAAGAGAAGAAAAATATATTCTTAGTTCACTTCTGCAGTTATATGTGGTAAAAGTATTTAGTGGCCTATTTCAGTACAGAAAAAAATATATAAACATTTAATTGTTGTAGTCATTTGTGGTGAAAACGTTTAGTGTTGTATTTCATTACAAAAAGAAAAATATATACGCAGTTCACTTCGGCAGTTATATGTGGTGAAAGCGTTTAGTGGCGTATTTAATTTCAAAAAGAAAAATATATACGCAGTTCACTTCGGCAGTTATATGTGGTGAAAGCGTTTAGTGGCGTATTTAATTTCAAAAAGAAAAATATATACGCAGTTCACTTCTGCAGCTATATGTGGTAAAAGCATTCAGTGGCCTATTTCAGTACAGAAAGGATAATATATACGCATTTCACTGTTGCAGTTATTTGTAGTGAAAGCGTTTTGCTTTTATTATTGACATTTTCTACTGTGGTGTTTGTGTATGTCATTACCAGTAAGGGTTACATTTTCCTTCCTGGATGGTGGTGGTTTTTTCTCCACTCAACTAATTGAACTGAGGTTGACACCTGTGAACCATGTGACTGGCTCCAGTCGGCCGATTGGAGGACACATGGTATATACAGGGTCGCATTAAGTTCAATGGTGTTCATGAGTTAGGACCGTTATGTTTCTTAAGGTCTGAAACGCGTTGTTCGTTGAGTCTATTCCTGTATCTGAAGATTTTAACCTGATGGAATAAATTAGCAACTTTTAAGAAGCTGGATTTTCCTGTTTTCTCATTTGAAGTTCCACAGTCCAGTCCAGACTGCATCCGTGCTTCTTTGCTAGTCACTACAGGTGAGAGCTGCTTCTGTTGGTTTGCCCGTGAGTCGGTTTTGGACTGCGTGCTCCACCTGCTGACACATTGATTATCCAAGGTTTATTATCTTCGTGTGGTCCGGCTATGGCATATGGGGCACTAAGATCCTTTGATGAAATAATGGATCGTGTGCTGAAAATGGACGCTATTTTTAATATGCCGAGTCATGATTCACAGGAAACATTGGACATAAAAATTACCATGACTACACTGGAAAAGTTATTAACAAAAGAAATGAGAACGTGGTGGGACTTTACATCCCTGCAAAAATATGTGGAAAAGGGGATGGTCCCGCGCGGATTGAGAATCCGTAAGAAACCCACGGTCAATTAGTCTGAAAGTTTTATGAAGGAGTGGGAGGAGGTACTGACGAATTGTTCGATCCATTTGATGCAACTGATTATAAAATACGAGCATGAAAAGCTATCAGAATACCAGGAGGATATAAAAAAGACGCAAGACCTCCTGCGTCCCTTTAAAGAAAAAAACGGTTTTCATTGAGTTGGATGAAAAGCTGAAAAATAATCTGATTAAATTAGAGGAACATCTTACAGAATTTAAACAGAGTAAATTCTCTCGTGACTTGATGGATTACAAAACCAATACGGTTTATTCCTGGCCAGAGGCCAGGCAGGAAACACCCCGCTCTATATTAAAGAAAAAGTCACGATTCAAACATAATCGTGCACGCAGAGTTTCCTTTAGTTCCACTGAAATGGAGTCTTCAGATTCGGCTAATGACACAGGAACCGCTACTGCACGGGACTGCTCCAATTCTGTCCTGAGTGAATCGCAACCTAAGAAAGCTGGTTCAAAAAATGGCGAGCGGGTCGAAAGCACAGGAATAAGTCGAAGATACCCGTCGCGATACAAACGGAACTAAGGGACATACGTGAAATACAGGTTGTTAACCTTTCGGCTATTATTTTATCAGAGGATATTGTGAAAGTCTTGGGAAGGGGTCTTTCTTTTTCTCCAACGTGTCATTTTGACCTGTATAACACTATTATTGATGTAAACAGATTAGCTAGAAATATGACTGTGAAAAAACATTTCTGAATGAAAAGAATGGGGATAATGGGCATCAAACTGTGCAGTCTCACAATTTTGATGACATACATTATTCTATGGGGTTTGAGGAATTGACACACATCTCCAATCTACAACATCTCAGGTGTGAATTGGAGCCTGAGAGGTGTGTCAATTCCTCAGCGAACTTTAAAATCACTAATAAGGATTTCTATCCTGTCCAATCCAGATCCTTGGCACTTAATAGGTTCCAGGATCTTGTTGGTAAGGATTTATGTGATCTGCACAGGAATATGTCCAGTCGAGAGTTTTTGGGTGGCATGTATGACAATATGTCTAAGAATGAAATTAGTGCTTTAAAAAGCTTCATGCATAACTCAAATGTGGTGGTCAAAAAGGTTGATAAGGGGGGTGCGGTTGTGGTGCTTGACAAGGAGGTGTATTATTCCCAGATCGTGGGCTTGCTTAGTGACCAATCTACCTACCTTTTTCTTGCCCACAACCCACTCCCTTTATAGTATCAAAAGTCACTCCAGAGTATCTTGCAGAAAGGCTTATCCCATGGTTTCATCAATGAGAAAGAATTGGAGTTTATCATTATCAAACACCCGATTGTTGCGATCTTCCATCCCCTGCCTAAAATTCATAAACCGGGTTTCCCCCCACCCATGAGACCCATTGTGGCTGGCATTGGCTCATATGCTGAGCGGTTCTGTGGGTGGGTTGATTCCTACTTCAGCCTCTGATTATTCAAATCCCAGGTTTCATTAGGGAAAGCAGGAGAGTTTTGCAAACCTTTTCTGATTTTAGGTGGCAAGATGGCTTTATTTGGATTACAGCCGATGTGGCCTCTTTATATACAGTTGTGTTCAAAATTATTCAACCCCCACTGAAATTGAGTGTTTTGGCCAGTTTGACATTGATTTTGATCATTTCAGTCATCTTGTTTACAATTAAATCAAAGAGGCACTTGTAAGTCAGACAAATATAACATAACATTTATAATGAAATAACCACAAATGTCTTTTCTGTGCTCACATCATTATCAGTTTTATTCAACCCCCAAGTGACATTCAATCTTAGTACTTAGTACAACATCCTTTTCCAGTTATAACAGCTTTTAAACGTGAAGCATAGCTTGACACAAGTGTCTTTCAGCGATCTACGGGTATCTTCGCCCACTCTTCATGGGCAAAAGCCTCCAGTTCAGTCACATTCTTAGGCTTGCGCGCTGCAACTGCTTTCTTTAAGTCCCACCAGAGGCTCTCAATCGGATTTAAGTCTGGTGACTGCGATGGCCACTTCAAAATGTTCCAGCCTTTATTCTGCAACCATGCTCTAGTGGACTTGGAGGTATGCTTGGGATCATTGTCCTGTTGAAAGGTCCAACGTCTCCCAAGCCTCAGGTTTGTGACGGACTGCATCACATTTTCATCCAATATTTCCTGGTACTGAAGAGAATTCATGGTACCTTGCACACGCTGAAGCTTCCCTGTACCTGTAGAAGCATAACAGCCCCAAAGCATGATTGACCCCCCCGCCATGCTTCACAGTATGCAAGGTGTTCTTTTCTTCATAGGCCTTGTTCTTCCTCCTCCAAACATAGCGTTGATCCATGGGCCCAAACAGTTCTAATTTTGTTTCATCAGTCCACAGAACACTATCCCAAAACTTTTGTGGTTTGTCCACATGACTTTTGGCATACTGCAGTCGACTCTTCTTATTCTTTGGAGACAGCAAGGGGGTGCGCCTGGGAATTCTGGCATGGAGGCCTTCATTACGCAGTGTGCGCCTTATTGTCTGAGCTGAAACTTCAGTACCCGCATCTGACAAATCTTTTTTCAGTTCCTCAGCAGTCACACGGGGACTTTTCTCAACTTTGCGCTTCAGGTAGCGCACAGCAGTCGAAGTCAGCATCTTCTTTCTGCCACGACCAGGTAGCGTTTCACCAGTGCCCTTTGCCTTGAATTTGTGAATGATGCTTCCTATGGTGTCTCTTGGTATGTTTAACATCTTTGCAATCTTCTTATAGCCATTGCCCTTCCTGTGAAGAGAAATCACCTCTTCTCTTGTCTTCCTGGACCATTCTCTTGACTTCACCATGTTTGTAAACACACCAGTAAATGTCTAGAAGGAGCTGAGTATCACAGTCATTTTACATCTGCCTAATTGGGTCTTATTATGCTTCATTGCTGCTCCTTGACATCCACAGGTGTTTTCAATACCTGATCGAAAACACTTGAATGAACCTCTGTTCTTAAGGCTCCATTCACACGACCGTATGTTGTCCGCAAAAAAACGGATCCGTGTCCGCAAAAAAACGGATTGCATTCAGTCTTTTTGCTGATCCATAGACTTCAATAGGACATGGCCCTATTGAAGTCTATGGATCAGCAAAAAAACGGACACGGATCCGTTTTTTTGCGGACACGGATCCGTTTTTTTGCGGACAACATACGGTCGTGTGAATGGAGCCTAAGAGTGGTAGTCTTTTAGGGGTTGATTAATTGTGTCAATGAAGAAATCACAAAAAAAACATTTAATACTGTATTACAAAAACAATTGATGTCATTTTAGTTGCATTTGGTTCTTTAAAAAGTCCTTGTAAGATTTCATTCTGAACACAATTACAAATGTACACTAAATTCCCTAAAACCCTTTACAGCATTGGGGGTTGAATAATTTTGAACACAACTGTACCAACATACCACACCAGCAGGCTGTCACGGCCCTTCGATGGTTCCTGCAGACGTATAGCAATTATACATTGTCACTCCGAGAAATTTCTGTGTATTGCAGTGGATTTTCTGCTAAAGCACAATTTTTTTAAGTTTAGTGATGAGTACTATTTACAGGTTTCCGGAGTGTCAATGGGAGCAAAATTCTCCCCATCTATAGCCAACATATAAATGGCCTGGTGGGAGAAGGATTTTCTGTTCAGTGATAATAATCCGTTTGCAGGTTGAGGTTGAGACCTGTGAACCATGTGACTGGCTCCAGTCGGCCGATTGGAGGACACATGGTATATACAGGGTCGCATTAAGTTCAATGGTGTTCATGAGTAAGGACCGTAATGTTTCCTAAGGTCTGAAACACGTTGTTCGTTGAGTCTATTCCTGTATCTGAAGATTTTAACCTGATGGAATAAATTTGCAACTTTTAAGAAGCTGGATTTTCCTGTTTTCTCATTTGAAGTTCCACAGTCCAGTCCAGACTGCATCCGTGCTTCTTTGCTAGTCACTACAGGTGAGAGCTGCTTTTGTTGGTTTGCCCGTGAAAAAGAAAAGTATATACGCACTTTAGTGGTGCAGTTATTTGTGGTGAAAGAGTTTAGTGGCCTATTTCACTACAAAAAGAAAAATATATTTGTCGCTTTTAGGTGCGTTTTAATTTGATTTTAATTTATTTAGTTCAGCTAAAAGTATGTCAGACAGAGAAGTGTCAGGCCATGAACAGAGGAGTGGCAGAGGCCTAAATGTTTCTGGCGTGGGCAGAGGTCGCAGCAGAGTAAGTGAGTGTGGCAGCAGAATTTGCAGCGATATGCCTGAACTCCCGCTGTCATCTAGAGGTCGTGTCTTGACCAGCAACCCAGTCAACGTCAATATATGCAGCATCACAATAAAGTGGCCTGGGAGAACCGTGGCTCCGATGTGGTGGTCCAGCCAGTTTCAGGCAGTCAAGACTCCACCACCTCAGCCGAAGGGAGCTGTCTGTCATTCCCATCTTCTGCTGGTCCTGACGCTCCTGCTCCTCTTCCTTCTCCTCGTCAGTCATTCCGTCAGCAATCGATCACCGAAGCAGTATGCGTGCACGCATCCAACAGCACAGAAGCTGAATGTGCCCCAAAGTTGCTGGTGCTTGAGTCCCTCCCTTTCCAACTGGTGGACTCTGCACCTTTCATAGAACTGGTGGCCTGTGCCGAGCCGAGGTGTAGAGTCCCAAGCCATCATTTCTTTGTGAAAAAGGCAGTACCAGCCCTGCACAAATATGTAGAACAGAAGGTGGGCCAGTCCTTGAGAGCCTGTCGGTGTCTGCCAAAGTGCACAGCAGCACCGACCCGTGGAGCTGTAACTATGGTCAGGGACAATACATGTCCTATACGGCCCTCTGGGTGAATGTGGTTCCTGCCCAGCCACACAAGAAACTTGGCCAGGTCACGCCGCTTCCGCCTCCACGTTCTCACGTCGTTGGTCCTGCGACAATGTCCGCCTCTTCCTACTCACCCTCCACCGTGTCCTCAGCCTCCACTGCAGGGACAAGTAAGAGTGCCCCTCTAGCATACCACATGTGCAGGATGTCGCTGCTCACCTTGCCCAGTTGGAGTCGACGAGGTGATAGCAAGAAAGATGTTTGCTGCTTGACATAGTTGAGCAACTTCTTGCCAGTGTGGCTTCTCTCTCCCAGGCTGATCAGATCCAACACTGTGTGGCAAAGATTGACTTGACACATGTGATAGGATGGTGAGATAATGTTAGCAATGTTGTTCCCTTCTTCTGTTGCGGATGGCACTGTGTCGAAGGAGGAGGAAGTGGAGGAAGCAGATAAGTGCTTGATGTGGGAGCCAACCCCATGATAAGGTAGGAGGCCTATCAGACCCATCGCTCCTGAGCGTATAATCCAGCTAGTTTCTTTTTTCAGTAATAGGCGCTGTCTATCGCCTCCTTGTGGGGGATTTTGGACAATTTCAATACCTGCAAAGCTCAATGTCTTGCTATCTCCATTATGTACTGCCCTCACATGCTCTAGAAAATCAGATGATCCCTCCACGGGTCGGATTGTGGGAGGGTCTGGACTGAGTGGTCAGAAAACCATCAGAAGGAGAAACATCAGAAGGAGTAGAGGAAAGAAGGAAAATAAGTACAAAACAAGGTTACAAAAGAAAGCAGGTCTCTTGGAGAAGATAGTAGAAGAAGACAAGGAGCATGGGGAATATGATAATGTGTTGAATCTAACTGGCTACGAGCTGCAGCAGATTGTGTAAAAGTCCTTGGTAAGGGACTTAACTACAGCCTGGTGGAACAATTCGACCCTGGGACCTTTGAGATAGACCTGTTTAAAGTGGTTAGGATTAGAAAACTTAATCTGAATAGATTGGTTAATAATGTACCGGACACATATACAGATAGAAAGGAAAATAAAGAGTGTGATATTCCAGCTAGTATAGGCCCGTTGGGTTTTAGTGTATCAGCAGGGTTTAATGAAACAGAAGTTTCATGTTTGGAGTTGATAACAGGCCTGGAATTGTCTACAGTTCCTCCAACTGTACCCACAGCTGAACATGTGAAATAGGAGAGAGTGAAACTGGATCGCACATCCTCAATACTATACTTTTATCTAGTAACTGCTTCTCAGCATAATTAACATGACTTCTCAGCGCAATTTATCGTATACCTACCCCTATATACATGAGGCATTAGTATACAATTTGATCAAAAAGCATAGGCCCACTCACCACAACAAGGTTGCCTCCTTGAGTGGGAACCTACTCTGACTTTGGCGCAGTGCTGCGCGGTGACCACCAACGCCGTGGAACTGCACCAACAGGTTTGTAGAATCTTTCCTTTTTTTTCCTCTGGTATCAGCACTCCTCCCCATTCTGCCCAGGTGATTTAATTAGCAAGAGACTGCCTGTCCTAAAGTATGTACCATCTTATCTTGAGGATACAGGGGACATACTTTCGGTCCTAAGGTCATTGGAAAGACCATTAGGTGCCTGTGCGATAGATTCAGGGAACATGTTAATTCCATAGCAACAGGAAAAGGTTGTTCCAGACCTATAGAGCATGTGAGGGCAGTCCATAATGGAGATAGCAAGACATTGGCCATGATTTATTATACCTTCACTCCAGAATTCTGGCATTAAAAAGTCCCAAAATAGGGCATTTGCGACTCATTTGAGCATAATTTGCGACTTTTTTACATGTGTACACCACTCACTCCAGTTTTGTAAAAATGGGCGTGGTTAGCCATGTGAATAAGTTTCACTCCAGATTTATTATTGGGAATTTTTAAAAAAGTCGCAAAAAAGTCCCAATTTCACTCCAGTGAGGACCATGCTTATCTTATGGGACTTTTTAATAGAACATGCAACTTTTTTGTAAATATGTGCGACTTTTGTAAAGCCGTTTACTGAAGGATGAACTGCTGCCATCAAACCACATTTATCACAGTATTAAAATTGTCCAAAATCCCCCACAAGGAGGCGATAGACATCGCCTATTACTGAGAAAAGAAGCTAGCTGGAATATACGCTCAGGAGCGATGGGTCTGTTAGGCCTAAACGATAAAAATGACATGAGTGTGTTTTTATAAAATAGGATATTTGTCTTTGTTCTTTATTGTTTGTGTCTGTATTATTTGTCTATTTGAATTTGCATTAGAATATGTATACCGGATCTATCTTTGGAGGAATTTGTTAACTCCGCCCAGATGACCCGGAACATAAAAGTTGACGTGTGTACGTCAGCGCGGTAGTGGCCTGAGGAAGCGCTGCGGCGCGAAACGGCCGTCGCCACATAGTTTGCCTGCAGCGAGTAGTTCGCCCTATGCCTTTTATGCTTTTATTCGGGGAATAAAGAATGTTTCTTCACATTCCAGTGAGTGCCTCCCGATCTTTCTACATACTTGTTCATACTCAAAGGACTGTGTGGGTAGAGCACTGCCAGCAGTGAGGCATCTTCGAAGTTCGGTCACGGCCGACTTTGGTTGGTCGTTTGCAGAGGAAGTTGAGCAGCGCCACCCCGTCTGTGCTCTTGCTTTATTATTATATTCCATTATAGATGACTCACGATGGAGCAGTCTTAGCAAGTGAAGAAAAAGGTGACGAAGATGATGATGATAAAGATTCTTTATTGCTTGGGGATGTGGTTTGACTGCCACAAAGAGGACCAAGAGAAGAAGGACAAAGGACAGAGTTTTCTTATTGGGAATGCTGGCTAGTTGATCTTTCACACTGGAGTGATTTTGTGTGCCGCCTTGTGCAGAAAAAGCGCCATACGGTAATTGCTCTCACAGAGCTATAGGCAGCCAAGCTAGGCTTAGGTATGGCACATTTTGGGCCTAACCCACCTACAGTGTCAGCCGCATTACCAGATCCTGAGGCAGACGTGGCCCTGGCAGTTCTTTGGAAGGAACATGGAATCTGCTCTTTATTGCTGCCCCTTCTCCACTGATGTTGCCTCCTCCTCAGCACCCTGAACCAGCTCCCAGGTCCTGGTTAGCACACAATCGTCATCGGAGTCCTCACCTTTCCTGCCACTTTTATCAGACTGTAAGATATCATGGTTGGCTCCTGGGCCCCCCTGCCCTGCTCTGCGTTTTTTCCCAACTGCCACTGTCGCTGCTTCCACTGCCAATGCCATGGCTATGGTTGCCACTATTACCACCAACAGGTATACAAGGGGTCACCAGCCTCCGCCCCAATCTCTTCCTCAGGGCAGCCCAAATGGTGAAAACTCTTATACAAGTCATCAACAAGAAGACTGTCTTGACTATCTGCCATAGGGTGTGGTGGGGTTTTCTTGTCACTTCGTAGGAAAAAGGAAGGCACCCCACTAGGAAGGAAGAACATTTTTCAATTTCAATGCAATAATGCAGAATATAGGTAATCGGTACACCAATACACGGACTAGGATAACAATTTACCTATCAGCGTTAACAAGATATTAAGGGTCAGGTCTCAATTGTTTGTTGTTTTGGACTTCAATTGGTTAAATTTAACTAAACCAGCATATATACGTAATTACTACAGCAATACTGTAAGAAACTTACCTGTCCGGGTTCCAGCGGCGTGATCCTCAGTCTTGGTGTGGCCCCCTGGTGACATTACAACATCCTTAGCAACAGGATGCAATGCTCTATTTATCTCTTCAGCGGGCGTGTGGTGAGGGAGATTAGCAGTGGGATGATTGCTCAGCTGCTTTATTACTAAGTACAGAGTCTCGGACCTATCAGGTTCTGATACAGGAACTCAGTGCTCTATTTAAACCCTGTCCTGGCCACTCACTAGTGCAACTGATAGTCTCTGACTCACTAGCTGTGTTCCTGGTTCCTTGTTCCTATGCTTATTGGATTGCTTATTCCTCTGACCCCGGCTTGTCTTCTGACCACTCTCTGTGTCCCTTTTGATACTACGTTGTCCATCTGGTTTTGATCTCAGCTTGTCTCCTGATTACTTTCTGTCTCTGCTAGCGTGTTTATCTGTCTTTTGTTGTTTGTCCATCTCTACACTTAAATAGCACAGGAACCGACCACCAGTTGTGGTCTAGCTATCTAGAGCTTGTACTGCAAGTAGGGAGGGAAAGCGGGCTGGGTTCTAGCCTTAGGGCTTATTGCCCTTGTCTGTCCCCACCTACAGCCATAACAAATACACAGGGTAGGGCAGCAATCTACCTGTGAGTGTTAACATTAAATTGAGCTTGAGGATTGGCCCTTAATTCCTTAATACATACATGTACGGCATTATGTGCCTGCAGTTGTATGGAGCGGGCTGCTGCAGTGAATACAGTGAGCAGTATCATACAGCAGGCACCCGGCCTCAATTATGGGGAATAGCGGTCCTGCCGAACCCAGTCATTTAACTCCTCAGATGCCATGATCATTGCTGATCGCGGCAACTGTGGAGTTAGGCAGAGGGATGTGGCTCCCTCTGCCTTCCAATTGGAGCCCCTACAGTGAAATTGGAGGGCTCCAGTAGGTTACCGTGGCAGCCTGGACACTGTTGAAGTCTTCCAGGCCTGCCATGGGAAACTCCCTGCTGAACTATGCACAAGGCATAGCTCCGCATGGACAGTGTAAAAAATCCTTTTCACCCTAATAGATCTCTATTAGGGTGAATAGGACCAGGGATCAAAAGTTCCCAGGTTCTAGCCACCTAAGGGGGCTGATAGTTAAAAAAGTTTAAATAAGTTTAAAAAAAATAAAAAGACCAAAATATTAAAGGTTCTAATTACCCCCCTTTCCCAATTTTACATATAAAAATATATAAACAATTACAAAATAAACACATTAGGTATCGCTGTGTCAAAAAATGTCATAATTATTAACGCTGTAAAAGAAAAATGGAAATCGCGATTCACCATTTTTTAGTCATTTTGTTTTCCCAAAGAATTTGAATAATAGTTATCAAAAAGTCATACATACCACAAAATGGCACAAATAAAAACTACTGTTGCCTACACAAAAAACAAGCTCTCATACAGCTCTGTAGACTATAATGTTAAAAAGTTATGACTGTCAGAATATAGCGATGCAAATAAAATTTTGATTTTTTTCAAATGTTTCTTTTTTTTTTAAAGTAATTAAACAAAATGAAAACTAAAAAAGTTTGGTATTGCTGTAATTGTATTGATCTGTATTTTTGGCACACAGTGAACGCAGTGCTGTCAAAACCCCCAAAATCTTGTTGGTGGAATTGTGTTTTTTTTGTTCAATCTTACCTCACAAATAATTATTTTCCTATTTTCAATACAAGACATGTCCCGCAATAAATAAACCCTCATATGGATGTGAACAGAAAAAAAAAATAATTATGGCTACTGGAACTTGGGGAGGAAAAATAAAAAATGTAAAAATAAAAAAATAGGCTCCATCTGTTAACATTCATTTATTTCTCCACATGGTTGAAACTTTATATTTTTAAACCAGCATATAGGTGATCAGTACTAGTTCACCAAACTACTTCCCTGTGAGTGATAATGACAAATATATTGGAAACATGCTTGTGAACACAGAAATAAAGATATTTTTGTGTTCTGGCCTGTGTATTTGTGTTAATCACTTATATGCTGGTTTAATTATATTGAACAAGTCCCAAAAAGTAATATTTAAACTGTGTGGAGAAATAAATGAACATTAACGGATGACTAAAGGGGTTGTACACTTTTTAATATTGATGACTTATCCTCAGGATATGTCAACCATATCAGATCGGCGGGGTCCCCCTCTGATCAGCTGTTTGAGGAGACGGCAGTGCTCAAACAAGTGCTGCCTTCTCTGCTCTGTTTACTTTCTCTGTCTGTTCAAGTGAATACTACAGAGTGTACAACTCCTTTAGGGGCCTAGCCTCACACTCAATTTCACATTAACACTTACAGGCAGATTGCTACCTTAGTCTGTGTATTGCTGTAGTGATCATTAAATTGTGGTTTCGTTAAATTGAACAAGTCCCAAAAAATATATATGATTTCAACTGTGTGGTAACTGAATATATGGAAATGCACATTGAGGCCTGACCCTCAGTATCGTGTTAAGGGCTTGTGCACACAAATGTATTTTCTTTCCATGTTCGTTAAATCTTTTTTGCGGACCATATGCGGAACCATTCATTTCAATAGGACCACAAAAAAAAAAACTGAAGTTACTCAGTGTGCTTTCCGTTTCTGTATGTCCGTCCGCAAAAAATTGAACATTTCATATTATTGTCCGCAATATGGACAAGGATAGTACTGTTTTATTAGGGGCCAGCTGTTGCGTTATGAGAAATACGGCATGTACACGGACGTCATCTGTATTTTTTGCAGATCTGTTTTTTGCAGACTGCAAAATACCTACTGTCATGTTCATGAGCCCTAACACTCACAGATAAATTGTTACCCTAGTGTCTATTGGTGTACTTAATCACCTATATGCTGGCTTAATTATTCAATAAACCCCCCCCCCCCCCAAAAAAAAAAAAAAAAAGGAACTGAACTGTGCGTGTGGATAATAAGATAATTAACGGATTTAGCCCTAATATTTTGTTCTCAATCAATGGTGTATACATTAAATTAAAAATGTGAAATATCCTGACACAGAGTTCTCACTAGTATTCTAAGTGCTATGCTAGATTGATAGTAGAACAATGTGTTGGTACAGCTGTTGCTTCCTCCACCCCCCACCCACCCCCTCCACAAAAAGGATTTCTGTGAAAATTGGAAAAAAAATTTAAGTATTTCCTTGCAGTTTGCTGCTTTTCAGGTTTGCAGCAGCTGCTTTTCTGCTAGGAGGCACAGGGGCCACAGCTGCTCACTCCTTCCTCTGATATCTTCCCTGCTTTTGCCTATTCTACACACACATAATTCTTCTTCTTTGTAATTGTAGTTTTTCCCTTCACTCTCCCTGGCAATAGAATAAGAACAAGCTTGATTGATTGATAAGACCCAACCACCCTCATACACAGCCCAGCATAGAAAGGCATTCTACTTCTTCTCCTAGGGCACCTCTCTGCTTGCTGCAACATTGCTTGGCTCATCCAGGCTGTCTGTCAGCCAGGGAGCCAATCAGAGCAAGCCCTCCTCCATACATTTCCTGAGGGTCATGTGAGTCCCATCTGAGGGTCATCTTCTTCGTCCCTAGTTCTTTTTTCCAGCTGACATTACACATCGTTTTAGTGTGTACATCAGAAATGAACCTGAAAATATTCGAGTTCGTCTGCCGTCTAAAATATAACATAGTTCGGACTAAACTTGGTTCGCTCATCCTTACAATATAAATATATAGTTATGAATATAAAACCCTAGCAAGTTATCTAGTGTTAAATGCATTAGAATAAAGGAAATTACAGTTAAGTTTTTTTGGGGAGGAAATCATTTTATTCAGGAAATGGACCACAAAGAATTAATAAAAAAAACAAGCTATAATCAACTCACTGATTCCTGGCCACTGCTGTCCTGATGCTGGTCTAGTCCACTCTGCCTTCTGTTATAGTGGTAGCTTGCAGCCCCCACTGTCCTGCTTACCTAGCCCAGTGTCTCAGACCCACATCCAGTTGTCTTCTTCCTGGTGGATCCAATCACCTGGTCTGCTCTGTTCCTCCATGTAATCTGTAGCCTGCTTGCCTGAAAGGCATCTCCTGTTCTTCCTGTAGGGGGCACTTGCTCCCTCCAGATTCACCAGCCAATGGCTGGCAACCTTAGGGTACTTAAAGCACCTTCCCCTGGGGGAGAGTGCCTGAGCAATTGGTGCCCTAGTGTGCTAGTATCCTGCAAAGGTGTCTGTTCTGTTGTCTGCCGTGTACTGACTTTCTGACAATTTACTGGATTCTGATCCTCCTCTGCCTTATGTAACAAGTGCATGACCTCTGTATTGACCCTTCACTGCCTGCCCTTACCTCAGACCATTTACTGAATAGCATGTACTCTACCTGTCCTGATCTCAGCCTGTCCCTGGCTATGGTTCTGCTTGACCCCTTGGAGCCTTGCTTTGGTGTTTCTGACTCCGGTGGCTTAGCTGTCATTCACGCAGAGACTACTCCAGGAGGTAGCAGTCTGGGGTTTCCCCTGCGGTGAAGTCCAGAACCCTGTACAGTGGTTTAGGTGTGAAAACCAGAGGAATGCCAGGATAATGCCCTTACAATTAGTCCAATGTCACATCTCTTGGTTATTGACACAAATAGGTTGGTGTGGGACAGCACCATCAGCGGCCAGGTGGCCGATAGTCCAAGATGTGGCGGTGCACGCGATGTTAGGTCCTGACCTGAAGGACCTCTCCTATGGATACAGATGAAAAAAGATCGCAGCACTCCGAAGTCTTCTAATATTCAAGGTTTATTCCACCACGTGAGATGCGACGTTTCGACCCGGTGGGGGTCTTTATCAAGCATAAAATACATCCAGAGTGCAACACATATATATACACATATACCAATAACCCCATTAGTCAAATGACACACCCCCTAAGGGGGTACCCACCCCTGTCAGGTGATCCCCCGAGAGAACACAAAGGGACAAGTCATCTGAATTATATAAAAAAATGCTTCAGATATATGTTGTGCAAAAAGTCCATCCTTAGCTTCAAAGATTCATATGCATTAAAGAATAATACTCTTAACAATGGTCAGGAACATACCCAATACGAATGAAGTAGCATGTGCTGTGACGTCACCGGCTGAGGCATCCAGGCGGTCCTTAGTAACGGCAGACGCGGGAAGTCCAGTGCCGTACGTTGATATGTGAAATCGGGAACTGCGCATGTTCAGATGACGTAATGGTCATGTGATCTAGTCACATGACCGCGACTGATAGTCATGGCAACGGCCGACGCAGAGGTTGAACGCTGGTGGCGAGCATTCATGCGTGTAACAGGAAACTCTGTTTGGAGTGGTGACGTCCTGATCGCATGATCGCCACAGTAATGTTGATATATTCCATCAATGTCAGGTTCCTATAACTGTCCGCTGTGGTAGACCAGTCCCTAAATAATCTCTCAACAAATATGGCAAAGGTAGAAGCATTAACCGGTGGTCCCATGTGGTATCAATACTGATTGATCACAGAGGCATTTCAAGACCATAATAAGGCATCCAAACTCATCATCGTAAACCGATATGTCTGAATGTCCCCAGAAGGAACTTTACCCGTGGGATCACAGGATCTGAACACAGGTCAGGATAATCCATCTCAGGAAACCATTTATCCAGTGTGGAGATGGTGGGGACCCTTATCCAAACCCCAGGTATGGAACAGCACCATGTTGAGCGGTGCCTATTAACGACTCACAATTCAGCCAACAGTCATACTCTTAAAAGCCAAAACAGGCGGTAAAGTGTAATACCTGCCTGTCAGTATGGCTCTAGTTATCATACATAGGGGGTACATTGGTTATTGACACAGTGATTGTACACTCAAAGCCATAATAAATTCTCTTCTGGTTCCAGCTTGACATGACAGAAATGCCAGGAAATGCTCACCGGTATGCCCAGTTTTTGGCTTAGTGGGCTTTTCCTTGCAACTCTGCTCAGGCGGCACAGGCGCAAATGACAAAATCTTAGAAGCCAGAAAGTATTTAGCCAAAAAACACAGGAAGTGAGGAGCAGAGGAGGCTGGACCAGTGTTAAAAAAGTAGTGGTGGGGGATTTGTGCTTGTGGTTTATTTTTTATTTGTAGTCCTAATGAAATAAATTGACCACTGGGTGGTGTCATTTGTCAAAAGGGTGTATCTCTACACAGTGAGATAATATTAGCACTCATTGAACAGTTTCACATTGTGTAGGGACACAGTCCCATTGACAAGTGGAATGCTAATACCCAGTTGTCAGTTTATTGATACATTTCCAGGAGAAATAACATAAGTAGAGTAGAATTTCTCCAGCAGTGTTCTTTCATGAGAAATACAAATAATTACTAAGATATATCAGGAGAGATATCAAGTTCTCTTTTTAATGGGATGCACATTTCACCTTCAGAATGTAATTATGTGTGTTTTTGTTTTCATATTTTCTCACATCATATTCCTTGCATGGAAATCACCTTTTTACAGCATACAAACAAATCATAATAGAACATTTGTGACCCACTAAAAGACTTATTTTTGAGTAAATCTACTAGATTTATGCTAAACTTAATTTCACGCAGCAAGGTTTTAATGGTAAATAAAGGATGAAGGAAAGTAACCGTTTAAATAGCTGCTTGGCTTGAATGAACATTTATATTTTTGCAGATGCAGCTATTTTTTGCGTTGAGTGGTTTTAAGAAACCATAGTGTCATATCCTTGGTCCATTTTCAAGATTAAAAAATTACAGTTCAGGGACCAGGTTGAACAGATTTGGATCAATGCACTGTACAGCTGCAGTATATTGCTTGTCTGAAGATTATAAGACATTAGAAAAATATAAGGAAACAGCAGTAAAATGGAAGCGATAAGAAATGTAAGCATGACATGTATGGAAAAAAAATCTACTGGCCATCTGGCAGTTACAGATACAGAACCTTTCGGTAAGGCTGTACTGAAGGGAATATATCAAGTGGTGGAAATTTATTAAATGCAAATATCAGAATAGACAAACATTCACTTCTTGGTTTCCTTCATCTCTTACCGATTGTCCCAGTGGCCCACCTTCAGTTCACTGAATAAGAAAACCGATATTAGTGGCCATAATTACAAAGATTTAATAATATAAAGCTAGAAACTTTTAAGGGTACTAATTGTGTGATGTCTGTAGTTGCATACCCAACCAAAATGTACAGTTGGTAGCAGGAGATACAACATCAGAAGGGGTAGTTTGGTTATCACATGACACCTGAGACCTCTCTTGCAGCTGAGTTGCATTATGACATAGTAGGTCATATAGAGGTCTCTGAGGTCTCCCCTTGACATCCCTCTCTATTAGCTAAAAAAAAAATTTCTCCCAGGCTATGAGCTCTGCTCTGCGATTGGACAGCGCTACAGCCTGGGAGAAGAAGATGCCCAGGTCAAAAAGGGCAGACTCCTCCCAGTAGAACCAAGTCACCGAAGATACCGGAGGACATAGCAGGAGAACGGAGCGGCACTCCCTGGGCGCCACTCTCCATATCATGATACTTAGTTCATACTTCTTTTTCACATGAACAGTTCTCTTTAATCTAAAGGAGGCAGATACCCTCCAAACACACTGCAAGAAAATTTAGACTAGCAAATCCAACGTCACAGGAGCACATCCATAAAACGAACACATAAACAGCAAACAAAATATGTATGGCAGCACACTGCTATACATGCAAACTAGGGATTAGAGATCTTTCTGGATTACAGTTTTTGATTAAACATATGTCGAGGCCATCTACCAACGCCAAGATGGCTTCTGCAGCTTGCTACCTAACAGTAAAAAAAAGGCCTCTCCTGGGCCTAATTTAAGCCTACAATGTTCAGTGTGGTATAGGAACCAGCTATATTTATACTCTGGTTAGAAGCCCTGGGCAGATAGGCTGGGAGTGCTAAAAGGGGTATTCCGGTAAAGTAATTTAATTTTTTGAAAAACTGCATTAAGGCTGCAAGCTGTGACCCAACCAGAACCCATAACTATACATATAAACAGAGTTTCAAGTTACCTTACAATCCATTAGTTTAGCTTATGCGTGAGCCTGCAACACACTGAGAGTCATGGCGCCTGATCTTCTCTCACAAATTTCAAAGTCTACAATACCCACAATGCTTAGCTTTCCTGCTGTGAGTTTGTGCTTGTTCATAAGTGTTGATGTTTATTGAGTGGCTGCCTGATATACAGTCCAGTCACGCCCCCTCTACTCAGTAATCACCAGCACACTAACACGCCCTTTGCTTCACAAGACATTTAGCTAGAGAATTGATAGCAACACACTGAGCATGCTCGACCTAACAAAGGCTCAGAACTACAGGTCAATGCCATGGTAATTTATGAGGAAACACAGTGGGTAGCAGAGGAATAAAACTACTTTTATAACTACTGAATGGTAAATATGTGACATTTACATGATATTAGGTAATTATTGATGATTAATTAGTCTAAAACATAAGTTATATTTATGGTAACCAGTAGGGTTGAGCGAACCCGAACTGTATAGTTCGGGTTCATACCGAATTTTGGGGTGTTCGTGACACGGACCCGAACATTTACGTAAAAGTTCGGGTTTTGGTTCAGTGTTCGGAGATTTCTATGGCGCATTTTGAAAGCCTGCAAAGCAGCCAATCAACAAGCGTCATACTACTTGCCCCAAGAGGCCATCACAGCCATGCCTACTATTGACATGGCAGTGATTGGTCAAGTGCAGCATGTGACCCAGACTCTATTTAAGCTGGAGTCACGTAGCACCGCACGTCACTCTGCTCTGATTAGTGTAGGGATAGGATGCAGCTGCTGTGAGGGCGAGATTAGGCTGGGAAAACTCAGCAAAAACATCTAATGAAGTGATCGATCTACAGCTGTGAATCATTCAACTTCTGCTAGTTAATTGCTCACTGGTTTTTAAGCTGCCCAAAGCGTTTTTCTGTCACTTTTTTCTGGGGTGATCGGCGGCCATTTTGTGTCTTGTGGTGCACCAGCACAAGCTGCCACCAAGTCCATCAATCCATCAATAGTAGGTTTTATTTTTGCTATATCCTACATCAGGGGCTGTGCATATTTTCACCCCTAGAAACTCAGGATAGAAATATCTATATTTTATTGAGGGGTGAAATTCAATTGCCAAAATAGCAATCCCCTAAATCTGGTGTTCCAGCTGTGGCTGGCCAAGTTTAATAGTGTCTGGCAAAGTATAGATTTTGTTCTGGGGTGAAATTCAATTGCCAAAATAGCAATCCCCTAAATCTGGTGTTCCAGCTGTGGCTGGCTAAGTTTAATACTTTCCGGCAAAGGATAGATATTCTTCTGGGGTGAAATTCAATTGCCAAAATAGCAATACCGTAAATCGGTGATTTCAGCTGTGGCCGGCCAATTTTAATAGTGTCTGGCAAAGGATAGATTTTGTTCTGGGGTGAAATTCAATTGCCAAAATAGCAATACTGTAAATCAGTGGTTTCAGCTGTGGCTGGCCAAGTTGAATAGTGTCCGACAAAGGATAGATTTTTTTCTGGGGTGAAATTCAATTGCCAAAATAGCAATACCGTAAATCTGGTGTTCTAGCTGTGGCTGGCCAAGTTTAACAGTGTCCGGCAAAGGATAGATTTTGTTCTGGGGTGAAATTCAATTGCCAAAATAGCAATACAGTAAATCTGGTGTTCCAGCTGTGGCTGGCCAAGTTTAATAGTGTCCGGCAAAGGATAGATTTTGTTCTGGGGTTAAATTCATTTGCAGAAATAGCAATCCCCTAAATCTGGTGTCCCAGCAGTGGCTGGCCAAGTTTAATATTGTCCGGCAAAGGATAGATTATGTTCTGGGGTAAAATTTAATTGCCAAAATAGCAATCCCCTAAATCTGGTGTTCCAGCTGTGGCTGGCCAAGTTTAATAGTGTCCGGCAAAGGATAGTTTTTTTTCTGGGGTGAAATTCAATTGACAAAAAAGCAATACTGTAAATCAGTGGTTTCAGCTGTGGCTGGCCAAGTTTACTGGTGTCCGGCAAAGGATATATTTTGATCTGGGGTGAAATTCAATTGCCAAAATAGCAATACCGTAAATCAGTGGTTTCAGCTGTTGCTGGCCAAGTGTAAATCTGTCCGTAAAAACTGTACATTACACTCAGCATGTTAGCGTCTAAATACAAGGCCTGATAAATAAATCCTCTATATTTGCACACGCTACCGTTCATCTCCAAGTGTATTTCTCTCCGTAAAAGGGTATATTACACTAAGTGTTAAAATACAAGGGCTGACAGCATAATCCATTACATTTTCACACACTCTAGCCCTTTCCAGGGCTATTTTACAGCCTTTTTAGTGCCCAAAAGTTTGGGTACCCATTGACTTTAATGGGGTTCGTGGTCAAGTTCGAGTCGAGTTCGGATCCCGAACCTGAACTTTTTCGTAAAGTTCGCCTGAACTTCTCGAACCCGAACATCCAGGTGTTCGCTCAACTCTAGTAACCAGAATACCCATTTAATCTAAAAGGAGGCAGCACACTGATATACATGCAAATGATAAAACTAGTGATTAGAGATTATTCTGGATTACAGTGGTACTATAGATGAAAAATTGAAGCTTTTTGCGCACATTTTTGATTGTCTGTTGGGCCCATCTACCAACTTCAAGATGGCTTCTGCACAAAGGGGTAATTAGACTGTTATGGGCCCCAGTGCAAACCTTGGATTTTTGTTTACACTAAGCCCAATGCATGGCTACACTCACCCAGTCCTAACAAAATTTGGTCTTACCTCATCCAGGGTGTCGCTGGCTTGATGTCCACTGGATCCAGAACAAGGTCCCTCTGGTGACAGAAAAAAAAAAGAATAATCATATAAGGAAGGGATAGTGACTTCCCCTGTGAAATCACCAGCAGGTGGCGCTGTGCTGGCCTGTAAGACTGAGCCATGCCAATGTATAGCAGGGTAATCTAGTACATTTCCCCTAAGTGCTACTACACAGTACAAATGCCCACGTTGTGGCCCCTTCACAAAGGTTATGTCCTTCTTGCGGCCCCTCACAGCAGTTATGCCAACCTTTGTTCCTGTCACAGTAGTTATACCCACTTTTGTGTCCCCTCACAATAGTTATGCCCAGTGTGTGCCCCCTCACAGTAGTAATGCCCAGGTATGTACCCCCTCACAGTTGTTATGGCCTTATATATGCCCCCTCACAGTAGTTATGCCAGATATGTGCCCCCTCACAGTAGTTATGCCCAGATATGTGCCCCCTCACAGTGGTTATAGCCAGATAGGTGTCCCCTCACAGTGGTTATACCAGATATGTGCCCCCTCACAGTAGTTATGCAAGATATGTGCCCCCTCACAGTAGTAATGCCCAGAAATGTTCCCCCTCACAGTAGTTATGCCCATATATGTGCCCCCTCACAGTGGTTATAGCCAGATATGTGCCCCCTCACAGTGGTTATAGCCAGATAGGTGCCCCTCACAGTAGTTATACCAGATATGTGACCCCTCACAGTACTTATGCCGGATTAGGTGCCCACAGAGATGTCCACCATCATCATCAGTGCCAGGAAGGGAGCCACACTCTGCACAGGGGGCACTATCTTTATCAGTGACAGGGACGGAGCCACACACTGCACAAGGGGCATTATCATCATCAGTGCCTTCCTCCCCCAGTCTGCAGCATTAGGAAAAAAAAACAAAAAAACATACTTACCTTCTTTCCTCATTCCCGGTTTTTCAGCGCTCCTCCCATAGCCAGCAGCACGATGTGCGGCCAGCAGGGGGATTGCTGGAGATCTGCCTCACTCTGGAGATAGCCGGGCAGTGACAAGAACTGCCGGGTGTGTTAGTGCGCGTGCCCCCACTTGTCTCTGTGCAATCCCCCCCCTTTGCCTCATATTATACAGTACATGTTTGAAGAGCGCTCTGAGGGGGCCCGGCAGTGTCACTGTACTTCATGCCAGGCCTTGTCAGAGCCCTTCATGAGTCAAAGCTTTACTCCATCTCTCCCGGGAGGCCCCGTGGGCCACCCTGACTTAGGGGCCCGGTCGCAATTGCGACTGCTGCGTCCCCTATAGCTATGCCACTGCTTCTGCAGATGGGTACCTATCACAAAAAAATTTACATATTTTACATTTTCATTTGAATGGCTGACATGTAATACTACATGGCTGAATGCAGCTTCATCTGAAAATGACAACTGATCTCAAGGGGTTTCTGAAACAACAGTTGAGTCAGCTTTAATCTGAAGAGATTCTGTATTGTTTATTTTCTTCCTAATTAGAGATCTTTCTACATATTCTTCATTACAATTGGTTTACCAGTCTGTTATTGTAGAGTCTATGTAGCTCCTTCACTTAGCTGGTTATCCTGTTGCTTCTCAAATGTATCTGACAGAATGGTACTCCTAGTTGTGTCTGATATCTCTGCTTTCCCTTCCTCTCAGTGTTAGAGTTAGCAGCAGTGAGTGGGAGGAGGCTTTAAATGGCAGATGAGATACAAGGTAGATAACAAAGGCTGTACTGTATAAGGTAGATAGGACGAAAATATACTCAAGGTAGTCTTAGAGGAAGGGGTCAATCACCTAGGCCAGCGGTTGTAAACCTATGACACGGGTGCCAGAGGCGGCACTCAGAGCCCTCTCTGTGGGCACCCTCAACCTGGAAAAAGTCTATGGTATACCAATATGCCTTAGACTTTTCCTACCATTCATCAGCGCAGGCAGGGGCGTAGCTAACGGCTCATGGGCCCTGGTGCAAGAGTTCAGCCTGGGGCCCCCTTCCCTCAGTTCTTTGTGTTTCTTCTTATGCGGCACAAGGGTCTTTGGGCCCCCTCAGGCTCATGGGCCCGGTAGCGACTGCTACCTCTGCACCCCCTATAGCTACGCCTATGAGCGCAGGGCTTGCTATGAATGGCACAAGCAGCATGCTAAATGTAGGCAGGCTATTATAGCTAAATGATAAAGTATATGCAAAAGATACTGTATTGGACTGTAGCATTCAGGTTACATGGCCATGTTGGCACTTTGCAATAAATAAGTGGGTTTTGGGTTGCAGTCTGGGAACCACCAAATCTCTGGTGTGAGCATCTTGAGACAGAGTCTCATATCCCATTTTCCATTACTTGATGAGTGAGAGAAGCAGTGATAAAATTGAATTTTAGTTTTTTCTGGGTTCGCAACTGATTATAGGCAACAAGCTGAAGAGTAAAATTGCTTTGATTGCTGCATTGAATGTATGATTTGATAAGATATAAGTAATGAGTCATATGTTGTTCGTACAGATAAGTTTTTAATGACAGACTTGCAAGGACCTTAAGTAAATAAGCACACACAACTAAATCTATTTTTAAGAATTGTAAATCATTTTTTTGAATCCAGAGGAAAAAAAACCAGGCTGGTTCTGAGAGCTCTATTTATATAAGCAGGCATAAAACGCGAAATTGAGCGGCGCGTGTTTGATTAAGTGTGTGTTTGTATAAGTGTGTGACTTAGATTAAGTGAGGGAGTATCTGAGAGCTAAATTATTTGTGGGCATTGATGAGTGGCTGTATTTGACTGTATTGTACACTGGGACTTGATTCTGCTACAAGCTTCATTGTTCTGTGATAACAATTTTTTTCTTTCTCCAGGGTTTGCACAGGTGAGTAATTAGGGTGTGGCTGTCCAATTAGGAGACTATAAAAAGTCAGCTAAGGGCAGCTCAGGCCTTTGAATCCAGAGGAAAAAAGAAAACAGGCTACTTCGGAGAGCTCCATTTATATAAGCAGGCATATAATGCGAGTTTGAGCGACGCATGTTTAATTAAGTGTGTGATTTAAAGAGAAGGTCCTCCCTGGCTAAGAGCGGAGCACTGCGATTGGATGCGCTCGCTGCCAGGGAGAAGAGACACCGCCCACCAGAACTAAAAGAAACCTCCTACTATAACCAAGTCGCCTCATTAGCATAAGAGGCGCAGAAGATAACGGGAGCACAGCGGGCGAACAGGGGGTCGTTTGAACAAAAAAAAACATGTTATAAGTATCCCAACAATATTTCTTTGCTGAAAGGTCCTCTTTAAGATTAAGTGACTTCAGATTCAGGCACTTTAGTGAGGACTGCAATTAGTCTGTTTCTTATTACTACATTATATTGCATTTTTCGCTTTTGTTGTGTAATCCCCATTTAGTATGTGTTGCACAATTGACAACGCTGTCCAGTGCACATCTTGTATGATGTATGCAGGCCTCGAACAGACGTTCGAAGGAGTGTATCTTTGTTCAAAATGTGAGCAAATTACCCGTTTGGAATCGCAAATTGAGTCTCTAAACGGGCGAGTTGCAAGACTGAGAGGCATTGACATTTTGCAAAAGAGTTGGCTTCTAACGAGCAAGCACTCTCTGGGGTAGATGAGGGGGAGGGTGACAGTGAGAAAACTGAGGAAAGTGAGGCAACTAGCTGGGTAACAGTTAGAAAGCAGGGTAGAGGGAAGAGTTGTTGCACGTTTGGCAGATGAGGGGGATGTCAGTTCAGGGACGGCACTGCTGCAGATGGACACTTCCTCTGCCAGTCAGGGGAATGTCAGCTCCAGTAAGCAGGGGATCAGGAGAGCAGGGCAGGCCAGACAGGTGCTGGTAGTGGGAGACTCCATTATTAGGGGAACAGATAGGGCAATCTGTCACAAAGACCGTGATCGCCAAACAGTGTGCTGTCTTCCCGGCGCTAGAGTTCGACACATCGCGGATTGGGTTGACAGATTACTGGGAAGGGCTGGAGAAGATCCAGCGGTCATGGTCCATATCGGAACCAATGACAAAGTTAGAGGTAGGTGGAGAGTTAGGGCAAGGACCTCAAAGGTAGTATTTTCCGAGATACTACCTGTACAACAAGCCACACAAGAAAGGCAGAAGGAGATTAGGGAGATTAACAAGTGGCTCAAGAACTGGTGTAGGAAGGAGAGGTTTTGGTTCCTGGAGAACTGGGCCAACTTCTCTGTCGGGACGGGCTGCGCCTCAATGGGGAAGGGACAGCTGTGTTGGGGAGAAAGATGGCTAGAAGGTTGGAGGAGTGTTTAAACTAGGGACTGAGGGGAGGGTAATTACATTATAGGAGTGCAGATAGAGACTGGGGGCGAGGTAGTGGGACTGGGGGTGGAATGGAAGGAGGGACTAGAACAGTTCAGAAGGAAAGGTGTAGGGTTAAAAATATACATAAACCTCTTAATTGTATGTATGCTAATGGCGATATGGCAGCAAAATACCATTCACCCGGTATAAACAATAGGCCAAGGTGCCCACACAGTATTGGCAGATACCGGTCTTACCTGCCTCTTAGAACATCAATGGTGGGCATCCGGGCCAATATACCATAAAGGCACATTTGTCAAATTATAGGAAAAAAGGCCTTACCGCATACAGTATATTACGTGTAACAAGTTGCCCTGCGGATGACTCAGGCTTAAGTTTCAAGGTATGTCCACTAGTTACAACAGTCAGGTGTCCGTACTAGTGGCTAATGTTTCTCCTGAATTGCCCTAATGGTAAGTCCCTGCTTGGCATAGGGATAGGGTCTATTCTTGCCTATTGACACGGAGCCCGCTGATACGTGATACAGATCAGGAGGGATAAATCTGAAAAAATAATAGAGATAGAACAGGGTGCATTGTCATACACTATTTTCTATAGCTACCTCAGTGTCACTTAATATGCTGATAAAGAGATAGAGAGTACTTACATTGATGCAAGACCTCCCTCAGAGCTCAAGATGGACAGTGGTCCTAAATCGCGGGCCGCGAGAGGGTAGTGTCCCTACTTTTGCCACATCTCACTACTTCAAAGTTCGAAGGCGGGTCTACAAACCATCGCCTCCTTTTTAAAGGCTCCCATGTAGCAGCTGTGTAAAGAGCTCCCTCCCTCTTCCGGTCATGCGCTCGTGAAGCGCATATGGAACGCACGCTGAATCGGCGCGCGTGAGCTGTCCGGAAGGGGGGAGTCATGTGATGTCAGACAGCCTTGGAGAGCCGGCCCCAGTTATTATGCGCGTCCTACGTGACTTAGCAACACAGCACTAGGGCACAATTAAACAGGCAGTAACCATATAATGGGAGCCCAATTACTCCATATTCCTGAGGATTTTTTTTGGTAGGATAGCTAAATGTTTTTAATAAATACCTACACAAGATAGCACTTAGCTAAAGAGGTAACACTACACAAAATATAATTTCTAAAGCATAATGTCATACAGTGTACACAAGATCTCTTTTTTCCTATAATTTGACTAATGTGTCTTTATGGTATGTTGGCCCGGATGCCCAGTATTGATGTTCTAAGAGGCAGGTAAGACCGGTATCTGCCAATACTGTGTGGGCACCTTGGCCCATTGTTTATACTGGGTAAATGGTAATTTGCTGCCATATCGCCCCGTATCGTTGATAGCTATTTTAGCTGGACACTTTGCCTTTACAGTCACATTCTGTGCAGGCTTTGTACCTGCCGGCTGGCAGGTGACTGATTCATTCTCATCTTACACTGTATTTCTATTTGAACCTTTTATAGCAAGTTACATTAAAAGTTACGTTTTACATTGACTAGTCCACTGTTAGTTGAGGATTATGTATACTAATGCCCGAAGCCTGACTAACAAAACTGGGGAACTGGAATTAGTGATGTGGGAGGAGGACTATGACATAGTGGGAATAACTGAGACATGGCTGGATGATAGCTATGACTGGGGAGTTAATGTACAAGGTTACAGTCTGTTTAGAAAGGATCGTCAAAACCGGAGAGGGGGAGGGGTCTGCCTTTATGTAAAGTTTTGTCTAAAGCCCACAGTCCAAGAAGATATAAGTGAGGGACATGAACATGTGGAGTCAATCTGGGTAGAGATTCATGGAGCCAAAAACAATAACAAATTACTAAAAGGAGTTTACTATAAACCACCTAGCAGAAAATCTACTACTAAATGAGATAGACGAGGCCGCAAATTATAATGAGGTGGTTATTATGGGGGACTTTAACTACCCAGATATAGACTGGGAAACTGAAAGCTGTACTTCGCATAAAGGAAACAGGTTATTGGCAATAACCAAAGACAATTACCTTTCCCAACTTGTTCAGGACCCGACTAGAGGGACGGCCATACTGGACTTAGTATTAACAAATAGATCTGACAGAACAACAGACGTGCAGGTAGGGGGACACCTGGGAAATATTGACCATAAAGTAATAACCTTCCAATTATCATTCAAAAGAGCATTTCTACAGGGAGGAACACAAATACCAAACTTCAAAAAAGCTAAATTTAGCCAACTATGAGAGGCCATAGGCTTAACTAACTGGGTCAAAGTCCTCAAAAATAAAAATACAGCCACACAATGGGATATCTTTAAAAGTATCCTAAAATCTCATTGTGAGAGGTACACACCGTATGGGAATAAAAGGTTAAGGAACAAAAAGAAACCAATGTGGATAAAAAAAAACTGTAAAGAAAGCAATAAATGACAAAAAGAAAGCATATAACTCACTAAAACAGGAGGGTAGCGAGAAAGCACTGAAAAACTATAAGGAAAAAAATAGAATATGTAAAAAACAAAATAAAAGCAGATAAACTAGAGACCGAGTGATTAATTGCCAAAGAGAATAAAACTAAACCTAAAATGTTCTTCAGTTATATAAATGTTAAAAAGTATAAATCTGAAGGTGTCAGCCCTTTGCAGAGAGCGACGAGGAGAAAGCAAAGCTGTTAAATATTTTTTTTCTCCAATGTATTCACTGCGCAAAATAAACTGTCAGATGAAATGCAGAATGTAAAAGTAAATTACCCATTAAAAGTGCTCTGTCTGACCCAGAAAGAAGTACAGCAGCGGCATCATAAAAAGATTAAAATAGACAAATCTTCAGGACCAGGTGGCATACACCCCCGTAACCTAAGATAATTAAGTAATGTCATAGCCAGACTCTCATTACTGATATTTAAGAACTCTATAAATGACAAGGAGTGTTTCACAGGATTGGCGCATAGCAAATGTGGTGCCAATATTCAAAAAGGGACCAAAAACAGAGCCCGGAAACTACAGGCCGGTAAGTTTAACATCTGTTGTGGGTAAACTGTTTGAAGGTTTTCTGAGAGATGCTATCTTAGAGGAAATACGGAAATAACGCCATATCAGCATAGCTTCATGAAGGATTAGCCAAACTAATTTAATCAGTTTCTATGAGGAGGTAAGTTCTAGACTTGACAGCATCGAATCAATGGATGTCGTATATCTGGACTTCTCCAAAGCATTTGACACTGTACCACATAAAAGGTTAGTATATAAAATTAGAATGCGCGGACTGGGAGAAAATGTCTGTAAGTGGGTAAGTAACTGGCTGAGTGATAGAAAACAGAGGGTGGTTATTAATGGTACACACTCAGATTGGGTCACTGTCACTAGTGGGGTACCTCAGGGGTCAGTATTGGGCACTATTCTTTTCAATATATTTATTAATGATCTTGTAAAAGGCTTGCATAGTAAAATATCAATTTTTGCAGATGACACTAAACTGTGTAAAGTAATTAACACTGGAGAGGACAATATACTGCTACAGATGGATCTGGATTGATTGGAGGCTTGGGCAGAGAAATGGCAGATGAGGTTTAACACTGACAAATGTAAAGTTATGCACATGGGAAGGAATAATGCAAGTCACCCGTACACACTAGATGGTAAAACACTTGGTAACACTGACATGGAAAAGGATCTAAGAAATGTAATAAACAGCAAACTAAGCTGCAAAAACCAGTGTCAGGCAGCTGCCGCCAAGGCCAATAAGATAATGGGTTGCATGAAAAGGGGCATAGACGCCCGTGATGAGAACATAGTCCTACCACTTTACAAATCGCTAGTCAGACCACACATGGAGTACTGTGTACAGTTCTGGGCTCTTGTGAACAAGGCAGATATAGCAGAGCTGAAGAGGGTTCAGAGGAGGGCCACTAAAGTAATAAATGGAATGGGTGGACTACAGTTCCCTGAAAGATTATTAAAATTAGAGTTATTCACTTTAGAAAAAAGATGACTGAGAAGAGATCTAATTACTATGTATAAATATATCAGGGGTCAGTACAGAGATCTCTCCCATCATCTATTTATCCCCAGGACTGTGACTGTGACGAGGGGACATCCTCTGCTTCTGGAGGAAAGAAGGTTTGCACACAAACATAGAAGAGGATTCTTTATGGTAAGAGCAGTGAGACTATGGAACTCTCTGCCTGAGGAGGTGGTGATAATGGGTACAATAAAGGAATTCAAGAGGGGCCTGAATGTATTTCTGGAGTATAATAATATTACAGATTACAGCTACTAGAGATGGGTCGTTGATCCAGGGAGTTATTCTGATTGGCTGATTGGAGTCGGGAAGGAATTTTTTATTCCCCTAAGTGGCTTCTACCTCACAGGGGTTTTTCTGCCTTCCTCTGGATCAACTAGCAGGATGACAGGCCGAACTGGATGGACAGATGTCTTTTTTCGGGCTCATGTACTATGTTACTATGTTACTATGTTATTTTGAGATGGCATTTTTAAAGAGTCACTGAGTTTTGTTAAAACATTTGATATGTCATATATGTCATCTCTAGAGATGAGCGAACACCTGGATGTTCGGGTTCGAGAGGTTCGGCCGAACTTCCGGAAAATGTCCGGGTTCGTGATCCGAACTCAACCCGAACTTCATCCCGAACCCGAACCCCATAGAAGTCAATGGGGACCCGAACTTTTGGGTACTAAAAAGGCTGTAAAAGACACCCAGAGGGATAATATACCGCAATAAACGCATTGCGATTACAACTTTGAGCTAACGATCACCATGGGAACGCCTCCTCCAGTAGAATGTACTGTCGGATCTGAGAATTAAGTTGAAATCGCAATGCGATTCTTATATATTTGCTTAATCGCATTGCGATTTCAACTTAGCATTGCTAAATAATTCCATCCATATCGTTAACTTACTGAGTCAGTAAGTTAGCGAATATGGATGGAATTATTAGCAATGCTAAGTTGAAGCGGCAATGCGATTAAGCAGATATACTAATAATCGCATTGCGATTTCAACTAATTCTCACATCCGACAGTACATTCTACTGGAGGAGCGTTCCCATGGTGATCGGTAGCTCAAAGTTGTAATGCAATGCGATTATGCTAAATACATAAGAATCGCATTGCGATTCCAACTTTTAGTACTCAACTTTTAAAATCGTACACCACTTTAAGTTCCAAAGTTGCAATCGCGTTAGAATAGAACTTAAAGCTGTCTCTTAGTCAGTTTTAGTATTGTGTGCTGTAATAGAAGTTACATTACGTGCTTGAATATAACTTAGAGCAATACAGTCAACTTTACACTGTTAGTTTTATTATCGCGATAATACAACTATTCAAGAATCGTGTACGTGCGTCTGTACGTGTGTGCGTTACCTCGGACACTATTCTATTTTGCCAGCCACAGCTGAAACCACTGATTTATGGTATTGCTATTTTGGCAATTGAATTTAACCCCAGAAAATAATCTATCCTTTGCCAGACAGCAGACAGTATTATACTTGTCTAACCAAAGCTGGAACACCAGATTTAGGGGATTGGTATTTGGGCAATTGTATTTAACCCCTTAATAAAATATAGAAATTTCTTTCCTGAGTTTCTAGGGGTGACAATTAGCACAGCCAAGCCCCTGATGTAGAGATATAGCAAAAAAAAAAAAACTAGTATTGATGGATTGATGGACTTGGTGGCAGCTTCTTCTGGCGCACCACAAGTCACAAAATGGCCGCCGATCAGCCCAGAAAATAAGTGACAGAAAAACGCTCTGTGCAGCCTAAAAACCAGCGAGCAAGTAACTAGCAGAAGTTCAATGATTCTCAGCTGTAAATTGATCCGTTCATTAGGGTGCTGTTGCTGACTTTAACATGCCTAATCTCGCCCTGACAGAAGCTGCGTCCTCTCCCTACACTAATCAGAGCAGTGTGACGTGCGGCGCTACGTGACTCCAGCTTAAATAGAGGCTGGGTCACATGCTGCACTTGGCCAATCACAGCCATGCCATTAGTAGGCATGGCTGTGATGGGCTCTTAGGGCAAGAAGTAAAACGCTAGCTGATTGGCTGCTGTGCAGCCCTTCAGAAAGCGGGAAGTAATCGACGAACACCGAACCCGAACCCAAACTTTTTTGAAAATGTCCGGGTTCGGGTCCGGGTCCCGGACACCCCAAAATTCGGTACGAACCTGAACTATTCTCGAACTGTTCGCTCAACACTAGTCATCTCAGCACTCAGACCCACACCGATCCCTAGAACAAGGAGTGAGAAGTGAGGGTATATTCTGCTCTCTCTCCTATGGAAAGGAGATTGGTCCATATAGTTCTATTGAGCCTGTCTACTGCAGCAAGGAGAGAGAGAGTGTGATACAATAGCGTTTCTCTCTCCTCATTCTAGTGATCGGTGGGGGTCTCGGTGCTCAGACCACCACCAATCAGAACTTTTTTATATGTCTCTATGACATATCTCAAGTTTTACAAAAACTCAGTGACCCTTCAAAAGCCAACATCTCTTTTTCAGACATTGTATCTATAGTCACTCATTTGTCAGAAATGACTAAGGGCAGGAGAGGAAAGAGGCATAGACAAATTAGGCGGCTTTAAAAAAAGAAATAAGAGGAAATATTGTATAGAAACATGCATGGGGTTTAAAGGAGTTAGAAAACCCTACTACAGATGCTTGGTAAAAGGACAAATTGGCCATGCATGTGAGGAAGGGTGGAGTTTATGTATTATAAATCAGAAGAGCAAAACATGGCACATAAACTAACATTTAGCCATCATGCTGAAGATCGGGAACTTAGGGTGGTGGGCCACATTCTGAAACCCCTGTTTGGAACATCAGGTGAGCTTGTTCCACCCCTGACTAAGAACTGATACCAGAATCTTAAGCTGTCCTTATATTAACATTGATTGTTGTATATCTAACTTAAACAGCATATACTAAAAAAATCTGAAGACTGAGCTCCTATTACCTCATTCATTTTCATGACTTTATTTGTTTTAGAAATGGAATGTAATCTTGAATAACTCAGCTCTGATGTATAATACATGTCACAATTCATTATGCTGATTCTAGCAAACCTCTAGTCTTCCTTATTGCTGTTAACAGTGGAGAGCTTTTGAAGGCAATGCTATTCATTAATGTCTGTTATGTAATATTCTACCTGTTGTAATTTTCCGTCTTTGTTTTTTTCACATAAAACCCTTATAACTTCTTTGTTTTAAGTAGCTTCTACAATAATACATTCCTCCTACAAGTCAGTTGAAACATTTATCATTTAGAGTTTCTATCTTCTAATTACGTGGGCTCATAAGAAAAGGCCTAAGCCAGCAATGATGTACAACAATCTGACATGCATTGGCATTGATTCAAGTGCACCTAATTAACAGAAAGCAGAAGAACTTTTTCCAGTTTCATGACCTCTGCCTCCACTTTTACAATTTATGTTCTTGTGCAAACTAGTGGAAAAAAATGTTATTGGAGACAAAAAAAACATATTCAGATTTTTATGACTTGGAGAAACAATTATTCTCATTTTTTACACTGCAATATTTGCAAATACAGTATATCCTTAGAGAATACATTTTTATTGGACTCACATTAGTATACTCTGCACATTGTGGCACCAGTCCAACCTATTCCCCAGCATTGGTATTATAGAGCATAGTTGTCAACAGTCAGTAAAAAAAGATGTGCTGGATGAGCTTGTACAGATGATTGTGGTTGTAATTATCAACATATTACAATTCGAAGTAATTGCTGCTGAGACATATAGATATGTCACTTGTGCTTTCCAAGCACAGCACAGAAGCTCCTCCCTAGATTGTTCACCATTTTCCCACTGCATTTCTGAGCTCCGTCTCCCTACACTGGTCACAGGTCCATCACTTTAAAGGGAACCTGTCATCAAATTTATCCTGACCTCACTGAGGGCAGCATAAAATAGTGACAGAAATGCTCATTTCAGCGGTGTGTCACTCATGAGCTAAAAGTAAGTGGTTGCCGAGAATCAGCATCATAATCATTGCAGCCTAGGCCTTGAAAACAGTCAAATCTACCTGAGAAGAGTCATGGTTATTCATAATGTCCTGCTCTCCCCACCCATCTGCTGATGATTGGCAGTTCTCTCCCAGAGAGGAAGAGAGAAAACTAGGTAGAAGACTGTCAGTCATCAGCAGGTGGGCAGGGAGAGCAGGAATTTTTGAATAACCATGACTCTTCTCAGGTGGCCGTGACTCTTTTCCAGGCCCAGTCTGCAATGATTGTGATGTTGGTTATCGGCAACCACTTACTTTTAACTTATAAATGACAGACTGCTGAAATCAACTCACCTGTCTCTACTTTATTCTACCGTTAGTATGGGCAGCAAAAAGTTGATGACAGGTTCCTTTTAAGTACTGTATTCCTGCCCTGATCACATAATGATGATATCATCGCAGGTCCATCTCCACATTAGTCTTCTCACAGCTAGCCATGTAATTAGGGGGCAGGGCTTTTCCTGCACAGTGGATCCCCTTCCTCCACGGGCCTCATAGCAGCTGCATGGTCTGAATCAATTAGAGGTACCACACTGGTCATAGGGTGCAAGAGAAAGGGGACATGGCTTTTGACCACACCTCAGAAGAACAGCAGAATAGGAAACAGGCCACACATCAGATAAAGTTCAACAGAACTTTACATCACTCAACTCCACTCAAAGGGGCAAATATTGAAGGTCACAGTATCTACAGTTGGTATGCGTAAAGTTGGGACTTTATGGACATTATCATTTCTTGCTGTCCCCAATAAAGCTCACCATGTTGGTTCCCTATCAGTATATCTTTGGAGTATGGGAGGAAACGCGAGTACATGGAGGAAACCCACACAAACACGGGTAGAACATACTAACTCCGTGCAGATGTTGTCCTTGGTCAGATTTGTTTCTAGGACCCCAGCACTGCAAGGCATCAGTGCTGACGACTGAGCCACCTTCTATATATATTTATAGAAAAAATCATCACCAGATGACAGAAGTCCAAGTATAAACAGTGCAGGAATAGGTCAGGAAGGGATCACAGCACTCCAATGTTGATGCAAAAATGTTGTGTGTTTAGTCACCTGTGTCTATAGTGATGTTTTAACTCCCACATGGAGCTTTTTTCAAGCAATGTGATAGGAAATATATACCCACATTGGAGTGAAATCATAATTAGAGTATGTACAAAATCAAAAACAAATGTAATAAAATATATAGCGAAAACATGTGACAAAAATAGTAGTGAGGATGTTGCTTCTGATGATATCAGCACTGTGTACAGACTCAAGCATAGTTAAAATATATAATTCAGAAATCCATCATTATGCAAATCAATCTACGGGCATGCATCAAAAGCTACTCACCGGTGGGAAAAGGCTTTTCAAAAAGCAGTATGTGATCCTTTACATGTGTATTAGGAGTATATGTGTACACCTCACACAGTATTTCATAAGCCCTTCTTCCAAGTGCTGTGGAACAGGGAACATTGCATGGCAATGCTTCATATGTGATAGGAAGATTGGGGAATGTGAGCGAACCTGTACCCTGCTGCTGTTGGGGACGGGAGGAGGCGGATAAGTGCCTGGTGTGAGAGCCAGGTCAACACAATCATGGGGAGGTTAAAAAGACCTGGCTTTGTGGCAGGGGTGCCCCCAATGCTAAAACCGTAGCTACGGGTGCCACTACTGTCACCACTAACACGGCTATGCCTGGGGTCTGTAGCCTCTTTCTCTACCTCCAGGGCAGTACAAATGCTGACTGCTCTAACACAAGTCGTCAACAGGGAAACTCTCATGACTGCTGTAGGGCATGGTGGGGTTTTCTTGCCACTTCTTAGGAAAAAGGAAGGTGCTCCACTTGGGAGAGACAGTGAAGGCCGAGAGGACTCCACTGGAAGCCTTCTCTGGGGCTGCAAAGAGAAGTAACAGGCGGGACGCTGTGACTTCTGGCTACACAACACGGTGTAAGACTCAGGAGTCACCTCCAGTGCCTCCACATCATCCTGCTACGACTGAGAGGAGAAGTGAACCATCCAATCCACAATCTTTTTCTCAACAATAATGTTGCGCCTTTCTGAAGCCAGCAGGGACAACTGCGGCCTACTACTATTACTACTGCTTGTGGCTGGATAGCTGGTGCTGCTACTACCCATATTTTGGCTCTGGATCTTTCATTTCGAATCTTTCTGTAGCCCTGACATTTTTAGTCCTCTCAGATAGTATTGTGCGCTTCCCTGTGTATATGTGTAGTAATCAGGTATGTGCTGGTTTCTAGAGATGAGTGAAGTTTTGAAAAATTCATTTTGGCAACTTCTCAGAAGTTTGACAAGAAATTCGATTAGTTATAAATGACTTCATTGTGAAGCGCTATAAATCAGGTATACCCAGTCCAATCTGCCTAAAAGAAACAGATTTCAGATGGAATTGGAGCGATCGAACATTAGTTTCTGTTTTAAAGAAGAGGCAGGCAAATCCTTGGGATGAAATGACAGAAAACCAGTGAAACACTGGTGTGAACCCACCCTTAGCTATGAATCTTGGTGCACCGCACAGTTAGGTACATGGTGATAAATTGCAGCAGAGTCTGTAGTTCAGCAGTCTCCCACTCTCTCCCTCCACTCTCCTTGCACTCTCTCTGCAGCCTCCATGCAGTCTCTCTTCAATCTCCCTCTCCAATTTTGTCTTACACTCTCTGTTAACAGTTTGCAGCAACACTGTCCCTAGTGCATGATGCTCAGCTAACAGGATTATGGTGGTAACTGTGCGAGATCAGGATATTATAGGGCTTTGCCTAAATGTGACATCACAGGGAGGTGGCTAGCTGTGGATTGGCTGGGTGCATGGCATTATGGGTGATCTCGCATTCCGGGCTTGCCTCCTCTATACCTACTTTCACTTTCTAACACATACATCCATCATTTTTAGGAAAACTGATTCGATACCATAAAACACAAGGAAATTCGGATTTGTTTAGAATTTAAGTTTTCCTAAATTTCAGACCAAATTCCACTTTGAAAAGTTTGCTTTATTTACCACTACTGGTTTTAATAAAAAAAAAAAAATTGATTGGAAACATGTAACAACAGAAATGTTGCCCTACCCTATGTATTGGTGTACTGTTGACCTATATGCTGGTTTAATTAAAATGAGCTTGTTACAGTATAACCCGGTATAGTGAGGGTTAATACCGTTCGGGCGATTCCCCTGGAGAAGAGCACAGCAACCCACAACCGCTGGAATCCACCGAACTGGAACCATACGAAGTCCTCCTTTCATGGAACAGGCAAGAGAACGTTCTGAAGAAGCAATTCCCCCCAAGTACGAGACAAGGCTCCGTATTAATGGTTAAACAGGAATTCTCTTTTTATTGAGGGCTACCTGCCCGGTATTTATGCAGGTCTCCCACCTGGTGGACACTCCCCTAGGGGACCAGAAGGAAGACTGTGACACGGGATACAGCAGCCAATCACACACAGTGGGACAATACAGACACCCCCAGCATATCCCTCCCCTCTGCCTGTGATACAATTACCCTACACAGGTTAATGTAATCATCACAGGCAGGAGAATACACAATGTCTTCTGTCTTGGAGACAATCGAGGACTCATTCAATTATCTCTCAGGACAAAGGGAAATCGCCAATACACATGTGGGGACAATAGGACAGACATCATTATTCAATATACAATGTCCCACCCTTTACAGGACACAGACATTTAACATATCCCCAGATGGCTTGGATCTGAGCGCTCAATATATCCAAACAGCGCTCAGATGCCACAAACACAGTCAAATCGCCATGGGGTTTAAGTTTAGCGTGGGCTGATGAGAGGGCCCATAATCCTGGGGCAAGAGGCTGGCAATCTGTCCCCTCCAAAACTCAGTGGCGAGTTTGGTTTCGCCACAGAGCTCACCAAAATAATTACATTTTAACCATGTGGAAATACAATAAACGGAAACGGACGATTGGGGCCTGAAGTTTATTTTTACATTAACACTCACAGGTAAATAATTGCTCTACCCTGTGTATTGGTGTACTGATGACCTATATACTGGTTTAATTAAATTAAAAAATAATTAATAAATTAATAAATAATTAAATTTCAAACGTGTAGAAATACAATAAACGGAAACGGACTATTGAGGCCTGGTGCTTATTTTCACAAGAAAAATCACGGAAAATAATGCACTAATACAAGATGCAAATATTATATATATGGACTAAGCCCTCACTCTGATATGATAAAATCTGAGACTCTCAGCCAATATATTTCGATCAAAACACATCTGTTCCCGCCAACCAGCGCCAAGGTGGTTGCAGTCAGGCAGGTCCTACTTTAAACCTACCTATGCCATTTGGCATCTACAGTCAGGAGAGCAGACCCTGCACATATAGTGTGCTGCTCCTTGTTACTTCTGTGTGCACCAAGCAACCAATGAGATGCGGAACCCGCACAGCTGTATTGACCACCTGATAAAGGTTATCTGTGGGATAGCTGGGGCAAAAGTGCGCAAAAATGCTACTCCCAAGATAAAATAGAAGCTCATTCACACTTGAAGGTGCCACTCCTTTAAGAGCATACTACAAACGAATGGAGGCAGCAGCATGGTGAGTTGCGCGGGTAAAATTTGTGCAGGAGAGAGCGGGGCTGCTGCAGACATAGACAGCCTAAAAACCGTCAAACTAACGCATGCAGAATAACCACTTACCTATGTCAAGTCATGGTGAAAAATACTTTATTTAAAGGGTTAAATATGCCCCCAGCAAGAGAATTATCTTTTCTCGGTAAGCACAGGTTAAGCTATTTAGCCTCTAGTAGGGCATAAATATAAGTGATGTCTGGTAAAGTGTATTCAATCTATGGATATGTCTCTGCAGGATCAATATTAATTAAAATGCGACCAAAGGTCTTTAATCACTTTCTGCTGCTCTATGATATACATGCAAAACTGCTTGAACACTGAAGCAGTCATGGAGCTTGGAGATTGGAAAAGTTTAACTGTTGAGTTAAAATACCATCAACGACTAATACCTCGGAACCGAAGCTGAGTTCGGTTTAAAGTTTTAAAGTGGTTTTCCACTTTAAAAATCAACTACCGAAGTTATTCAACAAAGTCATGCATGGCCGGTGCTCCAGCTCACGGAGGGACATCACAGGTCACGTGGGCGAATGTCCCACATGACCTAGGGAGTGCTCTATTTAAATAGGCAACTGATGGCCACAGTTGACTGTGATTAGATGTTTTCCTCATATACCCTGCAATATTGTGTTTTGTAGTTCAGCATCTTCTCGATTAAACCCCTTTGCCTGATGATTTGAACCTGATGATACTTGTTTGTTTGACTTCTTGGTTTGGTACATTTCTGCATTCCGGTTTCTCATTTGGTGTTAGATCTGATTCTCCTGGTACTGACTTTGGCTTGTACGAGTCTGCTATAATCTGCTTGGTTCTTTTTTGGTTCTGACTATCCTGTAAATTACCTACTGTGCATATCTGTCACTACGTTTATTATTTTGTCACTGTTTTCTTCCCTATAGCCCTGCACTTACTTCGGAAAGAACCGCTGTCCAGTTGTGGGCCGTCATTTAGGGTGGATCCTGCAAGCTGGTAGGGATAGTGATGCAGGCAAAGTTCAGGGCCTCACTGATACCTATGAGATACTATTCTTCCTAGCATAATAATTAGTATATAATAAATCGGCAATCAGACTTTCGGAATAACACAGCATCTTATGTGTGGACATGTAGCCAGTTTCTTCAGGTATTCCTATGGGAGCCTTAATAGTCTCAGAGGAATGAATAGAGAAGTAACGGAATTCCTGTCCCGTGTCAGTTGGAAAGCAGAGTGTTGGTCACATAACACAGTTTAGGATCAGAAGGGAGGTTATAACTCGCTAATACAAACACTGGTAAGAAGATTACCTTCACTATAGTTTACATCATCTACATTTCTAATAGGTCAGAGAATAAAAATGTTTGTCGGAGTGCTTAGAAACTGCTCTTTTTTAACTCAGCCTAAGGTAAAATACAAAAGAGCATTTCAAAACATGCACATAATGAGATCAATAGCAAAAAATGCTGCAGATAAATAAGCAAAAATGTTATTTAACCCCTTAAGGACCCGCACCGTACATGTACGGTGCAGATGTCCGTGACTTAAGGACCAGCGCCGTACATGTACGGCGCAGGGATCAGGCGATATTATTGTGTAAAACTTAAATAAATAAAAAAGTAGACATATTAAGTATCGACACATCCGTAAGAACCTGCTGCAAAAAAATATCACATGACCTATCCCCTCAGGTGAACACCGTAAAAAAAAAACAGAAAGTGTGTCAAAAAAGCAATTTTTTTGTCACCTTACATCACAAAAAGTTTAATACCAAGCGATCAAAAAGTCATATGCACCCTAAAATAGTACCAATCAAACCGTCATCTCATACCGAAAAAAATGAACCCCTACAGTCGCCTAAAAATAAAAAAAACTACGGCTTTTAGAATGTGGAGACATTAAAAAATAATTTAAAAAAAAATGCTTTATTCTGTAAAATATTTGGTATTGCCGTGTCCATAACAACCTGCTCTATAAAAATAGCACACTATCTAACATGTCAGATGAATGCTGTAAATAAGAAAAAATCACAACGGTGCCAAAACAGCAATTTTTTTGTTATCTTGCCTCACAAAAAGTGTAATATAGAGCAACCAAAAATCATATGTAGCCTAAAATAGTACCAACAAAACTGCCACCTTATCCCATAGTTTCCAAAATGGGAGCACTTTTTTGGAGTTTCTACTCTAGGGGTGCATCAGGAGGGGGTTTCAAATGGGACACGGTGTCAAAAAACCAGTCCAGCAAAATCTGCCTTTCAAAAACCATATGGCATTCCTTTTCTTCTGAACCCTGCAATGTTCCCTAAACAGCAGTTTACGACCACAATATTGAGTTTTGTTTGGCTGTTGACCCTTGCTTGGTTAGCGGAAAAAAATTAATTAAGATGGAAACTCTGCCAAAAAAGTGAAATTCTGAAATTTCATCTCCATTTCCATTAATTCTTGTGGAACACCTAAAGGGTTAACAAAATTTGTAAAATCAGTTTTAAATACCTTGAGGGGTGTAGTTTCTAAAATTGGGTCATTTGGGGTGTTTTTTATTATGTCAGGAAGTGACTTCAGAGCTAAACTGGTCCTTAAAAAGTGGGTTTTGGAAATTTTCTGAAACATTTCAAGATTTGCTTCTAAACTTCTAAGCCTTCTAACGTCCCCAAATAATAAAATGGCATTCACAAAATGATCCAACCATGAAATAGACATATGGGGAATGTAAAGTAATAACTATTTTTGAAGGTATTACTATCTATTATTAAAGTAGAGAAATTGAAATTTGGAAACTTACTAATATTGGGTGTTTTTTATTAAATAAAAATGACATTTTTTGACTCAATTTTACCATGAAGTACAATATGTGACAAGAAAACAGTCTCAGAATGGCCTGAATAAGTACAACCGTTTAAAAATTATCACCACATAAAGTGACACATGTCAGATTTTCAAAAATGGCCTGGTCCTTAAGGTGAAATATGGCAGGGTTTTTAAGGGGTTAAAAAACATGAGAATACAAATTATTTTCCATTAATTTCCAACTAATGTCAGACTCTGCTACAGTGTTTCAAGCTTAAAAAATGCATAAAAATGTAGCCTAAAACACCTAGTCATCAGAAATTTCTCTCTCTCTTTTTCTGTCTTTGAGCCTGCTTTCACAGTACAGCTATCTATTACCATTCTTCTGCTTTGTTATTGGAGCAGTAGAATAAAAATTACAGAAATGCTGGCACATAACTAACAGGAATGGATCCTAACATATCCCCTTGACTATAATGGGATCCGATAGGTCTCCGTTCTAAAGAACATTTTAATTTTTTTATTTTTTATTTTTAGCGGAGAAAAAAATCCTACATGCAGGACTTTTCTCGACAGTATTTTTGATAACTTTTGTGACGGAGGCCCCGATCCTGAGTGAAATATAAATTACTGTTGTGTATTTATAGCATAAAATCATCCACAACCGTAATGAAGACAGGACCATAGCTGGTCTGCATTTTTTATTGTCGTATGGTATTGAAGGTGCCACGTGGCGATTAACAATGCAGACCAGCTATAGGCCTCTTTCACACGGGCGTCATGTTTGATGCCCGGATAAGAGGCGGGTGCGTTGCGAGAATATGCGCGTTTTTCCTGCACGGGTGCAAACATTTGTAACGCGTTTTGCACGCGCGTGAGAAAAATCACAATGTTTGGTACCCGAAGCCGGACTTCATCACTGAAGTCCGGTTTCGGGTCTTCTGGAGAATTGATTATTTTCCCTTATAACATGGTTATAAGGGGAAATAATAGCATTCTTAATAAAGAATGCTCAGTAAAATGAAGAGGAAGGGGTTAAAAATAATAAAAGTTAACTTACCTTAGCCACTTGATCGCGTAGTTGCGATCTCCCCTCTCTTTCCCTGCATCAGCTAAGATCTAAAGGACCTGTGATGACGTCACATCACATGGTCCAATCACATGGTCCATCACCATGGTAAGATGGACCATGTGATTGGACCATGTGATGTGACGTCATCACAGGTCCTGTAGATCCTAGATGATGCTGGAAAAGAGAGGAGAGATCGCAACTACGCGATCAAGTGGCTAAGGTAAGTTAACTTTTATTATTTTTAACCCCTTCCTCTTCATTTTACAATGCATTCTTTATTAAGAATGCTATTATTTCCCCCTATAACCATGTTATAAGGGAAAATAATAGAGATCGGGTCCCGTTGCTAAGCAACCATGCGGGAAAATCGCAACGCATCCGCACTTGCTTGCGGATGCTTGCGATTTTCCCGCAGCCCCATTCACTTCTATGGGGCCTGCGTTGCATGAAAAACGCACAATATAGAGCATGTTGCGATTTTCACGCAATGCAGAAGTGATGCGTGAAAATCACTGCTCATGTGCACAGCCCCATAGAAATGAATGGGTCCGGATTCAGTGCGGGTGCAATGCGTCCTCCTCACGCATTGCACCCGAGCGGAAAACTCGCCCGTGTGAAAGGGGCCATACAGTGTGGTCTTCATTAGTTAAAAAAGAGGCAACTGTGGCCTAATTGGTCATGTGGTACTCGTCCACAGCCGGCTGCACCCTGGATGGCTCACGACCGAGTGGTCCTACCCTTAGACTGCATGCAAAAGGTGCAGGTTTGTAAGCAGAAAAACTGCCTCAAAACTTCTTGGGGATTTTCTATTTATGTTAACAACCCTATTGAAGTCTATGGGGAAAAACACTACATACGGTATAAGTTGCACAGTTGGTCAAACAAGTGACAAGTTGTGAATGTGAACAATTTTAAGATTCTCTCGGAAGATCAATTTCCGACTCAATTTCATTACTGATGAATGTGATGTCACATGAGCTCTTCAGACAGCTGACTGAAGGGATTTTGGGTGTTGGACCTCCGTCAATCTGATATTGATGACTAGAGTTGAGCAAACACCTGGAAGTTTGGGTTCGCCGGGTTAGGCCAAACTTCGCAAAAAAGTTCGAGTTCGGGACCCGAACTTGACCTAAACTTGACCCCGAACCCCATTGAAGTCAATGGGAACCTGAACTTTTTGGGCACTAAAATGGCTCTAAAAATGTCATGGAAAGGGCTAGAGGGCTGCAAAAGGCAGCAAAATGTGCTTAAGAGCATGGCAAGTGCCCTGCAAACAAATGGGGATAGGGAAATAACTTAATATAAAATTAATAAAATTAAATATTAAAATAACAATCTTGAACTAGGAGATGGAGGTGGATGTGGAGTAGGAGGTTGATGAGGCGGTGACCGTGGCAGTGTAGGTGGAAGCTGGAGGAGGAGGTAGCCAACACTGTTTTTTTTTTTTTGTTTAGTTTTTTTAATTGGGGTAGCCTCCAAAATATTGGGACATATAGAAAACATAAAACAAAGAATAAGTGCACTTGAGTACAAGAATGGATGGTTGAGGCTGGTATAAATGTCTATTCTGCACAAGGTACAGACAAGTCTTGTGGGATCCATACCTGGTTCATTTTAATGAATGTGAGCTTGTCCACATTAGCATTAGACAGACGGCTGCGTTTGTCTGTAATGTTGCCCCCTGCCGTGCTAAATACACGTTCAGACAATACACTGGCTGCAGAGCAGGCCACCACCTCCAAGGCATAAAGGGCAAGCTGAGGCCATGTGCCCAATTTAGAGACCCAGAAGTTAAATGGGGCAGACCCATCAGTCAGTAGGTGTAGGTGTGTGCACACATACTGCCTTAATGCTATCTCCTACTAAGACGTTGCATATCAGCTGGTGGTGCTGGTTGTTGTGGCATGCTCACGATCCACCTGTGCTTCTAATTGCCAATTGATAAATATAGCAACTAAGGTAAAAATCCTTATAAATTCATTTGCATTAAACAACAGTCAGGGTAAGTATACAGAAGTGATCTTCAATCCCAAATGTGGTGCTCTGTGACAACCAGTAACCTGGGTATGTGAATACTCCTCCGTCCCAGGTACAGCGCTTTGATATTGCTATTAGCTTGTTACTCCATTTTAGTCAACAGCCATATAATCAAATGTGCTATAGAGATATATGTTGGCACCAATTGAGCAGCATAGGATGGCAGTCAAAGTTAGTATAGTTTAGTGCAGCACTTAAATAAGTGATTGCAGGTTACATTACAGCCCTTCAAGGATCGTATTTCTCCAGTGGTCTTCTGAGCGGAGCGAACCACGCTCAAAACGCTCTGTTCTCTGCCAAAACCTGCGATGACGACGCTCAGGGAGGTATCACGTGACTTGGTGGTGCAGTCATGTGATTTCAGTGCTGATTCCTTCTGGGCTGATTGTCTCCTAAATAGATGTAGCAGTATGTTGGCTGAAGATATATTAGATGTAATCGATATATTAAATATCTTGCAATCGTGTGCTTGCTCCTTGACTTGTCCCGCAGTTCCACGTCCCTCACTGCTGGAAGGGTTTTTTTATTGCCCCGAAACGCGTCTGGGAGCGGATGATAAGGTGTGCAAGGTGGAGTTCCACCTTTTCGGCACGTCGCATATGAGACGGTTAGCGGAAAGGCTGAAGTTACGCTGCAGCGCAGACAGTCGAGCAGCAGCAGGATAAGAATGCTAAAAGCGCGCACAGACGGCCCGCACTTTCTGCAGCAGCTCTGACATATCAGGGTAGTTGTTCAGGAATTTCTGCACCACCAAATTCAGCACATGCGCTAGGCAAGGGATGTGCATCAAACTGGCTAGGCCCAGAGCTGCTATGAGATTTCGCCCATGATCACACACCACCAGGCTGGGCTTGAGGCCCACTCATCGGTCTGTTGTTCCATGCCTGTCCACAGCTCTGGCGTAGTGTAGGGTTTGTCCCCCACCGCCTCTCCCTCCAAACTGCACAGGTCACTTGGATGACGTTGATTCCATGTGGGGTCCAGGACCTCATCGTCCTCCACATCATCTTCTACCCAGTCTTCACCCCTGCCCTCCTTGTCGGTTTGCACACTGCAGAAAGCCGCAGTAGTTGGCACCTTTGTTTCGCCAAACATGTCCTCATGCTCAAACATAAGTGGTTGGGCATCGGTGAACTCAATCTTATCCACTTCCGGGGCAGGGCTAGGTGGATGGCCCTGGAAAACCCTGCCAGCAGAGTCATCAAAAAGCAAAATAGACTGTTGTATGACTTGGGGCTCAGACTGCTTGGCTGATTTGCAAGGGGGTGAGATGCTAGATAGATGCCCATGGCGTGTACGCGCACCTGAGGAAAGTGTTTAATTTGGGCGTGTAGCTGGCACAGATCGACCACGTCCTCTCCCTGCAACAGGAGCTCCACCAACACCAGCAGCACCACGACCAGGACCACGTCACTTATTTGACGCTCTCCTCATTTTTTGCAGACACCCACTGAAGTAACATAAGTTTTTACTAAATTTGGTTCCCTGTCACCTATGCAGAGCAGAGGTTTGTATATGTGAAAAGTGGGTTAATGTCACCCAAGAAGGTAACAGACGATTTTTAGAAATGTACTTCCCTGTCACCTATGCAGAGCAAGGATTTGTATACGGCAAAACTGGCACAATGTCACCCACCAATGTAACAGACGATTTGTACAAATTTTCATCCCTGTCACCTATGCAGAGCAGGGGTTTGTATATAGAAAAACTGGCAAAATGTCATCCAATAATATAACAGATGATTTTTTGAAATTCACCTCCCTGTCACCTATGCAGAGCAGGGTTTGTATGCGGCAAACTGGCAAAATGTCACCCGCCAATGCAACAGATGATTTTTTGAAATTTACTACCTGTCACCCATGAAGTGCAGAGGTTTGTATATGGCAAAACTGGCAAATTGTCCCCCAATAATGTAACCGGCGATTTTTACTAATTTTCGTCCCTGTCACCTATGCAGAGCAAGGGTTTGTATACGGCAAAACTGGCACAATGTCAACCACCAATGTAACAGAATATTTGTACAAATTTTCATCCCTGTCACCTATGCAGAGCAAGGGTTTGTATACGGCAAAACTGGCAAAATGTGACCCACCAATGTAACAGATGATTTTTAGAAATTTACCTCCCTGTCACCTATGCAGAGCAGGGGTTTGTATACAGCAAAACTGGCAAAACGTCACCCGCCAATGTAACAAATGATTTTTGGAAATTTACCTCCCTGTCACCTATGCAGAGCAGGGGTTTGTATATGGCAAAACTGGCAAAATGTCACCCAATAATGTAACAGACGATTTTTACAAATTTTTAGCTCTGTCACCTATGCAGCGCAGGGGTTTGTATACGGCAAAACTGGCAAAATGTCACCCACCAATGGAACAGACGGTTTTTACAAATTTACGTCCATGTCACCTATCTAGCACAAAAAGTGTGGTTTTTTTTATAGCACCAATGTAAATGTAGTATGCTACGGTTGTATTGGACTGTCAGAAATGCAGCGTAGCAGGCAAATTTGCTATCTAACACCAAAAAATTGTGTTTTTTTATAGCAGCAATGTAACTGAAGTATGTAACATTTTAATTGGACTGTCAGAAATGCAGCATAGCCCGTAAATTTACTATCTTGCAAAAAAAGTGTGCTTTTTGATATCAGCAAGGTAACTGAAGTATTTACCGGTTTTATTGGACTGTCAGATATGCAGTCCTTGTTGCAGACAGATAAATAAATCGCATTAGGTCACAAAAAAATGTGACAGACTAATGTAATTGAATAATTTTCACTGCCAGGTATGCACTGCAGGCCGCAGGGGTACTTGAACGGCCAAAATAGCTGTGCATTTGCAAAAATGGTCGCCGACGCCCACCGAACTAGCAGATGGATTAAAACTGATCTTTCAGTGTCACTGGGCTCAGGGCTGGGTACAAAAATGTATAGCATAGCACCCTCAATAATCCCTGTAGTTTGAAGATTGAACACCACCAAGTTCAACAGAATTCTTCTCTAATCTCTCCCTCACAGCAGCAGCATCCTATCCCTACACTGAGAAGAGCAGAGTGACATGTGGCGCTACGTGACTCCAGGCTGGGTCACATGAAGCTCTTGGCCAATCCCAGCCATGCCATTAGTAGGCATGGCTGTGATGGCTTCTAAGGGCAGACTAGTGAAACGCTTGTTGATTGGCTGCCCTGCAGCCTTTCATAAAAGCGCCAAGATATCGCCGAACACCGAACTCGAACCCAAACTTTAACAAAAATTTCTAGGTTCGGGTCCGGGTACCAAAAACCCTAAAGTTCGGTATGAACCCAAACTTTGCGGTTCGAGTTCACTCAACCCTATTGATGACCTATCCTGAAAATGTGTCATCAATATTTTAATGTCGGACAGCCCCTTTACAAGTAGTTCACTGCTAACCATGATAATTTATAATAAATCCGGACTATGAATGATTAGCTAAAGTAGATTATATACCATAAATATTGGTAAAAAAAAAAAACACTTTTTCTAATCTGCACATCTTCTGCACAAGGGCATAACTAGAGTTCTATGAGCCCCAGGGCAAACTTTGAATTGGCCCCCCCCCCCGGGCCCGAACCCCAAATACTCCTCCCTGCCTCCACCCCCCGATCGTTATGCCCCTGCTCCCATCACTACAGAAAGTACAAAGTAATACAACGCCCCATACCTCTTACATCCAGTGACGTCTCCTTTGATGTAGATGTCATCTTTCCTCATCTTCACCTTTCAGACCTTCAGACCAGACCACTATTTTTCAGCCATTTTTCGTCTCTGCAGTTTGACAAAAAAAACAAAACTTAGTGTACTACTTTTCCATCATCCTCCCATCTTCTGGACAAATCATCCTACTACCCCCAATACTGTGCCGCTGTGCTCCCCAGTACTATACTTCAGAAACAGATAAACCCTCTGATAATACTAGTATCACACAGAGCCCCCCATATAAAATACCCCTTCTTTGTGGCCTCAGTAGGAGCCCCCATAGTGTTCCTCTTCTCCCATATAAAATACCCCTTCTTTGTGGCCTCAGTAGATGCCTCCATAGTGCCCCCCCAATAATGTGCCAGTAAGAAGTGCCCCCATAGATGCCCCCATAGTGCCACCCAATAATGTGCCAGTAAAAAATGCCATCATTGTGCCCCCCAATAATGTGCCAGTAAGTTCCCCACAGTGCCACCCAATAATGTGCCAGTAAAATGTGCCCCATAGATGCCCCCCCAATCATGTGCCAGTAACAAGTGCCTCTCCCCCCAATCATGTGCCAGTAACAAGTCCCTCTCCGCCAATCATGTGCCATTAACAAGTGCCTTTCCCCCAATCATGTGCCAGTAACAACTGCCTCTCCTCCCCCCAATCATATGTCAGTAACAAGTGCCTCTCCACCCCCAATCATGTGCCAGTAACAAGTGCCTCTCCTCCCCCCAATCATGTGCCAGTAACAAGTGCCTCTCCTCCCCCCAATCATGTGCCAGTAACAAGTGCCCCCCCTCCCAATCATGTGCCAGTAACAAGTGCCTCTCCCCCCAATCATGTGCCAGTAACAAGTATTGTACCATATAACAAAAAGTAAACAATTATACTTACCTCCATGGCAGCGATGCGATGCAGGCCTCTTCTGGCCTGTGTCCCGCGCTATACGGCTCAGGCGGCACAATGATGTCACTGTGAACTGCTGCCCATTATTAAATTATTACGGTGGGGCTGCAGGCCCCCTTCCCCTGCTGGGCCGGTCGCAGTCACACACTTTGCGACCACGATTGTGATGCCCCTGCCTGGGGGGCCCCGCCACTGCATCTGCATAATCTATGCCCGGCAACTGCAGACCTCTTGGCATGGACCATTAGTTCCCATCTGGGGAGACTAAACATAAGTCAGACTCAGGGCCTCAGAGCTGACAATCCAATACCCGAAACCATATGCAATCACCTCAGTCTGCTGTTATTACTATCGCCGTCTGTATACTATGACCACAGTCCATATATTATCACTACAGTCCATATATTATCCCCTCAGTCTGTATATTATAAACTGGTTTTAGCAAAATTGGTGTTTAAGTTGCTTTCCTCATTTGTGATTTCCCTGTATCCTGGTAGCCCACCCCGGTACACGGCTTACACATATATAATCACCTCAGTCCGTGTACCATCACTTCAGTCCATATACAATCACCTCAGTCCATATACTATCACCTCAGTCATATATTATTATTTCAGTCCATATGTAAAATGTAATCACCTCAGTCTAATCAGGTCTCTTCTTAAGCCTTTGCTGCTGCAGTCCGTGCTCACAGCTTAGGCTTTGGTTCTAGGCTACCAACTAACATACCAAATAAATGAAGGAAATGGTCCACAATATTACACAAAATATCTCTTATAAAATGAATATAATACAATCACCATAATCAGTTAAAATATCAAAAAGACAGATGAGCCAGAAGCCCCCAAAATAGACACCCCTAGCCGGCCTTGCAGTAGTAAAATATACTCATATGAAAACACAGTTGACAAGATAATACCAGTTATAACATATTTAGTCAATCTGTATACCATGTGGGGAATGTATGTAGCAAAATTTATAATGATGATAATAAGATGACTGCTGAAAATTGATTTCTTCAAAACGTAGTCTAATTTGAGGCTCATTGTTCCATGGGAAAACTGTAATATTTCAGAAATTATTTTTGACTATAGATAGTGGCTCAGAAGATACCAAAAGTTAAAAAAGTTAAACATAAAATGTGATTGAATCAGTAGGTTAATTTCCTGCAATAAGTCAATTTTACAGGAGTTCGCCAGCTCAAAAATATCTTTAAAGGGGTTGTACAAGAACCATTTGTCATAATGTAAGGGGAACCATTCGCTGTTCCCTATGCTGTAAAACGAACCTATTACGTTCATTCTACGAGTACAATTACAATAATACCACACTTATGTCGTTTTTTGTGTTTTAATAATTAAAAAACAATAAAAATGTTGGAAAAAATAAAGTGTGAGAGCTAATTTTTTGCAGTACAATCTGTATTTTTTTTTATTGATACCATTTTGTAGTGTGTATGACTTTTTCATCACTTTTTATTTTTTTTTGGGAGGTTTAGTACCAAAAAATGGAGAATTGGAAATTTAGCTATTTTTTTCCCCTGGCATGTGGACATTTACTGTATGGGATAAATACATTTATATTTTAATAGTATGGGCATTTTGGGATGCCATGGTGCAAATTATTTTTTTTATTGTTTATTTTTATTATGGTAAAAGGGGTAATTTAAATGTTTATATTTTTTATATTTTTAAAGACTTTTTTTGCACATATTTTAAGTCCTCTTAGGGGACTGTCCCATAAACTGCAATGAATTACCATTGCAACATTTGGGACATTCAATACATTTCTATGGCGTCCTGAAACTATTGCTGTCGTAGCCGCGGGTCCTTCAGAGTGACCAAGGCTACCACAATTAATGAATGGCTTCCCCAATCGCAGCACAATGGAGCTGTTTAGGTCCTGGAAATACAGCACTCCCAGGGAAAGCTCCACAGATGCCATGGTCTCAACTGAACACTGTATCTGAAGGGTTAAATGTCTTTGTTGAGCATTATCGACAATCACAGACATTATCTCTTGGTGTCTGCAGTTTAAAACCATTTTTAAAGAATACACTGTACATGTATGGTAGATATTCTTAAGGGGTTAAAGAACATTTTTGTAGCTGGACAACCCCTTTAAGGTTTGAGTATTTTGGCTTAGATGTTTGCAAGGAGAACAGTGTTGAGTTTGCCACTACTTATTGAATATGTGATGCTAAAATACAATTAGGAATGATACACAGCCTTCTCTCTACATTGATGTGGTCATGTGCAGCCAACGATTGACCTCAATGATGAAGTGTCCCAAAACGGCATATGACCCAGCAGTGATGTGCCACTTGGTGATATGTCACCGCTTAGGCTTTCCTGTCCAAGCAGGAAGTTTACATATGAAGTCAGGAAGTGCTACGAATTAAAGTCAAGACCTATAGAACCGGAACTGAGCAGCATAGAGCAGGTAAGTATAGTTCTCTACATAGGTTTGGAAGGATGGGGGTGAAATTTTATAAAAAAAAGTCAATGTTGGACAACCCCTTTAAAGAGGTTTCACTGTATGTGTTGGGAGCATTTCCCCGTGCATATGCTGCTTGTAATGCCAAAACTGTGTGAACCTGACAGTATTCACATGTAAATATTCAACATTTAAACCTTGAACTACTTTCAACCAGTAACTAATGAATTACAAGTGTTACTCAAGGTTGCATTCTTTTCTAACACACAGTTTTGTACAATCCAAGGTTTAAAATCTTAAATCTTTAGACCAAATATAGTCTTTATGAAAGTACAGCTGGGTATCCTAATTTTCCCAACTCTCAGTTGCTGAGGTATAAAAGTATGTCATGTATAACAAATGACGATATAAAGAGTCAGATTGGGACCATCTTTCACAGGGGATTCAATATAAGCTTATGTGCTTTAATGTTTTTATTAAAGTGTATTTCACAGAGTTGCTCATCCCAAGTGTCCTATTAGCCTCAAGCTTCATAATGTTCCTGTGCACATGATCTGACCTTTGTAAAAGATTCCAAAGCAGTGGATGCGGATTGCTGATAAGGGATATGCTATTTGTAACAACAATTGAATTTTGCAGCTAGAATTTATGTTTATTAAAAATATTTACTGGTACTTGGGAAAGTTTAATCAATGTTATTATAATTACATTGATGATGTGTATTATGTACAAATTGCACACTGTATAATTACACAATATATTAGCAAAGTTTTGACATGGCTGTAGACAATGAGCTTTATATAGGAGCTAGTATTGCATTTTATAAATGGTTGGCAAGAAATTAGCATTTTGTTTTTTTCATATATTAAAGAAAACAATATTAGGCTACTTTCACACTAGCGTTTTGGCTTTTCATTTCTGAGATCCGTTCAGGGCTCTCAAAAGTGGTCCAAAACTGATCAGTTTGGCCCTAATGCATTCTGAATGGAAAAGGATCCGCTCAGAATGCATCAATTTGCCTCCGTTCAGTTCCACCTGACGAAGCTGAGCCAAACAGATCTGTCCTGACACACAATGTAAGTCAATGGGGACAGATCAGTTTTCTCTGACACAATCTGGCACAATAGAAAACAGTGGTGTTCAAGACGGATCAGTCATGGCTATAGAAGACATAATACAACCGGATCCGTTTATGACGGATGCATGCGGTTGTATTATTGGAACGGAATTATTAACGGAAGCATTTTTGCAGATCCATGACGGATCCACAAAAATGCTAGTGTGAAAGTAGCCTTAAATAAATCTAAACGTCGCCGAATTTACAGAATATATTTCCCAGTCAGGTATCCAGTGCAGGGGTAGTTTCAAAGAAAAAAGGGGTACAGATCCCCCACCCAACAATCTAAACGTCGCCGAATTCACAGAATATATTTCCCAGTCAGGCATGCAGTGCAGGGGTAGTTTGAAAGAAAAAAGGGATACAGATTACCCAGCAATCTAAACGCTGCCGAATTTACAGAATATATTTCCCAGTCAGGTATACAGTGCAGGGGTAGCTTGAAAGAAAAAGGGGTATAGATCACCCAGCAATCTAAACGCCGCCGAATTTACAGAATATATTTCCCAGTCAGGTATGCAGTGCATGGGTAGCTTAAAAAAAAAAAGGGGTACAGATCACCCAGCCAGCAATCTAAATGCTGCCGAATTTACAGAATATATTTCCCAGTCAGGTATGCAGTGCAGCAGGAACACACCCTCCAAGCCACTTGTGAATAACTGGCCTGATAACTGTGGAAATGTCTACCCACAAACTAAGAGCTGGATTTACTGATTTTCTTTCACTCTCAGAAACGGAGTGCAGGCCACAAAGGTACTTTATGGCAAAAAAAGGTGATTATTTTTTAGCCACAATGTCCCAGTTGTATTTACTGATTATATTTCACTCTCAGAAATGGAGTGCAGGCAGCAAAGGTACTTTATGGCAAAAAAAGTGATTTTTTTTCCCCTCCTAGTTGTATTTATTGATTATATTTTACTCTCAGAAATGGAGTGCAGGCCGCAAAAGTACCTTATGGCAAAAAAAAATATATATTTTTTTTCACCCACAAGTTCACAGTTGTATTTACTGAATATATTTCACTCTCAGAAATGCAGTTCAGGCCACAAACGCACTTTTTTGCAAAAAAATAAAAATAAATGGGTATATGTTGCCCACTGAACTACAAGAACAGGATTAAATTATTGTCCCTGGCACATAAGCAGGTGCAAGTGCACTGCACTTGCACAAAATGGCCACCGACGCCCACCTAACTAACAGACGGATTAAAACGTATTTTTCTGTGTCACGTGGCTCAGTGCAAGGTACAACAATTTTGCCTTGCACCCACAAAAAAAAAAAAACGCTGTTGATCGCAGACTTAACACCAAGCTCTGATATCAGATTATTTCCTAATCTCTCCCTCACAGCAAAGTTCGGGTTCGGGTCCGGGTACAAAAAACCCTAAAATCCGGTACGAACCTGAACTTTGCAGTTTGGGTTCGCTCAACACTACCCACATACAGATGATTAAAAAAATATTTAATTCCATTAAGAGATGTTTAAAAATAATCTAGAGAGTGGTAGTCTGACAGAAATAAATGCACGCCAAGTTAGCTCATAGTATTTATTATACCTCCTTAAGAGGTAAGCAGCATTGATGGCCTAACAACAAAAATAATTCCTCCCATGTTCACTAGACTTTGCACCCCTTTCATTACTGACATTTTTCCTTATTTAACCCTCAAAAAAGGAAAGAATATTTCACTAGTGAGGGAGGACCCAGAGAGACTTATGATATATCTGGAATCACTTCTTTCATAGTTGAGATACTAGCAGACGTACTAATCCTGTGCAAAATGTAAATAGTACCAAATTTATCACAGTGGCTCACGATGTCTGACAGATTTGATGGATGGGTAGATGCTTTTGCCAAACTTTGTACCATCTGGCTTGGCTTATTTTGTACCAAACGTCTGCCAAGTCAAACCCCCTGGTCCAGGTCAACAAACAAAACAGAAGAGTTACGTACCTAGGGCTATTCTTTTTTGGCACATTTGCCTAATAAATAGGTCTAAAGCTTCATGCGAAATCAAAGACTGGCACATTTTACTACAAGGTCTAGGCTTAATCACATTAGTAAATTTATCCCAATGTATACAACTGTTGTCCAGTTAAAGTTTCATGGTGCCAAAAAGAAAGCTGTTATTGAAAAGCTATTTATGACCTCTGGACTATAGTTTGTCATGTTGGAGAGTCATTTGAAAACAGGTTCAATGGTCCTATGAAACCAAAATGGAGATACAGAAAAAAATCCCTAAGTATAGCTGTTTTAGAGACTCTTCGCTGCATCAGGAAGCAAGATGTAAGGAAAAACCTGCTGCAGTCTGCAAGAGAACTGTGGGAATTAATTTTTAATTTGACATTCCATAAAACCACAGCTACATAAGAATGGCTTTAAATAACAATGTTAATATCTTTTAATAGGCAACAGAGTCTAAACCTTTATGTGATGAGAGCACTGATTTGAACATAGCTGTTCCCTAATGGTTCACATGCAAAGCCTAGTGCTGATAGAGTCCTAACTAAGCAGATTTAGGACAATTTAAGACTGTAATTGCTACCAATGGCAGCTCTGTTAGATCCTGACCTGAAGTGGTGAATAGCTAAGCAATATTTTATGTTTATTAGCTGTAAATTAATGTGCAGAAGATCACTTAATAGAGATTGACACAACAAAAAAGAAAAAGACTACAAGACATTTCATAACATAAATAACTTAAATATAAAATACATCTTTATTACAATGAAGTCAAAGTGACTTGCCAAGTATTGCAAATCATTCTAACCTGAGAAGAGAATTAACAGGAGGCGGTATGTGGAATATGGCCTTTTGGATAAAGTGTATATCTCTTCAGTCAGATCAGTTTATGTAATTGCCTTCAGCTCTGCTCATCAGTCTGCTCAGCTGTCCAGAAATCCAATCTAATGTAGTCACTCACACAGAATGCCTGCACAGAGCTTATAATCACCGTGTTGGCATTTATTTTGGTATCAGTAAAGTTTGTTAATCAACAGTACAAGTACATGACCTTTTGCTCTTGCTTTCTTACAAATCCGGTCTAGCTGTCAGCTGGCTCTACATGTATTTTTAGTATATGTTCTATATTGCACTGGTCATGTACAAGTGATCCCTCAAAATGAATTTGTTCCAGGACAACCATTTTACGTTCAAACCATTGTAATTTGAGACCATAATTCTATGGAAAACTAATAATTGGTTCCAAAGTCCCCAATATGGCAACATAAAAGAAAAAAAGAGATTAAAGAAAAATCTGATAATGACTAATACAAATATATTAGTCATGGACTGGGCTAAGAAGTTAGTAAGCCAAACTTTACACTCTGATTCCTTTACTTTTCCACACTCTCCACACTTTCCAGCTCTCCTTCATTAAATTGCTAATGTCTAATAGTTAGTAAATTGTAATACATTTATTATAATAAAATCCTGGTTTCAATGTTTTCATCACCATCTCACAACATTTTTTTTTTTGAAGGTGGAGTTGGAATCATGGAACTTCTAGTCGTCTACTGACTCCAACCAAAGCTGACTCCAAATCCAGAACTCTGAAAACTCTAAATGCCCTTCTATGTAGAGAACAGGAACTTCTTCACAGTACTGTAAGCACACACATGTACCATCAAAAATGTAAAATGCAGCTGCTTTAGATGAGTGAATGTTCCAAATATTTTCGGTTCGATTCAGTTGAAGCTGCTGGTGGATTTGATTAGATCAAATAAATTTGACCTGAATTGAAAGTGCCTCAATTACTTTGAAAAGTCTTGTGTGACACTCTGTAGTCTCCAAGGACTGTATCCAACCTCTTTCAAGATGTTTAACATCAAGACAGCTTAGTAATAGAAAAGTGACAGCAACATACTGTATATGACTATGGGTAAATGGATGGTAGCCGGTGGTAACAAACAGCCTCTTTAGAAACACACTGCACTGTTGGATTTCTTTCGTAAAATAAAAAAATGGTCCAAAAATACCTTCTTCTCTGTCTTCTGAACTGTAAACGGTAGTAAAATGAGAAGTCCACTGAGAAATGTTACCCCTAAAACTTAACATTTATTAATACTATTTTAAAAATATATATGATTATATCCCCACTAAAAAAAGAAGAAATGAAAATAGACAACAAATAGGTATAAAATGGAGATCAGCATATGGGACATATTTGTAAATGATATGATATTTGAATATCACCACAGATGTGGTTACTCACGATATTGGACTTCTTATGGTGAAGAAATTGCATTCATCAGGTGCCACTTGGATATTTTCCGCAGGGACTTGAATGCTTTCTGTAAAGACTGATCGTCCAGAATCTTCTAGGTGCTTAAAGGGTTTCTGTCACCAACTTTTGACATTATAAGCTGTCTGACATTAGCTATGTGCTAATGTCAGACCAGCTTGATAATGTCTTTTTTATAAAAATCCGCTGTATATATAGTCTGAAAAACTTACTTTTATATTATGTAAATTAGCCTCTAGGAGCAGGGAGGGCGTTGCCCTGCTCCTAGCGGCTCCGTCCGGCAACCTGCTGGCACGCCCCTTCACACTTTGATTGACAGTGCAGGGCAGCGATCCTCCTGCACTGTCTCGTTCTGAATCGCGCGCCGCGCGCCGCTCTGTATTCGCCGCAGGCGCGGTGAGCAGAGGACAGCAGGCACCAGCGTCCTCTGCTCACCGCGCCTGCGCCGAATACAGAGCGGCGGCGCGGGCGCGCGATTTCAGAACGAGAGAGTGCAGGAGGATCGCTGCCCTGCACTGTCAATCAAAGTGTGAAGGGGCGTGCCAGCAGGTTGCCGGACGGAGCCGCTAGGAGCAGGGCAACGCCCCCCCTGCTCCTAGAGGCTAATTTACATAATATAAAAGTAAGTTTTTCAGACTATATATACAGCGGATTTTTATAAAAAAGACATTATCAAGCTGGTCTGACATTAGCACATAGCTAATGTCAGACAGCTTATAATGTCAAAAGTTGGTGACAGAAACCCTTTAAGAGTGCAAAAATAGGCAAAAAAAGCATGTGCCCCTATATAAACAGCCCCTACCTATCCAGTGGTTCCCAATTGTAGATTATGCCAATGTAGCAGTCAAATGTCCCATATAATGTGTGGTCTCTAATTTTCAAGTAGGTTCCAAATCATTTCCCCTGTTACATAATCCGCTTCCTTAGGGGACCAGTGGCAAAAAAGCACGATGGCATGAATGATGGAAGGCCAATGGATACTGACCTGCGTCGCCGCTGGATTCCCACCACAGGTTTAAATACCCTGTCTCTGATAGCTGTTAGCATTTATTAGGGTTCAATGCGCAAGCGTCGCTCCGATGCGTGTGCGCCCCACCCCTTACAAACATCCATTGAATGCAGTAGAAGAAGGCTGAGTTAGGTCAAATTACATCACTCACTCAGCCACACCAGCCACGCATTCACCTCTTCACTATGTAGGCATGGATATTAATGTCAAACGGCATCAAACTGCAGGAGCGCGCATGCGTCAACCACGATAGTATCACTCTGAATAAGAGCCACAGTGGTGCATGCGCATACTCCATGCTCCAGGTATTAGGGATCTAGGTATAAATTTATGCTAAAATAAATATATATCTGCACTTTATCTCCATATGCGCTGGGGGCTATTATTGACATTCAAAAAATAACAAACATAAAATGGTTCAAAATTCCCCATTATATATATTTGTGGGGGAAAAAAGATTGACCTATATCTTAGACAGGGTAATATAGATATGGTCATGAAAAAATTAGTCGTATAAAAACATTGGCTTTGGGTACGAATAACTGGAGAATAGGTTATTAGAAGACATCCAAAAACAACGAAATTTTTTATTTTATATATAAAGGAGTCTCTAAATAGATTAAACCCATTCCATTGATGAAATAAGTTGATGTTAGATCAATCTTTGATCAAATAGCCGTAAAATTTTCTAGCCGTAAATGTTTACGTCATGGTGGCCAAATTTTGAAGCCTATAGTAAAAATTAAATCGGATAGATGTAATTGACTGGTCAATTATAGCCCCCAGCACAAATATGGAGATAAGGTGCAGATATATATTTATTTTAGCATAAATTTATACCTAGATCCCTAATACCTGGAGCATGGAGTATGCGCACACGCCACTGTGGCTCTTATTCAGAGCGATACTATCGTGGTTGATAGATGCGCGCTCCTGCGGTTTAATGCCGGTTGCCATTAATATCCATACCCACATAGTGAAGCGCCAGGCCACAGAGGAAAACACGTGAGGCTACGGTGGGCCGAGGGAGGAAATATCCATTTTGGTTACTCACGGTTAGCAGATGCCTCCCTGGTCGGCAGTGCAGTGATGAGGAAGACAGCACAAAATCTTCCAGGGCACTTTCGGTTGCAGGGCAAACCAGCCAGATGGAAGTTGAGGTGCCCTTCATGGTGTAGGTGTTTAGGGTGCTTTGGTGGCCGTTAGGTGCAAATGATGAGTGTAGTAGTAGAAATGATGAGGAGTCAGTTGAACAGTTGAACATTTACTAAATCACTTGTCTCCAGGTAGTCAACACAGATACAGTTCATTAGTATGGCATAAGTAATGACTCTGAAATAGGCTCAATTGTATTCTTTTAATCAGGTTTAGGCAATTGTCAGATGAGGAGTTCACTTCAAGGTGGACACTTTAAAGGCAAGACTTCTGCAATTATTCTAAGTCCAAACTATAGCATTCTGGTACTATCGTGGCAGGCATCAGTCTTATGCTTCATTATTTGCAGGATGCTCTCCTAAAAGCTTTAGGTTTCCACTTTGTCCTGGAAGGATTGAATAGTGGATAAGGACAATTCTGCGCACTAAATATCCAAACATGTCCCGACACTTCTAAAGCTGCTCTCAGGCACTTGTGCTGGTGAATAGTGATGTCGCAAACATAAAATTTTCCGTTCACGAACGGCGAACGCGAATCTCCGCAAATGTTCGCGAACATGCGAACATTGCGAACCACCATAGACTTCAATAGACAGGCGAATTTTAAAACCCACAGGGACTCCTTCTGGCCACAATAGTGATGGAAAAGTTGTTTCAAGGGGACTAACACCTGGACTGTGGCATGCCGGAGGGGGATCCATGGCAAAACTCCCATGGAAAATTACGTAGTGGACGCAGAGTTGGGTTTTAACCCATAAAGGCCATAAATCAACTAACATTCCTAAATTGTTTGGAATAACGTGCTTTAAAACATCCAGTGTGTGTATACGACCAGGTATGATGTTGTATCGATCAGGTAGTGTAAGGGTTACGCCCGCTTCACAGACATTGACAGACCAAACTCCCCTTTTAATGCACCACAAACAACTGCAAACAGTCCATTTGCACAACCGCAAACTCCCCATTTGCACAAGGTTGGATACCAAGCTAGCCATGTCCCGGTGAGGTCATTGAGGGTTTTTTCCTCCACCCAGCCACTTACAACAACAAGGGTCACCAAAGGTGATCTGAATTGATTTTTCAGATTTTTCTGTAGTACTATTCTCATCAGTTTAATCCCTCTAACGTCCCCAATCTGAGGTCCATTTATTGAATTGATTTTTCGAACGGGGAGATGGTTAAAAAAACGCTGGCTCCCTCCCCTTTGTTTTAATCCACGGTCACTGCGTCTGCTCCATGCAATTTACTCTCACACCCGATATGAGTGGTGTCTTAACTAGTACTATTCTCATCAGTTTAATCCCTGTTACATCCCATATCAGGGATTGCCCTTTGTGAAAAAAAATTTAGGCTGGGTACCTTCGACTGCCTTTACAGTGACAGACCAAACTCTCATACACCAAACTGAATTGATTTTAGGAATCGGGAGATGGAAAAAGTAACTCGGTCGGTCTTCTTACTCCCAAATTGGTGCACTACGCGAGCAATGTGCTGTGACACCCTATATGAGTGGTGTCTTAACTAGTACTATTCCTATCAGTATAATCCCTGTTACGTACCCTATCCGGGGACGTGTGTCGAATTGATTAACCATTGTCGAATTAACGAACCATTACGACATCATGAAATAATTTAGTTCTGAGCTCTGTACTTGCTTTGTATTGGAATTGATGGGGAATTTTTTTATTGTCTGCATTATTTCTAATAAACTATTAAGAGAATTTATTATGATTTTTTATTTTATATGTTAAAACCCATACAACTTTAAAAAAAAAAAAGAGGTAAATTAATGTTTTTTCTATGAAATATTATCCAGCCGTCTGATCACTTTTGGTCTGACCATAATGAAGCAAAGGCCTTATCATCTGGGGTGTGGCAACATTGCCAACACACTTATAGAGGTGATGATTGCTTCATTGTGATACGCAAGCCCCTCCACCACAACAAGGTAACGATCACGAAGGGGAATTGACACTTGTATGTGCCTTTTTTTTTGTTTTGTTTTTGCAGCCTAAGTACCATAGGACAGAAAAATTAGGCATGTACACATGCCTGAAAAATAATGGCATTGTTGCAGCCGCTATTGTAGCAGCGGCCGGAAAAATTGATGTTTTCCAGGCAGAAAAGTGACTAAAACACTAGTTGGTGGCGGAGAATTCACGAAAGTTATCCGGTATGCAGACATTAAATATAGCAGCGTGGGGACCATTTTGAGGCCAAGGCATGTCATAAGGCCTTTTGTTATTCAAACGTATACCCCACTGTCAGTCCCTTCGGGATCCATGCCTCATTCATCTTTATGAAGGTGAGATAATCAACACTTTTTTGACCGAGGCGACTTCTCTTGTCAGTGACAATGCCTCCTGCTGCACTGAAGGTCCTTTCTGACAGGACACTTGAAGCAGGGCAGGCCAGAAGTTCTATCGCAAACTGAGATAGCTCAGGCCACAGGTCAAGCCTGCACACCCAGTAGTGAAGGGGTTCATCGCTCCTCAGAGTGTCGATATCTGCTATTATAGCGAGGTAGTCTGCTACCTGTCGGTCGAGTCGTTCTCTAAGGCTGGATCCCGAAGGGCTGTGGCGATGTGTAGGACTGAAAAAGCTCCGCATGTCCTCCATCAACAACACAACAGTAAATCGTCCAGTCCTTGCCGCCGTGGTAGGAGGAGGATTACACTCACCTCTTCCCCTGTTAGATTCACGTTGTGCTGTGACATCCCCCTTATGGTTTTGAACTGCTGCATCCTTTCCGACTTTCGGTAATTTGGTAACATTTCTGCCACTTTCTGCTTATACCGGGGGTCTAATAGCGTGGCCACCCAGTACATGTCGTTCTCCTTCATCCTTTTTATACGAGGGTCCCTCAACAGACATGACAGCATGAAAGACCCCATTTGCACAAGGTTGGATGCAGAGCTACTCATTTCCCGTTCCTCGTCCTCACTGATGTCATTGACGGTCTGTTCTTCCCCCCAGCCACGTACAACACCATGGGTCCCAGATAGGTGACAACAACGAGCACCCTGGGGTGCCTTCTGTGGTTGGTCTTCCTCCTCCTCAAAGCCGCCACATTCCTCCTCTGACTCCTCTTCCTAATACTCCTCTTCCAGCGTTGCCGCAGGTCCGGCAAGCGATGATGACAAGGCTGTTTCTGGTGGTGATGGTGACCACAACTCTTCCTCTTCATGCTCATCTACAGCCTGATCCAGCACTCTTCGCTGGGCACGCTCCAGGAAGAAAACAAATGGGATGAGGTCGCTGATGGTGCCTTCGGTGAGACTGACTAGGTTTGTCACCTCCTCAAAAGGACGCATGAGCCTACAGGCATTGCGCATGAGCATCCAGTAACGTTGCAAAAAAATTCCCAGCTCCGCAGTGGCTGTCCTAGCAGCCCGGTCATACAAATACTCGTTGACAGCTTTTTATTGTTGGAGCAGGCGGTCAAACATTAGGAGTGTTGAATTCCAACGTGTCGGGCTGTCGCAAATCAAGCGCCTCACTGGCATGTTGTTTCGCCGCTGAATATCGGAAAAATGCGCCATGGCCGTGTAGGAAAGCCTGAAATGGCCATACACCTTCCTGTCCTGCTTGAGGACGTCCTGTAAGCCTGGGTACTTAGACACAAAGCGTTGTACGATGAGATTCAACACATGTGCCATGCACGGCACATGTGACAACTTGCCCAAATTCAATGCCGACAACAAATTTGTTCCATTGTCACACACCACTTTGCCGATCTCCAGTTGGTGCGGGGTCAGCTACTGATCCACCTGTGCGTTCAGGGCGGACAGGAGTGCTGGTCCTGTGTGGCTCTCTGCTTTCAGGCAAGTCAACTCTAAGACAGCGTGACACTGTTGTATAAGGGGTGTGGAATAGCCCCTGGGCAGCCAGACGCCGCTGCAGAAGAGGACTCAGCCGAGGAGGATATCGAAGAGGATGGAGTAGGAGTAGAGAAGGTGGCAGTAGGCCTGCCTGCAAGTCGTGGCGGTGTTACCAACTCCGCTGCGAAGCCACGCATTCCATGCTTGTCAGCCGTCAGCAGGTTGACCCAATGCGCAGTGTACGTGATATAACTGCCCTGACCGTGCTTTGCAGACCAGGTATCAGTGGTCAGATGGACCCTTGCCCCAACACTGGATGCCAGAGATGCCATGACTTCCTTTTCAATAACATAGTAGAGGTTTGGGATTGCCTTTTTTGAAAAAAAAAATCGTCCGAGTACCTTCCACTGTGGTGTCCCAATAGCGACAAATTTTTTGAAGGCCTCAGACTCCACCAGATGGTATGGTAAAAGCTGGCGGGCTAAGAGTTCCGTCAAGCCAGCTGTCAGTCGCCGGGCAAGGGGGTGACTCTGTGACATTGGCTTCTTATGCTCAAACATTTCCTTAACAGACACCTGACTGTGGGCAGATGAGCAGGAACTGCTGAAGGTGAGAGGCGGAGTGGCGGGTGGTTGAGAGGGGGCAGGGAGGACAGCAGTGGTTGACGTGGCTGAAGATGCTGGACCAGGAGGAGGATGGTGGCTTTGAGTTTGTGTGCTGCTTGTACTCATTGTTGATCCCATTGGCGTTTGTGATGTGAAATCTTGTGCCTTTGCAAAGCAGTTGTTACCGCGGTGGGTGTTGGACTTCCCACGACTCAGTTTCTTTTGGCACAGGTTGCAAATGGCATTGCTCTTATCAGAGGCAGACACACAAAAAAATGCCACACTGCTGAGCTTTGCAATGACTGCATTCTTGTGGTGGCAACAGCATGCGTTGACTGGTGTGCTGTCTGGCTGACCCCGGGTGCTGATACATGCTGTCTGACTGTGCCACTGCTAACTCCTTGCGACGACCTCCCCCTGCTTCCAACACGTCTCCTCCTTCTCTCTGTCTCCCCTTCTAAACTTCCCCCTCTTCTTCTCTTCGAGCAGGCACCCACGTGGCATCCGTGGACACATCGTCATCATTAACCGCTTCACTTGTATCTGACACCTCAGCAAAGGAAGCAGCAGCGGGTACAACATCATCATCATCATCACACTGTACATCCATGTGTGTAATCCTGCCTGACTGAGACATATCCCTGTAATCTACATTATCTGGCAATAATGGTTACGCATCACTAATTGCATCCAACTGATGTGTAAATAACTCCTCTGACGGATCAAGTGAAGCGGCTGTGGTGGTAGTGGTGGTGGTGGCGGCGGGCGGGAGCGTGGTAACTTGAGAGCAGGTGACTGAAGCTGAGCTGGAGGAGGATGGTGAATCAAGGTTCTTAGTGGAAGCTGTTGAAGATTGGGTGTCCTGTCTAAGCCAGTCAACTATGTCCTCAGAATTTTTCGGGTTAAGGGTACGTGGCCTCTGAACACTAGGCATTATTCCAGGGACAGTGGAAATCACAGCACCACGACCACGACGGCCCCTGCGGGGTGGCCTGCCTCTGCCTGTCATTTTCTTTTAGATAAGTGGAACTACGCGTGCTAGGTACAGGGCCACCAGGTATCAGTGGTGGGGACTGGCAGTGGGCACAATACAGTCTGCGGAAGTGGGCCTGACACACACTGGCAGCAGGCAAGCAACTAAAATTAGACTACTGTCTAAAAATGAAATGCCTTATTTATCGGCAAGCTACAATGCCACCCGGTATCAGTGGTGGGCACTGGCAGTGGGCACACTACAGTCAGTGGAAGTGGGCCTGACACACACTGGCAACAGGCAAGCAACTGAAATTAGACTACTGTCTAAAAATGAAATGCCTTATTTATCGGCAAGCTACTGTGCCACTCGGTATCAGTGGTGGGCACTGGCAGTGGGCACACTACAGTCAGTGAAAGTGGGCCTGAAACACACTGGCAGCAGGCAAGCAGCTGAAATTAGACTACTGTCTAAAAATTAAATGCCTTATTTATCGGCAAGCTACTTTGCCACCCGGTATCAGTGTTTGGCACTGGCAGTGGGCACACTACAGTAAGTGGAAGACGGCCTGACACACACTAGCAGGCAAGCAACAGAAATTACACTAAAGTGTAAAAATTAAATGCCTTTTTTTGATGCAAAGTCCTGTGCCACACGGGATGACAGTGGTAGGCACTGGCAGTGGGCACACTACAGTTAGTGGAAGTGGGCCTGACACACACTGGCAGCAGGCAAGCAACTGAAATTAGACTACTGTCTAAAAATTAAATGCCTTATTTATCGGCAAGCTACTGTGCCACCCGGTATCAGTGGTGGGCACTGGCAGTGGGCACACTACAGTCAGTGGAAGTGGGCCTGACACACACTGGCAGCAGGCAAGCAGCTGAAATTAGACTACTGTCAAAAATTAAACGCCTTATTTATCGGCAAGCTACGGTGCCACCCGGTATCAGTGGTGGGCACTGGCAGTGGGCACACTACAGTCAGTGGAAGTGGGCCTGACACACACTGGCAGCAGGCAAGCAACTGAAATTAGACTACTGTCTAAAAATTAAATGCCTTATTTATCGGCAAGCTACTGTGCCACCCGGTATCAGTGGTTGGCACTGGCAGTGGGCACACTACAGTCTGTAGAAGTGGGCCTGACACACACTGGCAGCAGGCAAGCAACTGAAATTAGACTACTGTTTAAAAATTAAATGCCTTATTTATCGGCAAGTTACTGTGCCACCCGGTATCAGTGGTGGGCACTGGCAGTGGGCACACTACAGTCAGTGGAAGTGGGCCTGACACACACTGGCAGCAGGCAAGCAACTGAAATTAGACTACTGTCTAAAAATGAAATGCCTTATTTATCGGCAAGCTACTGTGCCACCCGGTATCAGTGGTGGGCACTGGCAGTGGGCACACTACAGTCAGTGGAAGTGGGCCTGACACACACTGGCAGCAGGCAAGTAACTGAAATTAGACTACTGTCTAAACATTAAATACCTTATTTATCGGCAAACTACGGTGCCACCCGGTATCAGTGGTGGGCACTGGCAGTGGGCACACTACAGTCAGTGGAAGTGGGCCTGACACACACTGGCAGCAGGCAAGTAACTGAAATTAGATTACTGTCTAAAAATTAAATGCCTTATTTATCGGCAAGCTACTGTGCCACCCGGTATCAGTGTTTGGCACTGGCAGTGGGCACACTACAGTCAGTGAAAGTGGGCCTGACACACACTGGCAGAAGGCAAGCAACTGAAATTAGACTACTGTCTAAAAATTAAATGCTTTATTTATCGGCAAGCTACTGTGCCACCCGCTATCAATGGTGGGCACTGGCAGTGGGCACACTATAGTCAGTGGAAGTCGGCCTGACACACACTAGCAGGCAAGCAACTGAAATTACACTAAAGTGTAAAAATTAAATGCCTTTTTTTGATGCAAAGTCCTGTGCCACACGGGATGAGTGGTGGGCAATGGCAGTGGGCACACTACAGTCAGTGGAAGTGGGCCTTAAACACACTGGCAGCAGGCAAGCAACTGAAATTAGACTACTGTCTAAAAATGAAATGCCTTATTTATCGGCAAGCTACTGTGCCACCCGGTATCAGTGGTTGGCACTGGCAGTGGGCACACTACAGTCAGTGGAAGTGGGCCTGACACACACTGGCAGCAGGCAAGCAACTGAAATTAGACTACTGTCTAAAAATTAAATGCCTTATTTATCGGCAAGCTACTGTGCCACCCGGTATCAGTGGTTGGCACTGGCAGTGGGCACACTACAGTCTGTAGAAGTGGGCCTGACACACACTGGCAGCAGGCAAGCAACTGAAATTAGACTACTGTCTAAAAATTAAATGCCTTATTTATCGGCAAGCTACTGTGCCACCCGGTATCAGTGTTTGGCACTGGCAGTGGGCACACTACAGTCAGTGGAAGTCGGCCTGACACACACTAGCAGGCAAGCAACAGAAATTACACTAAAGTGTAAAAATTAAATGCCTTTTTGTGATGCAAAGTCCTGTGCCACACGGGATGACAGTGGTAGGCACTGGCAGTGGGCACACTACAGTTAGTGGAAGTGGGCCTGACACACACTGGCAGCAGGCAAGCAACTGAAATTAGACTACTGTCTAAAAATGAAATGCCTTATTTATCGGCAAGCTACTGTGCCACCCGGTATCAGTGGTTGGCACTGGCAGTGGGCACACTACAGTCAGTGGAAGTGGGCCTGACACACACTGGCAGCAGGCAAGCAGCTGAAATTAGACTACTGTCTAAAAATTAAATGCCTTATTTATCGGCAAGCTACAGTGCCACCCGGTATCAGTGGTTGGCACTGGCAGTGGGCACACTACAGTCAGTGGAAATGGGCCTGACACACACTGGCAGCAGGCAAGCAACTGAAATTAGACTACTGTCTAAAAATTAAATGCCTTATTTATCGGCAAGCTACTGTGCCACCCGGTATCAGTGGTTGGCACTGGCAAGGGGCACACTACAGTCAGTGGAAGTGGGCCTGACACACACTGGCAGCAGGTAAGCAACTGAAATTAGACTACTGTCTAAAAATTAAATGCCTTATTTATCGACAAGCTACTGTTCCACCCGGTATCAGTGTTTGGCACTGGCAGTGGGCACACTACAGTCAGTGGAAGTGGGCCTGACACACACTGGCAGCAGGCAAGCAACTGAAATTAGACTACTGTCTAAAAATTAAATGCCTTATTTATCAGCAAGCTACTGTGCCACCCGGTATCAGTGGTTGGCACTGGCAGTGGGCACACTACAGTCTGTAGAAGTGGGCCTGACACACACTGGCAGCAGGCAAGCAACGGAAATTAGACTACTGTCTAAAAATTAAATGCCTTATTTATCGGCAAGCTACTGTGCCACCCGGTATCAGTGTTTGGCACTGGCAGTGGGCACACTACAGTCAGTGGAAGTCGGCCTGACACACACTAGCAGGCAAGCAACTGAAATGACACTAAAGTGTAAAAATTAAATGCCTTTTTTTGATGCAAAGTCATGTGCCACACAGGATGACAGTGGTCGCCACTGGCAGTGGGCACACTACAGTCAGTGGAAATGGGCCTGACACACACTGGCAGCAGGCAAGCAACTGAAATTTGACTACTGTCTAAAAATTAAATGCCTTATTTATCGGCAAGCTACTGTGCCACACGGGATGAGTGGTGGGCAATGGCAGTGGGCACTCTACAGTCAGTGGAAGTCGGCCTGACACACACTAGCATGCAAGCAACTGAAATTACACTAAAGTGTAAAAATTAAATGCCTTTTTGTGATGCAAAGTCCTGTGCCACACGGGATGACAGTGGTGGGCACTGGCAGTGGGCACACTACAGTCTGTGGGCCTGCAGCTCCTCACACACTGGCAGGCCAGGCAACTGCAATATATATATATATGGTAAAAAAAAAAAAGCAGACTAACGTTGCAGCCCTAATAAGGGCTTTTTGGGGTGCTGTCAGGACGCTGTCCTTACAGCAGAGATCAGATGAGTCTTTCAGGACTGGAGTGGACACTGAATACACTAGCCTAGCTATCGATTTCCCAATTAAATCAACAGCAGCTACACTGTCCCTCCTCTCACTAAGACTGCAGCTTCAGAATGAATCTAAAATGGATGCTGTTCAGGAGATGGGAGGGTCTGGGAGGTAGAGTATGCTGCTGATTGGCTGGAATGTGTCTGCTGACTGTGAGGTACAGGGTCAAAGTTTGCTCAATGATGATGTATAGGGGGCAGACCGAACTTCGCATGTATTCGCCCGCCATCTCCACTGGTGAAGTCCATATGCTGGGTTCAGCTCTAATTCTCACTAGGCTTACTGCATATTTATATATAGACTCGCTGTTTGGTGCTAGGCTGCTATAACAAATCTTAGTCTTCTCCAGGGTTGATCAAGTCCTAGAGGAAAGATTTTGCAGCTACAACGTATATAAGGCCTGCTCCTCTCCTCCATACACACTCCTCTCCACTCTACTCTGAAGCACTGACTCACTCTAATCTCTCCTAAGTACTGCTCTAGCACACCCAAGTTATATAAATAAGTGGCGCCAGCACCACCTAGGGGCGAATGGGTGAAATGACTTTGCCAGCCTGATAAATAGGAAATACCATACATTCAGTACATTAGATGAATACAGAGATTTAAAGTGTCCCTTTTACACAAATGTTCGACGCTGCATATACATCAAACACCATAATCCATATAAAAACACAAGAAAATATAAAAATAAACATGAGATGGTGTACAGTCACGGTCCCTCTATAAGCAGGTAGTCCGGAGCTCATGCACTACTCCAGGATAAGTATGTTCCACAGCAGGATTAGGAGGAGCTAGTAAGGTAACTTGTTGATGCGGACTTTCTCCCTGTAATGGAACCAAACAAACTTCCCAAAGCAAAATGCGCATTTAACAACCCATATATCAATCAACGACATAACCTACAGGAATATAAGAATCCACATATAAAGAAAGGTATCAATACCAGATTTGTATAAAAAAAAAAAACACATTTTATTGGTATATCAGTTCACAATATATAATCACATGATTGACAATACACAACAATCAGAACCATGTTTTAAACGTTTAAATGATCGGTGGTGCATGATTATTGATAGGATGATAAAGTGCTAGTGCATATTTATCAAGGTCAGTGAAATAAACTGCTCAATGGAAAGCTATGTGGCTGGCTAATTGGGTACTATATAGTTCTAGTATTTACAGCCCAGTTTAATGACTAATAAATATCCAAGCTGAATACATAAGTGCTGAAGAAATAAGTCAGAACAATTGATGATTTACTAAGCTGAGTACATGTATAACATATAGATAAATCACAGCGGCGGCCATATATATTGGTCCAAAAAGGTTCACCAAGCTGAATACATAGATAACGTGTAGATAAAGTACAACAATGCACAAAAAATAAGTGGCCAAACTGAGTACAAAAGTGGCATATGAATGAATCACCACAATAGACAGTATGTACTGACACAGACCATGGTGAGTGCACATGTAAAAGATAAGAAAGTCACAGCAGGGGCAATATATACTGGCCCAAAAGGGTTCACTAAGCATTATACATAAATAGTGTGTGAGTAAAACACAACAATGTGTTGACATTAAATGGCCAGGCTGAGTACATAAATAGCATATAAGAGAATCACCACAATAGACAATGCATACTGACCCAGAGGTAGACTCGCATCATAAAGATGCACCACCAGTCCACACCACGACGCACGTTTAGCGTACTGCTTCCCCAAGGGATTTCCCGCTGTAATGTTCTTAGTTATCTTTCTAGCTCCTCCTAATCCTGCTGCGGAACATACTTATCCTGGAGTAGTGCGTGAGCTCTGCACTGCCTGTTCAAGGGACCGTGACTGTACACTATCTCATGTTTATGTAAATTTTTTATATTTTATTGTCTTTTTATATAGATTATGGTGTTTGATGTATATTCCATGTAATTTTAGGAGATAATAATAAATGTGGAAGCATGATTGAGAAATAGCCTGCCATTTATTACTAATTGTATTAAGAAGCTAGGTGGTATAGCAGGCCGTGCCATATTCCAGTGAGCTCCCCTTTGTTTAATAGAGTGACATAATTTGACGTAACTCAGCCTTCTTCTACTGCATTCAATGGATACTTGTAAGGGACGGGGCGACGCGCGCACTCATCGGAGTGGCGCTTGCGCATTGAACCCTAATAGACACTAACAGCTATCAGAGACAGGGTATTTAAACCTGGGCGGGAATCCAGTGGTGCCACAGGTCAGTATCCATTGGCCTTCCATCATTCATGCCATCGTGCTTTTTTGCCACTGGTCCCCTGATGAAGTGGATTATGTAACGGGGTAATGCTTTGCAACCTACTTGAAAATTGGAGACCACACATTATATGGGACATTTAACTGCTACATTGGCATTATCCACGATTTGGAACCACTGGATAGGTAGGGACTATCTGTTTATATAAGGGCACAGCCACAGATGAGTGGGGCCACCCCCTTTCGGACTATTACTCTGATGCCTAAAAGCGGAGTTTTGCTTATTTATGACCCACTCTCGAGCACCTAGAAAAATCTGGTCTATCAGCCTTTACAAAAAGCATTCAAGTCCCTACAAAAAATATCCAAGTGACCCTCATCTGGCACCTGATGAATGCAACTTCTTCACCATAAGAAGTCCGTAATATCGTGAGTAACCACATCTGTGGTGATATTCAAATATCATATAGTTTACATATATGTCCCATGTGCTGATCTCCATTGTATACATATTTTTGTCTATCTTCATTTCTTCTTTTTTTATATTTTTAAAATTTTATTAATTTTATTTTAGTTTTAGGGGTAACATTTCTCAGTGAACTTTTTCTATAGATTTACCCAATTTTCAAAATTTTTGTTAAGGCCCCTTTCACACGAGGGAGTTTTCCACGCGGGTGCAATGCGGGGCCTGAACGCATAGCATCCGCACTGATCCTGACCCATTCATTTCAATGGGTCTGTGTACATAAGCGTTTTTTTCACGCATCAGTTCTGCGTTGTGTGAAAAACGCAGCATGTTCTATATTCTGCATTTTTCACGCAGCCCTGGCCCCACAGAAGTGAATGGGGCATCCGCAAGAAAGTGCGGGTACAATGCTTTTTCACTGATGGTTGCTAGAGGATGTTGTTTGTAAACCTTCCGTTTTTTATCACGGGTGTGAAAAACGCATCAAATCGCATTGCATCCTTGTGAAAAAAACTAAACAACTGAATGCAATCGCAGACAAAACTGACTGAACTTGCTTGCAAAATGGTGCGAACGCACCCTGAAAGCTTCCGGACCTAATACGTCACGCTTATGTATAAGAGGCCTACCAGTGATAGTAAAATGAGTAGTCTTTAACTCTTACCTTGTGGACAGATCTTCTTTCGTTTATTCTTCTGGTGACTAATTTTTCTGACCTATCTGCCTATTTAAGAAAAATAAAACTATTTTGTGCATAGAGGGCCACAGGATATCTGTACCTAACAAACTGCAACTTGACCAGGATATGTTCACTAGGATGACATGGTAAATTGTTCCTTCTTGCTGCATGTGGTAATGGTATGAGGCTAGGGGAAGCTAATAACTTAGAGGTGCTCTTCAAGCAAGGTTCTTAAGGTTCAAGTCCACCTGCACAGAGATTTGCTACATGATGTTCAAACATTCTGATAGTTGGAGGTCAGCCTAGAAGTGTGTTTAGGCTCAGATATCCAAAAGTCAGAAATGCGGAAATGACCCATAAGACTACATTTATGAGAAATTGTTTGTCGTAGCCTATTGGCAAACATTTTCCCTGCTGCTTGTGTAGATCAGATTGGGATTCTGATTAACCCAAACCTTTCCCCATGCAAAATGTAAAAAGTTTTTTTTTTAAACATGGATAGTATCACATATTAAACTGCATGTTACACACATATGCAAATGCACAGAAAAAGCAATAAAAGATATAGTAAGAAATCAATATTTTCAGTTGCGATCTGCCGGAGTGCAAAAGTTAAGTTTAGACATTTACTGCGCCTTCTGTTTTTATAATTTTTGGTGTAAATCACCTCCTCTCACTGATGGCATTACCTTCAGGTGTCTCCATTGTGCTCATACAGTTTGTGGTGTGATACGGCAGAAAAAGTTTTTTTATTTTTGTTCTCTGCATTAACCCGGCGCTGGTGTACGTGACTTAAGGACGAGTGCCACACATATATGGCAGGCTGAATGGGTGAGTGCAGGACCTAAGTGCAGGACGATGCTTTCCATAGGCATCGGGGCGTGCCTTCTATAGAAGCCTGTGAGATACAGCCCCTTATAGGATGGGTCTCACAGGCAGGCTGTCAGCATAAAAGCTGACAGCCATTACATTACATTACAAGTTGTATTGTAATGCATTGTAGAGGGGATCAGACCCCAGAAGCTGAAGTCCCAGAGTGGGACAAAAATAAAAAGTAATAAAATAAGTAAATAAAGGGTTTTTCATACTAAAAAAAGCTCTTTTTCCAAAATAAAACACATAAAATTAAAAACAGACGCATTTTGTATTGTCACGTCCATAACGACCAACTCTATAAAATATCGCATGATCCACCCCTTCACTTGAACGCCTTAGAAAATAAAAACTGTGCTAAAACAACAATTTTTTTGTCACCTTACATCACGAAAAGTGCAACACTAAGCAATAAAGAATGGAGTTACACTATATACAAATGAGAATATCTTTCTTTGCACTACAGCTCCCATTTTTCACTGCAGTAAAGAGAGACATTTATTCTGTCTAAAGCTAGACTGGTTTAATAATTCCTACCGCACCACACACCGGCCATTGTGCAGCGTACTCAAGTTAGGGTTCAGTAGTGTTCCTGGGTGTTGTAGTGCAATTATGACCACTAACCTGAGACAGGCTGACTCTCTGGTACTTCTGCAAGGACAGGTAGTTATAGATAGAGTTCATGACGCCAGTGCCAATTAACGGTGGCACACCGTTTGCTGATAGTAGGAATAATTGAGGAACCACGTTGTAGTAAAACAGAACTGGAACTTTACTGAAGCTTTGGTAGTAGTCATACATGGACATAGATGGAAGCGTAGTTCCTTAGAAGACTGTTGGTTTCAGTAAGCTTTAGGTTACAGTACATTTAATGGCAGGCAATATGTAGCAAGGTGATCACAGAGGGTTAAAAGTAGGATTTGCAGTACAGGCGGCTTGCACTCTATTCCTGACTGATCCTGGAACATGGACACTATCCTCCAAGGCCCCAATGCCCTATATCTGGCGTATATCCTTGGGAACACGATTAGTAAGTACCTCCTCTGTTGTCCTTAGTACCTCTTGCTTTCCTGGACTTGGCTCTGCCTTTCTCAGCTTCCTTAGGCTGGTTAACTGTGGTGTTCCTACTTCTGTAAATACGGACTCAGGAGGGGAACCTTCTCCTTGGATCTGGAACCCGGTTACAGGGACTGTAATACCCTCTCCTAGTCTGAAGGCTCAATGCCTGTACTTCACTTCACAGGCTCATGGCCTGGGGTAGACTGACCCTCCCTTCCCTGACTGGGCCTATATATAAACTAGGGCTCCCTAGCTCCCTCTACTGACCTAGAGCTGGAATGACATCCCTAGCAGGCCTGCACATGGCAATAAAACAGTAACAGGGAAGTACATAGCATTACATTACATTGAAGATAATTTATACCAACCTCCCCATAAATGAGGGGAACAACTGCACACAAGTGACCCTTCTGTAGTGACGGGCATTACAGCTCCCGTACACTACATACCCCGCTGCTTTAAGCTGAGTACGGCCTCGTACTCCAACAGGGCCCGCCCAACTGGAATTTTCACCTGAAATACAAAAGGAACATGCAGGCATACATAGGCATACATATCAGTATCATCTGCATTGACAATTATATCAGGTCCAGCTGGCAAAGGTGAAGTGTGGTGACAAGGGGCGTCGTTCTCTTCTTTCAGGATAGTGAATGGAACTGGGGTGCTGACCTGGCACAGCGGATGAAAGGGAATACCAGGATAGTCCATGACAGTGTATGAGTAGGTCCAAGATGACATATAATACAATTTTGGCTCACACTTAGGGAGTCCATGGAAGTAATCATCACAGAGGCTCGCACCTGGGGAGTCCATCTCTGGGCACATTGACTTGAATAAAATTGAGCAATAAATACGGTCAGCAGCACATACATAATATTGACTTTACATCACAGGACTCTGACAATACCAGGGTCACGTTATCCTGGCAAGTCTTGCGTACCCTTAACCCCTTAAGGACTCAGCCCTATTTCACCTAAAGGACTTGGCCATTTTTTGCAAATCTGACCACTGTCACTTTATGTGGTGATAACTTTAAAACGCTTTTTCTTATCCAGGCCATTCTGAGATTGTTTTTTCGTCACATATTGTACTTCATGACACTGGTAAAATTAAGTCGAAAAATTTCATTTTTATTTATAAAAAAATATCAAATTTACCAAAAATTTGGAAAAATTAGCAATTTTCCAAGTTTCAATTTCTCTACTTCTATAATACATAGTAAGACCGCCCAAAAAAGTTATTGATTTACATTCCCCATATGTATACTTCATGTATCGATCATTTTGGGAATGCCATTTTATTTTTTGGGGACGTTACAAGGCTTAGAAGGTTAGAAGCAAATCTTGAAATTTTTCAGAAATTTTCAAAAACCCACTTTTTAGGGACCAGTTCAGGTCTGAAGTCACTTTGTGAGGCTTACATAATAGAAACCATCCAAAAATGACCCCATTCTAGAAACTACACCCCTCAAGGTATTCAAAACTGATTTTACAAACGTCATTAACCCTTTAGGTTTTCCACAAGAGTTAATGGCAAATGAAGATAAAATTTCAGAATTTAGATTTTTTGGAAAATTTTCCGTTTGAATCCATTTTTTCCAGTAACAAAGCAAGGGTAACAGCCAAACAAAACTCAATTTTTATTGCCCCGATTCTGTAGTTTTCAGAAACACCCCATATGTGGGCGTAAACTTCTGTATGGCCAAACGGCAGGGCACAGAAGTAAGGGAACGCCATATGGTTTTTGGAAGGCGGATTTTGCTGGACTGGATTTTTGACACCATGTCCCATTTGAAGCCCCCCAATGCACCCCTAGAGTAGAATCTCCAAAAAAGTGACTCCATCTAAGAAAGTACACTCCTCAAGGTATTTAAAACTGATTTTACAAACTTTGTTAACCCTTTAGGTGTTCCACAAGAGTTATTGGCAAATGGAGATGAAATTTCAGAATTTCTATTTTCTGTTACCTTGCCTCAAAAAAAGTGTAATATAGAGCAACCAAAAATCATATTTACCCTAAAATAATACAAACAAAACTGCCAACTTATCCCGTACTTTCCAAAATGGGGTCACTTTTTTGGAGTTTCTACTGTAGGGGTGCATCAGGGGGGCTTCAAATGGGACATGGTGTCAAATAACCAGTCCAGCAAAATCTGCCTTCCAAAAACCATATGGCGTTCCCAATGTCCTGCCGTTTGGCCATACAGCAGTTTACGACCACATATGGGGTGTTTCTGCAAACTAGAGAATCGGGGCAATATATATTGAGTTTTGTTGGCTGTTAACCCTTGCTTTTTTTACTGGAAAAATTGATTAAAATGGAAAATTTGCAAAAAAATTGCTATTTTCGGACCGTTTTTATTTTTTGTTATTAACATCGTTGAACTGACAGGTTAGATTGTGTGCTTTTTCTATAGAGCAGGTTGCTACGGACGCGGCAATACCAAATATGGCTACATTTTGGGGGGTTTTGTTTCAGTTTTACATAGTACAGCATTTTTGAAAAAAATGATTTTTTTAGTGTTTTCACATTCTGAAAGCCATATATTTTTTTTATTTTTTGGGCGACTGTCTTATGTAGGGGCTCATTTTTTGTGGGATGAGATGGCGGTTTGATTGGAACTATCTTGGGGTGCATATGACATTTTGGTCACCTGCTATTACACTTTTTGTGATGTAAGGTGACAAAAATGGCTCTTGACACCGTATTTTTTTTTTTTTTGTGTTCACCTGAGGGGTTCGGTGATGTGTTATTTTTATAGAGCAGGTTGCGACGGACGCGCCGATACCAAATATGTATACTTTTTATTTATTTATTTAAGTTTTACACAATATTATCATTTTTTAAAACAAAACAAATCATGTTTTAGTGTCTCCATAGTCTGAGAGCCCTATTTTTTTTTTTTTGGGGGTGATTGTCCTATGTGGGGTATCATTTTTGCGGGATGAGATGACGGTTTGATTGGCACTATTTTTGGGTGCATATAACTTTTTGATCGCTTGCTATTACAGTTTTTGAGATGTGAGGTGACAAATGTTTTTTTTACATTGTTTTTATTTTATTTTTTTAACAGTATTTACCTGAGGGGTTAGATAATGGGATATTTTTATAGAGCAGTTTTTACGGACGCGACGATACATAATATGTATACTTTTTATTTATTTATTTTACTTTAACACAATAATAGCATTTTAGAAAAAAAAATTATGTTTTAGTGTCTCCATAGTCTGAGAGCCATATTTTTTTATTTTTTGGGCGATTGTCCTATATAAGGACTCATTTTTTGCGGGATGAGATGGCGGTTTTATTGGTACTATTTTGGGAGGCATACGCCTTTTTGATCACTTGGTATTACACTTTTTGTGATGCAAGGTGACAAAAATTGCTTTTTACACCATTTTTTGTGATTTTTTTACGGTATTTGCGTGAGGGGTTAGGTCACGTGATATTTTTATAGAGGAGATTTTTACGGACGCGGCAATACCTAATATGTGTAGTTTATTTGTTTTTTTTTATTTTTATTCAGTGATATGTATTTTTCTGATTTTTACTTTTTTTCACTTTTTGACATTTTTGACCCAGACCCACTTGGTTCTTGTAGATCCAGTGGATCTGGTGTCTATATAATACAGAACAGTACACTATATAGTGTACTGCACTGTATTTTTCACTTTGCACAGTCTGGTCAGACTTCTGCCTTTAGCAGAAGTCTGACCAGAGTTACTATACCATGGCAAGCAGGACGCTTCTGAAAGCGTCCTGCTGCCATGGTAGCCATCACCCGCTGCCATTACAGAGCAGCGGGTGATGGGACGAGAGGTGAGCTCCCTCCCTCTTCTATCCTATCCCATCGGGGGCTGCAAAGGTACGGCAGCCCCCGATGGGAGAGGGAGGAGCTCCCTCCATGTTAACACCTTCTATACCGCGGTCCGTACGGACCGCGGTATAGAAGGGGTTAAACTGCTGACATCTACAGCACAGATGTCAGCAGTTTATAGCAGGGGGTCAGCAATGTGCTGACCCCCTGCTATACCCACTAGACACCAGGGAAATGCATTGAAAGGAGGCGGGCGGGGGATCTCAATTGCGATCCCGCCTGCCGCACCGCCCGCCTCCCGCGCCGCCCACCCGCAGCACCGCCCGCAAATCCCCCCCCCTGCACCGCCCGGGGGGACACTAAGATGGCGAGGTGCAGGGGCGGGGTTAAAATTTACAATTAGTGGCAGATTTTAGTCTCTGATCCCCGCGGTCACAGACCGCGGGGATCAGAGACTACACATAGCGCAACAAACCGCAGGTCTGAATTGACCTGCGGTTTGTTGCGATCGCCGACACGGGGGGGTCACAGGACCCCCCTCGGCATTGTCACAGGATGCCTGCTGAATGATTTCAGCAGGCATCCTGTTACGATCACCGCCACGTGCGCAGCGGTGATCGGAACTTCTCAGGGCGTACATGTACGCCCTGAGTCCTTAAGTACCAGGACGCTAGGGCGTACATGTACGCCCTGCGTCCTTAAGAGGTTAAGGTGCTGACATAAAAATCCCTTTCAACCTGAAATGGGGGTTAAAAGGGGATTAAGGTGCAATATAAAAGCACAACTTGGATTGTGACAAAAATGTTCTTCAACAGGCAGGATGTCCTGAAAACAAATAGGGCAGGCTGGGAGCAGTGGTTCCACAGTGGCAACTTAACTTTCACAAAAATGCCACCGGCCGTGGGGAACTGGCAGCAAGCTCCACCAGCCTGTCAACAATATGGGACAGCTCCTGCAACACATTCTGGCCCTCCTGTGGGATGAAGCATAGCCTAGCAGGCCTGCTCACAGGTAGGTGTCGTACTCCTCTGGCTCATCCTCATAGGAATAATTACAGGGCTTCCACAGCAATTTTTCTGGCCTAGCAGGCCATATTTGGAAACCGTCACCCTGTACAATTTTGATAGGAGGAGGCTTATCCAGAGCAGCCTCCAATTCTGCTTCGGTCCTAGGGAAAGGGACCCACTGAACACACCTAGCGTAGCTGAGTTTCTCCACACGGTATACTTTCATCCGTAGTGACTTTATAGCCGACGATCTGCTTGCAGGTGGCTTCAGCGCAGACCTCGGACCTTTTGCAGCTTGCCTGAACCTCCCGCTCTTTCTCCCTCTGCACTGCCTCAGGAGGTGGATAAGGGTCAGCAGGTCTCTGCAGAACAATGGGTTCCCAGAACACGTTGGGCCCCAAAAAGATCGGGCTGTGTAGGTACATGGAGCTGGTCGGCTTGGATCCCGAATCCTCGTCTAGGGCTGGCAGCGCACACTCATCATCATCTTCCCAGGTCTCAGGCCATACCCTGGGGCGGATAACTGCGGTGGCATAGGGTCCTCTCAAGCCCTCCGCTGGAGTGTACTCCACTATTTCGCCCATAATTAAATTGTGCAGGCGATCGGGCAGATAGTGGCGCTTCACTGAGCGCCTATTAACATAAAAGTCCCGGCCTGTACCCAGCTCTTGTATGAACCGGAATCCTCGGGCCTTATCGAACGCCACAACAATGCCTCGGCGTCTTTCTAATTGCGGCTTACCCTGGAACGGGTCTTCCTGGATCGACTTCGCCATTTCCTCGAACCGCTTCTTCCGAGCGGTAGTCTTCCGCGCAACCGCGGCCTGCAGTTCAGTCATCAATGTCGGCCATTGTGGGTGCCGACGGCGGATCGCACTTTGGTCCGGTGACTCTTCTTCCGGTCCGGTTGTCCAGGCCGGAGGGTCCCAGGCCTCCGGTGTTGGGGAGACTGGTGGAGTGGCGCCCCACTCCCGCGTGGGCTCTGGCTCAGGCATCTCCGGGCTCGGCATCGCCATTTTCTTCTCTGCTTCTCGCAGCTCACTCTCAGGCTCCTCCCTCGGGCTGAGCAGATCTCGCCTGGTCTCAGGCCCGCCCCCTAGGTATCTCACAATAGGGTTGGCGGCCACATTATAATCCACAAAGGTAGGCGGTATCCCAGGGCAGCTTTCTCCTCCCTCTTGGAGGGTTTTGGCGCCAAAGCTTCGCGCCACTGAGGACAGTGATGGCGCAGAAAGAAGTCCAACGGCGCCGGCGGCCATCTGACAGCAAGCAGGATTGTAAAAAGTCCACAGAAATACACTTTGATGTGGCGATTTTCTTCTCCTTGATAGCGCAACCCTGCACAGCGCTGTTTGGAGGTTTTAGGCACACCTTTTTGCACGTTTTTCAGTCTACAAAGTCCACTTTAAATAAACAGGCAATTTGTCACTTTGGTCACAGGGCAAACTGGATAAGGCACAAAGTTCACGCTTCTTGCACTATAAGCGTGCGTATCCTGTTCGTTGCCAAAAGAGAAGTGCAGCGTACTCAAGTTAGGGTTCAGTAGTGTTCCTGGGTGTTGTAGTGCAATTATGACCACTAACCTGAGACAGGCTGACTCTCTGGTACTTCTGCAAGGACAGGTAGTTGTAGATAGAGTTCGTGACGCCAGTGCCAATTGACGGCGGCACACCGTTTGCTGATAGTAGGAATAATTGAGGAACCACGTTGTAGTAAAACAGAACTGGAACTTTACTGAAGCTTTGGTAGTAGTCATACATGGACATAGATGGAAGCGCAGTTCCTTAGAAGACTGTTGGTTTCAGTAAGCTTTAGGTTACAGTACATTTAATGGCAGGCAATATGTAGCAAGGTGATCACAGAGGGTTAAAAGTAGGATTTGCAGTACAGGCGGCTTGCACTCTATTCCTGACTGATCCTGGAACATGGACACTATCCTCCAAGGCCCTAATGCCCTATATATTTGGCGTATATCCTTGGGAACACGATTAGTAAGTACCTCCTCTGTTGTCCTTAGTACCTCTTGCTTTCCTGGACTTGGCTCTGCCTTTCTCAGCTTCCTTAGGCTGGTTAACTGTGGTGTTCCTACTTCTGTAAATACGGACTCAGGAGGGGAACCTTCTTCTTGGATCTGGAACCCGGTTACAGGGACTGTAATACCCTCTCCTAGTCTGCAGCTCATGGCCTGGACCTAGCTCCTACAGGCTCAAGGCCTGGGTTTAGACTTCACAGGCTCAAGGCCTGGACTTCACTTCACAGGCTCATGGCCTGGGGTAGACTGACCCTCCCTTCCCTGACTGGGCCTATGTATAAACTAGGGCTCCCTAGCTCCCTCTACTGACCTAGAGCTGGAATGACATCCCTAGCAGGCCTGCACATGGCACTAAAACAGTAACAGGGAAGTACATAGCATTACATTACATTGAAGATAATTTATACCAACCTCCCCATAAATGAGGGGAACAACTGCACACAAGTGACCCTTCTGTAGTGACGGGCATTACAGCTCCCGTACACTACAATTGCATACTCTACTTGCCCTGCATTGCACTCAACCAAACACTTAATATCATGGACACCCCAGCCACCATCAGGCAGGAGTCTCAGAAAGAGGTTGTCCCTGAGGGAAGAAAGGGTGCCAGCTGAAAGGGAAAGTTTCCGTCTGCACTCTGATTCCTTCTTCGTCTCCCAACGACAGGCGCCTGGAGAGCAATATCAAAGACACACGGAGTCAGTGGTCTTTAAAGCAACTCTAACTTTAATCTCAACGATCCGCTTCTTATACATACATACATAACAGCAGAAACACTTCCTTATATGGAAATACGGCTAGATGTAAATACCTTCATCCTCTAGTATGATGTCACCCAACATCCTGTCCTTCATACAGACCATATAGCTTATTCTGTTTAACCCTTCACCCCCCTCCCTTCACACTAGCGAGCAATGGTGAGAGGCCAGCCACAGTGATAGACTGTTTTATAACAGGATTTACTACCGCTCCCATCATCCAATCCAACTCCACAAGGTTTCGCTGCACCAGCACTGATTGGATAGCATCTCACCATGCAGTGCCACAGACAGCACACTAATTAATTAATACACTTCTAGTAGCAATAACTGAGGAATGGGTCAATAGAAAGTTATATGAAAATACGCTATACAATTTTTGTTGCATGGGGAATAAAATAAAATAAACAGAGATATCAGAAGTGGTAACAGTCCCTCTTTAAATGTTATGTACATTATCATCAGAAAATGACAGAAAATAATAATTAAATTAGTTTTTATTGTAAATATGCATTTTGTTAATATGTGTTTTTTTTATTAAAAAGGTTATATGCCATTATTGATTTAAACAATGAAAATGAGGCATGCTATAATTCATGACAGTATCTTTCTAAAAGAGCTAGAACCAGTCTTGCACTCCGCATGGATCCAGAGCTCTCCTCATTTATTGTTCCACTTGCTCTGCTAGGTCGCAGCTCTGTCTATTCTCAAGGGGAGTGTTCTTTCTGCTGCAAGTCTCTCCCTGTAAATATTACAGCTTCCGATAGTTGAAAGATGGAACTGAGCACGTGCAACCACCTCAGGAAAGTTACTGAAGTGGATAGAGAACTAAGGAACAGAACAAACAGAAGGTGGCGCAGTACCAATTTTTTGAAAAGGTCAATGAATATACAAAATTTTTAATTGCATACAGTTACAAAAGTAATCAGTGAATAGGCCCTTATGTGCAAAAAGATAAAGACTTGAACCATAGTTAGGCTTTATTTAACCCAGGGAAAAGATGCCTTTCATTGCCCTAGCTATAAATCTTATCTAAATACCGTGGCCAAGGAGAAATAGCTTGTAGGCACCCTTCTTGGCTTCCAGGGCACATGGCTCAGTGTCCTCCCTGTAACTCAATACTTCTCTTCTATAGAATTAAATTTAATTAAAAAAATTAAGTTGAAATACATGAGATATTCCCTTTAAAGTCACTGGATGAATAACCACCTATACTAGAAACGCATTTCAACGCATTGAATATCTATGGAAATAATGTAAACACTGAAAATAAGCAGAATTATTTCATATAATACTCAGTGTATCACTTAATGACATGTAACTGAAGCTGAGTGTCATAGATGGCCATTAAATAAAGTTTAAATAAGATTTTTTTTCCCTGTATCCTGTAATCTTTCTTATCATGACATTAAAGCGTGAGAAGATTTATGTGTTAATGTATTCTTGAACAACTAAAGATAATCTTTTTAATTAAAATGTCAGTTTTTCTCCGAGCTGTTTGTGCTGGCAGGCATCACGGATCAGAGTGTAATGCATTAAATGTACTGCTGAAATTAGCAAACTGTTTCAGAATTTTTTTCCTGTTTTAACATATTGCCATCACCGGCAATACTGGATTTAATGCGGTATGAAAAAGAATTAGCTTATTTGAGTTCACTCATGCCTAAGCCAGGATGCATTATCAACAAGTTTATAACCTAGTAGGAAATGATGGATTTTGCTTTGCTGTACAAGGAGGTGATGCAAAGTTTTATCTGGAAAAGCTGCTATCACTTTTTAGCATTGGGAGGCTGACTTTTTAATTTTAAGGCTCCAGTGCATTCGTTTCCAAGCCGTTGCTCTCTGCGCCCTGAGGGAATGTTAGGGGTTGCAGGTTTATAACAGATGGAGAGGCACAGGTTGAAGACTATACCGTGAACTTCATGTAGATAAGTCGGTAGGTCCATGATCCTATTACACACCGTTAGGTCTGATGCACATTGCAAAGTTCTCTGCACATAACCTGCATGTTTTTTGCCTAAATAAATCACAAGGATTTTCATTGAATGGACGAGTGCTGTGAATTCTGCTTTATCCAGTTCAGTTGGGACTCTCAAGCCTGTGTCCCCATCCACGTGCACCACCTATACCATGGATCATTAGCAAGTATTCTAAGAATTGAGATAAATATAAAACATCCCCCCCCCCCCCATCGTGTTGTAGTGATGCTTAATACTGACTGTACATAACCTGCCCTGTGAAATCCTAAAGGTACTCATTGGAATTTGGGCCCCTTTGCACACCCAGGCTGCAAAAACGTGTCACACATGTGGTATCGCCGTACTCAGGAAAAGTAGGGCAATGTGTTTTGGGGTGTATTTTTACATATACCAATGCTGGGTGAGAGAAATATCTCTGTAAATGAAAACGTTTTAAATTTTTTATACAAAGTTGACACTTTACAGAGATATTTCTCTCACCCAGCATGGGTATATGTAAAAATTCACCCTAAAACACATTGCCCTAGCTTTTCTGAGTACGGCGATACCACATGAGTGACACTTTTTTGCAGCCTGGGTGCGTAAAGGGGCGTAAAGTCCAACGAGTACCTTTAGGCTTTACTGGGTTGGTCACAATTTAGCCCCGCCCAAAATGCCAGAACAGTAAATACACTCCACAAATGACCCCATTTCGGAAAGTAGGCACCCCAAGGTATTTCAATGAGGGGCATAGTGAGTCCGTGGGAGATTTTTTTTTTTTTTGCCAGAAGTTAGCAAAGATGGAAACTTTATTATTATTATTTTTTCCTCAGAAAGTGTCATTTTCCGCTAACTTGTGAAATAAAATGAAAAAAAAAAACATGAACCCACCATGCCCCTCCGCGAATACTTTGGGGTGTCTTCTTTCTAAAATGGTGTTATTTGGGGGGTATTTATACTATCCTGACATTCTAGCACCTGAAGAAACATGACAGGTGCTCAGAAAGTCAGAGCTGCTTAAAAATACGGAAATTCAGTTTTTTGCACCATAGTTTGTAAACGCTATAACTTTTACCCAAACCAATAAATATACACTTATTGCATTTTTTCTTTTTATCAAAGACATGTAGAACAATAAATTTAGAGAAAAATGTATATAGAAATGTTTTTTTTAAAAAAATATTTACAACAGAAAGCGGAAAATGTCATTTTTTTGCAAAAATTTCGGTCATTTTTTATTAATATCAAAAAAAGTTAAAATTTCAGTAACAATGAGATACCACCAAATGAAAGCATTGTTAGAGAGAAGAAAAGGAGGTAAAATTCATTTGGGTGGTAAGTTGCATGACCGAGCAATAAACCGTTAAATTAGTGTAGTGCAGAATTGTAAAAAGTGGTCTGGTCATTAAGGGTGTTTAAGCTAGGGGGGCTGAGGTGGTTAATAGTGGCCATCAAAGGATATATTATTTTCTGGGGTGAAATTCAGTTGCAAAAATAGAAATACCGTAAATCTGGTGTTCCAGCTGTGACTGGACAAGTTTCATAGTGTCCGTGAAAGAATATATTTTTTTTTCTGGGGTGAAATTCAGTAGCAAAAATAGAAATACCATAAATCTGGTGTTCCAGCTGTAACTGGACAAGTTTCATAGTGTCCGTCAAAGGATAGCTTTTGTTCTGGGGTGAAATTCAGTTGCAAAAATAGAAATACCGTAAATCTGGTGTTCCAGCTGTGACTGGACAAGTTTCATAGTGTGCGTCAAAGGATATATTATTTTCTGGGGTAAAATTCAATTGCCAAAATAGCAATACCGTAAATCAGTGGTTTCAGCTGTGGCTGGCCAAGTTTAATAGTGTCCGTCAAAGGGTAGATTTTGTTTCTGGGGTTAAATTATATTGCCAAAATAGCAATCCCCTATATCTGGTGTCCCAGCAGTTGCTGGTCAAGTTTAATAGTGTCCAGCAAAGGATAGTAACATAGTAACATAGTATATTAGACCGAAAAAATACATTTGTCCATCCAGTTCGGCCTGTTTCCTACAAGTTGATCCAGAGGAAGGCAAAAAAAAACTGTGAGGCAGAAGCCAATTTTCCCCACTTAAGGGGAAAAAAATTCCTTCCCGACTCCAATCAGGCAATCAGAACTAACTCCCTGGTTCAACGACCCATCACTAGTAGCTGAAGCTTGTAATATTATTACACTCCAGAAATAAATCCAGTCCCCTCTTGAATTCCTTTATTGTACTCACCATCACCACCTCCTCAGGCAGAGAGTTCCATAGTCTCACTGCTCTTACCGTAAAGAATCCTCTTCTATGTTTGTGTGCAAACCTTCTTTCCTCCAGACGCAGAGGATGTACCCTCGTCACAGTCACAGTCCTGGGGATAAATAGATGATGTTCTGGCGTGAAATTCAATTGCCAAAATAGCAATACCGTTAATCTGTGGTTCCAGCTGTGGCTGGCCAAGTTTAATAGCGTCCGGCAAAGGATAGATGTTAAATTGTTGGGTGAAATATTACCATTTTTGCCAGGTACAAACCCCTGCACTGCATAACTGACAGGGAACTTACAATTGGCGGTTACATTCTTGCATGAAATTAAGCCTTTTTGGGCTGTGAAGCCAAAGGTAGTCGCCAATATCAGTTTTTTTATTTTAATTTTTTTTTAAATAAATTAGTGCAGACCCCAAAACATTGGGAAAATATAAAAAATAAAACAAAGTGTAAGTGCACGGTAGTATAACAGTGGTTGGGTGAGGCCGGTACACTTGTCTATTCTGCATAAGGTACAAACAAGTCCTGTGGGATCCATGCCTGGTTCTTTTTAATAAACAAAAGCTTGCCCAAATTGTCTGCAGACAGGCAGCTGGGCTTGTCTGTGATAATGCCACCAGCCATGCTAAACACACGTTCAGACAATACAGTAGCTGCAGGGTAGGCCAGCACCTCCAAGTCGTAAAGGGCAACCTCAGGACACGTGCCCAATTTGATGACCCAGAAGTTGAATGGGGCAGACCCAGTGGCTTAGCTAGAAATGATTGGGCACCACAGCTAATTTTTGCATGGGGCCCCCCTCCCCCAGTAATTTTTGCGCAAACCCCTTCCTTTCATGCCGCCATGCCTGTGGCTACTAAAGATCGCTCTCTCAGACCAGGCCCAGCAGCTGTTCCATTCGCTTTCTACACTGTCTATACTGCCACTGTATATGATTTCATTGTATAATACTGTTAGTCCCCCTCCTCCTCCTGGATGGGCCCTTTCTAGGTCACGGCCCTAAAGCAATTGCTTCCACTGCTTCCCCTGTAGCTATTCCCCTAGGCAGACCCATCAGTCAGTACGTGTACTGTTCCACCATGTTGCCGAAATGCTGCCTCCTGCTAAGATGTTCCAGATCTGCTGGTGGTGCAGGTTGATGTGGCGTGATGCCAAAGCTTTTCCACATTTTGCCCATGCTAAACCTGCCTTATGAGGTGTTGCTGGTGACCCAGCTGTATTGGCAAATTCTTCCTCCTCCTTCTCTGCCTTCACCTTGAGCTTCCACTGAGTCCCCGGTGTCAGGTGTGAATGCCATCAGCAGCGTGTCTACTAGCGGGCTCATCTTCCTATTACACTCTAGTGAGGGACTTAAGGACGGCATGTTGTCCTTGTAACAGGGATGCAACAGGGTGGCCATCCAGTAATCAGCAAAAGTTAGAATGTGGCAGTAACTGGGCGGTCGTTGCGCAGGCACTGCAGCATGTAGTCACTCTTGTCTGCCAGGCTGCCCAGAGGCAAGGACAAGCTATCCTCTTTGAGGGAGGTATATCGTCTGTGTCCTCTGTATCCCCCAGCGTTCCTCCAACTTCTCTTCCTCATCCTCCAGAACTGTGCCCAGGCGTGTATATGGTTTTGTTTCTTTATATGGTTAGTTTAGCTGCCTTATAGTTATTTTAATATGTTTTTAAGTAAATTTGTAAATAGTTTGTTAATGGTTTGAGTGAAAGGGGGGGGGGGGGAGGTGTTGAGTGTGTAGAGTGTGACGCTGTTTGGGTTTATTTTTCATCCGCTTTCTACACTGTCTATATTGCCACTGTATTTCATTTAATAGCATAATACTGTTGAGGGGGCCCTGACAAAGTCTTTTAGTCCTCCTCCTCCTGGATGGGCCCCTTCTAGGTCAGGGACCCAAAACAGTGCGCTTTCCTGTAGCTACGCCCCTGGGCAAACCCATCAGTAAGTACATGTACTCTTCCACCATGTTGCTGAAATGCTGCCTCCTGCTAAGACACTCCAGATCTGCTGGTGGTGCAGGTTGTTGTGGCGTGATGACAATAGCTTTTCTACATTTCGCCAATGCTAACCCAGCCTTCTGAGGTGCTGATGGTGACCCAGCTGCCCCGTGAGCTGGCTTGGGTGCCACCCTGCTGAGAACACGGTTCCTCATCATCCTCCTCATCCTACTTATCCTCCTCATCCTCCAGAACTGTGCCCTGGCTGGAAAATTGTGTTCCAGGCCAGGGACTATGTTGGTGCAGGAACCTACCCTTCGAGCCACTTGGATGTCACTGGCCTTAAGTTAAGGATAAGGCGTGTATATAGTTTTGTTTGTTTATATAGTTTATATAGTAAGTTTAGCTGCATTATAGTTATTTTAATATGTAAATAGTTTGTTAATGGTTTGAGTGAAAGGGGGGAGGGGGGTGTTGTGTGTGTTCGATTAACTGAATTGATTTTCACTGTCTGGTGTTTAGGAATTTCTGCACCCCAAATTCAGAACATGTGGCAGGCAGGGGATGTGTGTCAAACCGGATAGGCCCAGACCTGCTAGTATATTTCGCCCATTAGCGCACAACACCAGGCCGGGCTGCATGCTCAGTGGTACCAACCAATGGTCGGTCTGTTGTTCCATGCCTGTCCACAGCTCCTGCATGGTGTAGGGTTGTCCCACAAACACACAAGTTTTAAAACAACCTGCTGTAATTTCCCCCTTAATGTGCTGCTGTGGGGGGTGAAGGTGTTACGCTGAGTGGATGCGGAGGAGGAAGCCGAGTAGGAGGAGTAGGAGGAGGTAACAGGATACAAAGAGAAATGCCCAGCAATCCTCGGCGGCGGAAGGACATTCGCAAAAATGCTATCCGCCTTTGGGCCAGCCGCTACATTTACCCACTGTGTTGTTGATTATGTGGACGTTGCCACAGATAGCGTTGCGCAGTGCACACTTGATTTTGTCCGCCACTTGGTTGTGCAGGGAAGGGATGGCTCGCCTGCAAAAGTAGCGGCAGCTGGGATACACGTACTGTGGGATAGCCACCGCCATAAGGTTTTTATAACTGTCCACCAGACAGAATGACAGCATTCCAAAGGCCCAGGAAGTTTAAAATAAGGCAGTCAGAGCCATGGGTAGGGGGGTACTTGCTCTTTCAATTTCTTTTTCTCTCCAGTGTTTGGGAGATGGAGAGCTGATAGCTGAACACTTCCATGGGATTTGGTGGAGATGCTTGGTTACATTGACAGATGTGGTGGCGTTGCTGCCACATCCTCTGTTTTCTGTGTGACAGGTGCCACTGTCACTCACTTGGGCTCAAGTTTAGAATGTTTATATATTATTTTTCTGTATTTTATTTTATTTTAAGTCATTTCCCTATTCACATATGTTTGCAGGGCATTTACCTACATTTTGCAGCCCTCTAGCCCTTTCCAGGGCTATTTTAAAGCCATTTAAAGAGAACCTGTCACCAGGAAATTCACTGATATACCAGGCATGCTGCCTTGTAGGGCTCACTCTGCTGAATATAGTGATACCTTTCACCTGTTGATCTGTTGCTTTATCGTGGAGAAAAAGTACTTTTAATCAATATGCTAATGAGCTGATTTGAGTCCAGTAGTTGATTTGAGTCCAGCGTTTTTTCTATTCAGAGCTGTAGCCCCTCCCCTATTCACTTTTTCAGATGTAAAAGGGGCGTGGTTTAAAAAACTGACCTGCATTATAGCCAATACAAGCCTTGCTGCCTTTCACTTTAAAGCCTAACTGCCATACCCACGGTGACATGTCCCTTATCAGCCATCATGTGTTTATCACCCCATGAACAAACTAGCCCTTATTATAATTAGTAACTTCAATAGTATATTCCTCCCCCTTTTTTTTACCTCAGACATATAATACCTTAGCATTCCCTGTTATTCATTTCCCGCCAATTATTAAATTGAATGAAGGATGTAATAAACCACGCCCATTTTACATCTGAAGAAGTGAATAGGGGCGGGGCTACAGCTCTGAATAGAAAAAATGCTGGACTCATATCAACTACTGGACTCAAATCAGCTCATTAGCATATGGAATAAATGTACCATTTCTCCAAAGTAAAGCAACAGATCACCAAGTGGAAGGGATCATTATATTCAGCAGAGTGAGCCCTACAAGGCAGCATGCCTGGTTTATCAGGGAATTTCCTGATGACAGGTTCCCTTTAAGTGCCCAAAAGTTCGGGTCCCCATTGACTTCAATTGGGTTCGGGTTCGGGGTGAAGTCCGGGTCGAGTTCGGTTCCCGAACCCGAATATTTTCTTGAAGTTCGTCCGAACTTCTCGAACCCGAACATCCAGATGTTCGCCCAACTCTACTTATTATCCATTGTATGGTGAAGTGAGAAAACTTTTGCCGTTTAGCGGTGCAGTTATATGTTCTAAAGCCTTTTGTGGAGTGTATAAGTGGGAAAAAAGAAGGGACCTATTTGTAGTTCAGCACTGCAGTTATATGTTCTAACGCCCTTTTTGGCATGTATTAGTGGCAAAAAAAAAATTTATTTGCCATTCGGCTGTGCAGTTATATGTTGCAAAGTCCTTTTTGGCATGTATTAGTGGCACAAAATAATGTATTTGCCGTTGTGTGGTGAAGTGAGAAAATTGCAACCCTTTTTGTCGTGTATTAGTAACAAAAAAATACATTTGCCGTTGAGCGATGCAGTTATATGTTCTAAAGCCCTTTTTGACATGTATTAGTGGCCAAAAAATATATATTTGCCGTTCAGCAGTGCAGTTATATGTTCTAAAGCCTTTTTTGGCTTGTATTTTTTGCCCAAAAATTTATATTATTTGCCATCAAGCGATGCAGTTATATGTTCTAAAGCCTTTTTTGGCGTGTATTAGTGGCACAAAATTAAGTATTTGCCGTTGTGTAGTGAAGTGAGAAAATTACAGCCATTTTTGGCGTGTATTAGTGGCAAAAAATATATATATTTGACGTTCAGCGGTGCAGTTATATGTTCTAAAGCCCTGTAGGTAGAAGCGGTGGTGAAGGAGGAGGAGAAGGTAGCCAACGCAGTTTTTTTTCATTTTGTTTTCTTTTAGCTTTTTTCCTTTACTTTTTATTTATTTTTTTTAATTTGGGAAGACCCCAAAACATTGGGAAATAGAAAAGAGAATGCAAAGAGAAAGTGCGCTGGAGTATAACAATGGCTGGGTGCTGCCGGTATACTTGTCTATTTAGCACAAGGTACAGACAAGTCCTGTGGCATCCATTCCTGGTTCATTTTAATGAATGTGAGCTTGTCCACTTTGGCTATGGACAGGCGGCTGCGCTTGTATGTGCTCACCCCCCCCCCCTGCCGTGCTAAACACACGTTCGCACCAGGGGCGGACATAAGGCCTGTGCAGGAGGGGGCCCCTTCTTACCGGCGGAAGGGGGAGATGAGCGCTTCCATTGTGGAAGCTCTCATCTCTCTATATTCATCTGTATCGCCGTCCTCTACAGGCACAATATTAGAGGTGGCAGGATGATGTAAAACTAAGAAACTAAGATGTCTGTCTGTCAAACTCTGCAGAGAGAAGAGATGGCTGAAAGAAATCATCATGGCGGTGTGGTCTGAAAGGAGAAGATGAGGACAGAGAATATCAAAGGAGACGTCACTGGATATAAGAGGTATGTGGACCTGTATAAGGCTACCTTCACATATGAGTAAGTGATTCTGGATGCAGACAGAATGCCCGCCGGCCCTATTAACTATAATGGGGTCTGGCAGAGATCCGGCCACAATCTGGCAAAAATGCAGAGAATCAGCGGGACACAAACTGCTGCATACCTGAATTTGTGTCTGGACAATTTCTTGCATTCTCGGCCGAGATGCGTGGCCGGAGCATAGTGCCGCAGGTGTGAAAGTTGCCTTACCCTGTATGTTTTGAATTTCTATAAGTAATGTTTGGACAGAATAAGTTATGTTGAGAATTTGGCTTGGGGTGGGGGCCCAGGCACATTCTTTGCACAGGGGCCCTCTGCTGTCTGTGACTGCGCCTGGTTCGGACAATACACTGGCCGCAGTGCAGTCCAGCACCTCCAAGGCATAAAGGGCAAGCTCAGGCCATGTGCCCAATTTGGAGACCCAGCAGTTGAATGGGGCAGACCCATCAGTCAGTACGTGTAGGCATGTGCACACGTACTGTTCCACCATGTTGCTGAAATGCTGCCTCCTGCTAAGACGTTCCGTATCAGCTGGTGGTGCTGATTGTTGTGGCGCGTTGACACAGCTTTTTCACATTTCAGTTCTGCTAACCCCCCCTTCTCAGTTGCTGGCGGTGCCCCAGCTGCATTGGCGACATCTTTCTCCTCATCTACCTTCGCCTTGTGCTTCCACCGAGCCCCCGCTGTCAGGTGGGAATGTCATCAGCAGCGCGTCTACCAGTGTGTGCTTGTACTCACGCATCTTCCGATCACGCTCCAGTGACAGAATTAGGGATGGCACGTTGTCTTTGTAGCTGGGATCCAGCAGGGTGGCCACCAAGTAATCAGCTCTAGGCACTGCATCATGTAGTTGCTCATGTGTGCCAGGCTGCCCAGTGGCAACGACAAGCTGTCCTCTATGGGAGGTGTATCGTCTGTGTCCCCTGTAGCCCCTCAGCCATGCTCCAGTGATGCCCATGAGCTGCTTTGGGTGCCACCCTGCTGTGAACACGGTTCCTCCTTATCATCATCCTCCTCATCCTCCAGAACTGTGCTCTGGCTGGACAGTTGTGTACCTGGCCTATGTTGCTGCAGGAACCCGCCCTCCGAGTCACTTGTAAATAACTGGCTTGATAACCATGGAAATGATCCCTCTTCCTCTTCCTTTTGTGCCACATCCATCATCACTCGAAGCGTTTTTTCAAGGAGACATAGAAGTGGGATAGTAACGCTGAGGATGGCGTCATCGGCACTGGCCATGTTGGTGGAGTACTCGAAAGAGCGCAACACGTCACACACATCCCACATGGAGGCCTACTTGGTGGTAAAGTTGTGCTGTTCCAACGCAGAGCAACTCACCCATGCGTGCTGCAGCTGAAACTTCACTATCACCTGCTGCTGCTCGCACAGTCTCTCCAGCATGTGCAAAGTGGAGTTCCACCTTGTGGGTACATCGCATATGAGGTGGTGAGTGGAAAGGTCGAAGTTACGCTGCAGCGCAGACAGGCGAGCAGCAGCAGGGTCAGAACGCTAAAAGCAAGCACAGACTTTCTGCAGCCGCTCTAACATATCGGGGTAATTTTTCAGGAACCTCTGCACATCCAAATTCAGCACATGCACCAGGCAAGGTATGTGAGTCAAACCGGCTAGGCCCAGAGCTGCTACGAGATTTTGCCCATTATCGCACACCACCAAGCCGGGCTTGAGGCTCAGAAGCACCAACCATTTATCGATCTGTTGTTCCATGCCCGTCCACAGCTCCTGCGCGGTGTGGGATTTTCCCCCCAAACAGATTAGTTTAAAAATAGCCTGCTATCGTTTCCCCTTGGCTTTGCTGAAGTTGGTGGTGCAGGTGTTACCCTGACCGGATGAGAAGGTGGAAGAGGAGGAAGCGGAATAGGAGGCAACAGAAGGCAACGAGAAACGTCCTGCAATCCTTTGTGGCGGAAGGACTTGCGCCAAACGGCTATCTGATTCAGGCCCCTGCCACTGCATTTACCCAGTGTGAAGTTAGGGAGATATAATGTCCCTGCTTGTGCTTACTGGCGCACGTATTGGCGGTTATGTGGACCTTGCCACAGATGGCAACCTGATTTTGTCCGCCACTTGGTTGTGCAAGGCAGGGATGGCTTGCCTGGAAAAGTAGTGGCGGCTGGGAACCACGTACTGTGGGACAGCCACCGCCATAAGGTTTTCAAAAGTCTCTGTCTCCAGCAGAGGGAATGACAGCATGTCAAAGGCCAGGAATTTTGAAATGCTGGCATTAAGGGCCATGGATCGCGGTGGGTAGGGAGGTACTTCCTCTTTCTCTCCAGTGTTTGGGGGTGGACAGTTGAATGCTTCCATGGGACAGTGTGGAGATGCTTGTTGACATGGTGTAGGTGGTGGTGTAGCTGCCACATCCTCTGTTTGCGGGGTGGCAGGTGCCAATGTCACTCCAGAGGGAGAGGAAGAGGTCGAGACTGCAGCAGAAGAGGGAGCAAGAGAAGCCTAAGATCTTTCATGGTTTTTGAGTTTTGTACTTTACTGCAGCTCGTGCTTTGCATTAAGATACCTGGTCATGCAGGTGGTGCTCAGATTTAGAACATTTATGCCTCGCTTCAGGCTCCGATTGCACAGCGTGCAAACCACTCGCGTCTTGTCGTCAGCACATTGTCTGAAGAACTGCGGAGCTGGCTTTAGTGTGCTCAGTCCCTGGGTGCGCTGGGCAGTAGCAGGCGTACTGGCTAGGGGACAGCTACTCTGCTTTTGCACCCTGCTTCCTCTTTTGCTGTGTGGCTGGTGCTGTGTGACCACCACCTCTTCCTCCGAACAGCACACGTCACTTGCATGACCTTGATTCCATTTGGGGTCTAGAACCTCCTCATCCTCCACATCATCTTCCACCCACTCTTCACCCCTGCCCTCCTTTCCAGTCTGCACACTGCAGAAAGCCGCAGAAGTTGGCACTAGTGTTGGGCGCGAATATTCGGATAGCCAATTTTTATTGTGAATATCGCAACTTTGAGAATTCGCGAATATTAAAAATATAGCGATATATTTGTATTTTCGAATATTCTACATTTTTTTCCAGTAGTAACCTCCCTTTTTGCTTGTGGCCCAATAAGAAGGCTGCAATGTCTTTGTCTGAGCTTTGCAAAATCCCTAGCAACCAATAGGAAAGTTGCCTACCCCTTACTATATAAGAACCTCCCCACAGCCATTTTCTACAGGTTATTACAGTTCTGAGAGAGACAGCAGTGTTATTGCTGTGCTTTCTCATTTTCATTTGTCACATTACATTAGATAGTTAGTTAGTTTATATATATAATACAGATAGTTAGTGGGAGATAGCCAGTGTAGGGTAGATAGTGATATAGTGTAGCTAGGTTCTGCCGTCCATACATACATGCTACATACATAGTGCTGTATGTCTGTATGTATGCTATATATATACATACATACATAGTGCTGTGATTTCACAAGTTCACAAAAAAATACTAGTGCACCAATCACTAATATGTAGTCAGACCTTTTAAAATGTGAAGTTGCATGTATTGCGCCAAAATATTCGCATCATTATTGCCGATTTGCGCAATCACGAATATATTGGGCACTTTATCTGCACATAAAGATATTGGAATGTTCTGCCGTGCCAACCATTTTCTTCAGTCTCATTAAACTTTGAGCACTTTAAAAAATATAGCTATAGTGACCCACGCCTGTTTTGTGCACGCATTACGCGAATATTACATTGCCGATTTTCACAATCTAGAAAATAATAGCGAATTCTACCAAATATTCGTGAAATATCGCAAATTCGAATATTGCCGCTGCCGCTCATCACTAGTTGGCACCTGTGTTTCGTCATCATCAGAGACGTGCTGCAGTGGTCCTCCCATGTCCACATCCTGAAACATAAGTGGTTGGGCATCAGTGCACTCAATCTCTTCCACTTCTGGGGCAGGGCTAGGTGGATGGCCCATGGACTACTGGCTCTCCAGCTTGTTAGACCCTCGCTACAGGTCCAAAATGGGGGTCTGAACAACTATAGAGACATCCTACGTAGTCAGTTGGCCGCTGCCTATCTGCGACATTGTCCGCCCTCTTGCAGGTCTGACCGGAGAGGGCCCTCTGCGCTCATGTCCCTCTGCCATGGCTGCTGTGACAGGTTGGGGGGGGGGGTGTATAGGAGCGATTCCAGCTCCATCAACAGCAACTTGAGTCTAGAGTCGCTGATGAGCAGCTTTCTTCACCCACCTAGTGAAGAAACTACTCACCACCAGCAACAGGTAGACCTGGAGCAGGACCTGAACCAGCAGGTGTTGGCATACTTGGACAGAACCCTGCCACCCCACATTGAAGATCCGCTGAACAACTAGACAGCCAAACTGGATTTGTGGCCGTGACTGGCAGAGTTTGCCCTGGAAAAGCTGTCTTTCCCGGCCAGTAGTGTGGCATCAAAGCAGGTGTTTAGTGCGGCGGGGGCCATAGTTACCCCAAGAAGAACTTGCCTGTCCACCCAAAATGTCGAGAGACTGACCTTTGTCAAGATGAATCAGGGGTGGATCAGCCAGGATTTCTACCCACTAATGCCAGATGCATCAGGCTAGATCATCCATGGTGCCACACCAACACTTTGACAAAAGAGACCGGTTTCTTCTGGCTACCTGCCTCAGCTACTATTCTGATGCTGCCACCCGCCTGATGCCACACATCTGATGCCAAGTGTTCCTTCTTTCACCCATCATCTTCAGTGGGTACAGGTATTGCCAGTCACCTCCCCACTCTGTCACCAGGTCACTCTGTGGTCTCCTGATGCTGCTGCCACCTCCACACTATGTCACCTTGCCACTCTGTGGTCTCCTGATGCTGCCACCACCTCCACACTATGTCACTTTGCCTCTCTGTGGTCTCTTGATGCTGCTGCCACCTCCACACTATGTCACCTTGCCACTCTGTGGTCTCCTGATGCTGCTGCTACCTCAACACTATGTCACCTTGCCACTCTGTGGCCTCCTGATGCTGCTGACGCCACCTCCACTTTCTGTCATTGTGCCACTCTGTGGCCTCCTGATGCTGCCGCCACCTCCACACTGATTCAACAACTTACCATCCACTGATGCCCAAGATCCACAGCACCATCCGCCAAAACTGGTCTATTTTACAGCGCACATATCCTACAGTAAAAGAATTCGGAAATCCGCCCCTCGTTTGCTACAAACGCGGTCCTAACATTAGAGACAAACTTATCCGGGCAGACATTGAAGCAATTACAAAGATTCCCAAACACTGTTTCCTTACCAATCCTAAATACGGAACTTACCCTTGTTTACATTGCGCCCAGTGCTCTAACATTACTAAAGGGGACTTTGTAACACACCCACATACCGGTAAACGATTCCCTATTAAGGACTTTTTCACGTGTGACTCTACATTTGTCGTTTATGTGATTAAATGCCCGTGCGGACTGGCCTACGTCGGTGAGACGACACAACACATCCGCGATCGCATCTGTAAACACAAATCGACCATCCGGACGCAGCAACTATTACTACCAATTCCCGCCCATTTTGACAAATACAAACATCGGATTTCTCAACTCAGCTTCCAAGTCCTAAAACAGATCCTTCCATCAAGACGTGGAGGTAACAGGACATTGCAATTACGCAAAAGAGAATCATACTGGATTCATACATTGGACACTATGGATCCAAGAGGTCTTAATAGAGGATGTGATTTTCTCGCAGTATCATAATTCTAATCCACTGTATATCCTCTTTTTCAGGCTCGTTAATCGGGGACTAGGCGAACATATGTGAGATCTCCTCCCCCCCCTTCTACCCCACCCTTTCCTTTCCCCCTCTTCTAAAACTACCCATTTCCCCTATTTTCTATCTCTATTAACTTCTCTTTGCCTCCAGCTCTTCTGCTCCACTAATCATATTCACATACATACAATAGCGCTTTCTGCCCACACTCCTTGCCCACACTTGGCTCCATTTACTACGCGCATGCGCGAAATAAACACGTGACTCCCCGCGCCTGACGTCACTTCCCTGCGCTTTCGTACCAGTATTTTAGCCGGCACTGCGCTTCCATACATGTTGCATCCAGGGCCCCAACACAGTGCGCCATTACAGGAAACTCTCACTCCATGTTCATTCCCTCTGCTGCCTATTTTCTTTTTCTTCTACTGCTGCCCACTTCTTACATTATGACATTTTTTACAGTCTCTACTAATATTCTTCCCTCATCCTTCTTACATTACAGTACATTAGATTACCTTCACTACCTCTTTCACTATCAGCCACTTCCTCTATTATCCACCACTTCTTCTCTTATACCCATTATTACCTTTTATTTACATAAGCTCAGGAACTATGCACTAATCATGTCTCTTTTTAACCCCCACCTTCCCACTCTAGACTTCTCAATCCATTTTTCTTTTCTCTCTTTTTCCTTTTTCCCAATTTTCCCCTCTTTTTCACACATTTTGTATACGTTTCCATTGCAATTATAGCCATATTATACTTCTTTTAGATCCCGCTGAGGATGGACTATATAAGACTAAAACGTTCGGGGACCGTACAAATAATTATTGTGGCCTTATACTTATCCTTACCTGGATGTATACAACAATGTTATATATAACACTTAAGAATACAAATAAAATGTGATTACTTGCATACAAATCAGTGTGCCGTGAATCTACCTTATACAGCCACCTCCACACTGTCATTGTGACACCCTGTGGCCTCCTCCTGATGCTTCTGCTGCCGCCACCTCCACACTGTCATTGTGCCACTCTGTGGCCTCCTGATGCTGCCACTACCTCCACACTGTCAATGTGCCACTCTGTGGCCTCCTCCTGATGCTTCTGCTGCCGCCACCTCCACACTCTGTCATTGTGCCACTCTGTGGCCTCCTGATGCTGCTGCTGCTACCTCCACACTGTCAATCTGCCAGTCTGTGGCCTTCTCCTGATGGTGCTGCTGCCGCCACCTCCACTCTCTGTCATTGTGCCACTCTGTGGCCTCCTGATGCTGCCATTTCCACACTGTCATCGTGCCACTCTATGGCCTCCTACTGATGCTGCTGCCACCTCCAGACTCTGTCATTGGGCTACTTTGTCATCTCCTCATGCTGCTTCCACCTCACCACTATGTCATAGGGCCACTCTGTGGACTTCTCATGACTGGTCCACTATTTTGCCTTTTGGCCTGGCTGACATCATTTATTTGACCCTTCTTCTGATCTGTCAGAAGGAAGAAAAAATGAGATGCTCAACTTATCCTGTATATGTAATAGCTGTAAGGCCTGCATGACATGGTCCCTATTTTGCATCAGAATTGGCTTATGATTTGGTAGCCAAAAGCAGGAGTGGTTACAAAACACAGAAGACATGCAAATAGTCCATTCATGTTGTAAGAAATATAATTATCGACAATTAATATTAAATAAGATGATAATATTAAGCAATTAAAATATTCCTTTGTAATTTCTAGGGGACTGTATCTGTATATTGAAAAAAAAAAAGAAAGTATATTATATACAGAGTCAATTGCTTGAAAAAAAAAAGAAAGTATATTATATACAGAGTCAATTGCGCACCATTAATATTGATAAGACACAAATAAACCAATTACCATATCATAAAAGAAAACCATGTTAAGCAATAAAACAGATATGTAACAAACCATAACCCAGCCTATATATGTGAGAAACAAACACAATTAAATCACAAAACTATCTCACAAATTCCTGGCCAAAAGAATCCTATAGATTGAATCACAAAAACAAAACCTGTTAACCTCAACAATATTACACAGCCTAATAACAATGCATAATAACCATTCAGCAATGTAGAATCATTGAGTTATAGCTACCAGAATAAGGTTCCCTTTTGAGCTCACATACCACCTTCTCTCAGGAAGGCTCTCTCTGACCTGTCCCTATGCCAAATTTTGCCCATGTTTTATACAAATTTTTGGATCTTGGAACTCACTCCCCCTCCCATCAGCAAATATTTCCTACTTCAAAGGCTGGCTTTGATCTCTGTCTGTTCCCTCCCAATATGCACCAGGAGAATAAAAGGTTTTGTGATGATATCACACTGACTAGAGACGTCATGACTGGTTATGATACAATCTAGTATTCGTATTTGAATGGGAGAGTCCATCTGCCCTCAGGATGCCTTAGAAATTTAAATGAATGTAAACACTACTGTGGACATCCTGATTAACAATACAGAAGGCTTCTCTACAACAATTGACTCCAAAAATATTAATTAGAAAACCTAGTTCACTCAATTCATTAAATTATAACTCAACCCATAAAACATTTTATATGATCATATCTTCATTTTATATGACCATATCTTACAACGTGTTATCTCTGTTTTGGATCCACTGCTGTTTTTTTTGGCTTTAGCAATACTGATGGATTACTAAACAAATGCCGACAGAGTGAAGGCAGATGCTCCACAGACAGGATCCGTTTTTGGGGGTTATTGTTATGACGGATCAGAGGAAGGGCAAAATAATCAGTGATGTCAACACAAACTTACTGCTGACACCCTCTCCACTCTGTCAGGGGCTCTACTTGAATAAGCATTTAATAGAACAGGTTCTGTAGACATCTATGTGGAATCAGCTGCCGACGGTGTAAAAGGAGCGTGCTTCTTCTTGACACTAATATTGACCTGTAAGGCCTCATGCACACGACCATATGAATTTTGTGGTCCACTGTTGCAGGGCTGAGATTCAGTCGTGTTTTGATATTTAAATTAGACACATGGTTGAGTGAGTAACATCACTTTGCCATGTAGTTCCATGGTCATGACCCCACCCCTTCCTGTGCTTACATCACAGGTACAATGAATTGGGGGAGGCAGGTGTTAATATAGCTAGCAACTGGGGCATTCCTGGGCAGACCAGCTTCCTGTAAGGTCTTAGATTGAGGAAGTGGGGCCACCTTACATTCTAAACTAAGTATCTTTTGTCTATATTATGGGACTATAGGCCAGTTACATGGTGTATGTATACTGATATGACCATGATATTGAAAGTGTTTGTATATGTTGTACATCGTAGTTAAGTAAAGGTGTCTTTTATGTTATATCTGCAAGAGCTATGTGTTATTCCTAGTGATACCAAGGAAACATACTGTAGCTGCGGTATAAACTGAGAACAATGCCATGAGCTAGGGGAAAAAGGGGAATATTGACCGGTATTATCTGCTAATTGGTAATATTCCACCCTTTTCATACCAGTAAACACAGTTATTGCTGTTGATAACAACTATTGATATTAATAAGCAATATCTATCCTTTATCAATGGCGAGCCAGCCAGGAGACAATATTAATTATTAATATTCAGTATTGATACTAATAATAATATTTATATCCTTTATCAATGGTGAGCGAGACCCAACTGTTTTAATTAATCTCCATTAGGATATACTGACGCAATTGCTGTTATACTGTGAATTTAGGTTTTTAGACCTGGGAGATTCGGACAGGTAACACAGCTTCACTGAGTCCTAGTGTAAGAGCGATTCATTACAGAGAACCTATTTAAGTGAAGTTCCTAGGACACTGACTGTTCACTTTGTTTCTGATTATAATCTGTGAGCTGTTTTTTTTGTTTTGTATTTTTTGTTTTTTCTTTCATTTTTCCCAGTCCTTCAGTAGAATCCAGCTGGTTGGTAAAAGAGGCTTCCTTGGACCCAAGCAGCAGAATACAGGAGTAACACAGGTTGCAGGGACAACCATGAGTGACAAAGCAGAACATGGGACTTTTCAAAAGTTAAGTAGATACAGTACGTTTAACCCTGTATTGCCTAGATCAAATGAATATGTGCAAATGTTATGGGAATCTCTAGTGGATCAAGCCAGGAACAGACTGGGCCGGGGGGCAGGCGGGCAATTGCCCCCCGGGCCTCTCTGTTGCCTCTATAATTGGCCCCTGTCAGCCTCACGCTGCCTGGAGGATATGCAGGAGAAAATCTGAAGGACCTGTGGTGAGTCACAGGTCATGTGACTACTCCAGGCCAGCCAACCACTCATAGGAACTCCAGACTGGCTCTGCCTACTGTCTGGTCACATGGGCATGACATCATCAAAGGTCCTTTAGCTGGCTAGCATCTGCCACGTTTTTACATGAGCAAAGGTAAATGATTTTTTAATTATTTAACTGGGACTGTATTTTAGGGCTGAAGGGAGGGATATTATTTACATGGGACTGTATGTTGAAAGTGGCTGGGGAGGAGGTTTTGTTACTTACATGGGACTGTATGTTGGAGGGGACTTGGGCACAGTGATGTTATTTACATGGGAGTGTATGTTAATGGTGGCTGTAGAAGGGACTGATGTGATTTACATGGGACTGTATGTTGGAGGGGGCTGGGGCAGGGCGATGTTATTTATATGGGACTGCATTTTGTTATTTACATGGGACTATATGGTGGAGGGAGGAATATATGTACAGCGGGCACTGCAGGGGTTAGGGGTTCTACAGGTTTTAAAAACTGATGATCTATTCTCTGGATAGATCATCAGCATGTGATCGGCTGGGGTCCGACACCCGGGACCCCCGCCAATCAGCTGTTTGCGAAGGCAGCGGCGCTCCTGGAGCACGCTTCCTTCTCACTGTTTACAGCAGGCCCAGTAACGTCACGAATAGTATCACTGGCCTGGGCAGGACTAAGCTCCATTCATGCGGACGGAGCTTAGCCGCGCCCAGGCCAGTGATACAAGTCGTGACGCTGCCTTCGCAAACAGCTGATCGGCGGGGGTCCCGGGTGTCCGAACCCAGCCGATCACATGCTGATGATCTATCCAGATAATAGATCATCAGTTTTTAAAACCTGTAGAACCCTTAACCCCTGCAGTGCCCGCTGTACATATATTCCTCCCTCCACCATACAGTCCCATGTAAATAACATCACTCCCTCCCACAGCTGTCATCAACAACATGCAGTCCCATATAAATAACATCGCCCTGCCCCAGCCCCCTCCAACATACAGTCCCATGTAAATCACATCAGTCCCTCCTACAGCCACCAATAACATACACTCCCATGTAAATAACATCACCAGAACCATCCACGCACAAGAAGATGAATCAACAGATTGGCCAAAAATGCAACATAAATGAGCTTATAATGTATTGTGATTGTCACTTTTTCTCATGTTTTTTTTCTCATTGTAAACACTCCCACACATAGACCAGGTGTCACTACCAGAGCTTTGAGACGTTCTCACAGCTCTGTTTCTCCACCCCTGTGATGATGTAACTACTAGAGCTTTGAGACGTTCTCACAGCTCTGTTTCTCCGCCCCTGTGATGAGGTCTTTACTTTCTGTTTCCTTCCTCCCAGCTGTCCCTCCTGTGTCTGATTGCTCTGCCTTTAAATCACCCCTCTTCCTTTGTACGGTGCGGATTATACTTCTTCATTTGAGCAGTATCTCTCGCTTGAGTATCTTCACTGGTGTGATATCTTTTCTGGACCTGTGTTCTGCTGAAGCAAGTACTTCGGACATTGTCTGCTGACTTTGGATCTGTTTTCACTGTTGCTGCAGCTCCTTCAGTTAAGTGTGCAGACATTGTGTGTTTCTGTTTGTTTTGCTGACTGGATCCGAGGCGACCCCGGTTCCGTCCATATACTGAGCAGGGCACCGGTGGCCGTGCCCCTTCCACTACTGTAGGGGTTACAGTGGTCATCAGCCTTAGGTACGCGGGCATGTCTCGATCCACCATCTGGATCTGGACATGGGCTTAGCAGCATAGGGAGAGCTTTTAGGGTCTGACAGGGGTCACCCTTTATGTTCCCTAGTTTGGGTCCGGTCAGTAGCTAACTCACTGTGTATGCTCTTGTTGCTCACATACGCCCGTGACATTATAATCCGCCATAACCGTCCTTTTGACATGGATCCGCTTTCTGACCTGGTTGACCGCATGCAGGGTCTTTCTTTGGAGGTAGCGGATCTCCGTCAATCTATGATTCAGCTTCAAGCATTGGGCTCGGCCCGGCCCATGGAGTCTGTTGCGAGCCAAAGGTCTCACTTCCGGAAACGTTCTCCGGGGGCAGTGAGAATTTTGTTCGCTTCAGAGAGGCATGCAAACTCCATTTTTGCTTGTGTCCCCGTTCCTCTGGTAATGAGGAGCAGAGGGTGAGGATTGTCATCTCCTTGCTCAGGGGTAATGCTCAGACTTGGGCTTTTTCACTGCCATCGGGGATCCCTCCCTTCGATCCACAGAAAGATTTTTGTGGCCCTGGGGCAGATATATGATGACCCGGATCGTGTTGCTCTGGCTGAATCTAACTTACGTTTTTTATGCCAGAACAAACTGTCTGCAGAGCTTTATTGTTCTGAATTTAGGAGATGGGCAGCTGATTCAGGTTGGAATGATGCTGCACTCGGAGTCAGTTCTGTCATGGTCTCTCAGAGAGATTGAAAGATGCGTTTGCTTTCCATGAGAGACCAACATCTTTAGAGTCTGCCATGTCATTGGCGGTACGCCTTGACAGGCGTCTAAGAGAAAGAAACGAGACCTCTCGGTCCAGCCATTGTCACTCTAGGGGCAGTGGTGCGGACTCATTCAGTGTGCAGGGGCCTCATCCTGTCTCGGTCCCCTCTGAGGAGGAGCCTATGCAGCTAGGTCGACTTGCCCCTGATAAAGGAGGATTTAGTCCTCAGAGAATGGTGTGTTTTTGTTGTGGGGGCATTGGTCATTTGGCAAATGTTTGTCCCTCTAGGAGATTCATGAACTGTACTAAGAGTGATAAGAGAAAATCCTCAAAGGAAAATCATCAAACTCTGCATCATCTGCTACCTTGGGCAAAGTTGATGTAGGAATTGGGGCTTTTCCTCTGACCTGCAGTTCTCGTTTTCTCCTTTCTGCCAGGGTGGCGCTAGAGAGCAAAGTAATTTCTTGTGAAATTTTTATTGATAGTGGAGCGGCCGTCAATCTTATTGACACTCAATTTGTAGCCAGGCATGGTTTTCGGGTTTGCACATTAGAAAAAGATATACCTGTTTTTGCCATTGACTCTGCTCCACTCTCACAGAGATCCCTGAAGGGCATTGTTCACAATATCCGGTTAGCTGTAGGTGACACTCATGTGGAGGATATATCTTGTTTTGTCCTTAACGGATTGCCTACTCCTCTAGTGTTGGGGTTACCCTGGCTCACTAAACATAACCCCACTATTGATTGGCAAAGAAGGCAAATAAATGAGTGGAGTGAGTTTTGTAGAGAGAATTGTCTCACAGCGACTTTTGCAGAGGTATCTACTAAAACTTTGCCATCATTTCTCTCTGATTTCTCGGACGTGTTTTCCGAGAGCGGTGTGCAGGAGCTACCTCCTCACCGGGAGTTTGACTGTCCCATTAACCTCATTCCCGGCGCCAAGCTGCCAAAAGCACGCCTGTACAATCTCTCACAACCGGAGAGAATCGCAATGCGAACCTATATCTCTGAGAGTCTCGATAAGGGGCATATTCGTCCCTCAAAATCACCGGTCGCCGCGGGTTTTTTTTTGTTAAAAGAAAGATGGCTCTCTGAGACCTTGCCTAGATTTTAGGGAGCTGAACCGTATCACGATTCGCGATCCCTATCCCCTTCCTCTGATCCCAGACCTCTTCAACCAAATTGTTGGGGCCAAGGTTTTTTCCAAATTGGATTTGAGAGGCGCGTACAACCTGGTCAGGGTCAGAGAGGGGGATGAATGGAAAACAGCCTTTAATACTCCCGAGGGGCATTTCGAGAATCTCGTTATGCCTTTTGGCTTGATGAATGCTCCGGCCGTCTTTCAGCATTTTGTTAACAGTATTTTCTACCATTTAATGGGGAAATTTGTATTGGTGTATCTTGATGATATTTTGATTTTTTCCCTGATGTTCGGACTCATCAGGATCATCTTTTTCAGGTTCTGCAGATTCTGCGAGAAAATAAATTGTACGCCAAGCTGGAGAAATGTGTGTTTATGGTATCGGAGATTCAATTTCTGGGTTTTCTCCTCTCTGCTTCTGGTTTTCGCATGGATCCGGAGAAGGTCCGTGCCGTGCTTGAGTGGGAGCTTCCTGAGAATCAGAAGGCATTGATGCGCTTTCTGGGTTTTGCAAACTATTACAGAAAGTTCATTTTGAATTATTCCTCTGTTGTCAAACCCCTCACTGACATGACCAAAAAGGGGCGGATTTTTCCTCTTGGTCGGAGGAGGCGCTTGCAGCTTTTTCTAAGATTAAAGAGAGTTTTGCGTCTGCTCCCATCTTGGTGCGTCCCGATGTTTCCTTACCTTTTATTGTTGAGGTGGATGCTTCCGAGGTGGGTGTGGGTGCGGTTTTGTCCCAGGGTCCGTCTCCTTCCAAATGGCGACCCTGTGCCTTTTTCTCTAAAAAACTCTCACCGGCAGAGAAAAACTATGATGTGGGAGATAGGGAATTGTTGGCCATCAAGTTGGCTTTCGAGGAATGGCGCCATTGGTTGGAGGGGCCAGGTACCCTATCACCGTTTTTACCGACCATAAGAATCTGGCGTACTTGAGTCGGCTAGCGTATGAATCCGAGGCAGGCCAGATGGTCTCTGTTCTTCTCCAGATTCAATTTTGTCGTTACATTCCGCCCTGGGATCAAAAATGTGAAGGCTGATGCTCTCTCTCGCTGTTTTCCGGGAGGAGGAAACTCCGAGGACCCGGGTCCCATTTTGGCGGAGGGGGTAGTTGTTTCTGCTCTGTATTCTGATTTGGAGGCCGAGGTCCAGGCTGCCCAGACTGAGGCACCTGCCCGTTGTCCTTCTGGAAAGTTGTTTGTGCCTCCTGAGTTACGTCACAAACTCTTCAAGGAGCATCATGATACTGTTCTTGCTGGTCACCCCGGAGTAGAGCCACGGTAGATCTCATTGCTCGGAGATTTTGGTGGCCGGCTCTTCGTAAGTCGGTGGAGGGTTTTGTGGCTGCTTGTGAGACGTGCGCCGCGCTAAGGTCCCTCGCTCACGGCCTTCAGGTCCCCTTCTCCCTTACCCATACCTTCCCGTCCTTGGACACACCTGTCCATGGACTTTATCACGGATCTTCCTCGTTCCTCAGGGAAGTCGGTGATCCTGGTGGTGGTGGACCGTTTTAGCAAGATGTCACATTTCATACCCTTCCCTGGTTTGCCCAATGCTAAAACGTTGGCGCAAGCTTTTGTCGACCATATTGTTAAATTGCATGGCATTCCCTCTGATATTGTTTCCGATAGAGGCACGCAGTTTGTGTCCAGATTCTGGAAGGCTTTCTGTTCTCTCCTGGGGTTCGGCTGTCCTTCTCTTCTGCTTTTCACCCGCAGTCGAATGGTCAGACTGAACGCGCCAATCAGAATCTGGAGACATATTTGCGCTGTTTTGTTGCAGAGAACCAGGAGGATTGGTGTTCGTTTCTCCCTTTTGCTGAGTTTGCTCTGAACAACCGCCGTCAGGAATCTTCTGATAAGTCACCATTCTTTGGTGCATATGGGTTCCATCCGCAGTTTGGGACATTCTCGGGAGGGGCTCCTTCTGGTTTGCCTGAGGAGGAGAGATTTTCCTCGTCTTTGTCTACCATTTGGCAAAAGATTCAGACTAATCTAAGAAAGATGAGTGAGAAATATAAGCGTGTGGCTGATAAGAGACGTGTGCCTGGTCCGGACCTGAATGTGGGTGATCTGGTGTGGTTGTCTACAAGAAATATTAAACTGAAGGTTCCCTCCTGGAAATTGGGTCCCAAGTTTATTGGGCCTTATAAAATTTTGTCAGTCATCAATCCTGTTGCCTTCCGTCTTGATCTTCCACGGGTTTGGAAGATACATAATGTATTTCACAGATCTCTCTTAAAACCATATGTCCAGCCCACGGTACCCTCCTCTTTGCCTCCTCCTCCGATTTTGGTTGATGGCAATCTGGAGTTTGAGGTTTCCAGAATTGTGGACTCTCGCATTGTCCGCGGTTCCCTTCAGTACCTCGTTCATTGGAAGGGTTATGGTCCTGAGGAGAGGATGTGGGTTCCGGTGTCGGACATTAAAGCCACTCGCCTCATCAGGACTTTTCATAGGGCTCATCCTGAGAAGGTGGGTCCTGGGTGTCCGGAGTCCACCCGTAGAGGGGGGTACTGTCACTACCAGAGCTTTGAGACGTTCTCACAGCTCTGTTTCTCCACCCCTGTGATGATGTAACTACTAGAGCTTTGAGACGTTCTCACAGCTCTGTTTCTCCGCCCTGTGATGAGGTCTTTACTTTCTGTTTCCTTCCTCCCAGCTGTCCCTCCTGTGTCTGATTGCTCTGCCTTTAAATCACCCCTCTTCCTTTGTACGGTGCGGATTATACTTCTTCATTTGAGCAGTATCTCTCGCTTGAGTATCTTCACTGGTGTGATATCTTTTCTGGACCTGTGTTCTGCTGAAGCAAGTACTTCGGACATTGTCTGCTGACTTTGGATCTGTTTTCACTGCTGCTGCAGCTCCTTCAGTTAAGTGTGCAGACATTGTGTGTTTCTGTTTGTTTTGCTGACTGGATCCGAGGCGACCCCGGTTCCGTCCATATACTGAGCAGGGCACCGGTGGCCGTGCCCCTTCCACTACTGTAGGGGTTACAGTGGTCATCAGCCTTAGGTACGCGGGCATGTCTCGATCCACCATCTGGATCTGGACATGGGCTTAGCAGCATAGGGAGAGCTTTTAGGGTCTGACAGGGGTCACCCTTTATGTTCCCTAGTTTGGGTCCGGTCAGTAGCTAACTCACTGTGTATGCTCTTGTTGCTCACATACGCCCGTGACACCAGGCGTACAACATAGTGTGTTGGTATACCAACAACAGGGGGATATGTTGCAGGAAAATATGGATCTCAGCCAGAACCTCAGCCTGATGTCCACACAAATATGCCTAATAATTGGATAAAGTGTATATTGATATCCAGTGGTATTCACCCATTCAGTGATATCAGTATGGCCAGTAGCTATTTGGTCATTGTGTCTCCTGTTAGCATATCAAAGGCAGGAAGGGCACATTGTAAAAGCAGTTGGACAACATTCTCTTGGCCAACTGGTCCATGGTGGGGGCTGGAACACAGGAACATATAGGTGACATGCAACTTGGGAGTCTCGCTCTCTCTTTCTGCCACCCCCTGTATCAAACGACACTTGAGGAACAAGCTAAGTTATCTGTGTGTATGTATACAAGTATAATATCCCAGTAGACTTTATATGTGTACATATAGATATTTGTAGTCTGCGATCGTATTACCAGTAGATTATATATGATGTTTATGCATGAGTCTCTATATGTACAGGTACTAATGGTCAGGTACTGGATGTGAGTTGGTTAGAAGAGTAGATCCAGTAGACGGCATATTGGAGGACTCTGGATATACTTTATATACATACACATTATTAGCCACATTGCTTAGCATCAAGGGAGGGCAGGAACGGAGGCAGCTGTGTGTGGTGGTGTCCTCTATGTACTGCCTTATTTGTAGTGTCTGTATCTTCATAGATATTATCCATTGCTTTGTCATCTCTGTTATCAGTAAACTATTTTTATATATAAGTATCTGCGAGGGTTGTATGTTACTCCTGGGGTATATCAAGGACTGGAGGGGTGTATATAATACACAAAGTAATCGGGTTATATAGAAAAAAAGGGCAACAGTCTAGGAATAGAATAGAAGGGACGGAATACGGAGATAGAAATAAATCTCTAATTTCCATTAAGCAAAATTCCCTTTATCATCTGCAAAAAACGGATCGGCAAAAAATACAGATGACGTCCGTGTGCATCCCGTATTTTGTGGAACGAAGCAGCTGTCCCCTAATAGAACAGTACTATCCTTGTTCATAATGTCGAAAAAATTAGGACATGTTCTATTTTTTTGCGGAACAGAAATACGGACATATGGAAACGGAATGCACACAGAGTACCTTCAGTTTATTTTGTGGACCCATTGAAAAGAATGGTTCCGTATACGGTCTGCAAAAAAAACCCGTAAAGGACACGGACAGAATATACCTTCATGTGCATGAGCCCTAAGTAAGGCTGAGTTCACACTTGAGTTATTTGGTCAATTCTGGCCCCGTGACTGCAAAAATCAGTGAAGTGTGCAGTGATTCTAAGAGCGACGCCTGTCATCTGCATGTCATACGGACTCAGATTTTTATTTTACTAACACAGCAGACTCCCTTTGATTGTTACTGCAAGGCACAGTGTTCTACACCACTATAAAGGCTCTCTGCAGCAAGGAAATAGCTGTTTGCCACAAATAAGTTTGGATCGAACCAATTTTTTTTGAAAAATCGCTCATCTCTAGAGACAATTGTTAGGGGTCTTGTCTAAAATGGTCATATGGTCCTGAGGTCATATAACTGAACAGGAGGGGACAGGTCTTACAATTAATGCAGCGCTATGGAAGGTAAAGAAGTAGAGAGGATGCTGCTGTTGCATGCTGATGCTACTGCTGTGGAGGAAGCCAGTAAGCAAACTCAGCATACTCTTTTAGAAAAAAGGGAGCATGGCGAGCAGGCCATAAGAGATCACTGGGTATGGGGAGCAGTCTGTGACACAGCATAGGGTATGGGGAGCAGTCTCTGAGAGAGCATGGGGAGAAAGTTGTGAGAGAGAATTGGGTATAGGGAGCAGTGTGTGAGAGAGTATGGAGTATGGGGAGCAGTCTGTGAGAGAGCATGGGGAGAAAGCTGTGAGAGAGAATTGGGTATAGGTTGCAGTGTGTGAGAGAGTATGGAGCATGGGGAGGAGTCTGCGAGAGAGCATGGAGAGCAGGCAGGGAGAGAGCACAGGACATGGGGAGCAAGCCATGAAGGATCACAGGGCATGGGGAGCAGTCTGTGAGAGAGAAGGGGACATGGGGAAAATTTGGTTAGAGAGAAGGGGCCTGAGGAGCAATCTATTCTCTCATAGGGGTAGGGGTCTTGAGGAGCAGCCTGTGAGACAGGAGAGAGCATGTGGAGCAGTCTGTGTCGGAGAGGGACCATAGAAAACAGTCTGTAAGGGAGTAAAGGGACATGGGGAGCAGTCCATGTGAGAGGAATGGGGCATGGGTAGCAGTTTATAAAAGAGGAGGAGGGCATGGCAAGTAGTTTGTGTGAGAGGGGGGGGGTAGAGGGGAAATCTGAAATAGAACAAGGGGAGCAGTCTATTAAATGACAGGGATGATGAGGAACAGACTGTGAGACAGGGACATTGGGAGCAATCTCCGAGAAAAAGGCCTAAGGATCAGCCTGTGAGAGTGGGGCATGGAGGCCAATCTGTAAGAGAGAGGAGGGGGCATAAGCAGTAGTCTGTGAGAGAGGAGGCCATAGGGTCAGTCTATGAGGGAGAAAGGGGCAGAGAAAGGCTGGGGCATGGGGATCAGTCTGTGTGAGAGTCTCCAGCAAGGTACTGGGGGCCACTAGGAGCAGTCTCAACTGCATACGTATAGACTTGTGTTTAAAATAAAAGAACACGTGGCATATCTGGTGAGTGCCAAGGCTTTCATTATCTGCTGTTTTGTAATATTGTTTTCTATGATCCGTTTGAACTTCATAGTAGAGCAGTCTATTAAGGACAGGGGAGAAGTATTTCCTGTCCTGAATGCTGCTCCTATGTTATGGACCCAGGGCATTATCATGATTTCTAATGCTATATGTTCTTGCCCGATCTCAACTCTAATGATTTCTACTCTAACGCCTTCAGTGCGAATCATTAGAGTTGAGGCTGGGCAGGAACAAACATCAGTATAAGGCCTCATGCACACGGCCGTTGTTTGGGTCCGCGTCCGAGCCGCATATTTCGCGGCTCGGCCGCGGACCCATTCATTTCAATGGGGCCGCAAAAGATGCGGACAGCACTCCGTGTGCTGTCCGCATCCGTTGCTCCGTTCCGTGCCCCCGCAAAAAAAATAGAGCATGTCCTATTCTTGTACGTTATGCGGACAAGAATAGGCATCTCTATAATGGGCCGCGTTCCGTTCCGCAAATTGCGGAACGGAACGCGGAGCAGCTTCCGTGTTTTGCGGATCCGCGGTTTGCGGACCGCAAAACACCCACGGCCGTGTGCATGTAGCCTAAATCATCATAATGCTGTGGGTTCATGTCATAGAGGCAGGGCGGGAAGTACCTCTGACATGGTGAGTATTTCTCACACTGAATACGCTTGTGTGAAATTGGCCTTTGGCTTATTTTTTGGTGCTCAATGTAGCATCTTAAGCCACACCCATGTTTGGTAAGCCATACACCTTTTACACTAAGCTAACCTTTTTGGATAAGTCAAAAAAGTACCTAAAAGTCTTAATAAATGTAATGAAAAGCGTATACACCGGTTTTTGGGGTAAGTTACACCACAAGGCCCCTTTCACACGAGCGAGTTTTTTACGCGGGTGCAACGCGTGACGTGAACGCATAGCACCCGTACTAAATCCTGACCTAAATCCTTCATTTTAATGTGTCTGTGTACATAAGCGTTTTTTTTTCACGCATCAGTTCTGCGTTGCATGCAAAATGCAGCATGTTCTATATTCTGCGTTTTTCACGCAGCCCTGGCCCCATGGAAGGGAATGGAGCTTCAGTGAAAAACGCATTGCATCCGCCAGCAAGTCCAGATGCCATGCGTTTTTCACTGATGGTTGCTAAGAGATGTTGTTTGTAAACCTTCAGTTTTTTATCACACGCGTGAAAAAAGCATCAAAGCGCATTGCACCGGTGCGGAAAAAACTGAACGCAATTGCAGACAAGACTGACTGAACCTGCTTGCAAAATGGTGCGAGTTTCAATGAACGCACCCTGAACGCATCCGGAGCCAATCTGTCATGCTTGTGTGAAAGAGGCCTAATTCTGGCAAATCTCGATTGGTAAATCTCCAGAAGTATGTCTGTCTGGATATAGTCATTAGATTAGACTAGTCCTTAATATGATCAGCAGTGCTTACATTACATTGATGAGATTTTATGTCATTATTCATCATCATTTTCGATGTCTGCTTTTAGGAAGTAGTTTTTTTTTGTTATTGTATCACAATACCGCTTTACTAATTATAAGATTATATATCCAAAATAAAATATTTTTGCATAGAGAGAAGAAATGTACGTTAGTGCCTTGATGTCTAATGTCTTTTAAATTCTGCAAAAAAATAAATTTGATTCCATTCAATGCGAACCTGATAGAATCTGCTGGCTGATATGCTTCAATATTAAAAACCATATATTATTACTCGGAAACCTCAATCTGTTTAAGCTTGGTATCACATTTGCAACAATCTCTGATCATTTTCTCAGCATATTATATTTTTCCTAGTTAATGTATTTTACACAGCCAGAATTAAATCTCCCTTCCTCCTTAATAACATAATCTACTTGGCTTTTGACTGAGCATAAGTAATATGTATGTTACTTTTGAGCACGCTATTATTAAATCATATGTTTTCATTTCAAACTCAATCGCCTTGTAACCTAATAATATGAAATAAAATTTGACTATAGCTTCCTCCCTTACCTAAGGTCAAAAACAGACCTGTATGACCAAGTTGATGGATATGCCTTTTTATGTCCGATTATAACAGAGTTCTCTACCTGTTCCTTTGAGTGAATTCTGGGAAAGAGTCCAGATTCTGCTATGTAGAAGTATCTTTAGGTTATTAATTTATTTCAATTACGCTGTCCAATTTTTGGCTGAGCTCAAGGTTTAATTATTTTTCAGGACCAAAATATTTTGCTCTTTAGGCAATTTGTCAGTTTTTTCTAATGGGCACATCTTTGGAATAGTTTATACCTGAAGACAAGACATAATGTTCAGTAGCTAGAAATGTATGCACTATTGTATAAGAATCTGCCTGCATCCACCTAAAGCTCTTAGGTCAAGTTTTTATTGTGTCCTATCGGCATCTAATTACAGGGGGAGGTGTCTGTCCCAGAAAGGCTATTTTGTGATGATTTGTATACTGCTACAGTGTATTTTTACAAACACACAAGCTGCCTTACCCATTTCTTTTGGGATAAACTACTAAATTTGGAGAGTAACCTTAAAGCGGACCTTTCACCGGTCCTGACATTACCATATAAATAGCTGGCAGGGTAGGGCATACTGATATCTGATATTGCATATTATTTTTCCTATGCTTTGCTCCATTCCCCCGCTGTGCCCCCCATTCTGGTTTCCTGCCTGGTATGTAAATTCAGGGAGGAGGAAAAGGCTGTGTTTCTCAAGGGGCATCTCCTTCTCCTTGGCTATGAGCTGCCCAATCGCAGCGGAGGGCGTCACGACTAGGGAGAAAAAAAAGCTCACCTTCTTCCCGCCTTCTTTCAATTTGGATCCATCTCCAACATGGGGCCGTTTTTGATTTTTTTCCAGGGCCACTTTAAATTTCTAGTCCGCCCCTGACCATTACTGCTTCAGAAGCTGAAGCTGAGCCTCTATGCTTGGATCGCAACTCTAAGCAGTGGTGCAGGTGCAAGATAGTCAGAGCCGACTGAGATGTTCGGCACTGTCAACCAAGCGCGTGGGGGGGCTTCATCAGCAGCGGGGACAACCTTTTGCGGGTGATGAATTAATTCATTTGTACAAATTGATTTGCTTATCTCGACTGCCTTTCTATTTATTACATTTCCGGCCATGGCATTTTAGTGTCTGTTTATCACTTCTATACCTTATTCACAGGTGTTCTTAAATTCAGCCTGAGTTTATGCGTAAAGATTTTTGATCTTTTCTTCATTCATATCGGTTGTAGGGCACAAAACAGTATGATTTCGGTGAAATCCAATAAACACTTGATCATTCATAGCCTTTGGACTTATGAACACAGTTTATCACATATCTGTAAAATGGCGCCTAGAGAAATCTATGAGCCAGTACTGTACCTCTGAATACCGTTGACTTAAACAGAGTTTTTTTTTTCTCTTTGATTAATTCGTAATCTCTGAGAATAAAAAACTTGTTGCAATATGACAAAGGTATACTCCTCTACAATCATTGCTTCTAGGAGAAGATGCTATGCACATAAAGAGGGTTATTTATTAAGACTGGCGTTTTAGACACTGGTCTTAATAACCCCTATATCTCGCGGTGTATCTGCCGAAGTTATGGAGAGGCACTAGCCTCTACATGACTTCGGCGCATGCAGCGCCAGTCTAAATGTAAGCTAGCTTCCTAGCTGGTTTACATTTAGACCATTTTCTCTCCAGCCCATCCGCGCTCACGTTACGTCTACTTTCTTAGACCTGTTGTGAACGGGGAAAAGTTGCATATTAAGGTGCAACTAACCGTTGCGCCGTAATCTGTGCCAGAAATATGCCTAATATTTCTGGATCATAAATGACTCCCAAAGTCTCTGTGGTTCCATGTGACCATTCTGGCTCCTTGCCTTATACTCAAAAATGGTCTTACTAAAATGTTATTGATCACAAAACCCACATTCCGTCCTCCAGCTGTCCATGTTATGCATACTACCTTCTTATTAGGGTCTACTAAACCCTAAGATATTGATGTGAAAGCAATCAATTGATATCTTCTATTACTGTGGTTAACCTGGATACATGTTCCATACATTCCAAACCACCAATTTTATACGTCAGAGGAGTAGAAGAATGGACCTTTTCTCGGCGCTGAAGCAGATGAACTCAGGACCAAGATTGTAATGGTGAAGAAGAGAGCTTTATTCAAGGTCAACGATTTTAGGGGCGAACAGCCCCCTTCATCAGGACAATAAAAGGCTCATACATAAAACTTGTTCTGTGTAGTGTCATATTTAAAACTTCTGGGCGCGCTGTGTTTGGATGTATCGATTTATCGATTTTATAAAACCATATAAAAAAAATGAATGGCAACCATCCATAACTTCTATTACTGTATCCCACTGCTTCCCTGCTCCGCCCAGCCCCACCCCTCCCCAGCCCCCATACATCCGAACACAGCATGCCCAAACAGAGATTTTAACCACCTCAGCCCCCCTAGCTTAAACACCCATAATGACCACACCACTTTTTACAATTCTGCACTACGCTACTTTCACGGTTTATTGCTCGGTCATACAACTTACCACCCAAATGAATTTTACCTCCTTTTCTTCTCACTAAAAGAGCTTTCATTTGGTGGTATTTCATTGTTGCTGTCATTTTAACTTTTTTTGATATTAATAAAAAATTAACAAATTTTTTTCAAAAAAATGACATTTTTCGCTTTCTGTTGTAAATTTTAAAAAAAAAATACATTTCTATATACATTTTTCTCTAAATTTATTGTTCTACATGTCTTTGATAAAAAAAAAATGCAATAAGTGTATATTTATTGGTTTGGGTAAAAGTTATAGCGTTTACAAACTATGGTGCAAAAAAGTGAATTTCTGCATTTTGAAGCAGCTCTGACTTTCCGAGCACCTGTCATGTTTCTTGAGGTGCTAGAATGCCAGGATAGTATAAATACCCCCCAAATGACAGAATTTAGAAAGAAGACACCCCAAAGTATTCGCGGACGGGCATGGTGAGTTCATGTATGATTTCATTTTTTTTCACAAGTTAGCGGAAAATGACACTTTCTGAGGAAAAAAAATAATAATAAAGTTTCCATTTCTGCTAACTTCTGGCAAAAAAAAAAAATCTCCCACGGACTCACTATGCCCCTCAGTGAATACCTTGGGGTGTCTACTTTCCGAAATGGGGTCATTTGTGGGGTGTGTTTACTGTTCTAGCATTTTGGGTGGGGCTAAATTGTGAGCAATCCTGTAAAGCCCAAAGGTACTCGTTGGACTTTACGCCCCTTTATGCACCTAGGCTGCAAAAAAGTGTCACTCATGTGGTATCGCCGTACTCAAGAGAAGTAGAGCAATGTGTTTTGGGGTGTATTTTTACCTATACCCATGCTGGGTGAGAGAAATATCTCTGTAAATTGACAACTTTGTATAAAAAAAAATTAAAAAGTTGTCATTTACAGAGATATTTCTCACACCCAGCATGGGTATATGTAAAAATACACCCCAAAACACATTGCCCTACTTCTCCTGAGTACGGCGATACCACATGAGTGACACTTTTGTGCAGACAAGATGCGCAAAGGGGCACAAATTCCAATGAGTACCTTTAGGATTTCACAGGGCATTTTTACACATTTGGATTCCAAACTACTTCTCATGCATTAGAAAGAAGACACCCGAAGGTATTCCGTTAGGGGTATGGTGAGTTCACACACCGATGCGTCTAGGAGGAACAACCCGGCTGCCCACAGGACGCATCCCTGCGTTAGGTGGTCGGGAGGTGGTTAAATATGACACTACACAGAACAAGTTTTATGTATGAGCCTTTTATTGTCCTGATGAAGCGGGCTATTCGCCCCTGAAACGCGTTGACCTGGAATAAAGCTCTCTTCTTCACCATTACAATCTTGGTCCCGTGTCCATCTGATTCAGCGCCAAGAAAAGGTCCATTCTTCTACTCCTCTGACGTATCTACTCATCCCAGAAACTGCAACTTACAGTGAAGGGCAGGGACCTAGCCGCAGCAGCAGTCAGTTTTTTCCCGATAGCTGGACGGGATTTTTTCCAGCAGAGCGAAACATAAGTGTTGTGACTCCACACAACACCAAGGGGTAAGCGCAACTTACTAAATTTACCATAATTAAAAAAGGATATCACGCATGGGGCGCTGCTTCCGCTTTCTCTTTCCCTTTATAAACCCCAAATTTTGAGATTTATTACATTTTAGTCCTCGTGTTTAACTGCAAAACCTTATGCACTCGCCATTCAGGGTGACAACCAGTGGCGTAGGGATCACCATAGCAGCCATAGCAATGGCTATGGGGCCCTACGCCACTGGGGGCCCGGGCCGCCGGCTGAGTTTTTGTTTTTTTAAATTTCATGTGGCATGCAGTGTTCCCTCTAAGCTGCGCGGCATTTACTGTGCCCCCGCTCATGTCTGCTCAGCGGCCGCTCACCCGCTCACCCTGCCCCCGGCAAAATGTTGTCTTCCGTGTGACCTGTGCGGCTCAGCGTAGCGCCGCCTATACATATTGCCGAGCTACTGCTGCGGCTCCTCCTTTCTCTGATTGGAAGAGGAGAGGAGCGAGGACTGAGCATACAGCAGCCAGCAGCCAGGCGAGGTAATGTGGAGGCGCCGGCGGCGTTATCTTAGAGCCTGAATCTAGAGTAATTTACTGGATAAGCCATTGGTAAAAGGCTAGCTTATCAAAGACTTTATGGGTTTTATGGGCATAATAGACTGTGCAGAAATGTATCTATCTGAGGCTCGGGGTCCAGGGGCTTCCTGGGAGTCTGGGACCCCACAGGCTGCAGCAATATAATGCCCTGGGATACCCCAAATCACACCAGGGTTGTCACACATTAACCCCTCACACTTCTTAGCTTTTCTTCTTGCGGACTCTTGTTGGTTTAGCTGATACACTCCAGCATGTCCACAGCTGTGGCTGAGTTAGGGCCCTTTTACACTTGCGTTATTCTTTTCCGGCATAGAGTTCCGTCATCGGGGCTCTATGCCGAAAAAGAATTGATCAGGCATTTCCCAATGCATTCTTAATGGATAGAAATCCGTTCAGTTTGCATCAGTATGCCTTCCGTTCAGTCAATGTCTGGCGTTTTGGTCGGACATAATACCGCAGCATGCTCCGGTATTATGTCAGTCCAAAATGCCTGATCAGTCGCCGGAATGCCGGATCCAGCATTTATTGCCATTGACTTGCATTAGTGCCGGATCCGGCATTGTGAAACAACTGAAGGACGGATTCGTCCAACCGGTCTGCGAATAAAAAGACTGCAAGACGGATCCGTCCATCTGCATGACAAGCGGTGAGATGGATCCGAACCGGGATTCGTCTGCAAATGCTGCCAGTTGACTCACTGATCGGCGGATCCGGCTGGCAGCTCCGACAACGGAACTGCCTGCCGGATCACACCAACGCAAGTGTGAAAGTACCCTTACATTTATATCAGGATACACTTGTTTGTTTCATCCTTTTGGTCCCTGGTGCTGCCCTCCGCTATGATACCCTCACCTAAAGGACCCTCATCTACAGGACCCTCATCTACAGTGCCATCACCTATAGCATCCCTATCTACCATGTCGCTTAATCTTGCTAGGCACAACAGCGTGATGGCACTATATGTACATTACTGTTCTAAAACCAATGGCACTATAGATGACTACAGTATACAGTATAATCCCTGCACCATGCGGTACAATATACAGAATAATCCATACACCATGCGGTACAATATACAGTATAACACCTACACTGTGGGGTTATTGTGTACATTGTACGGAATGGTGTATGGATTATACTGTATGCTGTGTACAGCATGGTGTATGAACTATACTGTATATTGTATGGCATGGGGTATGGATTTTATAATGCATTCTGTACTGCATGGTGTAGGGGTAAGGGTCCATTAACACGTCCGCAATTCTGTTCCGCATTTTGCAGAACGGAATTGTGGACCCATTCATTTCTATGGGGACACACTATGTCCTGCCCGCATCCGCAATTCCTGGTCCGCAATTGCGTTCCCGAAAAAATAGAAGATGTCCTATTCTTGTCCGCAATTGCGTTCCCGAAAAAATAGAAGATGTCCTATTCTTGTCCAAAAAGGCATTTTCTATATAGTGTCGGCGATGTGCGGTCCGCAAAATGCAGAACACACATTGATCCGCAAAACACACATGGGAGATCCGGGGGGGGGGGGGGGGGGCATAACTTTTTCTTGCTATGGGGCCCAGTAATTTCTAGCTATGCCCCTGGTGACAACTAACCATTGTATACCACAGATACTATTCCACAGAAGTACTAGTTGTTGAAGACATGTTTGTGCAAAGTGTTTATGTTTCCTTTATGTTTTATTCCTGTAGACATGATCTCATTAGTATGTTAGGGGAAGAGATATGCAATAAGTAGCTTATTTGATGGTATTGTGATGGTAAAAAAAACTCTCAATACCTCAAGATGACTAAAAGCGAAAAAAAAAAAAAGTTTTTCATTTGGCTCCATTCACGCAGATTAGTAATCATTTCTTACTTTTTGATTCTATAGAAAGAGCAAAATCATCATTTGACATAAATCATGCAATATGCAGCTAGTATGAAAAGTTATATCATTATACCACTCTATTTTAAGACTCTAACAAAAATGTCAGCTTCATTTTACACACTGTAGGATATAAAATATGTGCCCTTGTTATGCAGTCATCTATGAGCAAAAGTAATTCATCTCATGTATAAAATATGTATTAGGAGAGATCTTAGGATTCAGATGCTGTAGCAACATGCAGCAATTTATCCTGCATAAAAATATTATCAGTGTAATCAAAAAAGCATGGAAATGTAACAGCTCTCTATAGGTATTGCCTGCCTAATGGTGGGTATTCGTCTCCCGGCCTCCTCCTTTTTTCTGTAACAAATGCGCTTTAAAACACTATTTTGTATATCATTTTCACTTTCTTACTATACTTATTTCTTTGCAAGGCAAGTCATGTACACTAGCTTATTCTATCAAGAACTTCAAATGCACAGTAGTGGACTGGGGTCCCTGGGGCCGATCAGAGGAAATAATTGTTAGGGCCCACCCTCCATCCATATAGATTATTCTTATGTCTGCTTTGTTGTTATTGTTGCATGAGAAATCATGAGATATCAATATGATCTGATATATCTTTTGTGAATGAACTAATAATAAATAGAATAATACCCAAGAAAACCAATATTACGCTGCTTTCACATCTGCATCTAAGTCTTCCTTCAGGGCTTCCGTCACAGAATTAGTCAGAAATAACAGAGAGAAAAGTCCAGAATGCAGGACTTTTTTCTCCGCTAAAAAGATGTTCTTCCTGAACAAAAACCTAAGGGATCTCATTATAATCAATGAGATCTGTTAGGCTCCGTTGTTGTTAGTTATGTGCCAAATCTAGCACTTCCATTATTTTGGTTTGTCTGCTCCTATAACGGATCAGAAGAACGGAAATAATAAGCGCAGATGTGAAAGCAGCATTAGTCCTATAAACGCATAAAATAGATATGTTACTCAGAAAACCCACTTATGTGGGACACAAGTTAGAAAATAAGAAAATGACCTAATTTTATTAATGATCACATTAAACAAAAGGATGTACACAATACAGCGGAAAGGGGACATCTCGGTGGTGCAAAAACATGTATGTGTGGCCAGTAATAAGTAGAGAGTATAGAGAAGATGCACTACTTTCATATAGACCAATAAACAAGAATAATTAAAGATAAGGTACAATATATCAGGTGGTCGACAAACCTGCCTAAAAATATTCCAAAGATAAGCAGAAAAAACAGCGCCTATGTCAGATAATAAATGACTGGACACCCAACATCACATTATCCACCCCCTATGCGTTTCGGTAAAGGCTTTGTCTAGGGGTGGTCAGGTGGTGCGGAAGCTAGAAATTTATACTGCCTGTAACCAATAAAAAAACAAGCAATAAAATAGCAACATTGGGGATACAGTTAGGGCTCATGCCCATGAACGTAAGGGCTCTGTGCTCGTATTGGGGACCGTAAGTGGTGGGTCCGCAATATATGGGCACTGGCCGTGTGCAGTCCATGCTGCGGATGCAGACCCATTGGCTTTAATGGGTCCGCGATCTGAAAGATATGACTGAATATAGGACACGTCCTATCTTTTGCAGAGTGGAGATAAAGATTGGATGCCCATGAAAACACTTTTAGGTCCGTACCAACACACTGCAAAAGATAAGACAAGTCCTATATTTTGCCATATCTTGTTATTCAAGTCATTGGGTCCTCACCTACAGCATGGACTGCACACGGCTGGTGCCAGTGCATTGCCGAGTGCTATTTGCGGTCCCCAGCACAGGCAGTGAGCCCTTACGTTTGTACGATATTCAGTAATAAATACCTTCTGATTAAAAGAAATGGGGTAATGGTATAACTGATGGCAAAACATGGACACCACTGTGGCACATACCTAGCAGTCACAGATCATATGTATGCTAGAGTCCATTGCAAAAGAAATGACATGGCACGTTTTATGAATAACATAACAGCGCAGATATTGGCTGGTGACTGGCTCGTGCAGCTTTGATATATACTCCTCCCCTATTTTTTTAAGATGGCCGGACCATTGTACAAAACAAGAACCTTTGACCTTCTGTTCCATCCTTACTACCTCGTAGATTGTAAACTCTTGTGAGCAGGACCCTCACTCCTCTTGTCTTAATTGTTGAGTTATTTGTAATGTATGATTTTGTTTTTACATGTTCCCTTATATTGCAAAGCGCTGTGGAATATTTTGGTGCTATATAAATAAAACAGTTCTTATGCTATGGGCTTGCCACTTATGTCTTACTGTGTTTGAGAGACTAGACAGAAACAGAAACAATTCTTGGAGCATGCTGTTTTGCACAAAAAAAAATTTGCAGAAAAAAGCATGAAGGGTTAATGGGAGGGGTTGTGGCCAGTAACTTTCCAACATACTATTACTTAAGACAGAAAAAGGTGTGTATCTCATGACAGGCACATATTTCATTTTATGTCTTTAGGACAACCCAAGACGCACCAAATTTAATGAGAGGCAGGTCCAAATTTGGTCCATTGAACTTTAATGGAAGACTGGTTATCAGACCTGGACTGACAAACTGGCCTGGTTGGCAACGTTACCAGATCACACTGTGCGCCGCCGATCCTAGCCCCTTTAAATTCAATTTGTTTACTTATGATACATTACTACCATCATCCCCAATGCCCTGGCCACTGCAATACAGGGGCTGTCTAGCCTTTTCTAAATTATTGCCTATCCTCAGGATAGGCTATCCCTAGCTTATTGGTGGGGCCGATCAGCTGTTTGTGTTTAGCTCCGACACTAGAAGTCAGTGCCAAAACTACACAATGATTACTACAGCACTGCTGCCACTAAAAATCAATGGGAGTGGTGCTGTAGTAACGTTTCCACAGTACAGACCACGACCTGCAGTTTGTTTGTATGTTGTATATAAAGACATTATGGGGGTCATTTGTCAACCTGAAATACGCCTATATTAGGCGTATTTCAGGCGCAGATTGCGGCTTATAGCTTAGTTGAACGCTCATTCATCATTCTCTACGCCTGTTTTAGGCATAGAAAATGGTCTAAATGTAAGCCAGCGAGGAAGCTGTCTTACATTAAAAAGCTGTGGAGGGTCAGCCAAAGCTATGTAGGTATTTCACACCTACAAAAGGTCATACCAGCAACTAATATGACCTTTGTAGATACTGGTTTGATTTCTGTAGGGCATGATAAGACCTTAGTAGGTACTGATATGACCTTGTTAGTGGCTAATATGAGACTTTGTCAGGCTTGATATAATGTTTGTAAGCAAAACTGTAATTTTCAGTATTTTGTAATACTGTTACAGTGAAATAGTGCATAATGCGTACAAATATTATGTGAAAATGAATCCAGTATATGAAATCTGTCTGTTAGCTAAAAGGGGGTCTGAATAATTTTCTTTACTAGGGTCTGGGTTCGGAATTAATTTAGGAGTCAACAGTCAAAGGAGTGGTCACCTATGAGTCACTGGATTTATAGAGAAGCAGCCAGTCACCTCTCCTGTCTGTTATAGTAAATTCTTGTACAGTATTATCCATGATAGAACAATTCTGGAGCAACTCTTGTCCTTGAGTGAAGTATCAAGTGTAGGCTTATCCTTAATTCCTTATCCATGTGTCGTGCAACTTGTTATTTCTATGTTTTACTTTTATTTTTCTTCCTATGCAGACTGTGTGGTTTATAAGAGAGTGGCAAGAGGTGTTAGCAAATAAAGCAAAATTCGCGGCAGCACTCATTAAGTACTGATAATTTTGGCAACTTTGGGAGGTCGATATTGTATGTGGGCTTGTCTTTAAATGAACTAGGTTCAATTTACCAATTTCTATTTTACAGATCAGTTACTTTTCCCTTGATGTTTAAAAATGTGAGACTAGCACTTCAGCCTCGCCAGTCCAGGGTATATCTATCTAGATGAAAATTTGTGAAAATATCCTATAATGATTTCCGAGAAGCTCAAAGATTTCATGCAAAGAAATTCTTCCTTTTTAATAAGTGTAAAATATTACAAATTTATCACAAATTTTCAGTCAAAATGTTTATATTCGAGCATTATTTAACCTTAAAGGGGTTGTCCCACAAAAAATATTCTACAGTTTTTAAACCAGCACCTAGATTTGAATACTTTTGTAATTGCATGTAATTAAAAATTTAGCACAGCCTCTAAGTTATTCAATGAAATATATCTGTATAGCTCTCTTCATATGGTTTAATGTCCCAGTCTCAAGCACTGAGTGTACCTGTAAATACCCCGCTAACAGATAGCGATGCACGTGGGCCTGCGGTAGTTATCTGTCCTCTTTAGTGCAACATCAGTTGATCGCGCGGGCAGATGTTTAGGTACAATGGTCTCCACTACTCCTTAGGTAAATAGTCGCATGTGAGTATAAAATTCCAACATCGGGGGTTGATACCAGACGCATTTCTGAGACAACTGTCTCCTTCCTCAGTGGTTAGATATATTGTGTTTTTTTACTGCAGGAATAAATTATTTTAGACATACTATTTTTGCATATAGGTGTTTCCTAGTGAGGTGTGCCCGACCTCTCATTAATACTATTATATCTGTATAGCGCCACCTACAGTTTTTTATTTTATTTCTTTGACATGATAGGTGATTGTTGGGAAGGAATCGCTCTTTTTCAGGAATTGCCTGCTTGTCAGTGGAGGAGACCATTTACATGTAGTCATCCTCTCCACAGTGTGGGTAAGAGTGATGCTAATACCATTGCTCGTTCCTATAAAGACTCATTTGCCAGCAGTAGGGCGTGTTTACACAGCTGCCGGCAAACAACCATTTTTGTGTCAAATGATCTATTATCTGATAAACAAGCTTTTCAATAGGTAATCAATATCAGATCGGCAGGGGTCTGACAGCCGGCACCCCCGCTGATCAGCTGTTTGAAGAGAAGGCGCGCGCCGTGCCAGCACTGCCTCCTCTTAATTGTTCACCTGCTGGCCGTCGCATCTGCAGCGGTGAGCTGGTGTAATCACACCCAAGCCGTCCCATTCATTTCAATGGGACGGCTCTGTAGTATACACTTGTATAGGAATGATCTGATATTTATGACCTATCCTAAGGATAGGTCATCAATAAATATAACTTGGACAACCCCTTTAACGAGTGTTCCTATGTACGCTCATTAGAGATTATCTGGCTGATTCTGGGCCCGTGCAAAGGGCCCTTAAGCACTCTCAAGATTATCTGAATACCAATCAGAGCAGGGGTCCCACTTCACGAACCCAACAACTACGTCATCATCTGATGTGTTATCAGCATGAATGATTGGGCTTATGAGAAAGAAATGCACACGTGCCCTATATATTGTTTTTTTGCATTCTGTGGCAATAATGGCAATTGTGCAACTCCTGTAAGTTGGCATCAGTCTTTCACATTCAGGTTCACAGCACATTAAGTGTTCAATTAGCTACATCTGCCTATCCGATTGTGAAGGATTACAATTCCAGTGGGTCTGGAAGTCCATTGAATCACAGTCAGTGCCTCACTACGTGACATTTAAATAGAAAGGACTTTGAAACTCTTGGGAATTTTACCAGGAGTGGTCAACATAACCTACTCCAAGGGCATATACAATTGATCCAGGACATCAGCAAACATCCCAGAGGAACATTCAAAGTACTATAGTCCTCTCTAACTCAGTGCCACCTCTTCTGAGATCGACAACTTACCCCTCAACTCAGACACTATGTTCAAAGTGACAGGTTCCCTTTAATAATTTCAGGATGCTTAGACAACAAAGTATCCCCAAAACATTACTCTACAACTACCATGTTTTACTATGTTTTACTATTAGCATTATGCTCGTCATGTGAAATGCTGTATTTATTTTAATTCCAAATATGATGGGACCAGTTTTCCCAAATCCATCTGTAATTCAATCATGATGCTTCAGATCAGACATGTTCAACGTGACAAGTTCCCTTTAAGGAAACATGACGTATGCTCTCTAATAGAAACTGTTCACAAGTTGAGCTTAATTAGGTTAAGCATCAGGACAAAATCTAGGACACAAGAGCAAGAACACATGGCTGAGCGGTAAATCCTAGCGATATGCCACCAATGTCTTAAGATAGCTTTGCATGGCGATTAGGCTAACATTTCTCAACAGTAATGAAAACACTTATCAACTAGAGAATGTGTTTTTCTTTGCAAGGTAGAAATACTGGATATACTGAAATGGACTTTAGCTACAGTAACAGCTGTTCCAGTGTTTGGTGTTACGTCACATTTACACTGCCTAAATTTTGGGCAGAATATGAGAAATGAACGTTCCTATGAAGGCTTGTTCCAGATATTCTGCCCATGTAAAGGGGCCGCAGATTGGGTGACATGATCTTTTGTGTGGAGTTGTGGACACCTCAATCATGGTTTCTGGACAGCAGATCGTTGCTCAAAAGCAATTAATTTGTATTAGGACAAGTGATAGCAGCAGCCATCTCTCATCCTCATATGGTACACTGGAGGTGATCGCTGCAAATAAATGTAGCTCTTCACCTCCACTGACGAGCAGGCAATTGTCAGGAAGGAACACTATCTTCCCGGCAATTTTCTTCTTGTAGGCATGGTGGAAATACGGCTTTAGAGGGGTAACCTGTTGATTTCTATATAAAAATGTTGTGGCCATGCTCTGTGATCATCACCTGTTATCAATGAAGCCCGTGTCACCTGCCTTTAGCTATATCATAAGTTACCTTTCAATGTAATTCTGCCTGTGATACTATTATGACAATAATTGACCTCTAGAAAACAGGAAGTATCAGCTTATTGTGTGGGCTTAGTGACCAGGGTGAAAACTGCAAAATATATATTTTTTAAACAGAAGGTAACATTGAGAATTAAAAACACTAAAAATATACTTTTTAAACACATTCTTTAACTTTTTGTGCTACTTTATGAATAAAAATATTTAGACATATGTGGGGTCATTTATCAAACAGATGTAAAGTAGAACTGGCTTAATTGCCCAGAGCAACCAATCAGATTCCTCCTTTCATTTTTGACAGCTCCTTTGAAAAATGAAATGTGAAATCTAATTGGTTGCTGTGGGCAACTAGGCCAGTTCTACTTTACACCAGTTTGATAAATGACCCCAATAAACTTGATTTAAACAAAAGGTAATTGTCTGATAGGTTTCCATTTCAAAATGGCATTAGTGAGCAAAATACAAATGCCTGTGACTGCTTTCACACATGAGGGACTGGTGTTTTTTACATAGATTATTAAAAATGTCCCAGCTCCACACCCCCTGTCCTGCTCCACAAAGGGACAACCTTGACCCAAAACCCCCCAAAAAGTCAAAAAAATTTGCTTAAGCAATTAGTGTGCCTGTGTTCCTGTAGTTTTGATGAAGAGTTTTTTTTTGTAAAAAAAAAAAAAAAAAAATATTACCAGACTATTGCCAGATATTACATTAAAATTTATAGTGAAATATTGGAAATCTGCAAACACAGGATTAGATTTATGAAACTGCCTAAGGCTATGTTCACAGTTGCAGTTGGACATCCTGCAGGCTGTTCAGGTAACCTGTTCCAGCATTAATTGCTTGCAATATTTTCTGGCCAAAAGCCAGCATTTGTGCTGCAAACCAGGCGGATCACTGCCAGATCCCATTATAATCAATGGGGATCAGGCGGTACAGTGTCGTATAAAGCAATGCCGGATACAGTGAATCACCGTAGACAGGTCCTCTGCCGGTTCAGCTACCGGAGTCACGATGTGAAACTAGCCTTAAAGAAAAACTGGCTTTGTTGCCTATAGCAACCAATCACAGCAAAGCTTTCATTTCTCAACAGCAGAATATAACATGAAAGCTGCGCTTTGATTGGTTGTTATAGACAACTTCATAAACAGAGTTTTAGTGTTTTGTAGTGTTGTGTGGAGTTTTTATCAAACTGCGACATGCTTTAGGTACAGTATGGAATATTTATCCATTGGCTTCTCTAACATGTAAAAATGGCAGGAGCAACAATGTGGAATTTAAGGGTAATACTCACAGTTGTATAAAATCTGCACCGTGTGACTGTACCTTGAGGGCACGGCCACACATTCAGTTTTCCTGATACAGTTTGGAATCCAAAACCAGGAGTGGATCATAAAAGGAGAGAAAGTATACAGGAAAGATATGACTTTCTCTATTTTTTGAATTCACTCCTGTTTTTGGCTTCCAAAACTGCATCTGAAAACCTGATTATGTGGCCGTACCTTAATGATGTCTAATATTTAGTCAAAAAGACTAAAAGTTGACAAATCACGGAAGCCATACTCTGGTTGATAGAGTCTTTTTCTTTACTTACTCCATCTCTTTGGTGGTATAACTTTAGTCCATTATTTTTTGTCGAAAACTGGTCCTGACAGTAATAAATCTGGTGCATATGCAACGGGCGCCTCTGCAGTGAGCCAGACAGACAGGGGAATTATATGTGAGGTCACGGTGTGAGCAATTAGGAAGTCCGAGGAAAAACACAGTTCTGTTACTCACTGTTATGTTGTCCCTGGGCAGGCTTGCATAAGTGATGAGGAGAACGATACGATTCTCTGGGGCACGTTCTGATAAGGGACACAGGCCAGATGGTGGTTCGAGGTGCCCTTGGTGGTATGTATTAATGTTCCTATGGCAAGGTCCCTGATTGTCGTGACTCCAGTACCTTTTGTGGTGGAACAACCATTTATAGTAGTAGTAATTGAGGAATTGGAAACTGAGACAAGGATGGTGCAATCCAACTTATGACTTTTACTGAACGTTGCTCCTGGTAGCAGTTACATCCAAGTGTAAAACAGTTTTTAGTACCTCCAGATATGAAATACAGTCTCTTTAAGATGAACAGAGGTAAAGCTTCAATGATCCACTGCTGACAGATGTGATATTTATGTTTCAAGTTAATATTGTTTTAGATTTGTGCTTACTGGTAGGTGACTTCAATGCTGGTCCCTGTTATCCCAGTGCGGTTTAGTGAGGCTGCCGGAGGCTGGTAATTCCTTCACTAGTTAACTTCAAAGGTCCTAAGGCGCTTGTAGAGATGGCTGTGCCATTTGGGTCTATGTTCCTTTAGTTCGTGGTGGATTAATATCCTTTTTTAAGCTAAAGTTCTAGCTCATATCCACTAACTCTAACAGGTTATATAAAGCATACAAAGCATAATACAACAACTTTACAGTACCCACGTGGGTAGTGTGACGCGGCACCTCCCCCTATGGCCCTCTATATAACGCGTCCTAGATGTAGGAAATGCCAAGTGGTGTAATGGTGCGGCCCAAGTGTCTCTTTATGTGTGTCAAGGTGCTCTTACCTGGATACTGCGGGACCCCAGGCTTTGGCACTGAAGCAATAAATAAAGGGAATAATTGAAGGATTTGAAAGAAAGATTGAGTCCAGACCTCATATGTAGTTGAACAGCAGCTTTACTTGAATAAACGTTCATCAGAAACAATCTTCAAGTTTTGTCTTGGTTCCAGCAGGCTTTAGTATTAAAACTGGCAGGCAAACTCGACTCTACTACATCTGATTCTCTCTGGCACTGCGGTACTGACAGGCTGGCTGTATAGCTTAGCTTATTCTGTCTGCTGCACCTTCTATCTGTAGTCTGACTCTTAAATTATGCCAGGGGACTATACTCCTGGCTTCTGAGGCTTTAGGATTTAGCCTCCATGGCCAGCAGAGCTTAGGGTGCTCTGGCTGTGTGGACTTGTCCAGCAGAGACATGCCCTGCGCACTTTCCCCTAGTAGGGGGTAAGCTAGAAGTGGCTAGAAACTGGGACCCACCCTCATGCATCAAGTTGAACTCGCCCACTTCTCTCCCGGGGGGGGGTGCTCCATTCTACCTAAATATAGCTCTGCCCTGTTTGCTGCCACCTGCTGGTGAACCAGGCACATTACATGAACAGTTACATAACATTAAAAATGCACAGTGTGGAGGACCTGGAATAAATGCATAAGATGACATGAGGTTAGACCGTTAGAGACAGTAGCTGGGTGTAGGAGTGGCAACACCACTCGGGGGTGTTATACATATTATTGCTTGACAAAGTTGTGCCCCCTTTACTAGTGCTTAAATTGCATAAATATTACGTCATTATCATTTGACATGAAAAACTTGCTACTTTTGTCATTTACTTTCTGTTACACAAATACTCCAGTTGTGAGATATTCTCTTTACTTCATTATAATGGCATCCCCTGGTGTTTACTCTGTATAGTCAATGTCCACCTACTGAGCTGGATGAGCATGGTCGTGCATGCTCTGTTCCATCCTTCAACTTCAATCACCTGGATCTTTTTATAGAAGCTTTGACAGTTACAAAGAAAAAGGACATTCCCTCTGAGAAAGGGCAAGCTCTCTGAAAAGAACACGTCCACTGAGCTGCCAGCTTGAAATAAATCTAGCAGAGGACCTGAAGGTACAGGGCTAGTTCTAGCTTTGTTGAAAAAGGTTGTCATGCAGAATCTTATGCTTTCTTTTTTTTTTTACATCAATTATGGAATAGCCCCTTTTAGGCACTGAAAATGTCAAGAAAAGTTCTAATAATTATAATGAATTAAATGTATCTAAATTAATTTGAGCCAAATATTGCCCATTTTGATGAGGATGCTATTATTTTCTGCATCAATAGTGTTTGCAGTAAAACACGTTTTTCAGACTTATTGTGTCATCAGTTAAAGATGACTCTGAATATGCTGGGTCCCCACGACACACATACATCAAGAGAGCAGCCAGCTGATTGAATTGTTCTGCTTTGTCCTCTGCCATGATAGATGAACATGGAAGAGCCAGTTGTAGTTCACACTTATATTTATCTACACGCCAGACTAGGACTTCAGTTGTTCTTGATATTAAGGAGCACAAATATATAACATTGTATGTACAGGTGAAACTCGAAGAATTAGAATATCGTGCAAAGTTCATTTATTTCAGTAATGCAACTTAAAAGGTGAAACTAATATATGAGATAGACTCATTACATGCAAAGCTAGATATTTTAAGCCTTTATTTGTTATAATTTTGATGATTATGGCTTACAGCTAATGAAACCCCAAAGTCACAATTTTGAGGTACACTTTGGTCAGGGGGTATGAATTAATTAGCTGACTAGAGCAGTGTTTTTCAACCTTTTTTGTGCCAAGGCACACTTTTTTTTATGAAAAAAATCACGAGGCACACCACCATTAGAAAATGTTAAAAACATTTAACTCTGTAGCCTATAATCCCTGTATTGACTATATAAAGTAATTCTCTTCAAAGTGTCTTAAATAGGAATGAAATAAACACAAAGAAATTATTTCTTTGATCTTCGCTGATACAGTGCAACAGGTGCATCCTGAGCTGAGGGCTTTTTTCCCACCAGCTCATCTATCATTGTCAAGTTCCCAGCCCCCCCCCTCCCCTATCCTTGCCTCTCCTCATATCTCAGGACCGGGTGGTGCTGTGCTTGGCTTGAAGTTAAATTGGCGTGCCTGTGAATGAACTTACTTACCTGCTCCTATGGCTCCTGTCCTGGCTCTGGATGATGAGTCCCATCCTCCTTCTCTCTCAGTCTTTTCTCCGGCTCTGCTCCACCTCCGAGTGCTGCTGTGCAAGTCGCGCGGGGCGAATGTTCCCAAATCCCGCGAGACCTGCCGCGACCTCGAGAATGGTGTTGAGCTCGAATTAGTCGCGAATATTCGTGGTAAAAAAAATCACATGCGATTTTTTTTTTACCACGAATATTCGCGAATAATTAGAGCTCACGGACACGGCACACCGGACAATATCTCAGGGCACACTAGTGTGCTGCGGCACAGTGGTTGAAAAACACTGGACTAGAGTATAACACTTTCAGCTTAGAATATTGAACCTTTTCTAAAATTCTAATTTTAAGTTGCATTAATGCAATTCCTTTTAATTTGCATTACTGAAATAAATGGACTTTTGCATGATATTCTAATTTTTCGAGTTTCACCTGTACATTAGTGAAACATTACCATCACTCTAAGAAGGTGATAATTCAAAGTAAATTCATTTATCTGGATTGATAATATAATGACAGAAACAATAGTTGATGAAATGCATGAATAAATATACTGTTGACTATATAATTATGAAAAAAACTGAAATACACATTCAACCTTCTACTCTGATAGAAGTGCAGAAGATAAACCTACATAGTAATTTAGTTTGTAAGACTGGAAAAAGACATACAGGATGTACATCCAGTTGATTATACAGCAATGTTGATCTAGAGAAAGGCAAAAAAACACCAAGAAATAACAGTCAATTTTACTCATCTTAGGAAAAAGAATTCTCTCCTGACTCCAAACATGGCGAAAAAAGCAACTCCCTAGATCAGTGAACCTTTTGTAATCTGGTAATTCTCTTTCAAATATACAAATCTATGCATCCTGAAATTTCAGTATACGGTATATGCATATTCTTTAAAATAGATTGTTTTCATTTATGAATATAACGGCACAAATAGCATGAGTGCTGCACCAGAGTATCCGGGAGACACATGGAGATACAGCAACTTACAGAATAAATTTTCCCTTTAATCATGTATGAGATACTCCTTGTACAGATGCATCTCAATAAATTAGAATATCATTGAAAAGTTCATTTATTTCAGTAACTGAATTCAAAAAGTGAAACTCATATATTCTATAGATTCATTAACCACAGAGTGATCCATTTCAAGTGCTTATTTCTTTTAATGTTGATTATTATGGCTTGCAGGTAATGAAAACCCAGAAGTCAGTAAGTATCTCAGAAAATTAGAATATTGTGAAAAAGTTCAATATTGTAGACCTTTGGTGTCACACTCTAATCAGCTAATGGTCCCTCAGTCTGGTTCCGTAGGCTACAAAATCTTGGTGAAACCACTAAAGCTAATTGCTAAAGAAGCTGACTGGTCCCTGGTCTCCTGCCCACTGTAGCCCGCAGGGTTATGCTGTAGTGAGGAGCTGGGTGCTGCCTCCAAAGCACCGGCTCCCCAGCAGTCAGGCAGACCTTGGCCCCGACCCTTCCTCTCTTTCTCACCAAGGCCCTGCACTGTGAATGTAATGGCCTCTTCTAGCCTGCTTCTGTGGTTTACAGGTGAGTTCAGAATGTCACCCTCTAATGACCTGATATGTTTGCTGCTGGCTCCTCTCTCCTCTCCAGATGCTGCAATAAATGACAAGGTGATGTGCCCTGATAGGTGCAGCTGGACAGTCCAGACTCTGGACTAACAGGAGGGAAGATAGCCTGCAGAGAATATGCAGGACCTGTCCTCTGCACTGACGACTATCCCCCCCTCCCCCACTGTAGCCGTTTTTTAAAAACTATTTGCTGCCTGGAACACAGTCGTCTAAATATAATGTAATCTATAACTATCTACTTATCTATAATCTATCTATCTATCTATCTACGGCACTTCCAGTGACTATTGTCTTTTATTTACACCAATGCGACCTTTGGGTCCACACAATGGAACCCTTTTCAAGCAGTGCTTGAAAAAGGTTCCATTGTGTGGACCTAAACGTCGCGTTGGTGTAAATAAAAGACGCTAGTCCCTGGAAGTGCCGTGGACTTTTTCCTTTGGTGAATCGAGCATTGGGACATTGGATCGACCCTACAGCAGCTGGCACTTCATCGCTGATTTCTGTGGTGCTGCACATTCATTTTTGTATCTATCTAACTATCTATCTATTTCATATCTATCTATCTAGAAAATAAAATTCCACACTGTTCCCAAAAGTTGTTGAATGCAACGCTTTAGTCCTCTTACCAGGACTTTTCTCAAGTATTATAAAAAGTCCTGGTAAGAGGACTAAAAAAGTCACATATGGTGATTAAAGAACACGACCTTTGAACAACTTTTGGGAGAAATGTGGAATTTCCTGTTCTATTTACTTAGATGCTGATTCACTTACACAGCCGCTGGCACGGCGTCATTCACATTGCTCCTGCCGTGCCGCTTGTGTTCCACACTGCTCTTTCTGGATTGCGGACCCATTCAAGTCAAAGGGTCCGCATCCGTGATATGATGAGCACACGGTCGGTGCCCATATATTGCAGACAGGCAATGGCCGTCTGCATGAGCCCTTATGCTGAGTTCACACTTCAGTTATTTCCATCAATTATTGTGAGCCAAAACCAGGTGTGGGTCAAAAACACAGAACAGGAGGAAATCTTTCCATTATACATTATCCCTGTGGAGGCTTCACTACTGGTTTGGGTTCACAATAACTGGTGGAAATAACTGACCAAATAACTGAAGCGTGAACTGGGCCTTACCTGCTTCCTGACACTGGCTCTCAGCTCCGGTGCTCTCCGACCTCTGTTCAGGTCACAAGGGTGTCATGACCTATCGCTGACCCTGTTGTGCCTGTTGCAGCGGGTGGCTACGCGCTCAGTTTCTCAAGGGATCGCTCCATGACCTAATTGTGAGAATGGATTCCGGTCCAGGCTTTCCTGCTTAGCTTTGCGATCTTTTTTGTCCCATTTAGGAATCTGTAGCTTTTCCTTTCAGGTGTTCTCTGTCAGCCACTCCCAGCTACAGTATATTCTTCCTTTCTGCTTCCCTTGTTGCCAGATATAGACCTTCCTTCCGAATCTTCTATTCCGACCTCAGGTGGACAACTGTTGCTGTGGAGCCGTTGGAACTGGAGCTGTTGGATCTCCGGTTCTCTCCTGTTGTTGTCTCCTTTTGTTGTCTCCCTTCGGTGGTTGTTTGTGGAGTTAGTGTTGTTTGTCCTTTCTCTGTTGTTACCCTAGGTGTCAGAGGTGAGGACTAGTGCTCCCACCACCCTACTCACTACCTAGGGCTTATTTCAGGGTAAGCCAAGGACGAGGCACGTGATCTGCGTACGGGTTAGCAGCCTGTCTAGGGATGTCAGGGCAGCCAGGTTCCAGTGCCAGGTGAGCTAGGGTTACCACTCCTCCCTAGAGGAAGGGTACTCCTCTTCCCTCCCCGCTGAGCCGCACGTCTGTTACCTGCCTAATCAGACATCATTCTTTCTCGATACATCCCCACATATAATCTCAGATCCTCACAGAACCTGATCGTCTGTTCTCCTTGTATCTGTTCTTCACAATAACATAGTATATATATAAGACCGAAAAAAGACATTTGTCCATCCAGTTCGGCCTGTTTCCTACAAGTTGATCCAGAGGAAGGCAAAAAACCCCTGTGAGGCAGAAGCCAATTTTCCTCACTTAAGGGGAAAAAAAAATTCCTTCCCGACTCCAATCAGGCAATCAGAATAACTCCCTGGATCAACGACCACTCTCTAGTAGCTATAGCCTGTAATATTATTACACTCCAGAAATAAATCCAGTCCCCTCTTGAATTCCTTTATTGTACTCACCATCACCACCTCCGCAGGCAGAGAGTTCCATAGTCTCACTGCTCTTACAGTGAAGAATCCTTTTCTATGTTTGTGTACAAACCTTCTTTACTCCAGACGCAGAGGATGTCCCCTTGTCACAGTCACAGTCCTGGGGATAAATAGATGATGGGACAGATCTCTGTACTGACCCCTGATATATTAATACATAGTTATCAGATCTCCCCTCAGTCGTCTTTTTTCTAAAGTGAATAACCCTAATTTTGATAACCTTTCAGGGTACTGTAGATCCCTCATTCCAGTTATTACTTTAGTTGCCCTCCTCTGAACCCTCTCCAGCTCTGCTATGTCTGTCTTGTTCACAGGAGCCCAGAACTGTACACAGTACTCCATGTGTGGTCTAACCAGTGATTTGTAAAGTGGTAGGACTATGTTCTCATCACGGGCGTCTATGCCCCTTTTGATGCAACCCATTATCTTATTGGCCTTGGCAGTAGCTGCCTGACACTAGTTTTTGCAGCTTAATTTGCTGTTTATTAAAATTCCTAGATCCTTTTCCATGTCAGTGTTACCGAGTGTTTTACCATTTAATATGTACGGGTGACTTGCATTATTCCTTCCCATGTGCATAACTTTACATTTGTCAGTGTTAAACCTCATCTGCCATTTTTCTACCCAAGCCTCCAATCTATCCAGATCCCTCTCCAACTACAAGATCACTACCGCAGTACATCAGACTCTCCCCCAACATCCAAACCTTCAAAAGTAACCTAAAAGCCCACCTCCTCAGGAAAGCCTACCATCTGCCATGAGCATGCTGCCACCACAGCCAGATAAGCAGACTTTACCCTCTTTTACCCTCTTTTACCCTCTTTACTGTGGTCTTTCCCTTTCCTTGTAGATTGTAAGCTCTTATGTGCAGAGTCCCCTCCCTCATCCTCTGTATCAGTCTGTTAATAGTTTCTTGTTTACTGTATTTCTGTCACGGATTAGCGGATGTGAACCCACTGTGCCACTTATCGGCTATACTCTGGAGGGGGAGTGTCTAAGCAACTATCTGGTCTTCACTAGAGCCTCTGGTGGTGAGGATAGGCTTGAGCAGTTATGGTAGTTGCCAGGGGCTACTCCAGAGAGTAAACCAAGTCAGTGGCAGCTGGTCCAGGCAGACCAGAGGATACCTGCTATTTCCCATGTGTCAAAGTGGGCTTAAGCAGATACCAGCGAGGAAGGGGTGAGCATTGGAAATTGAGATTTTTGACAGTAGAGTAGTAATGTTTCACAGTTTTTTTATTATAGATTTTTTTTTTTTACAAATTCTTCTTTTAGAAGAAATCATTCCCTTTATGTCAGTACCGTCAGTAAGTTAGCTGTTTGAAGACACAGCCTTGTGGGCTCTGCCTTATCTTCATTATTTACCTGCTGACTGTCGCAACCGCAGCGGTGAGCATTTATAATTACAAGAAGCCACCCCATTCACTTCCGGGGGCTGGAATTTGGACCCCTGCCAATCTAATATTGATGACCTATCATGAGGGTTGGTCATCAATATGAATAAAGTGAACAACCCCTTTAACCACCTCCCGACCGCCTAACGCAGGGATGCGTCCTGCGGGAGGCCGGGATGTTCCTCCTTGTCGCGCCGCTGCGTCATCTCGCGAGACGCGAGATTTGCAGTGAACGCGTGTGCGCGGACGCGCGCGTTCACTGCAGGAGGCAGGGAAGAAGTTATTGTACAGCCTGTCAACACTGATCGTTTGCTGACAGGCTGTACATTTAAAAATAAAAGTGATCAAAATGTAAAAAAAAAATTATTTACATAAAAATGTAATATTAAACTTTGTGGCTTGCTACCTGCTCCTCTGGTGGTCCCTTTTGCTTGGGACCACCAGAGGAGCAGGCAGCTATGTAAGTTGCACCAAACACCACACTACCCCCCCTGTCACTGATTAACCCCTGATCACCCAATATTAACTCCCTGATTACCCCCCTGTCACCCCCCTGCCATTGATCACCCCCCTGTAAGGCTCCATTCAGACGTCCGTATGTGTTTTGCGGATCCGCAAAACACTGACACCGGCAATGTGCTTTCCGAATTTTGCGGCTCCGCACATTGCCAGAACTATATAGAAAATGCCTTTTCTTGTCCGCGATTGCGGACAAGAATAGGACATGTTCTATATTTTTGCGGATCCGGAAGTGCGGATCGGCAATTCCGGATCTGAGCTGGACAAAGTCTGTTCCCATTAGAATTAAATGGATCCGCAATTCCGTTCCGCAAAATTTTGCGGAACAGAATTGTGGACGTGTGAATGAGGCCTAAGGGTCCCTTAGCGATCGTAGCTTTACAAGCATTCCTGTGTCCTTTCCCCCATTTTTTGGCAGAGATTTTTTCATCCACATTGATCGATGCGAATGAAGAAATCTGTGCCGTTCATTTTTGTTTCAGCCCAGAGGCTGAACGGAATAAAAAAATATCATTACCCGTATGCTCCATATAAGGAGAATAGCAGAAACTCCTAATGCTGGCAATACGTGTAATGATTGCGGAGACCCTCAAATGCCAGGGCAGTACAGACACCTCACATGTGACCCCATTTCGGAAAGAAGACAGCTTCACTGAGGGGCATAGTGAGTTCATGGAAGTTTTTATTTTTTGTCACAAGTTAGCGGAAAATGAAATTTTTTGAAAAAAAAAATTCAATTTCTGCTAACTTATGACAAAAAATAAAAACTTACATGAGCTCACTATGCCCCTCAGTGAATACCTTGGGGTGTTTACTTTCCAAAATGGGGTTATTTGTGGGGTGTTTCTACTGTCTGGGCATTGTAGTACCTCAGGAAACATGACAGGTGCTCAGAAAGTCAAAGTGTGGAAATTCACTTTTTTGCACCATAGTTTGTAAACACTATAACTTTTACCCAAACCAATAAATATACACTTATTGCATTTTTTTTTATTAAAGAGATTTTTTTTTATTAAAGACATGTAGAACAATAAATTTAGAGAAAAATTTATATAGAAATGTAGTTTTTTAAAAAAAAAATTTACAACAGAAAGTGAAAAATTTAGTTTTTTGGCAAAAATTTCGTTAATTTTTTATTAATATCAAAAAAAGTAAAAACGTCAGCAACAATGAAATACCACCAAATGAAAGCTCTATTAGTGAGAAGAAAAGGAGGTAAAATTCATTTGGGTGGTAAGTTGTATGACCGAGCAATAAGCCGTTAAATTAGTGTAGTGCAGAATTGTAAAAAGTGGTCTGGTCATTGAGGGTGTTTAGCTAGGGGGGCTGAAGTGGTTAAGGATTTGGTTTTACTGGACTTAAATATTATACAGAAAAACTGTAAATGGAGAAAACCAGGCAACAATTTAAGCAAAACAAAAATTACTAATTGGAACCTAGGGCAATTATCAGGAGTAAAGTAAAGGCCAATTATAACTGACAAACTACCAAATTACCTAACCAAGATGTTAACTGCCATCTGCATAGATTCAGCCAAGAGGTGGAACAAATCCATTTAGATGAAAGTAGGAAAATATGACCATGTGAATGTGCCCTAAGAGGTCAAATCTAACTCCAGCCTGTACATCTTTTCTAGTTATTTTAACACTAATTTTACAGAGACTTTAAAGCAAACATATATTCCTTACTTAAAGCAGGGCAGATTTACTATAGCCAATGGGCCAAAAAGTGCTCTAGACAATTTTTTGAGCATTCCAAAACACTTTTACCAAAACAGTCTACAAAAAGGCCTGGCTAGGTGAAGTCTTTTAATGCACCAAATGTATTGATGAATGCCAGTTACTGGAAGATGATTAGTAAAGTAAAATATTTAAAGGAGTTGTATAAGAAAAAGGGTCTACTTTTCCTTTTTTATTTTTTATCCAGCCGAAGCGCCTCTCTTGAACATGTGGTGTGTCTGCTATTACAGTTTGCCTCCATTAACTGGAATGAAACTTACTTTACATAATTTCAGTGCAATGGCCAATCAAAATGTTTCATTTTCCATTGACCTTAAGACCTTGTTCTTATTATAAACCAGTCTCTTTGGTGGAAATAAGTTTTAATGAGAACAGGAAGAAAAGCATATTTCATCATGATAGTTAACAATGAAACAATTATGCTCTCATTTCACCAGGTGTAGTTCAGAATTACTTTCTTATGTCTTTGCTGCAGCAAATAATGATTGACTACTTTTACATGGTTACATGGCTTTCCTTTCCTTGTCTATTAATGGAAGAGCAAGACATAGACTATTTTTTTTAATCCAATTCTAAGTTAAAGTGGCTCTGTCACCAGGATCAACCTTACTAACCTAGAAATACTGGCTGGTAAGGCTCATCATGCTGATTAAAACTATACCTTTCTTCTAACCGTATACTAAATAACTGCAGAGAAATCTACTTTTTATTCATATGGAAGTGACAAGTTCGAGCACCAGGAGGCGGGGCTGAATCCTTTAAGCACTGCTTTGTAACATCCCCTGTGCTCTGCCCACTCCCCCTGCCCTTGATTGACAGGGCTAGACATGCTGAATGCAGAGATTTGTTCTAGCTTCTATATATACTATACACTATGTACTATAGCTTTACCACACTGAGATCTGCTCAGAACGCTAATATACATATTACTGCTTTTTCACAAGCCCAATATATGATTAGAAAAACTTCAGTAAGATGTGTTAGCTTATAAGCATAATAAAATCATCCATCACTATGTGGTAATGCTAAAGCTTATTGGTACTGTACGTTGTCTGTCATGTATGTAGAGATCCTAACTTCAAGTTCTCAGAGAGACTTACTGTATTTAAAAACATTCTGTTTATTTGTTTCTCTTTTATTTAACCAATAATAAAAGGGTATACTACAATAAATAACTAATAATAATAATAATAATAATAATAATAATGCTGCTGCTGCTGCTAAGCCTTACTATATTGAGAATAGTGTTTTGTGTCTTAGAAACCTGAAACCTATTGCTGGTTCATTCACAGACAATATATGTTTATAAAGAAACTATTAATATTTATTAGCTTTATAAAAAACACAATTCCCAATATGATAAGGATATAGACTTTTATTAGGGGTTAAATGTGGAAGAAAAAAAATATGTGAAGAACCTAGCAAGCTTTCCCAAAGTTCAAACCTGGGATCTCTACAGGGGCGTAACTATAGAGGAAGCAGGGGAAGCGGCTGCTTTGGGGCCCTGACCCAGAAGGGGCCCATCCAAGAGGAGAAGTACTAAAAGATTTTGTCAGGGCCCCTCGACATTATTACACAAGAAATGATATACAGTGGCAGTATAGACAGTGTAGAAAACGGATGGAACAGCTGCCGGACCTGGTCTGAGAGAGCGATCTTTACTAGCCACAGAAAAGGGGGCTGCATGAAAGGAAGGGGTTGTGAAAAAATTACTGGGGGAGGGGGCCCCATTCAAAAATTTGCTGTGGGGCCCAGTCATTTCTAGTTACGCCACTGGATCTCTACATACATAACCAACTGCTTACTACAATGTAAGTGTGGTGAAACTATAGTACAATGTGTATATGATATATAGATCCACACAGCTCTTGGACACAGTTCTGCCCTCAGCATGTCTAGCCCTGTCAATCAAGGGGAGAGAAGAGTGTGCAGAGCACAGGGGCTTTTACAAAGCAGTACTCAAAAGATTAAGCCCTGCCTCTTGGTGCTCCACTTGTTCATTTCCATATGATTAAAAACACAGATATCTCTGCAGCTGTTCAGCATACAGATAAAAGAAAGTTATAGTTTTAATCAGCAAAATACAATGCAATCTGTAGGCAGCATGTTATAGCACAGGAGAAGCTGACACAGTTGATATATATTTTGTGGGAAAAGATTTAATAAAACTTGTGATTTATACATTTACTAGCAGAAAAGACCTGGCTTTGCATGGGTATATTTTATCTATTTAATGTAATATTTGTGTGTGTTAAAGATATCAACAGTATCCTCCATAATAGTAACCTCTACAGCATTCTGCCCCCTTAACAGTGAACTCCATAGACCCCCACCCCTTATCACTGACCCCTCCACAATGCCTCCTTAAAATGTGACCACCAAAGCATCTCACCCCTCCTTAACTTTAACCTTGACAGCAACCTGACCCTTTAATAGTGACCTCAACAACACCCCACCTGTCCCCCTAACAAAGACGTCCACAGTGGCCTGTCTCCCTTAACAGTGACCATCCACAGCAATCTACCCCTTAACAGTGACCTCCACAGCACCCCACCCTCTTCACAGCGGCCTACCCCCTTAACAGTGACCACTCACACCTCCCCGCCCATTTAATGGTGACCTCCACAGCACCCCGTCCCCTTGACAGTGACCTCCACAGTGCCCTGTTCCCTTAACAGTAACCTTCACAGTGCCCGCGCCTTTAACAGTGACTTCAACAGTACCCCAGTGCCTTAACAGTGACCTCCACAGTGGCCTGTCCCCTTAACAGTGACTTCCACAGTGCCCTGCCCCCTTAGTGTTAGCCTCCACAGCGCCTGCCCCTTTAACAGTGACTTCCACAGTACCCTGCTGCCTAAACAGTGACCTCCACAGCACCTGAACTTTTAATAGTGACTTCCACAGTACCCTTACTGCCTTAAGAGTGACCCCCACAGTGGACCACCCCCTTAATAGTGACCTTCACAGTGCCCTGCCCCCTTAACAGTGACCTCCACAGTGAACCCTGCCCCCATAACAGTAACCTTCACAGCGCCCACCCCTTTAACATTGGCTTCTACAGTACCCCGCTGCCTTCACAGTGACCTCCACAGCAGACTGCCCCCTTAACAGTTACTTCCACAGTGCCCTGCCCCCCTTAATGTTAACCTCCACAGCGCCTGCCCCTTTAACAGTGACTTCCACAGTACCCTGCTGCCTTAACAGTGACCTCCACAGCGCCTGCACCTTTATTTGAGTTACATCAGCCTCTATAACAACGTTGGCTAAGCAATCAAAATCATATTAACTCACACAAGCTGTCTTATACTAAGAATGTCCTTCGTTGCCTATAGCAACAAATCAGAGCTCATATTAATGACCCAGTATTGAAAAACAAACGGAGCGGCAGCTGCCCTGTGGCAAATGGTGTCAGATAGTGATCAAACAATCGCAGGCACAGTCCGGGTCGTTCAGGCAAACAGCGGTGGTGCTCAGCTATAGGCAATGAGAAAGTATGGTTGTGCAGTGGAGAGAAGGAGTAAAGATAAGCGGCACTCACCATTCGCCTTTAAAAAATCACCTTTATTTTTACTCCCTTAGGAGCCAACAATTGGAGGAGGGCTAGGGCGGACAAACCTCATGCTGAGTGTAGTGACCGGTCATATTAATGACCTGTAGCAAAATAGAAGCTGAGTTGTGATTGATTGCTATATGCAATGTAACAGCGGCTGCTGTATGCCGTTGTTCCCCCACTTACTGCCATGGTCATGGGCATCGGTGCCACGCTCAGCGGTGATCCTTTCCGTCCACCTCGGTGGTCCTGGGCTCTGTCGTTGTATGTACTGTGATTCTGAGGATTCTGCTCCACAATTTCCACTCAGCCCTGGCCACAGCATGCTTGCTGCTCGTTTCTTGCTACACTGCCCTAGGGGCGGCGCGCATCACTCCCTGGGCTGTATGGGTTGACCTCGCTGACCAACCCTGGCTCTCCTGCAAGTATTAATGTGGCTGAGCCCCCTTCCCAGATGCCTCAGTGTCAAGGTCCTTGTGTTTTCTAAGCTCCTGATACTCACATGTGCTCCTGACTTATACCTCATTCCTGGATTCTGCTACCAGTCTGATCCCTGCCTGCTTGCCTTGACTCTCCTGTTGCTGACCAGGATTGCCTTTCCTGTACCTGTGCCACCTGCCCTGACCTTTTGCCTTTCTGACTACTCCTCTGCCTCATCCTTCGGTCCTGAACTGTTGCTCCTGGTAATGACTCTGCCTGCCTGACTACTACTTCTACTTCTGGTACCTACTCAGGTACCTCCTAGTCCACCTGGATCATCTGCCTCGTATGCCTACCCACCTCAAGAGGTAGCGACCTGGTCTTCCCCTAGGGAAAGTCTATCCCCACCATCAGGGGTACTGTGAAGAATCGAGGGCTTCACTTAGACAACGCGCTTAAAGGACGTGGAACATGTGGCACAGTGGGTTCACAAGCTGGTTCTTGACATGCAACCTGATGAATATTCAGGCTAAGTGACCCAACAGACAATGGCTTCTGTAGTTTGGCGGTTAGGTTAAAAAGAGTATTGTTTGGCAAATAATTGGAAACCGCGGGGCGAAAATTTCCACTGAAAACATAGTCTATATATTAGATATCTCAAGGTTATGTAGAGGCACAATAGTTCAACTGTTTTGTGAATATGGAATGGGAGAATGATAATATATAGAGCTAAGTATTTAAATGTAAGTATATGTAATATATATGACTTTTTTCTGTTTTTAACTATTGTTGACTTTGTATATTAATGTAATACTATTTCCTACAGTAACCTGCCCATTGATTAATAGAACTCTACAAGGAGCTGTTGCCTAAAGCCCTAATGTCATGGTCTCTAACGTGACAGGTGTCAGAAGATCTAAGAGACTGGCTGCACGTGATGTGATCTGACAGCCTCTTTGGTTTCACTTGTTTCAGTGTTGTTGTTGGTAATGATCACACCTCTTGTCTCAGGTGTAGCTTAGTGGTCACTCCAACTCCTCTATTTAGTCTGGCTTCACCCATCATGCTATGCGGTTGATGGCTTCAGTTTGGTATTGGAAGTGATGGTGTGTGGTCATCTTCTGAGTTCCTGCTCATCCATTTTCAGGGCAATTCAGGGTTTCCAGGGTCATAGTGTATGAACATTCCTACCCTCAAGGTCCGTTCATACGGATAGGAGTCAGGGATGGGGTTAGGGTTTTTATAGGTGGTGTACGTTTCCCTTTCCCTAGCTTTGAGGCCTAGTTCCGTTTCCCTTTCTTCCTGTTGTCAATGTGGTGTTTCCTCCCACATCACTAACTTGACACCTAAAGGTACACTACAGTAAAAAAATATTAATTAAAAAAATCCAAACACTAGCAAAATGTTTCATTATATCAGAGTCTAAAGGGTTAAAATTAAGTAAATAATAATCATAATAAAAATGGGTGGTCTTATGATACATTGTCCGTAGGTGGGAGGCAACTTTTATTTTATTATCTTTTATTTTAGTATTTTTCTTTTCATTTATTTCTACAGTTAGTGTACTTTTTCCAAACTATGTAGAAGAGAACAATATTGATATGATATTTGTAGATAAACTGAAAGGGTTGTAACAGATTTCATACCTAGAAGGTTGCACTGAATGACCTTATACTGTTATATCGATGACTACCACTTGATATAACTGCCTACTTCTCTATAAGAGAAGTCCTTAGTGGTTTAAAGGTCAGAGTCATCGTTTAACAGAATTTATTGTGAGAAACCACCCAGAAACTCAACTGTAACTAAAGCACACAACACATCACTGTGAGTAGCCCCAATCTTATAAAAAAAGGTAATAGAAATAATTGTCTTCAGATTTTAACCCCTTAAGGACACATGACGTACCGGAACGTCATGATTCCCGAGTCCTTAAAGACCCATGACGTATCGGTACGTTATATCTTTAAAAGTACATTGCAGGGCTGCACGGGTTAATCGGAACAGGATGCCTACTGAAATCATTCAGCAGGCATCCTGACACAACGCCGAGGGGGTGTGGGCCCCCCCCCCCCCCGTAACGGCTATCACAGAAAACCGCAGGTCAATTCAGAGGCGTCCTGCTTGCCATGGTAATGTAAGTCTGATCTGACTTCTGTTAAAGTGCTATATAGTGTACTGTACTGTATTATACTGACATCAAAACCACTGGATCTTCAAGAACCAAGTGGGTCTGGGTAAAAAAAAAAATGTAAAAAAATAAAAAATTAAAAAACACATATCACTGAATAAAAATAAAAGATATAAAATACACTACACATATTAGGTATCGCTGCGTCTGTAAAAACCTGCTCTATAAAAATATCACATGACCTAACCCCTCAAGTAAATATCATAAAAAAAACAAAAAAATGGTGTAAAAAAGCAATTTTTTGTCACCTTACATCACAAAAAGTGTAATACCAAGCGATCAAAAAGGCGTATGCCTCCCAAAATAGTACTACTCAAACTGCCATCTCATCCCATGAAAGATGAGCCCCTACATAGGACAATCGCCCAAAAAAATAAAAAAATATGGCTCTCAAACTATGGAGACATCAAAACATTATTTTTTTTTCTAAAATTCTGTTATTGTGTTAAAGTAAAATAAATAAATAAAAAACAGTATACATATTAGGTATTGCCGCGTCCGAAAAACCTGCTCTATAAAATTATCACATGATCTAACCCCTCAGGTAAATACGGTAAAAAAAATTAAATAAAAACTATGTAAAAAAAACATTTTGGTCACCTCACATTACAAAAACTGTAATAGCAAGCGATCAAAAGGTTTTATGCACTTAAAAATAGTGCCAATCAAACCGCCATCTCATCCTGCAAAAAATGATACCCCGCATAGGACAATCGTCCAAAAAAATAAAAAAAATATGGCTCTCAGTATATGGAGACATTAAAACATAATTTTTTTTTGTTTAAAAAATGATATTATTGTGTAAAACTTAAATAAATAAATAACTAAAAAGTAAACATATTAGGTATAACAACCTGCTCTATTAAACTAACACATGATCTAACTGCTCAGGTGAACACAGCAAAAAAAATAATATAAATACCATATCAAAAGCCATTTTTGTCACCTGACATCACAAAAAGTGTAATAGCAAGCGACCAAAAAGTCATATGCACCTCAAGATAGTGCCAATCAAACCGTCATCTCATCCCGCAAAATAATTTGCCCCTACATAAGACAGTCGCCCAAAAAATAAGAAAAAATATGGCTTTCAGAATGTGGAGACACTAAAAGAAAATCATTTTTTCAAAGATGCTTTGTTATGAAAAACTGAAACAAAACCCCCCCAAAAAGTAGTCATATTTGGTATTTTCACATCCGTAACAACCTGCTCTATAGAAATAGCACACAATCTAACCTGTCAGATCAACTATGCAAATAACAAAAAATAAAAATGGTCCCAAAACAGCTATTTTTTTTGCAAATTTTCCATTTTAATCCATTTTTCCAGTAACGAAGCAAGGGTTAAAAGTAAAAAAAAACCTCCATATTTATTACCCTGATTCTCTAGTTTGCAGAATGACTCCATATGTGGTCGTGAGCTGCTGTATGGCCAAACGACAGGGCCTAGAAGGAAGGGAACGCCATATGGTTTTTGGAAAGCAGATTTTGGTGGACTGATTTTTTGACACTATGTCCCATTTGAAGACACCTGATGCACCCCTACAGTAGAATTTCCAAAAAAGTTACACCATTTTGGAAACTACGGGATAAGGTGGCAGTTTTGTTTGTACTATTTTATGGTGAATATGATTTTTGGTTGCTCTATATTGCACCTTTTTTTAGGCAAGGTAACAAAAAATAGAAATTCTGAAATTTCATCTCCATTTGCCAATAACTCTTGTGGAACACCTAAAGGTTAACAAAGTTTGTAAAACCGGTTTTGAATACCTTGAGGGGTGTAGTTTATTAGATGGAGTCACTTTTATGGAGTTTCTACTCTAGAGGTGCATCGGGGGCTTCAAATGGGACATTGTGTCAAAAAACCAGTCCAGCAAAATCCGCCTTCCAAAAATCATATGGCATTCCCTTCATTCTGTGCCCTGCCGTTTGGCCATACAGCAGTTTACGACCACACATTGGGTGTTTCTGCAAACTACAGAATTAGGGCAATAAATATTGAGCTTTGTTTGGCTATTAACCTTGCTTTGTTACTGGAATAAATGGATTAAAATGGAAAATTTTACCAAAAAATCGAAATTCTGAAATTTGATCTCCATTTGCCATTAACTCTTGTGGAAAACCTAAAGGGTTAATGACGTTTGTAAAATCAGTTTTGAATACCTTGAGGTGTGTAGTTTCTAGAATGGGGGTGGTTTCTATTATGTAAGTCACAAAGTGACTTCAGACCTGAACTGGTCCCTAAAAAGTGGGTTTTTGAAAATTTCAGAAAAATTTCAAGATTTGCTTCTAAACTTCTAAGATTTGTAACGTCCCCAAAAAATGAAATGGCATTCCCAAAATGATTGATACATGAAGTAGACATATTTGGAATGTAAATCAATAACTTTTATATGGGGCGATATTACTATGTAATATAGAAGTAGAGAAATTGAAACTGGGAAAATTGCAAATTTTTTAAAAATTTATGTAAATTTGGTATTTTTTATAAATAAAAATGACATTTTTCGACTCCATTTTATCACTGTCATGAAGTACAATATGTGACGAAAAAACATTCTCAGAATGGCCTGCATAAGTAAAAGTGTTTAAAAGTTATCACCACATAGAGTGATACTGATCGGATTTGCAAAAAATGGCCGGCTCCTTAAGGTGAAATAGGGCTTATTTAAGGGTTTAAGGATGAATGAACTTCTTGAAATTAGTTTTATGTCTGATTCAGTAAATTTTTGAAATAAATCTATTAGTGTCTAAGTCAATTCTACACAAATCAAAGTTGCTACAATTGCCCTTAAAATTGGTATATAGCACCATCTAGTCTCCTTTTGTTAATTTTTTATAAACTATTGCTCTCTCTCCCTCCCCATTTTAAGCTCTTTTAAATCCCAGTGATGTGATTTGGCAAATAATGTGGTTTATTACATAGAGAAATATTAAATTTTACAGAAGAATTACATTTTGGTGAAGGTGCGGTACTGCACCAGTACAGATGCCTGGCCAGAAGTCCATCCAATGGAATACAGCAGAAGCTGTGGCTGATGACATTGTTAATATTTAATTTTACAGCAGAATTACAGTTTGGTGAAGGTCTTAAACTGCACCACATTTACTACAATGCCGCCTCATGTGTGGCAATTGAGCCTTCGTACCCAAGTGTGTGTTTGAATGCCTATGGCTTATTTTAATCCTATAGATCTTACACACAGCTGTGGTTTTGTGTGCTGGCCTTGAGGAGTAAAACCAGCTTATGGGAGTTGCTTGCACAGAGCTAGAAGCAACTGAGCTTGGCCCAGGTCTGGCACGTTTTGACCTTGCACTCACAGTATCAGCGGCATTTCCAATTTCCGAGTTGACCACAACAGAAGCCGATCTGGCCCTGCCACTATTTTAGGAGGTGTTGGCCATACGTTACCTCTGTTCTTTATTTCCATGGCAGCCACTGCCCTCCTCCTCTGATCTCACCTCCTCCTCAGCACATTCATGCTGTTCCCAGGTCTTGTCCAACCATCATGATAAGCCTTTCCCATCCCCAAACTTTTAGCAGACTGTAATATGCAATTGTGGGCTCCTTGGCCACCCTCACATCTGCGCTGGATTTGCCCCAAGTACCACTGTCGTCAGCACTGCCCCTACCCCCCACACCGTAGCGACAAGTGCCAGTACTACTAGTACTATTGGCCAGATGGCTGGTGTTGCAACTGTTGCTACTACATTTCTAACTCTGGGATGATGAGGCCTGGTACTTTTATTTTGAACGCTTACATTTTCCAGGCTTTTGATTATGAGGCCTATAAATAAAAAGCCACTAATTTCCTATAAATGAAGAGTCATGGGTTTGGTACAAACAGATTATTAAAATGTATTAGCAAAATTGCAAGTGTGTTTTCTGTAAAGACAGATTAGCTATTAAATGTCCCTCCTCTTCTATAAACACACTGCACAGGGTTATCGACAATTTACTTTGGGGATAGGTAATTTTTGCAGTAAAATGTCTTTCAACTATGCGTTTAATATCACAGGGTGAACAATTACATTTTTGTAGTAAAATGCGTCCACTAACACGAATACTACAACGCAGTGTTTGGGCAAATGTTTTTTTTCCCGCTAGGCTTGAAAAAAACACTTGTTTAACTTTAAAATTATTGAACTAAAATGTATAAAACATTGATGCATGTCCACTAACATAGATAATATAACACAGCATTTATGGTGAATACACATTATGCCTGAATTTCATAATACATATACATATTATGCATGAATTGACACTTGTTCAACTATGAAATTATTGGACTTAAATGTATGAAAACACCATCTGATGCAGTAATGAGTCCTCTAACACGGATAGAAAAATGCAGTGTTTGCGATAAACTAGGTGTTCAATAGCAGAGGTATAAAAATGGTGTTATTGCTATAAATTGCTTTTGCTATAATACAACACATTTAATACAACTGATATGATGCACTGGTGCATACGGTACTGTGCTGGCAATATGACTATATAGAAATGTGAAGGTTTTTTTAAACAAAAACAAAGCTGTCTCTCTGTTCAAATAAAAAAATATTTTTTTTCTTGCAAGTGGTTGGTTTTGTCATAAGGAACCGCTAGAATGAAGTACTTTAGCAGCAGCAGCTATAGCGATCAGCGTGCTCAGCCCCTCACTCCCTCAAAGCTTTCCCTGATGAAAGTCCTTAAAATCTACACAATTATTTCATACTACTTTCCCTAGACTGTCCCTGTTACTCTGCAGAAACCCATCCACCCTCATCAGCATCTCAAGAGAATATGATGTTTGTTCATTCTGCCCAGGCATCTCCCTGCCTGCAGCCATCCCCAATTGGCTGATGAGGTTTTATGCCAGCCTCTATGCCAATCAGGGCAAGCCCTTCACTCCCTCCCAGTGTCATGTGACCACCATTCTTGTTGCTCCTCTCACAGTAAAGGGGTGCTGGTGCAATAAACTTACCTGTCTTGGCTCCAGTGGCACGACCCTTAGCCTTGGCACGGCCATGTCGGGAAAGACACGCTGCTGAGCCACACCCTATGGTGATGCAACAGCATCCTTAGTAACAGGATACAATGCTCTGTTTCTCCCCACAGTGGGCATGTGCTGGCGGAGATTAGCAGTGAACTGATTAGCTCAGCTGTGCTTTTACTGTGTACTAGTGTCTCTGACTAATGAAGTGCTGAGTCAATGAACATATCAGGTTCTGATCCAGGGACTCGGCGCTCTATTTAAATCGCTTCCTGGCCTTACATTATTGCCAGTGATAGTCTTGTTTGTCTCACTAGCTAGGTACCCTGTTCCTGAATGTATGTACTGATTTCTCTGTGCTTCTGACCTCGGCTTATCTTCTGCCCACCCTCTGTCTCTCTTTTGGTACTGTGCAGCCCATCTGGTTCTGATCTCGGCTAGTTTTCTGACTACTCTCTGTCTTACATGTTTGGTACTGTATAGCCCATCTGGTGCTAACTCATTTCGGTTCCACTCGGCATTGGTGTTTGTCTGTTGGTGTTTGCCCGTCTCTGCGCTTAGTTAGAGTAGGGACTGTCTTCCAGTTCTGCCAAGTAGGACTTATACTGCAAGTACATAGGGAATCCGGGCTGGGTCCTACGTTTGGGCTCACTTTCCTTGTCTGATCTTACCTACAGGTGTTATAGCCAGGCGCCATTTTTATGTGATTCATCCAAAACAAATCCAAAATCTTCAGATTCGTTTTGCAGACAATTTTTTGTGAATTTCATAATTAATCCGATTCAATTACTCCAACAGAACCCAGTGTTCTCTCTTCTCACTGCAGGAGTGAGCACTTCTCACTCCTTATTCTAGTCATGGGTGGGGGTCTCAGCATTCAGACCACCAATCAAAATCTTTGTGTCACTATATTGTGTCAAAAGTTTATTCAAAGTGGAATGACACTTTATATTCCATGTAAATGATAGAGCACATTAATATATTAAATGACAGTATGTTCATGGCAATCCCTGGAATGTGGGAGCAGTTGAGAAATAAAAATGAAAAAAAAAAAAAAAAAAGCAGGAGGTTAATCAAGTCTCAGTGGATAGTGGATCCCTTGGAAAATGAAGAACAGTGGGCTCCAACCGAGGTGGAATCTAGGCTGTCAAATAGTTATAAAGAGAGGGAAATGTAATAATATGTAGTGTGCGCAATATGGAGGGAAGGCAGCTTCAGTAGAGTGTTTGTGAGATCAAACACCTGATTATAGAGAATAATATAGATAGACAAGTGACGGTGGTGTAGTAATTGGACACTATACCAGATGTGTACTACTAGTCTATCTGGAAAAAGGTTAAAAAAGTGCAAGAAAAGAGCGCCACTCCCTATAATTCTTATAAGAAAATAAATATAATTGTCTTTCTTTTGATGAAAGTTGTTGGGAGACAAGAGGTGTTTGTTTTCACTTTCTATATTTCTATCATTGGATAGGAGGATAGAAGAGTACATGGCCTTCAGTTGATAGGTACTTATAGTAGATGGAACAAAAAGTCCCCCGTGAGTCCCCAGTACCAATAGGATCAAGTTAAAAAGTGGAAAAACTCACTCAATTGACATATAACAACTTCCAGCCCAATAAAAAAGAGATCCAATATATATCAGATAAATAAATAAATGAAATAATAAGCATGCACTCACTTTGCTGGGGGGTTGTCTTACAGGATAAACTCAATACACCTGAGACTTTAAACCCCCCTGGCCAGGATCTCATGTAGTATGACGAAGATTGATAGCAGCACACTTCTCACTGGCTTCTGGTCTATCTCTTTTTTCAGAACAATATGTGGCTCCATGGAATGCCATTTTCAGAAATAATAAAAGGTGAAAAGAACTTTCCTAATTTCTTTGTTTTTATTCTTCCATCCATTCAATAATTGAGTCAAAATAACCTATTTAACTTCATTTGCTGTTCTGTTTCGAATGCGTGCATGGAAAGGCACATGAAGAGGTAAAGCTCTTTACGCCATTAGCTGCAAATGAATCAGATTAATGCACATTATATGAAAACGTAATGGAGTCTGTTTTAATTTGGACAATCAGTTTCCAATGCCAGAGATATTTTTTGCTACTTGTGGAATGAGAAGCGCTGCAATCTGTTGGCTCAAGTAATGAGAAATGTCAGACTCCCTCAGTATAAACCAGGGAATATCTAAATGCCTTTGAGCAGTTGCATCCTACATGGTCCTATGATTTTAATGTTTTAGATATACATTTATCAACTGAGACAGATTTCCAATCTGAAAATTCCCCCTGCTTTTCTTACCAATGAAGGATAAATTTAAGCCGTACAGAATATGTATGTTTTTATTAGGCCCTGCATTTAAGAAACCTTTGATCTTTTGTCACAGATTTTCTTATTATAGCAAACATAACGTGAGCAGGTTAGGAAGGAAATATGATATAATATTTGCACTTTATGTTCAGCCAGAGCACATTATTTCTTCTGGAGCTGACCAAGCATGAACAAATAACTATAACTCTTAAGACCACAGGAATGCTATTTGTTGAAGCATAGTGCAAATCATAAAGACGAAAGGAAGGAAATCTTCACTTTTCTGCTATGTTATTCATTAATTTCATTATTTACAGTATATACTTCTACATAATACAATCGAGTTGTATAACATATCAACACATTATTTTCTATATTTCTGTACATTATGAGCATAATAATATCTATATAGAACTTTAGACAACAAAGGGTAATATTAAAATATGTACTTAGTTGAAGCATCTCTTCTATAAAACAACTCTGTTGATGTCTGTAAGACATCTACAGCGGCCGAGGTTTGAAAAAGGCTCTTTAGCCGAAACGTCACACAAAAAGTGTCTGTTTGCCGCATCACAATAAACGCAAAAATCTACGCTATTTTGCTGGAGTTTTTTCAATATATGACGACGGGGTGGGATCCCGACTCCACACAGCACTATTGAGTGTGCCATACGGGTCTAACCTTCTATTAAACTCAGAATAGTCTGTGCAAGCCTAATAACAATCTCTTAAAACTGTTCTCTGCCTTGCTGCCAAACTTTTTCCAACACTATCAAGTCCAATTTGGTCTAATTTCTCACTGCACTTCTCTACTTCCCAATCTGGAAAACCTGTCATCTGCATGCCTAGTACCAGTTGGCTGGGAACGAGCACCCAAGTACACTCTAATTAGAACACACCCTTCTGTACTATGCTGCTCTCTCACAGAGTAGCACAGCAGACCTGCGTTAAAGGGGTTTTCCAACTTTAATCTTTTTTTAATTATGCCCCAAATAAGCTCCAACTAAAAATAAGAAATTCTCTCACCTGCTTCCATGTGCTTGGATCCAGCGCAGAGGGTTTGTGCAGCAATAATTCTGGCCTGTATGCTTACAGATGGGGTCACAGGAACTCGCTTACACAGCCTGTTATTGTGAGATTTATCAAATATCGCAAGAATACTGTAGCTCATCTTCTCACCCGACTATAAAGCGCTCCGTGGTGACTGGACAGGATCACAGACAAGGAGAAGAGTATGCCCACTGGGGAGAGCTGAGGTCTCCTCCTTCCTGTACCATTTGTTACTTATTAGCATTTTAGGTCCCATAATAGAGTTGTGGCATAGCCAGGCATTGGATTCAGCCAGTTCCCTCCAGTTTTTCAGATCCGGTTTTTAAAATTACGACTGGATTGGAAAACCATGTTACCAGCTGAGTCCTGATCCAGTGATCTGGTGGAGGCAGGTCAGCTGGAGATGTTCGCTTCCATTGCTTCGCTCGCCGCTGATAGTTTAGCTCCTTAGTTTGGTGGTATTTGTGTGCAGTATATATATGGTGTACAGTTGTGTTCAAAATTATTCAACCCCCACTGAAATTGAGTGTTTTGGCCAGTTTGACATTGATTTTGATCATTTCAGTCATCTTGTTTACAATTAAATCAAAGAGGCACTTGTAAGTCAGACAAATATAACATAACATTTATGATGAAATAACCACAAATGTCTTTTCTGCGCTCCCATCATTATCAGTTTTATTCAATCCCCAAGTGACATTCAATCTTAGTACTTAGTACAACATCCTTTTCCAGTTATAACAGCTTTTAAACGTGAAGCATAGCTTGACACAAGTGTCTTGCAGCGATCTACGGGTATCTTCGCCCATTCTTCATGGGCAAAAGCCTCCAGTTCAGTCACATTCTTAGGATTGCGCGCTGCAACTGCTTTCTTTAAGTCCCACCAGAGGTTCTCAATCAGATTTAAGTCTGGTGACTGCGATGGCCACTTAAAATGTTCCAGCCTTTAATCTGCAACCATGCTCTAGTGGACTTGAAGGTATGCTTGGGATCATTGTCCTGTTGAAAGGTCCAACGTCTTCCAAGCCTCAGGCTTGTGACGGACTGCATCACATTTTCATCCAATATCTCCTGGTACTGAAGAGAATTCATGGTACCTTGCACACGCTGAAGCTTCCCTGTACCTGTAGAAGCAAAACAGCCCCAAAGCATGATTGACCCCCCCGCCATGCTTCACAGTAGGCAAGGTGTTCTTTTCTTCATAGGCCTTGTTCTTTCTCCTCCAAACATAGCGTTGATCCATGGGCCCAAACAGTTCTAATTTTGTTTCATCAGTCTACAGAACACTATCCCGAAACTTTTGTGGTTTGTCCACATGACTTTTGGCATACTGCAGTCGACTCTTCTTATTCTTTGGAGACAGCAAGGAGGTGCGCCTGGGAGTTCTGGCATGGAGGCCTTCATTACGCAGTGTGCGCCTTATTGTCTGAGCTGAAACTTCAGTACCCGCATCTGACAAATCTTTTTTCAGTTCCTCAGCAGTCACACGGGGACTTTTCTCCACTTTGCGCTTCAGGTAGCGCACAGCAGTCGAAGTCAGCATCTTCTTTCTGCCACAAGCAAGTAGCGTTTCAACAGTGCCCTTTGCCTTGAATTTGGCAATGATGCTTCCTATGGTGTCTCTTCAGTGGCGTAACAAGAGTTTAATGGGCCCCAGGGCAAACTTTGAATTGGGGCCCCCCCCAAAGCCGCCACCCATCCACAAGCCACCACCCACCCACAAGCCGCCACCCACCCACAAGCCGCCACCCACCCACAAGCCTCCACCCACCCACGGCATTAAAGTGTTGTAGTCGAATTTTAAATAAGGAAGTAGGGTTTTTTTGTTTTTTTAATGTTTCCAAATAAAATACACAAATAAAAAAAAAAATTACAAGTAGTCCAAACGATTCCCCACATAAGGCATAAACCTACTTGACCCATATCTTGGTAAATTACCTACAATCAAAAAAGATAATCACCACATAATATTGGCTGTCAGTTTGGTGCCTAATTATTTCACAATATCAACTATAATAATTGTTTTACTTACAGAAATTTGATTGTGAAGAATGAGTTGTGCATCTTCTTATCATCAAGAAACAAGGAACCAATTTCTCACTGTAGGAAAGGAGATGGTAGCATTTAGTAAGGCACATAATTAGAAATGTTAAATATATAAGTTATATACATCTCCTTACTTACAGAAATTTGATTGTGAAGAAGTACGAGTCCGAGGTGTGCTTCTTAACCAGAATTCCAAACGAAACATCAAAATTAACCAACAAGGAGGCATCAAGAAACAAGGAACCAATTTGTTATCACTGTAGGAATGGAGATAGTAGCATTTAGTAAGGCGCATAATTAGAAGTGTTAAATATATAAATCATATACTTTTTACTTACAGAAATTTGATTGTGAAGAAGTACGTGTTGCTTCGTAACCAGAAATTCAAAATTAACCAACCAGGTCTAACAAGGAGGCATCAAGGAACCAATTTGTTATCACTGTGGGAATGGAGATAGTAGCATTTAGTAATTATGTTAAAGCATTAATGATGTCGGTAACATCTGCCTTCTTTTGATATAAAGCTTTTGTTCAGCAGAAACCAATGCTGTATTAAAATACTTCAAAGGCATTTGTTGTGATTAGTGTTTTAGAGTCTAACATCAGAATTCTTTATTAAGCTATCTGTATCACTGTTACCAAAAAGAAGGCAGTTAAAATAGAACCAAACTAGTTAACTGTTTAGTACAACCAAAATTGAACAACTTGAACTGGGTTAGTATGAACTTTGAAAACATAACTCCCTGTACCCAACAAACTGCTCACTTACGCAAAATACATAACTAGAAGTTGCGCCGTCTTGCTTTAGACTCTGCAAATTTGTCAACAATAGCTGGAATGTCCAAGTTTCTTGCTCTATCATTTTCTATGCTCAGAAGGGCAAGGCCAGAAAGCCGTTGTTGTGACATGCTGTTTCTCAAGTAATTTTTAATGAGAGATAATTTGGAAAATGACCTTTCAGCAGATGCCACCGTCACTGGTAATGTGAGGAAAAGTATCAAAGCTGTACATACATCCGGTAGGGTAGATGACAAAGCAGCATTATCAATTAGAAGCAGGTGTGCCAAATCTTTAACTGTGTGTATTTCTGAGATTTCAGTTTGGAGTGTGTTCGAAAACTAACTAATTGACCGGGAAAATCGCAAGATATGTCATCTTGATAATACTGCTGAAATTGCAGTGCGGCTTGAAACAAGTTATCGTCTGATTCAATCGCCAGCACACGTGGTTGAATTATCTGAAATCTTTCAACTACAGTGTTCATGCTACTAAATCTGCTTGATAACTGCGATGTTATTACATCTAAAGTAGCATAAAAAATTGCAGCTTTAAATCTCTTCTCTGGGTCTTGCAGTCTTTCATCTAAACATAGCTCACCACTATGGCGCTTCACTTTGGGCACTCTTTTATTTACAAACACTGCAGGGATTCCCCACTTCTCTGCAAGTGTGCTGGCTGTTGTTCTAGCATCTTCAAATTGGTTTCTGTAGTTCCTAAGAGCTTCAATGGCATTTTGAATTAAATGGGCAGCATTGCACAGATCCATAGTTTCTGACTGCAGAACCTTTGATATTGCATTTATCTGCTCCAGAACTTTGCTCTGTAGAACAAGCAGGAATACAAACTCAAAAGATTCAATTTTATTCCTAAGGACCCTGGCCTCTTCCCTTTCTTTACTTTTGGTCGAAGTCAATATTATTTTAGACAGTGCCTTAAGGACATCAACAAACCGAAAGCGGAGGGCAAGCAGTGAGTCATAGCGTGATGACCATCTTGTTGGGCACAATCTTTTTAGGGTCACAGAGGATTCACTGGTTAGTGACTGAAGAACAGACCAGCGGGTGATACTTTCTCCAAAAAAACATACAAACTCTGTATCACCTCAAAAATCTTGACACCTCTGGTACGTGGCTCACGGCATCTTGTAGAACTAAATTAAGGTTATGGGCTGCACAGTGAATGTACAAGGCATTTCTTTCTTTCTTTTGAATGCGAGTTTGAACACCCGAGTATACTCCACTCATGGTGGCAGCACCATCATAACCCTGACCTCGACATTTGGATAGCTGCAAACCTCTACTTTCAATACATCTTATAATGTCATTTTCGAGTCCAGCAGCACTAGGGTCTTCTACAACATGAAAACCTAAAAACGCTTCCTGTATAGTTATTGCAGTTGGCCTTTGGCTTTTGTCTCTGATTACAGTCACATATCGGAATATTTGACTTAACTGGTCAACTTTGGAAACATCTTGTGTTGTGTCCATAATTATGGAATAAAAATTGGAGGCTTTAATTTCGCTCACAATGCCTTCCTCTACTTTTTTTGCAAGGATATCTATTATTTCATTTTGTATTTTGGGGCTTAGGTATTTAGCTGTTCCCTGAGGTAACTGGAGTAGCTCCTTCAAGACATGGTCATATTCTGCGAGCAATTCTACAATAGACAGAAAGTTGCCATTATTACTCTCTCCTATTTTTTCGATATGACCACGGAAAGCTAGATTAGACATTGCCATGGTTAGGGTCACATTGGTTATTCTATGAAGGACCTGTCGCCAAAAGTTTTTCTCTTTTAAAATTTGTTTTTCAGTCTCCGCATCTATGGTTTTTTTCTCCTCCATTGATCATACACAATACAAGCGTCCATGTGAGCTTGGGAAGCTTCATGAATTTGTATTTTGGCGGAGAGCCTTTGCCATTTTTGGATTCCTTTAGCCCATGCAGGTTCAAAGCCTAATTTTTTTCGATCACCAAATAACCAGCATGGCTCGCAATAAGCAACGTTTAGCTTTGGAGAGTAGCATAACCACATGACAGGAATCTTATGGCCTGCTTTTGTAATTCTGTCATAGTACTTCTCAGAGAAACACCTGTTATCGTTATCTCTGGGAAATGGCCCGTTAGGTCTGCAGGGGCCATTAGAAAGAATAAATTTTTAATGTTGGGGTCTGTTATTGTAATGGGAAAATGTCCCCTATCTGTAACATGCTTTTCTCCAAGTAGAGTATGTTCTATACAGACAGTGCCAGTATCCTCACTTTCTAAAATTTCCTGTGCTTCAGGTACGCTGGCAGTGGCACTTGTGTGTGGCTCCACTTCTTCAATGCTAGGACTGAAGCTACACGTTTCACTGTGGACACTATCTTCCTCCATCAATGACTGAGAGCTTTCAGTCACTGTACTAGTAGAAGGTCTCTCACTTAACTCATCACACAGACCAGTTATGGTCTCCGTAGTTGCAGAGCCACCAGCAGCCTGTGCAAAATAGCTGCTTATTTTTGGGAGTTTCTGAATTTTTTTCTCATCTTCCCTTTTTTTTTGCGTTTTTGTGAGCCACTCATATGATGGTAAGACGACATTATGGTGGATTAGGTTAGTTGCTGCGACAAAATTTAATCTGCAAATTAAATATGAGAATTGCTTGAGTTTTAAAGCTATCAGTATAAACACCGAGATTGCAAAAACAGCAATAGCATAAAACAGTTATTTTCAAACTGATATACAGACCTCACTAGTGAGGCATACCACAGTTGGGTAGACGCTACGCCATTATTGGATCAGAAGATCGGAAATTACAGATTCAATACAAACCTAAGCTGAACAGAGTCCACATGCCCATCACATGCCGGACCTAAATGCACATTTGTGACATCAGGCAGAATATAAACAGGCGAAATAGAGCAAGGAGGGCCAGGGTAGTTCAATACAAATTAACAGAAGAACAAGACAATAACAGAAGTGCCTCAGTTATTGTTACAGATCAGCGGGTGTGGACCCCTGCACCACTGACTGGCTATACTCTGGAGGGGCGTGACTAAGCAGCTATCTGGTCTTCACTAGAGCCTCTGATGGTGAGGATAGGCTTGGCTGCAAGTAGTTGCCAGGTGACACTCCAGAGCAGTCCCCGCCCGAGTCAGTGGCAGCATTCATACAGTATAATGTGTCTCATTGTGACCCCAAGTGTTTTTTTTTAAATGGGTATTTTTCATGCTATACTTCATTAAAGCTATGAACTTCTGAATATTGTTATCGTTGGAATATTTTTTTATCGCCCAAGTTAGGCCCAGCTCTAGTTTAGAGCACTGCTAGGCTACTCACTACAGCACAGGAACCACCCCGCCCCACCCCGCCCGGATTTCAAACAATAGCAAAAATGATGTCCGAGTTCACAGAGTGTGGCGGATGGGTGGATGGATCATCAGAGGGCGGTAATATAATGTCTGAAATCAGGGTGCTGGTGGGGTGGATGGATGATCAGCGGACAGCAATATTTTCTTACCGTCCCATAGATCATCCATCCGGCCCACCCCCGCCCTGATTGCAGACATTATCATTGCCGTCCACTGATGATCCATCCATCCATCCATCCATCCGCCCCACCCCGCCCGGATTTCAAACAATAGCAAAAATGATGTCCGAGTTCACAGAGTGTGGCGGATGGGTGGATGGATCATCAGAGGGCGGTAATATAATGTCTGAAATCAGGGTGCTGGTGGGGTGGATGGATGATCAGCGGACAGCAATATTTTCTTACCGTCCCATAGATCATCCATCCGGCCCACCCCCGCCCTGATTGCAGACATTATCATTGCCGTCCACTGATGATCCATCCATCCATCCATCCATCCGCCCCACCCCGCCCGGATTTCAAACAATAGCAAAATGATGTCCGAGTTCACAGAGTGTGGCGGATGGGTGGATGGATCATCAGAGGGCGGTAATATAATGTCTGAAATCAGGGTGCTGGTGGGGTGGATGGATGATCAGCGGACAGCAATATTTTCTTACCGTCCCATAGATCATCCATCCGGCCCACCCCGCCCTGATTGCAGACATTATCATTGCCGTCCACTGATGATCCATCCATCCATCCATCCATCCGCCCCACCCCGCCCGGATTTCAAACAATAGCAAAAATGATGTCCGAGTTCACAGAGTGTGGCGGATGGGTGGATGGATCATCAGAGGGCGGTAATATAATGTCTGAAATCAGGGTGCTGGTGGGGTGGATGGATGATCAGCGGACAGCAATATTTTCTTACCGTCCCATAGATCATCCATCCGGCCCACCCCGCCCTGATTGCAGACATTATCATTGCCGTCCACTGATGATCCATCCATCCATCCATCCATCCGCCCCACCCCGCCCGGATTTCAAACAATAGCAAAAATGATGTCCGAGTTCACAGAGTGTGGCGGATGGGTGGATGGATCATCAGAGGGCGGTAATATAATGTCTGAAATCAGGGTGCTGGTGGGGTGGATGGATGATCAGCGGACAGCAATATTTTCTTACCGTCCCATAGATCATCCATCCGGCCCACTCCCGCCCTGATTGCAGACATTATCATTGCCGTCCACTGATGATCCATCCATCCATCCGCCCCACCCCGGCCCTGATTTCTATTATGTAAGAATACAGGGGTGGGGTGGATAGATGATCTCGGTAATGAAAAGTCTGAAATCAGGGTCAGGGGTGGGGCGGAGATGGATTGGATCATAAAGATTCAGTGGACAGGTTACACGCACGCGCACCAATAATTTATAGTTGTTATTCGTCCATCCCTGGCCACAACATGTCCTGCCAAATAATTATTCAGACAACCACCCCGGGCCCCACCCTACCCTATTAGTATTATTACACATTTGTGCCCCAAAATACATAATTACTAAAAACTACCTGTAGTCCAGACTCCAGAAAGTTCACTGCTCCTGGCTCCTGCTCTGGGTCAGCGGCTGTCACAGTGATGGCGAATGGCGGCGTCGGCGATGATGTGGGTGTCCTGTCCACTGCTAAGTCTGACTGCAGGCGGGGGGGGGGGGGCTCTTTTAAATTGCCTGGTGGTGGTGCTGGCGGGCGGGCTCTTGCTGCGCCTGGGCCAGGCTGGCAGTGGGAGGGGTGGGGGGTCACAAATCACTCAGCAGCTGCCTGCACACTCCCTCCCCCTCCCTGAGTCCCTTTGAGTCATGTTCACTGTTCGCTCAGCCTGTTTGTTCAGGCCTGGCCTGAACATGATAAGCAAATATCTATGGGTGGCTCACTGTCACTCACAGCCACAGACAGGCCGCAGGCCGCAGGCGCCTCTGGCCTGAACAAACAAGCTGAACTTGGTGAACGTCACGTGACTTTTTCACTTATCTCACAGTGACAGTCACAGCTCACAGGACTCAGACAGGGAGGAGGGAGGGAGGGAGTATTCAGGCAGCTGCTGGCTCAGGCTGGGGGCTGGGCCCGGGCCGCCGGGCAGCTCTGTAATTTAAATGGTGGCCGCACTTGCCGGGCCCGGGTGGCTGACTGGGAGGGGTGAGCGAGGGGGGGCTGGCGGTCGGCGGGCGGGTCAGAGCCAGATGAGATGAGGACTCTCTCCGGCCGGCCCGGGCTCGCTCTGCGGCTGCCACGCCCACATGTGAGTCACGTGAGCGTGACTGAGTCGGAGTCCTCTGCAGCAGTCTCTCCGGCGGCAGATGGTGCGAGGCGCGCGCCGGACCAACCGCGCGCCCGCACTTCCGCTCCGCCTCTGCCTCCTCCTTACTTAGTACTCGCGGCTGCGGCTCCTGCCGCCGAGTCCTGCCCCGGCCCAGCAGCACGCCGTCACCGTGGATTTTTGTGGGGGAGGGCCCGGGCCCCCTCCACCGCCGGGCCCGGTCGCGGTCGCACACTCTGCGACCGCGATCGTTACGCCCCTGTGTCTCTTGGTATGTTTAACATCTTTGCAATCTTCTTATAGCCATTTCCCTTCCTGTGAAGAGAAATCACCTCTTCTCCTGTCTTCCTGGACCATTCTCTTGACTTCACCATGTCTGTAAACACACCAGTAAATGTCTAGAAGGAGCTGAGTATCACAGTCATTTTACATCTGCCTAATTGGTGCTTATTATGCTGGATTGCTGCTCCTTGACATCCACAGGTGTTTTCAATACCTGATCGAAAATACTTGAATGAACCTCTGTTCTTAAGAGTGGTCGTCTTTAAGGGGTTGAATAATTGTGTCAATGAAGAAATCATAAAAAAACATTTAATACTGTATTACAAAAACAATTGATGTCATTTTAGTTGCATTTGGTTCTTGAAAAAGTCCTTGTAAGATTTCATTCTGAACACAATTACAAATGTACACTAAATTCCCTAAAACCTTTTACAGCATCGGGGGTTAAATAATTTTGAACATAACTGTATTTATGTATGTGTACCATGTATATGGTGTATTTATGCGTATGTGTCTTGCATATACTTGATGTATGTATATGTAAACATGTGTAGTGACGTCAGGTGTCCGCCTTTGAGTAGGGAACCTGTTGTTAAAAATTTGAATCCCACACCTGGGCATAGTGGTGCAATGGCAGGGCCAATCTGAAAAAGAAACAAGTGCGATGGCATCTGCCAAAGGCGCACTACAGGTGAAGGTATTAGTTTTAGAAAAAAAAAAAAACTGTGACAGGTCCTCTTTAAAATAATAATATAAAGTTGGATAACCCCTTTAATCCTAAAGTGTAAAGCATATTGTTTACATGTGTGAAGAACACATTGGTGAAGTCTTCAACCACTAATCGAAAACACAAGGGCTCTGCAGAGCAACCAAACCCCTTTGGCCCTTCTAAGAGATTTCTAGATTTAGAAGTCAAACCATATTGGTAGGTTAACTGGAGTCCCATGAAAATAAATTTGAGAGAGGGCCTAAGAGAATGATGTGAATAATTATGACCTGTGGCGCTGGGAAATGTGCTAACACTGTATAAACCATGGATAATAAATATTGTAAATATACTGTAAATATTTATTTTATGACTACACGAAAAGGGACCTTCTTTACTCAATGAACGCAAAGTCTTGGTTTTTACCTTGCTAACATTTTGAATAGAGTTAAATTCTGGAATATTCATTCATTTCAATGCAGGGAGGCAAAACAGGAAGCTAAGCACAAAATGCATAATTCATAGGCGTACTCTCTAAAACATAGGGAATCAATTACACTGTAAACGTGAGGAAAGGTAAATGACCTTCCAGGCTGGAGACGCAGATGTCCTCTTGTCATTCCTAACTGTGATACACGCAGCAGAAACTTGTGTAACAGAATGTTTGGTAAACCCTCGCAGGTATCAGACAATTAATAAGACTGTCTAGCCATCACCTCTGCGTTACCTCATACAAACAAGTGGTTGGCACAATCTAAATTAAAAGTGTTGTAACATAAGCACTAGTCTACACCAATATACAAGGAGGCAGAAGCACATGTCTGATCAAGTAGAGACAATTTTCTACTAACCAGCAATCAATTGTAGGCCATAAAATGCTTTAGGCCTGCATTATTAGTGATGTCCCGAACTATTCCCCGGCGAACATAGCTTGTTTGCGTTCGTCACGGCGGGCGAACATATGCGATGTTCGCGTTCGCCCCTATACTTTATCATTGAGCAAACTTTGGCCCTGTACCTCACAGTCAGCAGACACATTCCAGCCAATCAGCATACCCTCCCTCCCAGACCCTCCCACCTCCTATCAAAAAGCAAGGACGGCATTCATCTTAGATACATTCTGAAGCTGCAGTGTTAGTAGTTGTAAAAGCAATGCGATTAATATAACCTGTATTAATCGCATTGCGATTACAACTTAGATCTGAGTTCCTAATGGTTGTATTGCTAGAATATAACGAAGATTGAGAATATAGTGCTATATTCGTTATATTTGTTATATTCTAGCAATACAACCATTAGGAACCCAGATCTAAGTTGTAATCGCAACGAGATTAATACAGGTTATATTAATCGCATTGCGATTACAACTTAGATCTCATTTCCTAATGGTTGTATTGCTAGAATATAATGAAGATTGAGAATATAGTGCTATATTCTCAATCTTCGTTGTATTCTAGAAATACAACCATTAGGAACCCAGCTCTAAGTTGAATTTGCAATGCGATTAATGGAGGTTCGCATTGCGAATTTAACTTACAACACTCTGCGTCAACTACGTAATTTTCCATGGGAGTTTTGCCTTGGATCCATCTCCGGCATGCCACAGTCCAGGTGTTAGTCCCCTTGAATCAACTTTTCCATCACTATTGTGGCCAGAAAGAGTCCCTGTGGGTTTTAAAATTCGCCTGTCTATTGAAGTCTATGGCGGTTCGCCCTGTTCGCCCGTTTGCGAACATTTGCATAAATTCACGTTCGCCGTTCGCAAACGGAAAATTTTATGTTCGCGACATCTCTATGCATTATCTACCACGTGGGAAATGTGCTTCAGCTTCATTGTGTTCCGAATGTGCAACATGGGCTCCTTTGTTCTTGCGTTCATTTTCCATTTCACTTTGTGCATGGTAAATATACGACTACATTCTAGGAAGGTGAATTCAGGGTAGTCATCACATTAGAGTTGGAAAATCTGTGGAATCCTTGTAAGCAGTGACGTCAAGTACATCAAATCATGAATAAAGGAATTTGGGGTGGACAAGGGCATACACAGATCTCATAGGGCCCCATAGCAAAACTTAGTATAGGCCCATTTGCTCCACCCAGTTTCCCAGTACATGTTTGTCAATCAAGGCAGAATGCAAAGTGCAATGCCCCAGATTTAATTTAAAAAATATATAATACAAAAAATTACCTTCGGCATCATTACCCAACCTCTATGTCAGAAAAAAATCTGAACAGGTGTTTCATAAGTATAGCACTCATTCTGAATACCATATTTCTTAATGTATTTGTATATAAGATACATCAAGTTCAGAGATTACAGTATTAATATAGAGGTATCCTTTCATCAAAAATCACCTTCACAAGTAAACAGGACCCCTATAAAACATAACTTTTACTTAATACATACGATAAAATACAACGCAAAGAATCGCCAGTGAGATACCAAATCACCAACAATAAGATAGCCACGTAATGGCAGAATTTAGACATCAAAATGTAACCAAGGGTAAGGGATGTTCGGAGCGACCAGGGTGGGAGTTCTTTCCCTAATCCACCCTGACTATTCCTAAGCCCAGGGACAGACCCTGATGGTGGGAATGCCCTGTCCCCGTACCTGGCTTGTAGCACCCTACACTCACCCTATTTTGGTCACACACAGCTGCCTATGAAGAATGGACATATAAGATATGGCCCACAGGTCATAGGCAAGTACAGTAAAAATCCCCAGATTGTCCCCAACGCGTTTCGCCCTTTGCGGGCTCCTCAGGGGGAGGATGACATTTGCGTAGCTTATTGGTAAAGATGTTACCATCAAAATCAGAGTTTGGGGGAAAAAACTCTTAATAAAACGATACAGAAATAAATGGAAAAAGATGACCTTACTTGATCGCAGTCCTACAGCATAAATATTACGCAGGGATGGAGTTCAATTACCAAAGATATGTGGTATCCTGATACTGGTATGCCTAAAACAACATTATAGAGATAGTAAATGTTTAGGATGACACCAGTTACTGAACACCACACCTATGCCGGTACATTGATATACTTACACATATAAACTCCATTCCGCGGCCGGACTGCCTTCTGCCAAGATAATGGTGTGACAGCGGAGTCCTATGGCCGGTACTGGTCTTAAATAGTGCGCCATTCACAAGCCACCCTTGCCGGCAGATACACTGCCGGCCAGTGGAACGCACACTAACCAACTAACTTCCGGGTGCTGGAGCGCAATAACAAATACAGGATTTGTATTATTGGGGAATGATGCCTCTAACAGCCCTTTTTTTGCCTCTAAAATCCCTTACCCTTGGTTACATTTTGATGTCTAAATTCTGCCATTACATGGCTATCTTATTATTGGTGATTTGGTATCTCACTGGCGATTCTTTGCGTTGTATTTTATCGTATGTATTAAGTAAAAGTTATGTTTTATAAGGGTCCTGTTTACTTGTGAAGGTGATATTTGTATATAAGACTACTGGCATAAATACATTGATAAATCATTGCTTCCCTCAGCTCAGTGCATAGGAATTTATGCAGATACAATTGACTGAAATGGACTCCCTCTAGTGGTGGCTGCATGAGAGTGCAGTGTTTTCACATCGGGAAGAGGAGAGAGGAGAGAGTTCAGTGTCAACACCCCTCTCCCTAACCTGGGCTGCAAATTAACACTGCTAGCAGTGGCGTACTGCCAATGGCGGCAGACCACGCGATTGCTATGGGGCCCACGAGGTTGGGGGGCCCGGCTGGGCTGAATGGCCCCGCCCCCTAACTTTCTAGTCTTACGGCTAACAAGCTGGTTTACACAGCAGCAGAGGAAGGGAGCATCAATGGCATACTAAGGGGGGAGTGTGGGGGGGTGGTGCCAGAAGCAATGAGCGCTTCCATCATTACAGATGAAAGCGCTCATTGCTGGAGCGCAGGGAGCTGGGTCCTGTCCCTCACAGCTCAGCTCCCCGCGCTCCTCCCCTTCTTCAGGTCAGTGGTGCACAGAATAGTGAAGCAGGAAGACTTCTCCCCGCTCCACCATTCAGCCTGCAGATACAGATCGCACTGCCAGCCTGTGTGGGCAGAGCCTGCAGTCCGGAAATCTGCATAAACTCTGCCCACACAGTGGTGCAGAACGATCTGTGCCTGCAGGGAAGAGAAAGACTGTGAGCTTCCGGAGCCGGACAAGGTGAGTAGTTACTGTGTTTTTATTTTTTTTAATACAGAGGGGGCACAGAGGACTTTATTACTATGGAAGGGGCACAGAGGGTATTACTACAATGGAAGAGGCACAGAGGGCATTACTAATGTGAAGGGGGCACAATGGGCATTTCTACTATGGAAAGGGCACAGAGCCAGAGGGTGTTACTACAATTAGGGGGCACAGTGCGCATTATTACTGTGGGGATTTCTACTATGGAGGGGTCACAGAGAGCATTACTAACACAGTGGGCATTACTACTATTAAGGGGCAATATGGGCATTATTACTTTGAAGGGGGCACAATGGGCATTATTACTATAAAAGGGTCACAGTGGGGATTATTACTATGAAGGGGACACAGTGGGGATTATTACTATGAAGGAGGCACAATGGGGATTATTACTGTGAAAGGGACACAAAGAGGTCATTACAACTGTGAAAGGGGCACAGAGAAGGCAAAACTACTGTGAGGGGGGCACAATGTGGGCATAACTACTGTGAGAGGGCACAATGTGGGCATAACTACTGTGAGGGGGCACACATCTGTACAAAACTACTGTGAAGGTTGTACAATGAGGGCAATACTACTGTGAGGAGGTACCATTTTTAAAAAAAGTATTGAAAGGACCCGCCCTGGGTGCCAAACACCCTAGACACGCCACTGTGGAGCATCATCCTATCTGAACTCTGGCGCGGTAGGCCCATGCTTCCTGGGTGCCAGTGCCATTGCAGGGGATGTGAAGCAGCTGCCAAGAGAAGTTTCTATATTGCCATCCCAGTGTCTGACTCCAGAAAAAGGCTTGAGATCTACTGCAGCAATCTTGATCACATTGTGTGTGAGTGACTGACTGTTGGTGTAATAATCACTCAGTCATTCACTCACACTATGCTGCAATGCCTTATGGGAAGGAGCAGTGAACCATGGCCTCTGTCTGTTGTATATGTGTGTGTGTGTATATATATATATATATATATATATATATATAAATATATATATACAGAAAAAAATGGACTGCACTCCAAAAGACATCCAGTAAAAGTTTTATTCACCCACAGTGGCGCAGAGCGGCGTTTTCGGCTCAACATGAGCCTTTCTCAAGCCAGATAGCTTGAGAAAGGCTCATGTTGAGCCGAAACGTCGCTCTGTGCCACTATGGGTGAATAAAACTTCACGTTTTTACTGGATGTCTTTTGGAGTGCAGTTCATTTTTTTCTGTATATATATAGGGTAAGTGCCTATTCCCTATTGTGGACTCAAGCATGCTTGAGAAAGGCTCACACGAGCCGAAACGTCGCTCCCCACCATGGGTGAATAAAAGTTTTTTCATTTTTTCATTAATTTGGAGTGCAGTCCTCCCTCTTTTGCATTATTGTAATATTGGGTTCAGCCAGGACCCAGTGTTGGACATTGCACGCGCTTTTTTCCTTTGATGGTGCTGCCACTGATTCTTTTGTGGACTATATATATATATATATATATATACACACACACACACACACACACTTGTCTATGAGGGACATTCTGTGTCGTTTGGAGGGTTGCTGCTTTTAAAGCCATACAGCAAACCTCCTCCCCCATGCATATATATATATATATATAATATGAATACACTAGTACACTAATTGTACTTTATATTTGGGTGGGGGGCCCAGTTCTGGGAATCGTATTGTGGCTACTCGATTTCTATGTACACCCCTGACTGCTGGCATTATATCTTAGATTTGTAGTGTCCAAGAGCTGCAAGTTCAGGGCTGATGGTTACCCCTTAAAACTGAACAGACGGGATGCATACAGCACGACTAGGGCCAGTGAACAATCAAACTTTGCTGTGACTTAACTTCTCTCCAACACCGGAGGGCACTGTCTTTGCAATAGGAGTGACGGTGTAGCACGGTTACAGCGGTGCTTGTCATGCTTGAGCTCTCCTTCAACAGCAGTAAGCTCTCTGTTTCCAGGGATGGGCCAAACCCCCACTTTTAACTAGTCCCAATAGTCCACACCCAAAGCATGACTCAACCAGGACATCAGACTGGTGACCAGTCTCCTGCACAGTCACACAGTCCGCACTTGGTGGGAATACACAGGATTTATAAACTATACCCCACCCAGATGAGTCACACTATGATTCTTGCCAATGTGTGCCCATCTAGTGTGTAGTTCCTCCATCATAACAATTGAAGCTGCTATACCTTACTGCCATGCCAGCTGCATGCCCAAACAAAGGGAACCATCTGGAGCCATGACAGAATTAAAGGAGAAATGTATTAAAATAGTACAAGATGTTTCTTCACCCTTACATCATATTTACACATTAAATATAAGGCTTGCAATGTGAATGTCCTTGCACAAAAGCTTCAAAGCACCTCAATGCTTCTTATGGCTTAAAGAACATCTGTCCGTATGATTAGCCCTGTTATACCAGACATATTGCCTCTTGGGTATATCCTGCTGAGTAAAATGATACTTTTCTTTTATATGTATGGTGAACTGCTGCAGCTGTTCATTTTGAGCACCAAGAGGCTGGCAGGAGCCCTTGGAGCACCGCTAACACATTGCTCCTGAGCTCTACAAACTCTCCCCTCCCCTTTGATTGACATGGCCAGGAATCTTGTCTAACTCTGTGTTCTCATCCCTGCTCTGAGATGGCTCTGTGACAGGGGTGTGAGCAGTGGATAAGATGCTGCTTCTTGAGCTTGCATCAGATCCACTGTGCAAGATGTACATTTTCCCACAGAAGCAACATTTCTAGTCAAACATTCCTCTTTAATACAGCGTATGATGGAGCCTGTCATGATTTTTTTCTCATAAATTGCCATGGAATCTGGATAGTTTTAAACTAATATACTAAGGGGCACACAACTTATGAGGGATATATGTAAAAATAAAATAAGAGTTGTGGTAAAATAGAACTACACTTGCTGCTGAAGTCAAGAAAACAATTTATATGTAGATACAATGAGAACAGTTTGTGAAAAAGAACATAATATTCTTTAATATAGTTTGATAGTGTTCCTCTTTCGAGTCAGTAGAATATCTTACACACAAACGCTATGCAGTGAATGTAATGCATATAAATAATGGAGAAGGCAGCATTTAGTATTGTGAATGCATTTAGAGTTCTATCTTCTATTTAACATAAAATAATGTAGCTTACGGGGAATGCACAGTGCAGCTCCGCATACCTAATGCTACAAAAGAACTATTCTTCTTGTGGCAGGGAAAAAAGAACTCAGTACTGAGGGACTTTCAGGTTTTGGGTATTAGAATATCTTCCCTAATAATGCTAGTACTAGGTATTTAGTGCAGAACTGCACATTATTCTTAGGCCAGCTTTCCATGGTGGCTGCTGCTCTGCTTTCCCCTGGGGGCACATATGCCGCTCTAATCACCATGTTGCTGCCTCCATGATTCTGCCTAGTACTCCACCCTCAGTTCACTTATTGCTTACCTCTGGCCAATCCTTCCCAGGCCATTTAAGGCACCTTCTCCAAGGCCTGAGATGTAAGGTTTGCTGCTGACCAGCAAAGTGTTTTAAGTCTTGTGCTTCTGCAATTCTCCAGTGTTTTGCCTACGTTTGTCCTGTGTTATTTCTGCCTGTGGTCCTGTTTGTGCTCTAGCCCAGTACCCGCCCTGCCTGTTTGCTCTTGCACTTCCAGTTTCAGTTCTGTTTCTATTTCTGTTAACTCTGCCCATCTGCCTTGTTCATATTCCTGTCAAATACCTAGCCTGCCGGTCCTCCCTATGTCTTCACTACCACCCAGCCTGCTGGTATTATCTGTGTCTCCCTCCATCTACACTCCCAGGGTGCAGTCCAGATCTAGTGGCCTACATATAGGCCTTAGTCATTGTTCAGACCACTCCTGCAGTTCTTCTGCAGTTTTGGTAGGTTTTTTGTATCCTGACCTCCTGGTGCTTGCACCTGAATCCCTGACCCCAGGACTATTCCAGGAGGTAGTGGTGTGGTCCGGTTGCTTTTTTGAAGTGAAATCCAGATCCCTGTACAGGGGTTATAGGGTGAATAACCAAACCGGTTAGTTGCCACATACACTCTGGTGCTGGTGTGTGTGTGTGGCCGGGGGCTTTGCCAACTGATGAAGGCTATCTTTCAAAACAGATAGAGAAAGAAGGTCATTTACTTCTAGTTTCTTTCCATCTTCATGGGAAGATGTGAGGCTTAGAACAAAGAAGGAAGGTTTCTGTAGCAAGCTGTGCCCAGAAATAGTCTAAGCTCATCTCTTTTACCAAATGTATTTTTTTTCAAAAAGTATTCAGCAAAATAGATACATCCTGAGACACTTAGGTTAGGCTCCTTTCACATCTATATGGGAAGCTCCGTTCGGGCCTCTGTCACAGGAATTCACAAAAATAGCAGAGAGAAAGTCCTACATGCAGTTCATGTCAGTTCATGTCAGTTAAAGTGCTGAATCCAGCACTTCCGTTACTTTCGCTCTTCTGCTCCCATAATGTAGCAGAAGAAAATAAGTAAGAAGCGCTGACGTGAAAGCAGCCTTACTTGTATTTTGTTTTCCTTTTATTTTTGAAATTATGAAAATACACATGATTTTACTCATCTGGCATGTCAGGCAGAAACAGTGTAATATATTCCAGTTGTACTGTCCTACACTGCTTTGAACTCCCTGTATGCTTTCTGATATTTTTTTTTTATAAAGACTGTTAATTAAAAAGCACTGTATACTCATTCGTTCCAAATGACTTTACATATCTCAAGAGTACTGTAAATGAAAGATCATAGACAGTGTTATAACTCAAATGACTGTCATCAGTGTTCATAATGTTTTACTCATTATTCTTACTCACTATTTAGCTTTTAATTGATAAACGTACCTTAGTCATTCTACTAAGTATTCTCCACTCATTAGATCTGATTGTTTCCTTTCTATACCATGGCATTATGCTAACAAATTATGTAGCTATACTATATTAAGAAATCTGGGATCCGTTATAGATAAGTTAACTGCACCTTGCTGTCAACAAGCTGTTCCAATACTGTACTTTTTACCTCTGTGCCCAGTTCCTTACTTCATTGCAATTTAAATAACTTAAATACTACACACTTAGGGGGTGTAGATCATTGAAGAACAGAACTTTATAGAATAGATCCAAAAGTTCTTAGTGATTGAATTTTAGAACAGAATGGAAAATACATTATGGTCAGCTGCTCTCCGTAATTTGTTTGGTCTATTAGTCATAGTGCTAACGCAAATATCTCCTCCTGTACTGGAGGACTCACTGCAGATATGTGTTACCTGATTGTATGATCATTTTAATAAGTGCCATATAATACTAAATTGTTCTTATTACTGGGACTTTTGGACACTGAATTGATTCATCGCCAGTGGGTCTTTAGATAGAGAAGTCAGGTCTTCTAAACTTTGCTTCTCTTTACTATGGGGGCACCTTAATACAATATACGTATTTATCCCCAATTACAATAAATGAACGGGTATCTAAATGTCAAATTCTATCAGCGCCATACCAGTAAACTATTGTTTTGGTATTGTAATTGTATTATTTTATTGTATATTTCTGAATAAAATATTTTATTGTAATCTTTTTGAAGTAATATTCAACTGGGTCTCTGTAAAGTTTGGGCCACCTATATATGCCTACTGCCTCCTTTATATAGGAATTTAAGCTACGTACGGTCATCCCTGAGCACCAGTTATAAATGAATCTCAATACGGATATTTTCATCTATATATAGCCTAATGACTGCATCTATTATACTGAGATCCCGGTGTATCAGCAACAGAAGTGTTTTCTACAGCTTTATTGGTAAAGTCACCTTCCATTATTGTTTGAAGACTGAACAATAGAAACAATTGATCCTTTAGGAATTCTGGACCGTTCATTGTTTCAGCAGCATTATTCTGGAGGTTTTGCTGCTAAAGATTTGATTTATTATGACTAATGTGCTTCTTACCTCGTTGATTGCTGCATAGTATTGAAACTAATATATTCAGTGAGCTGTTCATGACTTCTGGGACTTTTACTGCAATTCGGTAGCAAAGTCAAAAGCCATCATTTCCTATGTAAGTCTTACTCGAATTACATTGTACTTAGTAATATGGATTTCCATTTTCAATTTAACTTTCATGGCCGCTAGTGCAGAAATATTATTTTTCTTTTCTCTATGTCTTGGAGCTTTGAGCACAAGGATGATTCTTCATCTTTCGCCGTCTACTATTTAAAAGGCATAAGAACACCAATTGTTCTTTATATCGCCATCAGATTTTATATTATTGTACAGGCTGAGACTGAAGACATTATCAATTAAAAAAACTAAAACAAAAAAAGAACAACATGCATATACTGTATTTTAGGTGCATAGTAGTGATGAGCGAGCATGCTCGGCTGAGTATTGGTTCGGTTTGAGCATCGCTATGCTCGGCTTTACTCGGCTGAGCACCACGTGTATTCGTCGCATTGCTCGAGTCTCCTCCCAGCACGTTTGGTGCCTTCTAAGCAGCCAATGAAGGTCCAGGTACGTAATTTCTCTCAGTGTAAGGCCATAGCAATGTTAGCTGTAAGCCTTACACTGATTGGCTGGCTGGAACACGTGGTACCATTTCATATAGGAGCTGAGGTCCGGCTCTCGGCTCATTCAGCGTCAGTGAAAGCAGACAGTAGGCAGGGACAGATAGCGTTTTGCTCTAAACTTACTGATTTCACTCCAAAAACCTTATTGAAAGACCTAACAGTCCTTTTAAGGACTAGATTGTGTGTTTGACAGCAGTGCAGCCCCCCTTTTTTTTTTTAAGAAGGGGGTTAATTCAGCACTATCAGGGACAGGCATCTCCAGGAAGAGACAGATAAGTGCAGGGTTTGAAAATCGCTTTGATAACTTCTAAAAGACAGAAAAATTTCCAATTAGTGACATCTACAATACGCCATCATTAAGCAGTGTGTTGGGCAGATATTACAAAAAGGGGCTTATTCACTACAGTGTTCCTTGGTACTGAGATATACACTGCACCATCATAAAGCAGTGTGTTGGGCAGACATTATAAAAAGGGGCTTATTCACTACAGTGTTCCTTGGTACTGAGATATACACTGCACCATCATAAAGCAGTGTGTTGGGCAAACATTTTATCCCAGAGCACAGGAAAATATTGCTCGGGAGGAGAAAAAAGCCCTTGAGTGGCTACAAACACAAAAGGAGATAATAATTAAGCCGGCCGACAAGGGGGGCAACGTGGTACTCATGACGGTAGCAGATTATATGTCTGAAGCGTACAGACAGTTGAAGGATGGTCGTACGTATGAGGGTTTTCGGGGTGACCCTATTTCGATTATACAGCAGGAGCTAAAGAGCCTACTCCAGAGATTTGTGGATGTGGGCTTTTTGAGTGAAAAAATGGCTAAGAAGCTCATTCCTGAGACACCGTCCAAACCTTGTTGGTATTTCTTGCCAAAGGTGCACAAGTCGCTGACCCACCCCCCTGGGAGACCGATCGTCTCGGGGGTGGGGTCAGTGACTGAACCTTTGTCGAAATATATCGACTGGTTGTTGAGACCGATACTCCCCAGTGCTCCGGCATATCTGAAAGATACCAATGAGTTTTTGGTGGCCCTGGATGGCATCCAGTGGAGTCCGGAGTTTAAGTTAGTTTCTCTAGACGTGGAGAGCCTATACACCCGCATCCCCCAGGATGCGGGTGTGCAGGCTGTCATTGATATCCTGCGGAACATGGGAAAGGATGATGTGTTTTGCGAGTTTATAGAGGAAGCATTGTCGTTCATTCTACAAAATAACGTTTTTAAATTTGGTGATGAGTGGTTCAGACAGCGAGTGGGGACGGCCATGGGCACCCCTGTCTCGTGTACGTTCGCCAATATGTATTTGGCAAGGTTGGAGGACATATTTGTTTTCTCCACTCTGAACCCTTGTGCCCAGATGATTAAAACATATATGAGATATGTGGACGACGTCTTCGTTGTGTGGGCCGGCACGGAGGAAGAATGTGGTGACTTTGTTCGATATTTAAATGACAACTCTATGGGAATGGTATTTACCCTTAATTTCGGGGGTCCAGACTAGAATTTCTGGACGTGGCCGTCGTGGTGGAGGGTGACGAGTTGGTCACGGAGGGCTTTCGTAAGCCCACGGCGACCAACTCCTTGCTACACCACGACAGCTACCATCCTAGAAGTGTAAAGAAGTCAGTGTCATTCGGACAGTTCATCAGGTTGCGCAGGATAAATGGCAATACAGCTGCCTACCGTAGACAGGCTTCCGATTTAAAAGAAAGATTGATATCTAGGGGCTATCCAGAAAAAGAAGTGGTGGAAGATATGCTAAAAGTGGAGGAACAGTTTTCCCAGCAGATGCTCCTGCAGGGGACTCGTAAAAGACAAGAACCACAAGGGAGGTGTAATAGGCATAATAGGTTCCCTATGACATTTAAATTCAGCCCTATGGCAGATAGGATCCGTGCTGTCATCCTCAGTCACTGGGATATCTTGAAAAGGGATCCCACGCTAGCTCAGTTCAGCACAGAAAAACCATTGGTCTCGTTCCGAAGAACACATACGATTAGAAACAAAGTAGTACGGAGCAGATTCAATGTACCTCGGGGAGAGGATTGGTTAACTAGGAACAAATCAATGGGACACTTTAGGTGCGGTAATTGTAACATGTGTAGGTATGGTTTGCAAAAGAAGTTGGTTTCTTTTGCAGGCTTGTACCACAGAATAAAAGAGTTCATCAATTGTAGAAGCACCCACGTCGTGTATGCTTTGCTATGCGACTGTGGCTGCTTCTACATAGGGAAGACGATTAGATGTCTGAACGAACGGATCAGAGAACATGTCTCCTCGGTTACTTCTGGGAAGGGTTGCCCACGAGTGATTGAACACTACCGAGAAGTGCACGGTGGTGATCTTAAATCGCTACATTTTGTAGGTCTAGAAACAGTCTGTCCTTTACCTAATGGAGGTGATAGACACCGCCTACTTCTGCAACGTGAAAGTAGGTGGATCCTTCGGACACAGTCTACAGGCCGTCTAGGACTAAATGAGCGTGCCGATATGTCGGTCTTCTTATAAGTCTCTATTGAAGTTGGATTTGGTACGTGTATTTGCAGTGGAGGCCTCTCTCATGTGTACTCTACCTGTTAGTATTTGTGAATAGCGGCGGTGTGCCGTAATTAGAGTTGTTGGAGCGAGTGGCGTCTAGGGTTGCGTGGCAACCTGGAATGCTAGCGCTCAAATAAGACGTCATCGGAAGTTGACTGATGTCAGCAGTTTGAAGAAGCGCGGACGCGCGAAATAGCTATCCTGCTTTTTGTACTTTGTGTGACTACGCTGTCTGTACCCCTGCCTTCCAAGGGCACCGATGTGTGCTGAATAAATAACTTTTGGATTATACCACCGTGGTGAGTGCCTCTTTTCACTTACTCTTGTGTGTTGTGTATCTACATGGACTTTCCTTTGGATTGTGCACCACCGAGACGGTTGACGAGGCTGAGATCCAGCTGAGGCCCAGTTGGAGAAATTGACCGCTGAAGGAGAGTGCCGTTGTTTGTTTCTTACTTAACTCTTGAAACATTTTAAAAAGGGGCTTATTCACAACAGTGTGCCTGCTACTGAGATATACACTGCACCATCAGTGAAATTATTTGTTCTAGGGAAATTAACCTAACTTGTGCCACATCTGTGTGTGCGTTCAATCTGCAACCGTTATATTAATTACTCCAGTAGAGAGTGATTTATATTTTGGCCATAGTTAACTAGTTTTGGGCACATCTGTGTGTGCGTTTAGGCCGCAACGGTATATACAGTATTCCCACATTTTATTTGGTTGTAAATTTCAATTTTATTAGAATATTTGCAAAATATTTTATTTAACAGAACAAATCAAAGTAACTAGAAATAAGGATAAATTAATAGAATCAATGGCAAAATTACAGATCATTGGCATTTATACATATTAGGTGCATCTTAATATAATGGCAGCAGATATACAATAGGATTCTTGTATTTAATAGCTCAATGTTAAATAAAAAATGCGATAAAATGACATTAATGAACAGAAAAATAATCAGTTTATATGTAATTTCCTGAGTGAATGAACTAAAATAAATCCAGTGTCTTGAGTATAATAACAGAACGATAAGTACAGACGTTTTTGTAAATTTAGTCATATACAAATAGCATAGACAAATAATGTTTAGAGAGCGAGTCAACATATGTATAGTGAATGAGACAGTCGTGTTGATTTTAAATGTGAAGCCTACTCCTCAGCTTGAGTGTAAGAACTCTTTATTAAAAGCTTCTTTGGAAACAGGATGCACACTATTTCAAAGATTTAGAACTTTAAAAGGTGCAATACTATCACCTACCAGTCTGATATTGTACATGAACTACAGTAAAGATAATATTGTATCAGAATGATTAACTGTTTGTTCTGGATCTTCCCATCATGAGTAAGTCTCTTACCAGGTGTTAATTAAGGTATAGAGTACAAGGAAAAGGGTGGAGAAGAAAAATAAAAAGTTGGGGTGGTAAAGGAAAGAACTGGGATTAGTTAGAACATATTTGGTTATAACACTATCACAGTAATTTGAATTGTATTTTTGTGTTTCAATATAAGGTTGCATACCGAGAGATAGTTTTAATGTGTACCACAACTATAGAGTCAGATTAAAGAGATTCAGTCCAGGTATTGTGAGATATGGTCTGTATCAATATAATCAATCCATTTGCCCCAAATTTTTAGGTAAATTTTGTGACTGCCTAAAGTGGCCCACTTAATCTGTTCCATTCTGTTTATTTGTTCAACGTCAGTGAGCCATTCCCTTACATTGGGTATTTCAGCAGAGCGCCAGTATCTGGGAATTGCGGCTTTCAGAGTCTATTGTCTACCAATATGTTTTATTTATGTATGACCAGTAGAATTAATTCCTTGTCGGGATTAACCTCCGTCATATATATTTTCGAAACAATCTGGAAAAATTTAGACCACAGCAGTGCTATCATTTCACAGTCTACCCAAATATGGGCATTGGAACCCTCCAGTTTGTTGCATCTCCAACATATTGAGGGAGTGTCCTAATTAATTCTGTTGAGCATAACAGGAGTTCTGTACCACCTTGTTAAAAAAACCTTGTAGTGGTTTTCTTGTAATTTCGTGGAGGTTACTTTGGGAAGACAGGTAGACATGATAGCTGTCTTCTCAGATTCGCTGAAAGTTTTGTTAAGCTCTTTCTCCCATCTGCTAACGTAGGAAGGAAATTGATTGTTACTGCAGAGTTCTGAATAAATCTTGGATACTCCATGTTCTAGTGGTTGCTTATCAAGTGCAGTATAGGGTATGGTATTTCGTGTCACAGGAGTAGAAGTAGGCATGTCTAATACTTGTATAATATCCCTTAAAGTGTTATATTCCGTTTCAGTGAATCTGGGAGTATTAGTGCTATTCATGTAATTGGGGTAAGTAGGAAGGTCCTTGTCGACTAGAATGTCTTTCAGTTTGATATGATAAAAAATTGAATCATATTTAATTTTATACCTTAGTGATTGGTATTTCCTAGGGATTAGGACGTAGAGAGGAAGGTCTCTAACATCTGGGTTTTGAAAGTTTTTATCTTTAAATATCCGGAACCAAAGTTTAAATGAAACTCTAGTGTAGGGATTAGTGATACCTGTGTATGTATATTTGTTCATTTTAGTTTTCCATATTGTATATTTAAGCGGTGTTGCATTGCAGCTTTTTTCCAAGTCGACCCAGTACTTCCTGATAGGTTCTACTGTCCATTCCGCTACTCTTACCAGATGTGTTGCCCCCCAGTACGCCTCAAAATTAGGAAGGCCTAGCCCTCCCCGATTCCGTGATCTAAACAATGTGTCTAAGGCAATCCTATTGTGTCCCTTATTCCATATGAAGGTGAGTATGTTCTTTTTCAACAGTTTAAAGAAATCTTTAGGAGTCTGTATTGGGATAGCCTGCAGAATGTATAAGATTTTGGGGAGGATCATCATCTTTAGTATATTGATTCTCCCAAACCATGAGATATACAACTCACTCCATTCCTCAAGTTCTGCCTTTATTTTGGTTATTAGCAGAGGGAAATTGAGTTTATATATACCCAAATGGGAGGTAGAAATATGTATCCCTAAGTATTTAAAGGAGGTGGTACAATGTTTCAGCTGGCTTAGAGATTTAATTTTAGTCCATAAAGGTTCTGGGATATTTATTTTAAATATTATAGATTTTGTCATATTTATTAGGAAGTTGGAAAGTTTCCCATATTCTTCAAATTCTCTGACCAATTCTGGAATGGAGCAAAGGGGGTCAGTGATAAAAAATAATATGTCATCAGCTGCTGTTTTATGGGATAATTTTGCTGTTTGTAGTCCTGAAATCTTAGGGTTTTGTCTCACTTTTGCTAGGAATGGTTCCAATGACATAACAAACAATAAGGGCTGAAAGCGAGCACCCCTGTCTGGTGCCGTGATGTCAAATGGTGGTGAAAATATACCGTTTACTGAGACCGATGCTGATGGACATGTATACAAGGCCAGGGGCGTAACTAGAAGTGACTGGGCCCCAAAGCAAATTTTTGTATGGGGCCCCCCCCCCAACTCCCTCCTCCTGTGTAAACCCCACTCCTTTGGCTAGACACGATCTAGACCAGACTAGGCTGCCACACCATCCTTTTCCTATATAATACATATATATATATATATATATATATAGATGCGAGAAACGGACGGCAGCACTCCACTCCAGTCGAGCGCTGTCGTCAGTTTCTAGCATCTACTACAGCGGACTTGAGTAGTCGGTCCTTGGCTGGATTTTTGCACTCACCTAAAAACAGTGTGTTGTTCCTTAATTTTCTCTTTTCTATATACATATATACACACACACACTGTCTGTCATGTAGTGTCATTGTATAATACTGCTGTGGGGGCCCTGTCACCTGGATTTTGGGTATAGAGCTGGGGACATGGGCTGCTAGATGGCCGCTAGCACATCCGCAATATCCAGTCCCCATAGCTCTCTGTTCTTTTATTGTGCCAAAAAAAGGATTTTAAAGATATGCAAATTAACCTTAGATGAGTCCTGCTTGAGAGAGGAGTCCAGAGAAGGAGCCCAGCACCGCCCCACATCCTCCGAATCTCCTCCTTGCTTCCCGACGCCACGAAGCTAGAGCGCCGTAATCTTGCGATGCACGAGCCAGCGCATGCGCAGTTCATTCCCTAAAGGCTGATGCCAGCACAGGGAAGGAACACCATGCCGAGCTAGCACACGCACATCGCGAGATTAAGGAGCTCTAGCTCGTGATGTCGGGAAGCAAGGAGAAGATTCGGAGGATGCTGGCGGTGCTGGGCTCCTTCGCTGGACTTCTCTCTCAAACAGGACTCATCTAGGGTTAATTTGCATATCTTTAAAATCCTTTTTGGCACATGGGGACTGGATATTGCGGATGTGCTAGCGGTGATCTAGCAGCCCATGTCCTCATCTCTATACACAAAATCCAGTGTTAATAGTAAAGACTTCTTTATATAAAACATTGGGAAGGGGGTGATACTGTCTATAGCTACATGGCAGCCTCCCTATCTGCCCGCTGTTCCGCCATGTACTAGTGCTTATTATGGCACATAGAAGCGCACACTCTCTGCATATATGAGTAACAAAACAAGCAGTAGTAGATGGCAGAACAGCAAGCAGGGGGCGCAGACAAGAGGCGGGGCGCGCAGACAAAGGCCAGGGGATGCAGATAAGGACCAGGGGCTTCACTGAAAGGACCAGGGTGGCACACACAGTGGCCAAGGGAGCACAGACAAGGGCCAGGGAGGTGCACACAGGGGAGCAGACAAAGGCCAAGGGGGCACAGATAAGGGCCAGGGGAGCAGACAAGGGTCATGGAGGGGATAGAAATAAGGGCCAGGGCCCAGGGGCGCAGACAGGGGCCAGGGGGCACAGGCCAGGGCACAGAGACAAGGGCCAGGGAGGGGCATACAGGGGCCAGGGGTATTTATCAGACTGGTGTGAGTCTGGTACACTCTATGAGGGAGAGGTCAAGGAGAAAGGGAACTGCAGTTGTGGAGAATGATGGAGCCCAGCACAGAAGGGTCACACAGGAGTCAGGGAGGACTCCACCAGGACATGGTAATGGCACACATAAGGACAAGCAGTGAGGAGCAGGAAGGGTTAACTTCAGAGGCTGCCATGCCTGTGTTATCAGTACAAGGTCAGTGTATGCAGCAGCTCTGTATAGATAAGCATCTGTAGGAAAACACTATGGAACCTAAGGTTTTACCGGGACACTTCTTCACATGAATATTTATTGATTTCTCTGACAAGCAGTTTCTTCTCTAGCCAGAGGCTTTGATCACTGTGGGAGAGGCACAGACAGGGGTCAGGGGCTGTGCTGACAAGGGGGGCACACAGGCAGTGGGCACAGACATACCTGAAAAGCCTGCAATAGTGCAATGTGCTCCTCTTGCCTGCCGCATGTTTCTCCTGCCTGCTGTTCCTCCTGGAACTTGGTGGGCGGGGCTAATTACAACAGGAACACATCGGCTGGATTCCTGCACTGTGCCTGGCTGGCAGTAAGATGCATGGGAGAGAGGGTGGGAGAAGGGACAGGCGCACTGCCTGTATGTGAAGGGGCCTGTCTAAAAAACTTATTAACTAATCAAGAAACTTGACACTCTGCCAGGCGCCGGGCCCCTTGTCAGCCCGGGCCCCGAAGCAGCTGCTTCCCCTGCTTCCCTGGTAGCTACGCCACTGTACAAGGCCTGTATTTTTGTAATTAAAGCTCTTGGAATACCAAATTTACGCAGGACAGCTAACAAAAATTTCCAATCTAGTCTGTCGAATGCTTTTTCAGCATCTGTTGAAAAGTACTGTTTTCAGGCCTTTGGTCTTGCAGTATTCAATAGCGTTTAATTTTTTTTGAATATTGTCCTTGGCTTTCCGTCCAGGGGTAAAGCCCACCTGTTCGGGGTTTATAATTGAGGGAAGAATGTTTTGAAGTCTGGTTGCAATAACCTTTGCGTAGATTTTTAAGTCACTGTTTAGAAGGGAGATGGGACGATAGTTGGAACATTGTGTGTGATCTCTGTCTTCTTTTGGAATTATCGAGATATTTGCTTTCAAAGTCTCTAAATGGAGAGGTTGGGCTGATCGAAATTAAAGTATTTAGTCAGTAGTGGAACTTTTATGGTGGCAAATTTTTTATAATATCTGATACTAAATCCATCTGGGCCTGGGCATTTACCTGCAGGGAGTATATTTATAGGCTCAGATACTTCTTCTGAGGTAAAAGGTAAAGAAAATGTATTAATCTGTTCTGAGTTAAGATGGGGTAAGGTTATATTTTAAAGGTATTTCTCAATCTCAGTATCTAAAGGGTCTGGGGCTTTAGTGTGTTTTTTGATATTATAGAAGTTTTCATAGAATAATCTGAACGTTTCTGCAATTTTCTCAGATTCTCTTTCCATTACCCTTCCTTTGTTTTAATCTTATGGATAAAGGTTTTGGATCTCTGTTTATTGACTAGTTTAGCCAGCTCCTTCCCGCATTTGTTTGCATTCAGATATTGTTTGTATTTCTGCAAGAAAAAGGTATTTTTTATAATCTTTATCAAGGAGCTCACGTAGGGCAGATCTATGTAGGATCAGCTCTTTTTCAAGATTCCTTGCACACGTTTGCTTATGTGAAATTTCCAATTTTCTAATCCTTTGAGTTAGTTCATTTATTTTATGTTCCTTTTTTTGCTTTTTTTGGGCCCCAAGGTGCATGAAGTAACCCCTCAATACCGCCTTGTGTGTCTCCCTTAATGTCGTCTGACTTATTCCCTCAGTGTTGTTTTCCTGAAAGAAAAGCTTAATCTGTTTTTCTACATTCTTGGCATCACACTCCAGAGTAAACAGGGACTCATTCAGTCTCCATTTGCAAGTGGTTTTTGGTCCTTTAGCTAATTCCAGTTGCATAAGGAGAGGTGCGTGATCTTAAAGTATGAATGAATCATATTTTGCTTTGTCAATCATACTCAGATTCCTCTGCTGTATGAAAATATAATCTATTCGGGTATATTGGCTATGTGGAGCCGAACAGAAAGAATAATCTATGTTGCTCGGATGTGTATACCGCCAAGCGTCAACAGCTGTCTGTCTTGGAACATCTGTCTGATGCGTATTATTGTGGTGTATGGTGTTGTTGTCTTACTTCTAGTGGTATCTATAGTGGGTTCAAATGCAATGTTAAAGTCTCCTCCCATTATAATGGTTCCTTCTACAAATTTGTCAGCCCTTTTATAAAGATGTTTCAGGTAACTTGACCACAATTCTGGACATAAACATTAATAATTGAGAGCATAGTCTCACATACCCAACCCTTCACTATAATGTATCTGCCCTCCGGATCTGCCTGTGTGTCTTTAACCTTAAATCCTAAAGAATTGTACATTACTACTGAGACTCCCCTACATCTTCTGAGGGGGGTCTTAGCGTTTAAACACTGGAAGTATGGTGCCGCTTTTATAATTGGGGGAATACATTTTATTTGGGACAAATTTGTATCCAATATAGAACTACATCTGAATACAGTGTGTATTGTCAAAATTACATTATCTCTGGGCTAGTGTAGTGCCGAAAATCTGTATTTTTCTGTATCCCGAACCTTACTGGAAGCCAATATGGTGTGTATTGTAAATATTACATTATCTGTAGCCTAATGTAGTACCGAAAATGTGTATTTCTCTGTATCCAGTACATTACAGCAAGCCAACACAGTGTGTATTGTAAAAATTACATTATCTGTGGCCTAGTGTAGTGCCAAATATGTACAAAGGATGAGACGAAGTCGAGGTCAAATAACGAGCCGAGGTAACAAGGTCAGGAGGTCAATCAGAACAAGCAACCACAGACTAGAACCAAAGGACAAGGAAGCATGAATGGACCTGTAGCCAGCAGGTTGCCTGTATTTATAGTGGGGAGTGAGGGTCATGTGACGTGGCCAGCGTCATATGACCGACAGACAGACAAGTCGAGCGCCGAGTGATCAGGTCGGTGATCAAGGCAGACCTAGGAACAGGGAGCCTCCAGCTAGAAAAGAAACCCTGGGAATGAGGCCAAACACAGATCCTTGCTCATGAAGTTAAGCAGCAGGTCTGTGGCTGATTGGAGACTGAGTGTGCCTTTGGTGCCCTGTTACAAAAAATGTGTATTTCTCTGTTTCCAGTACATTACAGCAAGCCAATACAGTGTGTATTGTAAAAATGTCATTATCTGTGGCCTAGTGTATTGCCTAAACTTTGTATTTCTCTGTCTCTAGTACATTACAGCAAGCCAATACAGTGTGTATTGTAAAAATTTCATTATCTGTGGCCTTCTGTAGTGCCGAAAATTTGTATTTTTCTGTCTTCAGTACATTACAGCAAGCCAATACAGTGTGTATTGTAAAATTTTCATTATCTTTGGCCTTCTTTAGTGCCGAAATTTTGTATTTTTCTGTCTCCAGTACATTACAGCAAGCCAGAACAGTGTGTATTGTAAAAATTTCATTATCTGTGGCCTAGTGTATTGCCAAAAATCTGTATTTTTCTGTATCCAGTACTGTCCTGCATCAGAAAACTGTGTCTTTAGTTGACAGTAAAACAATCTGCGCCACATCTACAGACAAAACCATAAATATGAAGAAGGCAAGCACAAAGGGTGGGGGAAGTGGGCATGATGCTGATGGTGCAAGCTGAGGCCGTGGCCCTGGCCGTGATGCTGATGGTGCAAGCAGAGGCCGTGGCCCTGGACGTGATGCTGAAGGTGCAAGCAAAGGCCGTGGCTCTGGGCGAAATGAAACTGTGCCTGCTGCCAGTGCACCAGAAAAAAACAAAAAAAATCCACCTTACCCAGCCTCATGTCCAACTTAATTGGGCGGCACAGGAAAACACTGTCCAAGTTGGACCAGTGCGAACAGGTGGTCGGTTGGATTGCCGAAGATAATGCTTCCAGTCGGTTAAGCACCACCCTCTCCTCAACGAAGTCCAGTCTCTGTAGCCAAGAGTCTGGTCAACCGAATCCTCACTCTGATCCTCCTTCCTCCCACCATGTCGCGTCTGGCCAAACAAGTGATCCCACACTCGGATATTCACATGACCCCTTTTAATTGCCAGTACTTGGTTTGGCTCTCTTGCCAAGCACACTTGAAGAGGAGGTACCTGAGATATTGTGCCCTGATTCCCAACCTCTTGAGCCTTCACAGCCTGATGGTGGTGAACGGCAATCATTCGTTCACGAGGTGGATGATGATGAGACACAGTTGCCAATCACTGAGGTGGTGGTTAGGGCAAGTCAGGAGGATGAGCAGAGTGAGGAAGTGGAAGAGGAGGTGGTGGACGATGAGGTCACTGACCCAACATGGGAAGGTGAAAAGCCAAACAAGGACAGCAGTACAGAGGGGGAGGGATCCGTAGTACCGCAACAGTCTGGAAGAGGCAGTGGGAGAGCAAAAAGGTGAAGGCGGGGCCACACTAAACAAGCCCGCAACCGTTACACCGAGCACTCCCATGCGTAAATCTACCTTGCCAAGGGGTAGGTGTTCTGCAGTATGGCGCTTTTTTCAGGAAAGCGCAGATGACAAAAGAGTTGTAGTCTGCAACCTGTGCCGTACCAAAATGAGCCGGGGTGTGAACACTAGCAACTTCACCACCACCAGCATGATCCACCGATTGGCAACCAAGCACCCTAATAAATGGGCTGAACGCACTGCTGGCCAATCCCCTGTCGAAAGCGCAGGCCCGGATGCCCCTCGATCTGCACCTGGACCTTCGCATGAACCGTCAGCAACAAAATCCACTTCCCTGTCCCAGTGCAGCGTCCAAATGTCGATAACACAGGCATTTGAACGCAAGCTCAAATACACACCCACCCACAGGCCATAGCACTAAATGCGCAACTTTCGAAATTACTGGCCCTTGAAATGTTGCCATTTAGGATTGTAGACGCCGAGATCTTCCTCAGCCTAATGTCAGCTGCCGTCCCTCGGTACCCAGCCGCCACTATTTTTCATGGTGCGCCGTGCACGCCTTACACCAGCATGTGTCCCAGAACATCACCCGTGCCCTGACCAATGCACTTACTGGGAAGGTCCACCTTACCACGGACACATGGACAAGTGCTGGTGGTAAATGATGCTACATTTCCCTGACCGCACACTGGTTGAATGTTGTGGAGGCCGGGAGTGAGTTGTACCCTGGGATGGCACAGGTGCTATCTACGTCCAGGATTGAGAGCCCTACATCCATCAGGGTCTCCGCCAGCAGCTATGTTACTATCTCCAACCCCCACTTCTCCTCCTCCGCCGCCTACTCCTCCACTTCCACCTCCAACAGCAGTCAGCCATTAGCTAGCTGGAAGCAGTGTAGCACTGCTGTGGTTAAGCATCAACAGGCCGTGCTGAAGCTGATCTGTTTAGGGGACAAACAACACCCCGGCAGGGCTGTGGCAGGGTGTAAGGGACCAGACCAAGCTGTGGTTCTCGCCACTCAACCTAGAAACAGGCATGGTTGTGTCTGACAATGGCCGTAACTTGGTCGCGGCTTTGGAGCTCGGCAACCTGACACACATTCCATGCCTAGCCCACGTCTTAAACTCAGTGGTTCAGCGGTTTATCAAAACCTACCCCAATTTGCTGGAGCTACTAGTGAAGGTGCACCGCTTGTGTGCTCATTTCCGAAAGTCGTCCACAGCTTCAGCCGGTCTGTCAATGCTACAGCAACGCTTGCGGCTTCCACCGACTGTTGTGCGACGTGAGCACGCGTTGGAACTCTACGTTCTACATGTTGAACTGGAATTAGTGATGTGTGAGGAGGACTATGAGATAGTGGGAATAACTGACACATGGCTGGATGATAGCTATGACTGGGCAGTTAATATAAAAGGTTACAATCTGTTTAGAAAGGATCGTCAAAACCGGAGAGGTGGAGGGGTCTGCCTCTATGTGAAGTCCTGTCTAAATCCCGTAATTCGAAAATACACCTCTGAGGGACATGAACATGTGGAGTCACTGTGGGTAGAAATACATGGAGCAAAAAACAATAATAAATTGCTAATAGGAGTGAATTATAAACCACCTAATATACCAGAGTCCACAGAAAATCTATTACTAAACGAGATAGATGAGGCGGCAAATCATAATGAAGTCGTTAATATGGGGGACCTCAACTACCCAGATATAGACTGGGAAACTGAAAGCTGTACATCCCGAAAAGGAAACAGGTTCTTGGCAATAGCCAAAGACAGAGGGATCTGGATAGATTGGAGGCTTGGGCAGAGAAATGGCAGATGAGGTTTAACACTGACAAATGTAAAGTTATGCACATGGGAAGGAATAATGCAAGTCACCCGTACATATTAAATGGTAAAACACTCGGTAACACTGACATGGAAAAGGATCTAGGAATTTTAATAAACAGCAAATTAAGCTGCAAAAACCAGTGTCAGGCATCTACTGCCAAGGCCAATAAGATAATGAGTTGCATCAAAAGGGGCATAGATGCCCGTGATGAGAACATAGTCCTACCACTTTACAAATCACTAGTCAGACCACACATGGAGTACTGTGTACAGTTCTGGGCTCCTGTGAACAAGGCAGACATAGCAGAGCTGGAGAGGGTTCAGAGGAGGGCAACTAAAGTAATAACTGGAATGAGGGATCTACAGTACCCTGAAAGGTTATCAAAATTAGGGTTATTTACTTTAGAAAAAAGACGACTGAGGGGAGATCTAATAACTATGTATAAATATATCAGGGGTCAGTACAGAGATCTGTCCCACCATCTATTTATCCCCAGGACTGTGACTGTGATGAGGGGACATCCTCTGCGTCTGGAGGAAAGAAGGTTTGTACACAAACATAGAAGAGGATTCTTCACTGTAAGAGCATTGAAACTATGGAACTCTCTGCCTGAGGAGGTGGTGATGGTGAGTACAATAAAGAAATTCAAGAGGGGACTGGATGTATTTCTGGAGTGTAATAATATTACAGGCTACAGCTACTAGAGATGGGTCGTTGATCCAGAGAGTTATTCTGATTGCCTGATTGGAGTCGGGAAGAAATTTTTTTCCCCTTAAGTGGGGAAAATTGGCTTCTGCCTCACAGGGGTTTTTTGCCTTCCTCTGGATCAACTTGTAGGAAACAGGCCGAACTGGATGGACAAATGTCTTTTTTCGGTCTTATATACTATGTTGCTATGTTACTATGTTGGCCAGGCTTTGTGAGAAGCAGAGGGCAGTTATGGAATACCAGCTGCAACATGGTTGTCGCCATTCCAGTCAACTGACACTATTCACAAGCAAGGAGTGGGCATTGTTTTCAGACCTATGTGAGGTTTCAAAAAAACTTTGATGAATCCACACAGATGGTTAGTGGCGATAATGCTATTATTAGTGTAACCATACCACTGCTGTGTCTACTCAAACAATCGCTGCTCACAATTAAGGAGGATGCTTTGAATGTGGCAGACGATGTAATGGGGGAGGAGATGACACAGGGTGATAGCCAGACCTCCCCCAGTTCGCCTTCTCAGCGCGAATTGGGCCATGAAGAGGAGGAGGAGGAGCTGGAGACACTTGCCTCTGCTACAGAGGCTAGTACCCATGGAACTTTAATTCCATCTATTCAGTGTGGATGGGTAGAAGAAGAGGAGGAGAAGAAGGAGGATGAGGGTATGGAGAGTCATCCTGATGTTGACATCGACGTCTTGCAAGTTGGTACTCTGGCACACATAGCTGACTTCATGTTAGACTGCTTTTCCCGCGACCCTCACGTTATACGCATTTTAGCTAATGCAGAATACTGGGTGTTCACCCTTCTCGACCCCCGCTACAAGGAGAACTTATCATCTCTGATTCCTGTGGTGGAGAGGACGAGTAAAACCATGCAATTCTAGAACGTATTTGTTGACAGATTGCTCCAAAATTTTCCATCTGACAATGCGGCCACCAGAGTCCGTACTTACTTAGGCAACCGAGGAAGGGAAACAAGGGGAAAACACAGCAGTTCTAACAGAGGCATGGCAACACTTTCCAAGGCATGGGACACTTTCATGACACCCTGCCAGCAACCTCACCCTTAATTGTGGTCTAGTGCTAAAAGGAGGGAAACGTTTTGGAAATAGTGAAGGAATACATTGCAGACCGTGTCAGCGTCCTAAATGATCCCTCAGTGCCTTACAACTACTGGGTGTCCAAGCTGGATACATGGCACAAGCTTGCGCTCTACGCCTTGGAGGTGCTGGCCTGCCCTGCCGCCAGCGTATAGTCTGAGCATGTATTTAGTACTGCTGGTGGCATTATAACAAAAAAGCGTATCCGCTTGTCCACTGACAATGCTGACAGTTTGAATCAGATAAAAATGAACTAGGCCTGGATTGCCTCGGACTTCTCCACTCCACCAGAGGAAAGCGGAGCTAATGAGGAACAAAAACGCAATTTAAATGTATGCTGTATAATGTATTCAATCCACAAGACTAAGATTAACTCTTTTCACTGCAAAAAAGAAGGGTATATGTTTGAATCTTGTTTTCTCATCCGCCTCCTCTTCCATACAGAATATATATGCCCTCACTGCAATGTTTTATGGGGTTCGCTAGGCCTCAGTCCTTCACCTCCAATGTTTTATACGGTCTGTTTACCTGTAGGCCATCCCTGCAATGTTTTATGGGGTTTGCTAGGCTTCAGGTCCTCACCTCCAATGCTTTATACCATCTGCTCACCTGTAGGCCATCATTTGAATGTTTTATGGGGTCCGCTAGGCTTCAGGCCCTCACCTCCAATGCTTTATAAAGTGTGCTCACCTGTAGGCCATCACTGCAATGTTTAATAGGGTTCGCAAGGCTTCAGACCCTCACTTCCAATGCTGTATACCGTCTGCTCACCTGTAGGCCATCACTGCGAAGTTTTATGGGGTTCGCTCACCTTCAGTCCCTCACCTCCAATGCTTTATATGGTCTGCTCACCTGTAGGACATCACTGCAATGTTTTATGGGGTACGCTAGGCTTCAATCCCTCACCTCGAATGCTTTATACCGTCTGCTCACCTGTAGTACATCAATGCAATGTTTTATGGGGTTTGCTAGGCTTCAGACCCTTCACTCCAATGCTTAATACCGTCTGCTCACCTGTAGGCCATCACTGCAATGTTTTATGGGGTTTGCTAGGCTTCAGGCCTTCACCTCCAATGCTTTATACTGTCTGCTTACCGGTAGGCCATCACTGCAATGTTTTATGGGGTTCGCTAGGATTCAGGCACTCAACTCCAATGCTTTATACGTCCTGCCCCCTGTAGGCCATCACTGCAATGTTTTATGGGGTTTGCTAGGCTTAAGGCCCTCACCGCCAATGCTTTATACAGTCTGCTCACCTGTAGGCCATCACTGCAATGTTTTATGGGGTTTCGCTCACCTTCAGTCCCTCACCTTCAATGCTTTATACGGTCTGCTCACCTGTAGGCTATCACTGCAATGTTTTATGGGGTTCTCTAGTTTCCAGTCCCTCACCTCCAAAGCTTTATACCGTCTGCTCATCTGTAGGCCATCATTGCAATGTTTTATGGGGTTTGCTAGGCTTTAGGCCCCCACCTCCAATACTTTATAAAGTCTGCTCACCTGTAGGCCATCACTGTAATGTTTTATGGGGTTCGCTAGGCTTCAGGCCCACACCTCCAATGCTTTATACCGTCTGCTCACCTGTAGGCCATCACTGTGATATTTTATGGGGTTCGCTCACCTTCAGTCCATCACCTCCAATGCTTTATACCATCTGCTCAACAGTAGGCAATCACTGTGATATTTTATGGGGTTCGCTCACCTTCAGTCCCTCACCTCCAATGCTTTATACCGTCTGCTCACCTGTAGGCCATCACTGCAATTTTTGATACCTCCAATGCTTTATACCGTCTGCTCACCTGTAGGCCATCACTGCAATGTTTCATGGGGTTCGCTAGGCTTTAGGCCCTCACCTCCAATGCTTGATAAAGTATGCTCACCTGTATGCCCTCACTGCAATGTTTTATGGGGTTTGCTAGGCTTCAGGCCCTCACCTCCAATGCTTTATACCATCTGCTCACCTGTAGGCCATCACTGTGATGTTTTATGGGGTTCGCTCACCTTCAGTCCCTCACCTTCAATGCTTTATACGGTCTGCTCCTCTGTAGACCATCCTTGCAATGTTTCATGGGGTTCGCTAGCCTTCAGGCCCTCACCTGAAATGCTTTATACCATCTGCTCACCTGTAGGCCATCAGTGCAATATTTTATGGGGTTCACTAGGCTTTATGCCCTCACCTCCAATGCTTTATAAAGTCTGCTCACCTGCAGGCCATCACTGCAATGTTTTATGGTTTTTGCTAGGCTTCAGGCCCTCACCTCCAAAGAGTTATACCGTTTGCTCACCTGTAGGATTTCACTGTGATATTTTTTGGGGGTTCGCTCACCTTTAGTCCCTCACCTCCAATGCTTTATATGGTCTGCTCACCTGTAGGCCATCACTGCAATTTTTTATGGGGTACGCTAGGCTTCAATCTCACACCTCCAATGCTTTATACCGTCTGCTCACCTGTAGGCCATCACTGCAATGTTTTATGGGGTTCGCTAGGCTTTTGGCCCTTTTCACCAATGCTTTATACTGTCTGCTCCCCTGTAAGCTATCACTGCAATGTTTTATGGGGTTCGCTAGGCTTCATTCCCTCACCTCCAATGCTTTATACCATCTGCTCACCTGTAGGCCATAACTGTGATGTTTTATGGGGTTCCCTCACCTTCAGTCCTTCACCTTCAATGCTTCATACGGTCTGCTCCTCTGAAGGCCATCCTTGCAATGATTTATGGGGTTCGCTAGGCTTCAGGCACTCACCTCCAATGCTTTATACAATCTGCTCACCTGTAGGCCATCACTGCAATGTTTTATGGGGTTTGCAAGGCTTCAGGCCCTTTAAGCCAATGCTTTATACTGTCTGCTCCCCTGTAAGCCATAACTGCAATGATTTATGGGGTTCACTAGGCTTCAGCTCCTCAGCTCCAATGCTTTATATTGTCTGCTCCCTTGTAGGCCATCACTGCAATGTTTTATAGTTTTCACTAGGCTTCAGGTCCTTCACTCCAATGCTTCATACCATCTGCTCACCTGTAGAGCATCCCTGCAATATTTTATAGGGTTCGCTAGGCTTCAGACCCTCACCTCCAATGCTTTATACCGTCTGCTCATCTGTAGTCCATCACTGCAATGTTTTATGGGGTTCACTAGGCTTTATGCCCTCACCTCCAATGCTTTATAAAGTCTGCTCACCTGCAGGCCATCACTGTAATCTTTTATGGGGATCGCTAGGCTTCAGGCCCTCACCTCCAAAGCTTTATACCGTTTGCTCACCTGTAGGATTTCACTGTGATGTTTTTTGGGGTTCGCTCACCTTTAGTCCCTCACCTCCAATGCTTTATATGGTCTGCTCACCTGTAGGCCATCACTGCAATTTTTTATGGGGTACGCTAGGCTTCAATCCCTCACCTCCAATGCTTTATACCGTCTGCTCACCTGTAGGCCATCACTGCAATGTTTTATGGGGTTCGCTAGGCTTCAGGCCCTTCGCCTCCAATGCTTTATACTGTCTGCTCCACTGTAAGCCATCACTGCAATGTTTTCTGGGGTTCGCTAGGCTTCTGGCCTTCAACTCCAATGCTTTATACTGTCTGCTCATCATTAGTCCTTCATTTCATTGTTTTATGGGGTTCGCTAGGCTTTAGGCCCTCACCTCCAATGCTTTATAAAGTCTGCTCACCTGTAGGCCATCACTGCAATGTTCTATGGGGTTCGCTAGGCTTTAGGCCCTCACCTCCAATGCTTTATACCTTCTGCTCACCTGTAGGCCATCACTGCGATGTTTTATGGGGTCCACTCACATTCAGTCCCTCACCTCCAATGCTTTATATGGTCTGCTCACCTGTAGGCCATCACAGCAATGTTTTATGGGGTACGCTAGGCTTCAATCCCTCACCTCCAATGCTTTATACCGTCTGCTCACCTGAAGGCCATCAATGTAATGTTTTATGGGGTTCGCTAGGCTTCCTGCCCCTCACTCCAATGCTTCATACCGTCTGCTCACCTGTAGGCCATCACTGCAATGTTTTATGGGGTTCTCTAGGCTTCAGGTTCTCACCTCCAATTCTTTATACCGTCTGCGTACCTGTAGGCCATCACTGCAATGTTTTATGGGGTTAGCTAGGCTTCAGGCCCTCAACTCCAATGCTTTATACTTTCTGCCCCCTTTAGGCCATCACTGCAATGTGTTATGGGGTTTGCTAGGCTTCAGGACCTCACTGACAATGCGTTATATGGTCTGCTCACCTGTAGGCCATCACTGCAATGTTTTATGGGGTTTTGCTCACGTTCTATCCCTCACCTTCAATGCTTTATACGGTATGCTCACCTGTAGGCTAGCACTGCAAAGTTTTATGGGGTTCGCTAGGCTTTAGTCCCTCACCTCCAATGCTTTATACCGTCTGCTCATCTGTAGGACATCAATGCAATGTTTTATGGGGTTCGCTAGGCTTTAGGCCCTCACTTTCAATGCTTTATAAAGTCTGCTCACCTGTAGGCCATCACTGTAATGGTTTATGGGGTTCGCTAGGCTTCAGGCCCTCACCTCCAATGCTTTATACCGTCTGCTCACCTGTAGGCCATCACTGTGATATTTTATGGGGTTCGCTCACCTTCAGTCCCTCACCTCCAATGCTTTATATGGTCTGCTCACCTGTGGGCCATCAATGCAATGTTTTATGGGGTTCGCTAGGCTTCAGTCCCTCACCTCCAATGTTTTATAAGGTCTGCTCACCGGTAGGCCATCCCTGCAATTTGTTATGGGGTTCGCTAGGCTTCAGTCCCTCACCTCCAATAAATTATACCATCTGCTCACTTGTAGGCCATCAATGCAATGTTTTATGGGGTTCGCTAGGCTTTAGGCCCTCACCTCCAATGCTTTATAAAGTCTGCTCATCTGTAGGCCATCACTGCAATGTTTTATGGGGTTCGATAGGCTTTAGGCCCTCACCTCTAATGCTTTATACCGTCTGCTCACCTGTAGGCCATCACTGTGATGTTTTATGGGGTTCGCTCACCTTCAGTCCCTCACCTTCAATGCTTTATACGGTCTGCTTCTCTGTAGGCCATCCTTGCAATGTTTTATGGGGTTCGCTATCCTTCAGGCCCTCACCTCAAATGCTTTATACCGTCTGCTCACCTGTAGGCCATCAGTGCAATATTTTATGGGGTTCGCTAGGCTTTATGCCCTCACCCTAAATGCTTTATAAAGTTTGCTCACCTGTAGGCCATCACTGCAATGATTTATTTGGTTCGCTAGGGTTCAGGCCCTCACCCCCAATGCTTTATACCATCTGCTTAACTTTAGGCAATCACTGATATTTTATGGGGTTCGCTCATCTTCAGTCCCTTACCTCCAATGCTTTATATGGTCTGCTCACCTGTAGGCCATCATTGCAATTTTTTATGGGGTACGCTAGGCTTCAATCTCAAATCTTCAATGCTTTATACTGTCTGCTCCCCTGTAAAGCATCACTGCAATGTTTTATGGGGTTCGCTAGGCTTCAGGCCCTCACCAATGCATTATACCGTCTGCTCACCTGTAGGCCATCACTGCAATGATCTATTGGCTTGACTAGGCTTTAGCCCCTCAGCTCCAATGATTTATATTGTCTGCTCCCCTGTAGGCCATCACTGCAATGTTTCATGGAGTTCGCTAGGCTTAAGGCCATTGACTCCAATGCTTCATAACATCTGATCACCTGTAGGCCATCCCTGCAATATTTTATGGGGTTCGCTAGTCTTTAGGCCCTCACCTCCAATGCTTTATAAAGTCTGCTCACCTGTAGGCCATCACTGCAATGTTTTATGAGGTTCGCTAGGCTTCAAGCCCTTGACTCCAATGCTTCATAACATCTGCTCACCTGTAGGCCATCCCTGCAATATTTTATGGGGTTTGCTAGTCTTTAGGCCCTCACCTCCAAAGCTTTATACCGTCTGCTCACCTGCAGGCCATCACTGTGATGTTTTTTGGGGTTCGCTCTCCTTCATTCCCTCACCTCCAATGCTTTTTATGGTCTGCTCACCTGTAGGCCATCACTGCAATTTTTTATGGGGTACGCTAGGCTTTAATCCCTTCACCTCCAATGCTTAATATTGTCTGCTCACCTGTAGGCCATCACTGCAATGTTTTATGGGGTTCGCTAGACTTCAGGCTCTCACCTCCATTCTTTATACCGTCTGCTCACCTGTAGGCCATTACTGCAATGTGTCATGAGGTTCGCTAGGCTTCAGTCGCTCACCTCCAATTTTTTATACGGTCTGCTCACCTGTAGGCTATCCCTGCAATGTTTTATGGGATTCGCTAGGCTTCAGGCCCTCACCTCCATTGCTTCATAAAGTTTACTCATCTGTAGGCCATCACTGCAATGTTTTATGGGATTGGCTAGGTTTCAGGCCCTCACCTCCAATACTTTTTACCATCTGCTCACTTGTAGGCCATCACTGCAATGTTTTATGGGGTTCGCTAGGCTTTAGGCCCTCACCTCCAATGCTTTATAAAGTCTGCTCACCTTTAGGCCATCACTGCAATGTTTTATGGGGTTCGCTAGGCTTCAGGCCCTCACCTCCAATGCTTTATACCGTCTGCTCACCTGTAGGTCATTACTGTGATGTTTTATGGGGTTCGCTCACCTTCAGTCCCTCACCTCCAAAGCTTTATATGGTCTGCGCACCTTTAGGCCATCACTGCAATGTTTTATGGGGTTCGCTAGGGTTCAGGCTTCACCTCCAATGCTTTATAAAGTCTGCTCACATGTAGGCCATCACCGCAATGTTTTATGGGGTTCGCTAGGCTTTAGGTCCTCACCTCCAAAGCTTTATACCGTCTGCTCACCTGTAGGCCATCACTGTGATGTTTTATGGGGTTCGCTCACCTTCAGTCCCTCACCTCCAATGCGTTATATAATCTGCTCACCTGTAGGCCATCACTGCAATTTTATATGGGGTACGCTAGGCTTCAATCCCTCACCTCCAATGCTTTATACCGTCTGCTCACCTGTAGGCCATCACTACAATGTTTTATGGGGCTCGCTAGGCTTCAGGCCCTTCACTCCAATGCTTTATACTGCCTGCTCCCCTTTAAGCCATCACTGCAATTTTTTGGGGGGTTCGTTAGGCTTCAGGCTCTCACCTCCAATTCTTTATACCGTCTGCTCACCTGTAGGCCATCGCTGCAATGTTTTATGGGGTTCGCTAGGCTTCAGTCCTTCGCCTCCAATGCTTTATATCGTCTGCTCACCTGAAGGCCATCACTGCAATGTATCATGAGGTTCGCTAGGCTTCAGTTGCTCACCTCCAATTTTTTATACGGTCTGCTCACCTGTAGGCCATCAATGCAATGTTTTATGGGGTTCGCTAGGCTTCAGGCCCTCTCCTCCAATGCTTTATAAAGTCTACTCACCTGTAGGCCATCAATGCAATGTTTTATGAGGTTCGCTAGGCTTTAGCCCCTCACCTTCAATGCTTTATACGGTCTGCTCACCTGTAGGCCATTACTGCAATTTTTATGGGGTATGCTAGGCTTCAGTCCTTCACCACCAATGTTTTATTTGGTCTGCTCACCTGTAGGCCATCCCTGCAATGTTTTATGGGGTTCGCTAGGCTTCAGGCCCTCACCTCCAATACTTTTTACCATCTGCTCACTTGTAGGCCATCACTGCAATGTTTTATGGGGTTCGCTAGGCTTCAGTCCCTCACCTCCAATGTTGTATACGGTCAGCTCACCTGTAGGCCATCCCTGCAATGTTTTATAGGATTCGATAGGCTTCAGGCCCTCACCTCCAATGCTTTATACTGTGTGCTCATCTGTAGTCCTTCATTGCAATGTTTTATGGGTTCGCTAGGCTTTAGGCCCTCACCTCCAATGCTTTATAAAGTCTGCTCACTTGTAGGCCATCACTGCAATGTTTAATGGGGTTCACTAGGCTTCAGGCCTTCACCTCAAATGCTTTATACCGTCTGCTCACCTGTTGGCCATCACTGTGATGTTTTATGGGGTTCGCTCACCTTCAGTGCTATATACGGTCTGCTCCTCTGTAGGCCATCCTTGCAATGTTTTATGGTGTTCGCTAGCCTTCAGGCGCTCAACTCAAATGCTTTATACCGTCTTCTCACCTGTAGCCCATCAGTGCAATATTTTATGGGGTTTGCTAGGCTTTAGGCCCTCACCTTCAATGCTTTATAAAGTCTGCTCACCTGTAGGCCATCACTGCAATGATTTATTGGGTTCGCTAGGCTTCAGGCCCTCAACTCCAATGCTTTATGCCATCTGCTTACCTATAGGCAATAACTGTTATATTTTATGGGGTTCGCTCACCTTCAGTCGCTCACCTCCAATGCTTTATATGGTCTGCTCACCTGTAGGCCATAACTGCAATTTTTTATGGGGTACTCTAGGCTTCAATCTCACACCTCCAATGCTTTATACCGTCTGCTCACCTGTAGGCCATCACTGGAATGTTTTATGGGGTTCACTAGGCTTCAGGCCCTTTAAGCTAATCCTTTATACTGTCTGCTCTCCTGAAAGCCACAAATGCAATGTTTTATGGGGTTCGCTAGGCTTCAGGCCCTCACCAATGCATTATACCGTCTGCTCACCTGTACGCCATCACTTTGATGTTTTTGGGGGTTCGCTCACTTTCAGTCCCTCACCTACAATGCCTTATATGGTCTGCCTACTTGTAGGCCATCACTGCAATTTTTTATTGGGTACGCTACGCTTCAATCCCTCCCATCCAATGCTTTATACTGTCAGCTCACGGGTAGGCAGTCACTGCAATGTTTTATGTGGTTCGCTAGGCTTCAGGCACTTCATTCCAATGCTTTATACTGTCTGTTCCCTGTAAGCCATCACTGCAATTTTTTGGGGGGTTGGCTAGGCTTCATGCCCTCACCTCCAATGGTTTATACCGTCTGCTCACCTGTAGGCCATCGCTGCAATGTTTTATGGTGTTCGCTAGGCTTCAGCCCTTTGCCTTCAATGCTTTATATTGTCTGCTCACCTGTAGACCATCACTGCAATGTTTTATGGGGTTCGCTAGGCTTCAGGCTCTCACCTCTCTTCTTTATACCGTCTGCCCACCTGTAGGCCATTACTGCAATGTGTCATGAGGTTCGCTAGGCTTCAGCCCCTCACCTCCAATGTTTTATAAAGACTGCTCATCTGTAGGCCATCCCTGCAATGTTTTATGGGGTTCGCTAGGCTTCAGGCCCTCAACTCCAATGCTTTATGCCGTTTGCTCACCTGTAGGCCATCACTGAAATGTTTTAAGGGGTTCGCTAGGCTTTAGGTCCTCACCTCCAATGCTTTATAAAGTCTATTCACCTGTAGGCCATCACGGCAATGTTTTATGGGGTTCACTAGACTTTAGGCTCTCACCTCCAATGCTCTATACAATCTTCTCCTCTTTAGGCCATCACTGTGATGTTTTATGGGGTTCGCTCACCTGTAGTCCCTCACCTCTAATGCTTTATATGGTCTGCTCACCTGTATGCCATCACTGCAATGTTTTATGGGGTTCGCTAGGCTTTAGGCCCTCACCTCCAATGCTTTATAAAGTCTGCTCACCTGTAAGCCATCACTTCTATGTTTTATGGGGTTTGCTAGGCTTCAGGCCTTTGCTAGGCTTCAGGACCTCACCTCCAATGCTTTATACCATCTGTTCACCTGTAGGCCATCACTGCAATGTTTTATAGGGTTCGCTAGGCATCAGGCCCTTCACTCCAATGCTTTATACTGTCTGCTCCCCTGTAAGCCATCACTGCAATGTTTTGGGGGGTTCGCTAGGCTTCAGGCCCTCACCTCCAATGCTTTATACAAGGCATGCTCAACCTGCGGCCCGCCAGCTGTTGCAAAACTACAACTCCCAGCATGCCTGAACAGCCTACAGCTTTCAGTCTACAGCAGGGCATGGTGGGAGTTGTAGTTTTACAACAGCTGGAGGGCCGCAGGTTGAGCATCCCTGCTTTATTCCGTCTGCTCACCTGTAGGCCATCGCTGCAATGTTTTATGGGGTTCGCTTAGGCTTCAGCCCTTTGCCTCCAATGTTTTATATCGTCTGCTCAACTGTAGGCCATCACTGCAATGTTTTATGGGGTTCGCTAGGCTTCAGGCTCTCACCTCTTTTCTTTATACCGTCTGCTCACCTGTAGGCTATTACTGCAATGTGTCATGAGGTTCGCTAGGCTTCAGTCGCTCACCTCCAATGCTTTATACCGTCTGCTTTCCTGTAGGCTATCACTTTGATGTTTTATGGGGTTCGCTCACCTTCAGTCCCTCACCTCCAATGCTTTATACCGTCTGCTCACCTGTAGGCCATCACTGCAATGTTTTATAGGGTTCGCTAGGCATCAGGCCCTTCACTCCAATGCTTTATACTGTCTGCTCCCCTGTAAGCCATCACTGCAATGTTTTGGGGGGTTCGCTAGGCTTCAGGCCCTCACCTCCAATGCTTTATACAAGGCATGCTCAACCTGCGGCCCGCCAGCTGTTGCAAAACTACAACTCCCAGCATGCCTGAACAGCCTACAGCTTTCAGTCTACAGCAGGGCATGGTGGGAGTTGTAGTTTTACAACAGCTGGAGGGCCGCAGGTTGAGCATCCCTGCTTTATTCCGTCTGCTCACCTGTAGGCCATCGCTGCAATGTTTTATGGGGTTCGCTTAGGCTTCAGCCCTTTGCCTCCAATGTTTTATATCGTCTGCTCAACTGTAGGCCATCACTGCAATGTTTTATGGGGTTCGCTAGGCTTCAGGCTCTCACCTCTTTTCTTTATACCGTCTGCTCACCTGTAGGCTATTACTGCAATGTGTCATGAGGTTCGCTAGGCTTCAGTCGCTCACCTCCAATGCTTTATACCGTCTGCTTTCCTTTAGGCTATCACTTTGATGTTTTTTGGGGTTCGCTCACATTAAGTCCCTCACCTCCAATGCTTTATATGGTCTGCTCACCTGTAGGCCATCACTGCAATTTTTTATGGGGTACGCTAGGCTTCAGGCCTTTAACTCCAATGCTTTATACTAGAGGTGGGACGAATCCATATTTTTTTCGAATCCGAATCCAAAACCGAATCCGAAAAGGTTCTCCAATATCTCGAATCTTTCGATTCTCGAATCTTACGAATCCTGTGCATAGAATTTTGTGAACGGTGAAAGAAACAAAGTGATCCAAACTCAATATTCCTTTAATATGAATAAAGAGTCCTTACTTTTGTAACAAAGTATTCTTCAACAGAAAAATAAAGTAACTTTAAGAACAACTGAAATGAGAGGTATATGGAGGCTGCCAGTACTTGAGCAATACCAGTTGCCTGGCTGTCCTGATGATTCTCAACCTCAAGAACATTAGCCATAGTCCCTGAACATGCATGCAGAGCAGGTGTTTCTCAGAAATTTTTGTAAGATCAGATAATATTACCTGCATGCTTGTTTTTAGTGTGAGTCACACTACTAGTGCCAAATAGACAAGCAGGGCTGCCAGGCAACTGGTATTGTTTAAAAAAGGAAAAACATGGCAGCATCCATACACCTCTCACTTTATTAGTCATTTAAAGCACCTGAAGTGAAGGGGATTTGGTGGCTGACATGTTTCCTAAACAATACCAGTTCTGTCCAGCTGATCCTCTGCCCGTGATGCTTCTGTGAGCAACTGTACCAGGCTACTTATTTACTTTGAGCTACTATACCTGGCTAGTGGCTATTTATCCTGGGGGCAACTATACCTAGCTACCTACAAATGGGACATCTATAACAGGCTTCATATAGTGGGTGCTTCCATACCAGGCTACCCATACCAAAATCCAAGTGATATAGCTTACTGTCACTACTGCACTTAATTGCAAATTCACCTCTTCTGTGCAGGTCTTGTTTAACTACCAGGGTATATCTTATCCTATGTGTTTTGACAGGTAGGTTTTACTGTGTTATTTATTTACTAGAGTGGGTTTTATACTGAGATGTGCCAATAGCACCCCTATATGATGGCATTATCTTAACCAGCATCAAACATCTGGAACTACTATTTCAAAATATCACAGAAATATTGCAACCTGTGCCCAGAAAAGACTCCCATACCACCTCACCTCAGCTCTATACTAGATTTTTAACTACCTCAGATTGAGGTTTTAAAGAAATTTTAAAAATCATGTTTGCACCTACTGTACTATGATTAATTTAAGAGATGCAAGAAAGATCAACAGGACAACAGGCAACCTGTATCCATATCCCGGCCTCAAGCTAAAACAATACACAGTCCAGGGATGCTGGAGCTCACCTGATCTCCACCCAAGCATGAGCAACGGACGGGAAAATGCCAGGAACCAGGCGATAGAGCATTTAAAAACAAAAAAAAACCAGAAGATCATCTGGCTTTTCAAACTTGGTAAAATAATTTCTTAATTTTGTTTATTTCACATAATTTCGTTTAAAAGCCATACGTGCAATACATACATATGGATTTTAAAAGGAAATGATGTGAAATAAAGAAATTCTTTTACCAAGTTTGAGAAGCTGGATGATCTTCTGTTTTTGCAAGCTAAAACAATGCATGCGCCATGCACCCTCCTCCATATCCCAATTTAGTAATTTACTAAATCAAGATTTTTGTTCAAGGAAGATTTTTGTTCAGGAAAACCAGCATACGAACTCGTTCTGGGTCCAATCTACTTCGTTTCCTATCAACTATGATGCCTGAAGTGCTGAATAGTCTTTCAGAAATAACAGTGGACGGTGGTGTAATTAAGAACTTTTAGAGAGTGTTCTCAAGTTCGGATATTTTTCATTTTCCTTCCAGTACTTGAAAATATCAGAGGATGGTTGAATCAGTGGTTCTGCTAAGTAGGCATTTATTTCTTCCTCCGGAGATAGAGAATGCTCGCTGCTGCTGGAAGTTGGTACTACCATCAATTGAGAATAATAACTCCACATGCCATGACCTCCTTGTTCACTTTGTGATGTCTGACTGTTATCTCCTCCTAGTTCTTGTGCTGATGAATGTCGATCAGTGCCCACGCCTTGCAAACTTGTAATCTCAATGGCCAGTGTGGATTTAGCTTCCTCAAGTTTTTCTCTATCGATAAACACAGTTCCCTTGAATCGGGGATCCAGTAAAGTTCCAAGGGCATATAACTTTTCTGTCTCAACAGAGTGATAGCGCCTTTTCATTGATGCAAGCAAATCATTTCTGAATCCCTGTATGGGACCTACAGTGGATTTGAAATTCTGCAAAGCACGAATTGTACTGTTGACTAAAGGAATTATTTCAGAGATTGTGACTTGGCTTGAACTGGCCACAAAAGTAGCTCTATCAAATACATCAAGGATTCGTATCACTTCTTCTATAATTGTCCACTGCCGAGCACTAAGATCTACCTGAAAATTTAGGTCTGAAGCAGACAATAAAACAGCTGGCTTTTGTTCCAGGAGACGAGCTAGCATGTGAAGCTGAGAGTTCCATCTAGTTGGTTCGTCTTGTATGAGACGATGAGGTTTCAGATGTAACTTTTCTTGAGCCGATCTTAAGGTTTTCATGGCTTTTGAAGAGTGTTTGTAATGTCCTACAATACTCCGGCAGGATGCCATAATTTCCTTAATTTCACTCTTATTCAATAAACCATCTTTCAGAACTAACTGAAAAGTATGAGCCAGGCAAGGCAAGTGGTGATACGGACTGCGCTGTAAAGCTGCTACCACATTAGGACCATTGTCTCTCATAACACAGACAACTTTTTTTGACAGATTCCATTCTGTCATAGTGCTGGTAATGAAAGATTCAATGGCAGATGCTGTATGTGCAACCTCAGGAAAGGGAATACATTCCAAGCACAGGTGATGATACACAAAGTTGTCATCTATGAAGTGAACTGTCAAACTCAGATAATCATCATAAGATGTAGATGTCCACATGTCTGTTGTTACTCCAATAAAATTGGTTTTCTCTAGAAGGTCCTGAACTGTAGTCTTTACCTCTTCATACATTTCTGGAATTACCTTTTCTGCAATGTGTTTCCTGCTTGGGATGACATATCTTGGCTCTAGGTGGTTTATCAACTTTCTGAAACCTTTATCCTCTACTATAGATAGTGGTTGGTTGTCCCGGCAGATCATTTCAGCGACTAATCGTGTAACTGTTTTAGCTCTTTTGTCTCCTGGTTTGAAAAGTTGTTTTTTGTCTAAAAAGGCTGGCATAGTCCATTGCTGAGGAGGTGGTGGTGTTACTGCTTTGCGTTTCACTGGGGGTAGTTTGAATGGACTTTCCATAAATGATGACTCTGCTGATCCTGGACTAGGAGCTTGACTAGAGGATGATGCCGGACTGTTAATAAAAGCTATTTCTTCGTCTAGATCTTCGGATGTTAAATCCTCACTTACAGACTGAGGGGTTGAGGGTGAAGCTGGAGGAAATAGTGGTGATGGTGAACGTGTGCCTTTCAGCTCCTGAAACTTGGAGAAATGTTTTGTTTTCAAATGTTTCCACATAGCTGAGGTGGTATGGGAGTGTTTTCCTCTGGATATTTTTGATGGGCACAGGTTACAATTAGCATAATTTTCATCTGGTGATATTTTGAAATAGTTCCAGATGTTTGATGCTGACTGAGATGCCGCCATCATATGGGGTGCTATTGGCACACTCTGCCTGAAAGTGACAAAAAAAAAATTAACCTACATTTTTGGATTGCTCACGGTCACTGCTCCCTTCTTCTCCACCTCAATATAATGGCCCCTTAGTAGACCAGATAGATACTACTACTTACCTACACAACAAACAAGAAGGACCAGCTACGTTGCTCCAGGCAAGGGTAATGTATGTTTTGCTTGGCGGCTCCAAAAAAGATGGGGTTGGGTCTCCACTGCAGGCAACAGCGGTAGGTGCTTGAGCGGGACCTGCACAGAAGAGGTGCATTTGCACTTAAAGTGCAGTAGTAAGCTATATCACTTGAATTTTTGTCAAGAGGTAGCCTGGTATAGTTGCCCACACTATAGGGAGCCTGGTAGGTATAGATGCCCCCACAGTATTAGGTAGCCAGGTGTCGGTGTTGTTAAAAGTACCTACCTACACAACAAACAAGAAGGACCAGCTACATTGCTCCAGGCAAGGGTAATGTATGTTTTGCTTGGCGGCTCCAAAAAAGATGGGGTTGGGTCTCCACTGCAGGCAACAGCGGTAGGTGCTTGAGCGGGATCTGCACAGAAGATGTCAATTGAAGAAGATGAGAATGTTGCAGTTAACAACTCCAGGTAGGTAGCGAGGTAGATGTCCCCATTTGTGGATGGCACTTATGGGAGGATCTGTGTGGATTTGGTTATGGGGAGGGGGATCTGTGGATGACACATACTTATGCTATATGTGTCATCCACAGATCCCCTCCCCATAACAGTGTAAAATCGACAGATCCCCCTCCACATTATCCACAGACCCCCATCATCCACAGATCCCCCAGTGTCATCCACAGATCCCCCAGTGTCATTCACAGATACCCCAGTGTCACCCACAGACCCCCAGTGTCACCTACAGACCCCCAGTGTCACCTACAGACCCCCAGTGTCACCTACAGACCCCCAGTGTCATCCACAGACCACCAGTGTCATCCACAGATACCCCAGTGTCATCCACAGATACCCCAGTGTCATCCACAGATACCCCAGTGTCACCTACAGACCCCCAGTGTCATCCACAGATACCCCAGTGTCATCCACAGACCCCCCAGTGTCATCCACAGACCCCCCATCATCAACAGACCCCCCAGTGTCATCCAAAGACCACCCAGTGTCATCCACAGACCACCCAGTGTCATCCACAGACCCCCCAGTGTCATCCACAGACCCCCCAGTGTCATCCACAGATCCCCCAGTGTCATCCACAGACCCCCCATCATCAACAGACCCCCCTGTATCATCCACAGACCCCCCTGTATCATCCACAGACCCCCAGTGTCATCCACAGACCCCCAGTGTCATCCACAGACCCCCAGTGTCATCCACAGATCCCCTGTATCATCCACAGATCCCCTGTATCATCCACAGACCCCCAGTGTCATCCACAGACCACCCAGTGTCATCCACAGACCCCCTGTGTCATCCACAGACCCCCTGTGTCATCCACAGACCCCCTGTGTCATCCACAGACCCCCCTGTGTCATTCACAGATCCCCCAGTGTCATTCACAGATCCCCCAGTGTCATTCACAGATCCCCAGTGTCATTCACAGATCCCCAGTGTCATCCACAGATCCCCAGTGTCATCCACAGATCCCCCAGTGTCATTCACAGATCCCCCAGTGTCATCCACAGATCCCCCAGTGTCATCCACAGACCACCAGTGTCATCCACAGACCACCAGTGTCATCCACAGATACCCCAGTGTCATCCACAGATACCCCAGTGTCATCCACAGATACCCCAGTGTCACCTACAGACCCCCAGTGTCATCCACAGATACCCCAGTGTCATCCACAGACCCCCCAGTGTCATCCACAGACCCCCCATCATCAACAGACCCCCCAGTGTCATCCACAGACCACCCAGTGTCATCCACAGACCACCCAGTGTCATCCACAGACCCCCAGTGTCATCCACAGACCCCCAGTGTCATCCACAGATCCCCAGTGTCATCCACAGACCCCCATCATCAACAGACCCCCTGTATCATCCACAGACCCCCTGTATCATCCACAGACCCCAGTGTCATCCACAGACCCCCAGTGTCATCCACAGACCCCCAGTGTCATCCACAGATCCCCTGTATCATCCACAGATCCCCCTGTATCATCCACAGACCCCCAGTGTCATCCACAGACCACCCAGTGTCATCCACAGACCCCCTGTGTCATCCACAGACCCCCTGTGTCATCCACAGACCCCCTGTGTCATTCACAGATCCCCAGTGTCATTCACAGATCCCCAGTGTCATTCACAGATCCCCAGTGTCATTCACAGATCCCCAGTGTCATCCACAGATCCCCAGTGTCATCCACAGATCCCCCAGTGTCATTCACAGATCCCCAGTGTCATCCACAGATCCCCAGTGTCATCCACAGACCACCAGTGTCATCCACAGACCACCAGTGTCATCCACAGATACCCCAGTGTCATCCACAGATACCCCAGTGTCATCCACAGATACCCCAGTGTCACCTACAGACCCCCAGTGTCATCCACAGATACCCCAGTGTCATCCACAGACCCCCAGTGTCATCCACAGACCCCCATCATCAACAGACCCCCCAGTGTCATCCACAGACCACCCAGTGTCATCCACAGACCACCCAGTGTCATCCACAGACCCCCAGTGTCATCCACAGACCCCCAGTGTCATCCACAGATCCCCAGTGTCATCCACAGACCCCCATCATCAACAGACCCCCCTGTATCATCCACAGACCCCCCTGTATCATCCACAGACCCCCAGTGTCATCCACAGACCCCCCAGTGTCATCCACAGACCCCCCAGTGTCATCCACAGATCCCCCTGTATCATCCACAGATCCCCCTGTATCATCCACAGACCCCCCCAGTGTCATCCACAGACCACCCAGTGTCATCCACAGACCCCCTGTGTCATCCACAGACCCCCTGTGTCATCCACAGACCCCCTGTGTCATCCACAGACCCCCTGTGTCATTCACAGATCCCCAGTGTCATTCACAGATCCCCCAGTGTCATTCACAGATCCCCCAGTGTCATTCACAGATCCCCCAGTGTCATTCACAGATCCCCCAGTGTCATCCACAGATCCCCAGTGTCATCCACAGATCCCCAGTGTCATCCACAGACCCCCTGTGTCATCCACAGACCCCCCTGTGTCATTCACAGATCCCCCAGTGTCATCCACAGATCCCCCAGTGTCATCCACAGATCCCCCAGTGTCACCCACAGATCCCCCTGTATCATCCACAGACCCCCAGTGTCACCCACAGATGAATAAATACCTCAGCAGAGGTATTGCTAGGAGCGGAGGAACGAGGATCAGCGCAGGCGGCGGCAGAGCACGAGGCGGCGGTGCAGCCAGTGGCGCGCTGCTCAGTAACTGACGTCACACACTGGCGCCTGCCCTGCACCGCCTAGAGGGAGGAGGAGTTGCCGCCTGCACTGCAAACCAAAAAGGTTAGTACTTGAGGCCCTGCTGCTGCCGGTGAATAGCAGTGCGGACGCTGTACTTGGGATTCGTAGGGGACATTTAGAGGTGGGGATTCGAGTCCAAGAATCCCACGAATCCTGCAAGATTCGTGGGATTCGTGGATTCGTTGGATTCGCCGTCCCACCTCTACTTTATACTGTCTGCTCCCCTGTAAGCCATCACAGCAATGTTTTGGGGGGTTCGCTAGGCTTCAGGCCCTCCCCTCCAGTGCTTTTTACCAGGCATGCTCAACCTGCGGCCCGCCAGCTGGAGCAAAACTACAACTCCCAGCATGCCTGAACAGCCTACAGCTTTCAGTCTACAGCAGGGCATGGTGGGAGTTGTAGTTTTACAACAGCTGGAGGGCCGCAGGTTGAGCATCCCTGCTTTATTCCGTCTGCTCACCTGTAGGCCATCCCTGCAATGTTTTATGGGGTTCGCTAGGCTTCAGGCCCTCAATTCCAATGCTTTATACCGTCTGCTCACCTGTAGGCCATCACTGCAATGTTTTAAGGGGTTGGCTAGGCTTTAGGCCCTCACCTCCAATGTTTTTTAAAGTCATATTCACCTGTAGGCCATCACTGCAATGTTTTATGGGGTTCGCTAGGAATTAGGCCCTCACCTCCAATGCTCTATACCATCTGCTCCTCTGTAGGCCATCAGTGTGATGTTTTATGGGGTTCGCTCTTCTTCAGTCCCTCACCTCCAATGCTTTATTTGGGCTGCTCACCTGTAGGCCATCACTGCAATGTTTTATGGGATTTGCTAGGTTTCAATTCCTCACCTCAATGCTTTATACCGTCTGCTCACCTGTAGGCCATTACTGTGATGTTTTATGGGGTTCGCTAGACTTCAATCCCACACCTCCAATGCTTTATACCGTCTGCTCATCTGTAGGCCATCACTGCAATGTTTTATGGGGTTCGCTAGGCTTCAGGGCCTGACCTCCAATGCATTATACCGTCTGCTCACCTTTAGGCCATCACTGCAATGATTTATGTGGTTCACTAGGCTTCAGCCCTTCACCTCCAATGCTTTATATCGTCTGCTCCCCTGTGGGCCATCACTGCAATGTTTTTTGCGGTTCGCTAGGCTTCATGCCCTTCACTCCATTGCTTCATACCGTCTGCTCACCTGTAGGCCATCCCTTCAATATTTTATGGGGTTCGCTAGGCTTCAGGCCCTCACCTCCAATGATTTATACCGTCTGCTCATCTGTAGTCCATCACTGCAATGTTTTCTGGGGTTCGCTAGGCTTCAGGCCCTCACCTCCAAAGCTTTATACCATTTTCTCATCTGTAGTCCATCACTGCAATGTTTTATGGGGTTCGCTAGGCTTTAGGCCCTCACCTCCAATGCTTTAAAAAGTCTACTTACCTGTAGGCCATCACTGCAATTTTTTATGGGGTACGCTAGGCTTCAATCCCTCACCTTTAATGCTTTATAAAGTCTGCTCACCTGTAGGCCATCACTGCAATGTTTTATGGGGTTCACTATTCTTCAGTCCCTTCACTCCAATGCTTTGTACTGTCTGCTCCCTTGTAAGCCATCACTGCAATTTTTTGGGGACTTCGCTAGGCATCAGGCCCTCGCCTTCAATGCTTTATATCGTCTGCTCAACTGTAGGCCATCACTGCAATGTTTTATGGGTTTCGCTAGGCTTCAGGCTCTCACCTCCATTCTTCATACGGTCTGCCGACCTGTAGGCCATTACTGCATTGTGTCATGAGGTTCGCTAGGCTTCAGTCCCTCACCTCCAATGTTTTATACGGTCTGCTCACCTGTAGGCCATCCCTGCAATGTTTTATGGGGTTCGCTAAGCTTCAGGCCCTCAACTCCAATGCTTTATACCGTCTGCTCACCTGTAGGCCATCACTACAATGTTTTATGGGGTTCGCTAGGCTTTAGACCCTCACCTCCAATGCTCTATACCATCTGCTCACCTGTTGGTTATCACTGTGATGTTTTATGGGGTTCGCTCACCTTCAGTCCCTCACCTCCAATGCTTTATATGGTCTGTTCACCTGTAGGCTATCACTGCGATGTTTTATGGGATACGCTTTGCTTCAATTCCTCATCTCCAATGTTTTATTCCGTCCGCTCACCTGTAGGCCATCACTGCAATGTTTTATGGAGTTCTCTAAGCTTCAGGCCCTTCACTTCAATGCTTCATACCGTCTTCTCATCTGTACGCCATCACTGCAATGTTTTATGGGGTTCGCTAGGCTTCAGGCCCTCACCTCCATGCTTTATACCATCTGCTCACCTGTAGGCCATTACTGCAATGTGTGATGAGGTTCGCTAGGTATCAGTCCCTCACCTCCAATGCTTTATACTGTCTGCTCACTTGTAGGCCATCCCTGCAATGTTTTATGGGGTTCGCTCACCTTCAGTCCCTGACCTCCAATGCTTTTTACTCACTGCTCACCTGTAGTCCATTACTGCAATGTTTAATGGTGTTAGCTAGGCTTCAGTCCCTCACCTCCAATGCTTTATACGGTCTGCTCACCTGTAGGCCATCAATGCAATGTTTTATGGGGTTCGCTCACATTCAGTCCCTCACCTCCAATGCTTTATACGGTCTTCTTACCTGTAGGCCATCCCTGAAATGTTTTATGGGGTTTGCTCGGCTTTATGCCCTCACCTCTAATGTGTTATACGGTTTGCTCACCTGTAGGCCATCACTGTAATGTTTTATGAGGTTCGCTTACCTTCAGGCCCTCACTACAATATTTTATTGGGTCCGCTTACTTTCAGGCCCTCAACTATAATGTTTTAGAGGGTAACCAACACGTTCTTACTCCAAATGTTTTTGAGGGTCACCAGTTGGCCATCAATGATAATTTTTCAAGCGTGTGTATAATGCCCTCCTTTATCTGTAATAAAGGGTGTATTGGAGTGCCGGTTCCTTGTAATTTTGGCAGCCCTTTTCCTTAGTGCATAGGCTTTATGAGTGCAGCAGTGTACCTGAACAATTGTAGCACCATGTGAATGATGCCCTCGTTTATGTGATATACAAGCTGTATTGGAGTGCTTCCTCCTTGTAATTTTTGGCAGCATTTGCACTGTATATACATTTGAATATACAGTAAAGAGTGTTTCCTAACAATTTTACCTCTAAAAATGTTTTTTTTTTTTGAGGGGGCGGAATTTGGGGCGTTATTTTGCTGCTATGTAAAAGTGTCGGACAACTGGTACAATATGATTCCCAGCAGCGATATTGTCCAAGATGCACCCAGACATGATCCCCATGCTGTTCTACATGCATTTCGGTGGTGTTTCTGTCACTTTCTGACCTTTTCCAATGGACCAGCACCCTCCCCTCATCCGAGCAGGGGGTGCCTGGTTGTCTCCCATTGACTTTCATTATATCCACGAATATCGCTATGTGTTCGGACCAAATACCCGAACACCCGAACACTTTGGTGCTCGCTCATCACCAGTGCATAGCTTAGAGCAACAGCATGTCCTATAAAATGAATAAATGCACATATGCACATATGCCATGGTTGCAATACAAAAGCAAAGAAAGATAGAATATTTGCTAAGTACCTCACATTTATTTATATGGTGGATATAGCATTAGCACAATTTACAGTATAATCCATATAGTCATTATTTGCTAAGTGCTGTTGCATCTTACATTTGTAATACTTTTTTGGCTTATGTTCAAGAACAAAAATAAACTGTAGCAAAGAAGCAAGTAGAATGATGCTAAGTACAGCGGACAGTCAGTAAGAGACGAAGAGTGATAGATGTAAAAATGCCAACAGGGATTTAAAGATGTAGCAAAGGTTAAATTGACATTTAAAGCATCTGAAAGGTACAGTATGTAACGTGCTAAATATCAGTTTAACATTTTCTACATCTGTGCCACGCCTGGTGTATATCAATTAGTGTCCCGTAAAGTGTTTTTCAGTGATGTCTATTAACCTTTTCAGGACACGACCTATTTTTATTTTTGTGTTTAGGTTTTTTTCTTTGCTGCCTTCCAAGAGGCTTAATTTTTTTAGTTTTCTGTTTGCATCGCCACATGAGAGCTTGTTTTTGCAGGACAAGTTGCAGTTTCTTAATGGCATTGTTTACTTTACCATAGCACTCCCCCTGCCACCCATTGTTTGGCTGTGACCAAGGTCCAGGACAGATCGAAACACTAGTGTCAGCCTCCATGTGTGTTTGCTATAAATACTAATAAAATATGTTTAATTATTGCATGATAATTTAAGTGCTGTGGTTACTATCCATATGAGGACAGAGATGTATTCCTACCACTGAGCACCTCCACAAGGAAGACCAGAGTGCCAACCATTATTTTACAAATAATTTTTTTACTGGGAAACAGGATTTTTTTTCTGTGGGGGGAAATTGGAAAAAATGGTAATGATGCCAAGGTTTTTTGGATTTTGGTTTTATGGTGTTCACTTTATGATAAAAATGACATAACAACCTTATACTTTAGGTCAGTTCAATTATGTAATGACAGGTGGCTCTGAGGGGGAGGAGCCGACCGGACATGGTGAAGGACGTGTGAGACCAAGCTCCTCACCAAGAAGCTGGCTGTCTGAGATTTATTTAGCTAAACCCAGCCAAAATCATGGGGAAAGTTCACAAAGAGAGAGGTGGAGACGTGGAGTGCAGTCCTAAACTGAAAAAGTCGCAAGGAGATATGAACAAGTACTTCAGCAAGAAAACTACCACGCTGCCTGAGAAGGGAAAGATGGCGCGGACCGCGCATCCTGATGCAGCTCCTGAGGAAGACTCCGATGGCGCCAGTTCAGATGTCTACTCTGAAGCCCAGGGTGAAGAAAATTCTCTCCCTATTACAAGGTAGTTCCTGCAAAGCTCTTTTCAGCAGTCGCTAAATCGGGCCCTATCTACAGTAATTAAAGAACTGTCGGAGATCAAGATGGAGGTGCAGCAACTTGGACACAGAGTGGAGACGCTTGAAACCTCACACTCTATGCTGGCGCACCACAATTCGGGCTTACAGAAGCAGGTGGGCGCGGTGTATTCCCATGTTAACAACACTTACCTGATGCTGGAAGATCAGGAGAACCGGGGGAGACGGAAGAATGTCAGGATACGAGGCATCCCTGAGACTTTAGCCCCGGAAGACCTCACCGACACAGTGCGCCATGTTTTCAGCCTCCTTCTGGGCGCAGAAAAAGCAACCGCCATTATTATTGAACGGGCACACAGAGCTCTCAGGCCTAAACCATCGGCCGATGAGCCACCGAGAGATGTCGTCTGTGCCCTGCTGAATTACCTGAACACAGCAGCGGTCTTAAAGGCAGCCAGAGAAAAAGAAGATATATTGCTAGATGGTCACAAGATCCACACTTGCCAAGCGTAGAACCTTACGCCCCTTGACTACTGCACTAAGGGAGAAAAAACACCCCATAAGATGGCTTTTCCCATTCAGCCTCAGCACTTCCATTGCTGGTAAGCAGTATACTGTGAGGCGTCTGGATGACCTTGTTGCTGTTTGGGAAGCGCTTCAGATGGATCCATTTGATATCCCCTCCTGGCTCCCGTTTTACTCCACCGACGAGCCTCCATATCTTCCAGTTCAACTTGATTGGCAAGTTGTGACGAAAGCCAAGCCACAGAGGAAGAAGGCCATCTGAGATCAGTATCTCAGGACTCAGAGTTCGACGTTTATGCTATCCTCATGGCTCCAGCAATGGAGCTTCCTTTCTATGGTTCAGAACTGTACTGTACCGGTCAAAACCTAGATGTTGCGCTAGGTTGTTAGGCTTCCATTGTCTCAGTTAGCCTGAACTTGTTCCCTCTTGGTTGAAGAGTGCCTCTAGTTCTTCGTTTAACTTACCTTCTTTCCACCGCTTATAGGAGAACTGATCTGCACGCGCCACCAGCCCACGGTTTGGGCTATCTTGTGTATCTGCTGGACCCCACGAACACGAGCCTTAGTAATCGCATGAGTGGCGATAAGTGGTTATATGTTTATGTATTCAGGCCAGAATCTTGGTGTATTGGATGATCTCGAATCATTCTCCATGTTACCCCCCGTCAGCTTCTATTGTGATGCTGAACACTGCGTTATGGCGTCTAAACGCGCCCATGAGTCTGTTGACTCTTTAGTTATGTTAATATGTTTTAACCCTTGTATTATGTACCCATTGTCGCCTTTGCAACATGAGCCGCTATGTGTGTCTTACCTGTATAGAGATGGCTGAAGTGAAGGTCTTATCGCTGAGTGTGAATGGGATGAATATCCCCCAAAAACGCAGCCAGGTTTACCATATGTTACGGAAGGATTGTGCTGATCTAATCTACCTACAGGAAACTCATTTTAGACATATGCATATCCCTAATATCAATAGCAAATGTTTTCCAATGTGGTTCCACTCTACTCACACCTCTGCGTCTAGAGGAGTCTCCATTGGGTTTGGGAAAATATCCCATTCACTCTTGCTGCAAAAATTTCAGATCCAGAGGGCCGATTTCTCTTCTTGAAGGGGAAAATATCAAACACTCAAATAACACTAGCTAACCTATATGCGCCTAACAAAAACCAAACCAGATGGTTGGTTCAAGTACTGAATTCTCTTAAGGTGTTCGCTGAGGGGCTGTTGATCTTGGGAGGAGATCTGAATCTGATTTTGGATCCCACCAAAGACACGACCTCCAAATTGCGTACTATATCGTGGCGACAGCATAGGAAGGTGCAATTAGCTCTGAGAGATCTGTCGGTTTCCGATATTTGGAGGATTCTGCATCCAGACGAGCGGGGTTATACCTACCATTCGAGAGCTCACAACACCTATCAGCGCTTAGACTACCTCTTTCTCTCCAATGGTTGTATGCCCGCCGTACTGGATGCCAGAATAGGAGTATCGGTAGTATCCGATCACTCACCAGTTAGTGTGACTGTGAAAATACATGACCTACCGCTTAAGGCTTGGTCTTGGCGATTAAACGACACCTTATTGGAGGGCAGAGAGAACAGGGAACTTGTTGAACGCAAACTTAAGGATTACTTCTCTGCTAACTGTGTTGATCATACTTCTGATTCCATAGTTTGGGAGACGCATAAGGTTGTTTTGAGGGGAGAAGTCATCAGCCTGGGCACTAGACTGAAGAAACAGAGGGTTAAACAGCTTAACTCCTTACTTCTCCAGATATCCACCTTAGAATCTCTCCATAAAAACCGACAGGACTGCACAGTCTTAGAATCCATAAAATCCCTCCGTTCACAAGTTAGGGATCTCCTTAATGTTAAATCGGCGAAGGTCCTGCTAATCCTTGCGCTTTAAATATTATATGCATGGTAACAAAGGATCAAAAGTCATGACTAGTTTACTTAAAGCACAGAGATCCAAATCATTTATACCAGCGATCAGATCTAGGGAGGGGAATAGATATATAGATACCCCGGCTATAGCTAGGGAGTTCTGTAGCTTCTATTCCTCTCTCTATAATATAGATAGGGACTGTGCCCCACCAGACCTCTCTGAAAATATACAGCTCTTTCTGAGCTCTATTAATCTGCCGAAATTGTCAGAGGAAGATAGAAACTCCCTTTTGAGACCAGTCACAGCTGAAGAGGCAGAACTCACGATCCGCACTATCCCCTCTGGCAAGAGTCCTGGCCCAGATGGGTACCCCATCACATACTATAAGAAATTCAGAGAGATATTTTACCTTATTTTGTCCGCATGTGTAACTATGTATTACAGGAGGTTCCCTCACACCACAAGCCCAGGAAGCACACATAACTATTATCCCTAAGGAGGAAAAGGATTTAGAAATGTGTGGCAGCTATAGACCCATCTCCCTGCTAAACACTGATCTGAAGTGGTGGGCCAAGATTTTGAGCCAACGCATCTCTAAACTGCTCCCTGGGCTTGTGGGGGAGGAACAGGTGGGGTTTGTCACGGGTCGAAAGGGTAGACACAACGTGAGCAGGGTTTTGAACGCAGTCTCCTATGCCAGAGCACATAACTCCCCGTTGGTGCTTTTGGGAACTGACGCGGAGAAGGTGTTCGACAGAGTCAGTTGGGCTTTCATGAGACGAGTTCTGGAGGAGTTTGGCTTCCCGGAGCCCTTTGTGCAGGCTATATTTTCTTTGTATTCAGCGCCTTCTGCTCGAGTGTTGGTTAGCGGGATTCTGTCGGACGCCTTCAAGATCCAGAATGGTACGCGCCAGGGCTGCCCCCTCTCACCCACTCTGTTTGTTCTGGTATTGGAGACGCTGCTCTTAAAATTTAGACAGTCCACCACTATGAAAGGGCTTAAACTGGGATCCTTTACACATAAAATGGCTGCTTTCGCAGACGACCTGTTGCTGATTATAACAAACCCAGAAGAAGCTCTCCCAGATGTCCTAGACACGTTCGCGGCTTTTGGCAGGATCTCCAACTTTAAAATCAATTTTGACAAATCGGAGGCTCTGGGCATCTCCCTGACCCCCTCGCAACAGCGCAGATTGCAAGATCTTACCCCATTTAAATGGCTGCCTACGGGTATTAAATATTTAGGTATACACATTCCGCCAACTCCAAAACTGCTCTTCCAAAAAAATTACATCCCCTTATTAAATAAGACCACCACATTCTTGTCCAAAAGCTCCTTGCCTCTGATATCTTGGTTGGGAAGGAAAAACATACTATCCACCTATGTACTCCCGCAATGGCTCTATCTGTTACGCTCGCTCCCCATACAGATCCCAAGGAAATTTCTCTTGACCCTTACAAAAACCATGAGCTCTTACTTGTGGGTGGGCAAAAAGGCAAGACTATCCTTCGCCTTGCTTCTGAGGAGAAGGAAACAAGGTGGCATAGCACTCCCAGATGTTAACCAGTATATCAAAGCCATACATCTAGAGAGATGGGTAGCATTGGCTAGAACAACAGCACACCCTATTCATGTTGATTTGGAAAGAGCCTTGATGGGGAAATTAGGTGATAGACTGCTGTAGACGTCTTCGAAGCCTCCTGGAGATTGTAAATAAATTAGTGATATCACGAGTACTATACTTTACTTTGTAAATCTTCTGAAACCCTTAACATAGGTAGAGGAAAGCTTTCTCCTCTAGCACCCTTGGGAGTTCTTCCGTATGTTCTACACCCTGATACCTTTGAACCTGCTGAGATTTGGTCATCTTTGACGGGTGTGAGAATAGGAGATTTGACCAAGGTCCGGACACAATCAGGTTTCTTCTCAGCCCTCATGGGTAGAGATCCTGACACTAGAAATTTCCTACAAGCACAAGGGTTTGAGAACACCTGTGCTAAATTCCTGAGGTCGGCTTTGCTCCCACTGTCGGATCCCACCTGGTTAGAAAACCTCACATTGCTTCCTAATCTCCCCCCCAAGTGTACCTCCTTAATATATAGGCACTTATTTTCATCTAGTGAACCACCTGACCCGCCCTACCTAAAGGAATGGGAGAAGGAGCTTGATATTAGCTTAGATGACAGTTCAAAGAAGTTCATATTAGCCCACTCGCACGGTTTTTCCAAATGTGTTAAAATCCAGGAAAATTCCTACAAAGTTCTAACTAGATGGTACAGGACACCAGAGTTTCTTTTTAAAATCAATCTAATTCCTACGGATCTCTGTTGGAGATGCTCGCAGTTAACTGGGAGCATTTCACACTTATGGTGGTCCTGCTCGGTCTTGAAACACTTCTGGGTAGGAGTGGAGCAGTCAATCAACAAGATATGCTTGACACAAATTAAACTGTCAGCTCCATTGGTTTTACTTTGGAAGCCTGTGGAGGGTTTCAGGCCGGACAGGAGACATCTCCCGACACTTATGGTCACGGCGGCCAAATTGCTAATACCATTGAAATGGAGGGAGACTGAACCCCCCACCATTAATATGTGAATTGACAAACTGAACGATATTTGTCGCATGGAAGAGATCGATGGGTGGGTAAACCACAGACGGGAACACTTTCTGAAGACCTGGTTACCTAACTACATGAGGGATTCTGTAGGGAATGTCCAAGGACTACCTTCTGGATCTGATCCCTCGGTAACGTCCTCTGTACGGATAACATAAGGAGTGGGGTTGATGTAAAGGATGGGATACAACATTAAGATATAACCTGATGTATGGTGAACAATCATTTAGGGACACCTTCCTACTGGGCGTTTACTATCATACTTGAATGATCCGGCTTTATGTCCAGTCACCTGATTATTTGAATTGTAATAGGCGACTTTAATCCTTTAATCCTTCTGCCCCATTGTCGTTCCCCCCCCCACCCTCTCCTCCTCTCCTCCCAAGACATGGAGCAGAACCTGAACCAGGAGGTGATGGCATACTTGGACTATACCCTGCCACCTGACATCCAAGATCCCCTGGAATACTGGGAAGCCAAAATTGATTTGTGGCAACAACTGGCCGAGTTTGCCCTGGACAAGCTTTCCTGCCCAGCCAGTAGTGTGGCATCAGAGCAGGTGTTTAGTGCAGCGGGGGGCATAGTTACTTCAATAACTCGTCTTTCCACCCAAAATGTGGAGAGACTGACCTTTGTAAATATGAATCAGTCGTGGATCAGCCAATATTTCCACACGCCAGTGCCTGATCCATCAGACTAGATAATTCTGGGTGCCACACCCAAACTCTGTGAAAAGAGACCCGTTTCTTCTGGCCACCTGCTTCAGCCACTATTCTGATGCTGCCACCCGCCTGTTGCCACACACCTGCTGCCTCTGCTGCCATGAACTCCTACTGCCACCCACCATCTTAAGCTGTTACTATAACTGCCGTTGCCCCCAACGCACCTCACTCTGTAACCGGGCCACTATTTTGACTCCTCATGCAGTTGCCACCTCACCACACTGTGAATGGGCCATTGTGTTGACTCCCAAAGTGGTTGCTACTCTCCCCATAATGTAACTGGGCCACTGTGTTAACTCCTCACACTCTATAATGGGGCCACTATTGTCCCTATTTGGTCTTGTTGACCTCACCATTTATTTTCCCCTTCTCCTGATCTGTAAGAAGGACAGAAAAATGAGAAACAAAACGGATCCTGTCTTTGGAGCATCCATAAGGCCTGTATCACACAGTCCCTATTTTGCATCAGGATATGCTCATGATTTGAAAGCCAAAAGCAGGAGTGGGTACAAAACACAGAAGACATGCAGACTTATCGATGGCTTATTGAGAAAATGTTGACCACGTGAAGGAAGATGCTGGGTGTTGTTCTTATGATGGATCAGAAGAAGGGCAAAATAAACAGTGATGGCAACACAAACTTACTGCTGACACCCTCTCCACTCTGTCATGGGGACTAGTGTTGATTGAGCACAAGAGCACTTGGGTGCTCAGGCCGAACACATCGGGATGCTCGGGTACTCTGCAGAGCACCCGAGTAGAGTTGAACGAACACCTGGATGTTCGGGTTCGAGAAGTTCAGCCGAACTTCACGAAAATGTTCGGGTTCGAGATCCGAACTTGACCCGAACTTCACCCCGAACCCCATTGAAGTCAATGGGGAACCGAACTTTTGGGCACATAAATGGCTGTAAAATAGCCCTGGGAAGGGCTAGAGGGCTGCAAAAGGCAGCAAAATGTAGGTAAATGCCCTACAAACATATGTGAATATGGAAATGACTTAAAATAAAATAAAAAAAATAATAAAAAAAACATTCTAAACTTGAGCCCAAGTGAGTGACAGTGGCACCTGTCACCCAGCAAACAGAGGATGTGGCAGCACCACCACATCTGTCATTGTCACCAAGCATCTCCACCAAATCCCATGGAAGTGTTCAGCTATCAGCTGTCCATCTCCCAAACACTTGAGAGAAAAAGAAATTGAAAGAGGAAGTACCCCCCTACCCATGGCTCTGAATGCCTTATTTAAAACTTCCTGGGCCTTTGAAATGCTGTCATTCTGTCTGGTAGACAGTTTTAAAAACCTTATGGCGGTGGCTGTCCCACTGTACGTGTATCCCAGCCGCCACTACTTTTGCAGGCGAGCCATCCCTTCCCTGCACAACCAAGTGGCGGACAAAATCAAGTGTGCACTGCGCAACGCTATCTGTGGCAACGTCCACATAACCAACAACACAGTGGGTAAATGTATCGGCTGACCCAAAGACGGATAGCATTTTCGCGAATGTCCTTCCGCCCCCGAGGATTGCTGGGCATTTCTCTTTGTATCCTGTTACCTCGTCCTCCTCCTACTCGGCTTCCTCCTCCTCTACCTCCTCCTTATCCACTCAGCGTAACACCTTCACCACCCACAGCAGCACAGCCAGGGGGAAACGACAGCAGGTTGTTTTAAAACTTGTGTGTTTGTGGGACAAACCCCGCACTGCGCAGTAGCTGTGGACAGGCATGGAACAACAGACTGACCATTGGTTGGTGCCACTGAGCCTCCAGCCCGGCCTGGTGTTGTGCGTTAATGGGCAAAATTTACTAGCCGGTTTGACACACATCCCCTGCCTGCCACTTGTGCTGAATTTGGGGTGCAGAAATTCCTAAACACCAGACAGTGAAAATCAATTCAGTTAATCGAACACACACAACACCCCCACTTTCACTCAAACCATTAACAAACTATTTACAAATTTTCTTAAAAACATATTAAAATATTAAGTATTAAATATTAAATATAATGCAGCTAAACTTACTATATAAACAAACAAAACTATATACACGCCTTATCCTTAACTTAAGGCCAGTGACATCCAAGTGGCTCGAAGGGTGGGTTCCTGCACCAACATAGTCCCTGGCCTGGAACACAATTGTCCAGCCAGGGCACAGTTCTGGAGGATGAGGTGGATAAGTAGGATGAGGAGGAACCGTGTTCTCAGAAGGGTGGAACCCAAGCCAGCTCAAGGGCAGCTGGGTCACCATCAGCACCTCAGAAGGCTGGGCTAGCATTGGTGAAATGTAGGAAAGCTTTGCCATCACGCCACAACAACCTACACCACCAGCAGATCTGGAACGTCTTAGCAGGAGGCAGCATTTCAGCAACATGGTGGAAGAGTACATGTACTGACTGATGGGTTTGCCCAGGGGCGTAGCTACAGGGAAGCGTTGGAAGCACACTTTGAGTCCCTGACCTAGAAGGGGCCCATCCAGGAGAAGGAGGAGGACTAAAAGACTTTGTCAGGGCCCCCTTAACAGTATTATACAATGAAATTATATACAGTGGCAGTATAGACAGTGTAGAAAGCGCATGGAAAATAAACTCAAACAGCCTCACACCCTAAACACTCAACGCCCCCCCCCCTTTCACTTAAACCATTAACAAACTATTTACAAATTTACTTAAAAACATATTAAAATAACTATAAGGCAGCTAAACTAACCATATAAAGAAACAAAACTATACACACGCCTTATCCTTAACTTAAGGCCGACCAAATACAAGTGGCTCGGAGGGTGGGTATCTGCACCAACATAGGCCCTGGCCTGGAACACAATTGTCCAGCCAGGGCACAGTTCTGGAGGATGAGGAAGAGGAGTAGGAGGAACGCTGGGGGATACAGAGATCACAGACGATATACCTCCCTCAAAGAGGATAGCTTGTCCTTGCCTCTGGGCAGCCTGGCAGACATGAGCGACTACATGTTGCAGTGCCTGCGCAGTTACTGCCAAATTTTAACTTGTTCTGATTACTGGGTGGCCACCCTGCTGCATCCCCTTTACAAGGACAATGTGCCGTCCTTAATTCCCTCACTGGAGTGTGATAGGAAGATGAGCCCGCTAGTAGACACGCTGCTAATGGCATTCACACGTGACACCAAGGACTCAGTGGAAGCACAAGGTGAAGGCAGAGAAGGAGGAGGAAGAATTTGCCAATGCAGCTGGGTCACCAGCAACACCTCAGAAGGCAGGGTTAGCATGGGCAAAATGTGGAAAAGCTTTGGCATCATGCCACAACAACCTGCACCACCAGCAGATCTCGAACATCTTAGCAGGAGGCAGCATTTCAGAAACATGATGGAACAGTACACGTACTGACTGATGGGTCTGCCTAAGGGGAATAGCTACAGGGGAAGCAGTGGAAGCAACTGCTTTGGGGCCGTGACCTAGAAAGGGCCCATCCAGGAGGAGGAGGAGGATAAGTATTATACAATGAAATTATATACAGTGGCAGTATAGACAGTGTAGAAAGCGAATGGAACAGCTGCTGGGTCTGGTCTGAGAGAGCGATCTTTAGTAGCCACAGGCATGGCGGCATGAAAGGAAGGGGTTTGCTCAAAAATTACTGGGGGAGGGGGGCCCCATTCAAAAATTTGCTGTGGTGCCCAATCATTTCTAGCTACGCCACTGGGTCTGCCCCATTCACCTTCTGGGTCTTTAAATTGGGCACATGTCCAGAGGTTGCCCTTTACGCCTTGGAGGTGCTAGCCTACCCTGCAGCCACTGTATTGTCTGAACGTGTGTTTAGCATGGCTGGTGGCATTATCACAGACAAGCACAGCCGCCTGTCCGCAGACAATGTGGGCAAGCTTTTGTTTATTAAAAAGAACCAGGCATGGATCCCACAGGACTTGTTTGTACCTTATGCAGAATAGACATGTATACTGGCCTCACCCAACCACTGTTATACACCTACACTTTGTTTTATTTTTTAAATTTTCCCAATGTTTTGAGGTCTACACTAATTTATTTAAAAAAAAATTAACATAAAAAAACAGTTATTGGCGACTACCTTTGGCTTCACAGCCCAAAAAGGCTATATTTTATGCAAGAATGTAACTGAATGTAATTGGAAGTTCCCTGTCATTTATGCAGTGCAGGGGTTTGTACCTGGCAAAAATGGTAATATTTCACCCAACAATTTAAAAACTATCCTTTGCCGGACAGTATTAAACTTGGCCAGCCACAGCTGGAACCACTAATTAACGGTATTGCTATTTTGGCAATTGAATTTCACGCCAGAACAAAATCTATCCTTTGCTGGACACTATTAAACTTGGCCAGCCACTGCTGGGACACCAGATTTATGGGATAGCTATTTTGGCAATTGAATTTCACCCCAGAACAAAATCTATCCTTTGCCGGACACTATTAAACTTGGCCAGCCACAGCTGAAACCACTGATTTACGGTATTGCTATTTTGGCAATTGAATTTCACCCCAGAACAAAATATATCCTTTTCCGGACACTATTAAACTTGGCCAGCCACAGCTAAAACCACTGATTTACGGTATTGCTATTTTGGCAATTGAATTTCACCCTAGAACAAAATCTATCCTTTGTCGGAGGAGGAATGGTCAAAAATCTGGCAACTAAAATTTAATGTCGATAAGTGCAAGATAATGCACCTGGGGCATAAAAACCCAAGAGCAGCATATAAAATCAGTGATACAGTACTAACCTCAGTATCTGAGGAAAGGGATTTAGGGGTCATTATATCAGACGACCTAAAGGTGGGCAGACAATGTCATAGAGCAGCAGGTAATGCCAGCAGAATGCTTGGGTGTATAGGGAGAGGCATTAACAGTAGAAAGAGGGAGGTGCTCGTGCTGCTCTACAGAGCACTAGTGAGACCTCATTTGGAGTATTGTGTGCAGTACTGGAGACTATATCTGCAGAAGGATATTGAAACTTTGGAGAGAGTTCAGAGAAGAGCTACTAAACTAGTACATGGATTGCAGGACAAAACTTACCAAGAAAGGTTAAAGGACCTTAACATGTATAGATTGGAAGTAAGAAGAGACAGAGGGGATATGATAGAAACTTTTAAATACATAAAGGGAATCATCACGGTAAAAGAGGAGAGAATATTTAAAAGAAGAAAAACTGCTACAAGAGGACATAGTTTTAAATTAGAGGGGCAAAGGTTTAAAAGTAATATCAGGAAGAATTACTTTACTGAGAGAGTAGTGGACGCATGGAATAGCCTTCCTGCAGAAGTGGTAGCTGCAAATACAAAGAAGGAGTTTAGGCATGCATGGGATAGGCATAAGGCCATCCTTCATATAAGATAGGGCCTTGGGCTATTCATAGTATTCAGCATATTGGGCAGACTAGATTGGCCAAATGGTTCTTATCTGCCAACACATTCTATGTTTCTATGTTTCTATTAAATTTGGCCAGCCACTGCTGGGACACCAAATAGTAACATAGTAACATAGTATATAAGACCGAAAAAAGACATTTGTCCATCCAGTTCGGCCTGTTTCCTACAAGTTGATCCAGAGGAAGGCAAAAAACCCCTGTGAGGCAGAAGCCAATTTTCCCCACTTAAGGTGAAAAAAATTCCTTCCCGACTCCAATCAGGCAATCAGAATAACTCCCTGGATCAACGACCCCTCTCTAGTAGCTGTAGCCTGTAATATTATTACACTCCAGAAATAAATCCAGTCCCCTCTTGAATTCCTTTATTGTACTCACCATCACCACCTCCTCAGGCAGAGAGTTCCATAGTCTCACTGCTCTTACAGTGAAGAATCCTTTTCTATGTTTGTGTACAAACCTTCTTTCCTCCAGACGCAGAGGATGTCCCCTTGTCACAGTCACAGTCCTGAGGATAAATAGATGATGGGACAGATCTCTGTACTGACCCCTGATATATTTATACATAGTTATTAGATCTCCCCTCAGTCATCTTTTTTTCTAAAGTGAATAACCCTAATTTTGATATGGGATACCGTAAAATAAAAAATGAGGGCCTCATTCACATTGTGATACAATTGTTCATGTAGTGGGACATCTACACTCATAAAGCCTATGCACTAAGTGAAAGGGCTGCAAAAAATTACAAAGAACCGGCACTCCAATACTGCCTTTGTTACACATAAAGGAAGGCGTCATACACACCCTTGAAAAATTATCATTGATGGCCTGCTGGTGACCGTCAAAAATATTTGGAGCAAGAGCCTGCTGATCTGTCCATCTAAAACATTAGGGTCGAGGGCCTGTTGCTGAGCTGACCCTCTAAAAGATTGTAAGTGAGGGTCTGCAGGTGAGCTGACCCTGTAAAACTTTACATGCGAGGGCTGCTGGTGAGCTGACCGTGTAAAAGATTGTAGGTGAGGGCCTGCAGGTGAGCTGACCCTGTAAAAGATTATAAGCGAGGGCATGCAGGTGAGCTGACCCTGTAAAACATTATATGCGAGGGCCTGCAGGGGAGCTGACCCAGTAAAAGATTGTAGGTAAGGGCCTGCTGGTGAGCTGACCTTCTAAAAGATAGTAAGTGAGGGCCTGCAGGTGAGCTGACCCTGTAAAACTTTACATGCGAGGGCTGCTGGTGAGCTGACCGTGTAAAAGATTGCAGGTGAGGGCCTGCAGGTGAGCTGACCGTGTAAAAGATTGTAGGTGGGGGCCTGCAGGTGAGCTGACCCTGTAAAAGATTATAAGTGAGGGCCTGCAGGTGAGCTGACCCTCTAAAAAATTATATGCGAGGGCCTGCAGGGGAGCTGACCCTGTACAACATTGTATGCGAGGGCCATGGCTACTGTGACTGGACTTGGTGGAAGACAGGGTGGTGCTTAACTGACTGGAAGCATTATCTGCTGCAATCCAAACGACCACCTGGTCGCACTGGTCTGACTTCAAAACTGGGACATGAAGCTAGGTATCGTGGATGATAGCATACAGTAGCGTAGAATTTGGAAGTGTATGCACAAAAAATATTTAAAAAGGTATTTGGAATGTGGAAATGTCACACAAGAGATATCCCGCAGATAATGTCAATGCTGTCACCAGCGGCTAATAAATAATTACAGGGAATGTCACAGGTATTTCGGATGAGAAAACGTTATACAGGAGAGGTACCACTTCTAATGTCACTGTCCGCAGAGTCTACGGAAAAAGTACACTGTATGTCACAGATAAAAATTTTATGCTCACACGTTACACTGGAGATGTTGCACTGGTAATGTCACTGTCAGAAGCGGACACCGTCTATTAAAAAAGTACACTGTATGTCACATATAAAGATTTTTAACCGCACACGGAACACTGGAGATGCGGCACTGGTAATGTCACTGTCAGAAGCGGACACCGTCTATTGACAAAGTACACTGTATGTCACAGATAAATTTTTACAGCGCACATGGTACATTGGAGATGTGGCACTGGTAATGTCAGAAGCGGACACCGCCTATTGAAAAAATACACTGTATGTCACTGATACATTTTTTCAGTGCACACAGTACACTGCAGATGTTGCGCTTCTAATGTCACTGTCCGCAGCGGACACCGTCTACTGAAAAAGTACACTGGATGTCACAGATATATTTTAGGATGCGCACACTTTACACAGGAGATGTCGTGCAGATAATTTAACTGTCAGCAGCAGCCTGTTAAACGCTATTTAGCGCAGTATGCTGTAAAAAAAAAAATTTGTTGATGCAACACCCAATAGTCCTTAAAAGGACTTTTGGGCCTGTAAAGTTTTAGCAATTTAGCGCAGGTTGCGCTAAAAATATATATTGCTGCTGCAACACACAATAGTCCTTAAAAGGACTTTTGTGTCTGTAAAGTTTTAGCATTTTAGCGCAGGTTGCGCTACAAATATACATTGCTGCTGACGCAAACAATAGTTTTTAAAAGGACTTTTGGGTCTCAGAATTTTTTTTCTAATAAAAATAGTCCAATATCACTCCCTACACTGTCTGTCCCTTCCTATGCACAGCTCTCCTTGACTTAGACTGAGCCAAACACACGCCATTGGGTGCTATTTAGCACCCGATAACGCATTCCGGCCAGCCAATCACTGTAATGCCAGTAACGAAGATGGCTACAGCATTACAGTGAGGGCAGTACTTACCTGCACGTTTATTGGCTGCGTAGGCCGAGTACAGTTGATAATATCTGAACCAATTGATATCACACACTCCATCTATGTTCAAAATCTCATCCAATGAAACAATAATCCTATTTCTAAATATCTGTGAAATATATTGTATACCCAATCTCTTCCAAAAAATACCAGTACACATAAACGAAAATGGTTTCAAACATAGATTACCCCATAGTGGCTATGGCATTACAGTGAGGGAAGCACCTACCTGTACGTTTATTGGCTGCGTAGCAGCCAAGAAACGTGTGGGGAGGAGCGTCGAGCATTGCGCTCGAGCACATGCGGTATTTGGCCGCATACCGCCATGTGCCGAGCAAAGCAATGTTCAAGCCGAATTGGTGTTCGGCCAAGCATGCTCGCTCAACACTAATGGGGACACTTCTTGTATCAGTGTACTGTATAACAGAACAGGTTCTGTAGAGATCTCTGTGGAATCAGCTGACGACGTTGTAAAAAGAGTGCACTCTTTCACTCTATAGTAGAATCTTGGGCCACTGCCCGATTCTTTATACCTGACGCTAACAATGACTTATCAGGATAATTTCACACTTGAGTTATTTTGTCAGTTTTGCCCCCGTAACTAACTAAATAAGTGAAGTGTGAAGTGATTCTAAGAGTAACGCCTGTCAACTGCCTGTCATGCAGACGCACAGTAACTGTTTCACTACCACACTACCTATGAATGTTTCTGCAATGCACAGTGTTCTACACCACTATACAGGCCCTCTGCAGCTGATTTTTAATGGGATTCGTCATTAATACATTTGTATCGAATTGGATCTTTTTGGAAAACTTGGAGAACCGTCCAAATGTAATTTTTGAAAAATTTGCTCATCTTTCATCACGATATTTGGACACCCATAACTTTATTATATATACAACTTATATTTCTAGCTACAGAAATGTGTGAGGACTGTTTTTTGTGGGAGGAGTTCTGTTTTTATCGGTACCTTTTTTTGAATCCACAGACCTGTGGAGCAGGGCCGGAACAAGGAAAGAGAAAAAAATAAAAATAAACAAAAATAGACCTCCCTACCAACAGGACCATGTTTTAGACCAAATTTCCAGCTTGTTTTGAGAGTGGTACTTAATCTTTTTATAGGCCTTTACTATATTTACTAAATTAATTCAATTGTGAGTGGTAGATGGCTATCTAGCCATCCACAATCGTGCTATGATAACCTGAGCCAGGAGGAGCTTATAAGTAGAACAGAAGGAGGGTTTAAAATTGTTAAGGATGTCCACCTGTATATTAACGGGCAGTGATTTACCAAACCTATTTTAATGGTTTCATATACCCCCTGCCAAAGTTCCTGGGAATATCTGCAAGACCAACAGAGATGCAAAAAGTCAGCGATATCCTTATCCTCACGTGGGCAGCCTGCATTAGGCCTTCTATATATCTTGGTCATCTGGCAAGGGAGACATATATCCAGTGAACAAGGTGGAGTTGCAGTTAAATGTGATTAAGGTTGATTGAACAAAAACTCATACTTCTATAGATTCTGTCCCAGTCAGTCTGACTTAGCCCCGAAACGTCTGAGTTCCATTGTAGCTGACCGGGAAAGGACACTTTGTGTGACATTTGTGAATCAGTGCATTTTATATATCTATATGACAATTTGACCCTGTGACCCTGTACTATAAATTAAACAAAATGTCTATTAGTTTCTACTGTGAATAACCGTGATTGACCCATACTAATATAGGCCGAGTACAGTTGATAATATCTGAACCAATTGATATCACGCACTCCATCTATGTTCAAAATCTCATCCAATGAAACAATAATCCCATTTCTAAATATCTGTTAAATATATTGTATACCCGATTTCTTCCAAACAATACCTGTACACATAACCGAAAATTGTTTCAAACATAGATTACCCCATAGTGGCGTAAAATCAAGTGTCATCATGACGCCCAATAACTACTTTGTAAATTCCCACACCTTGACAATTAAATTAAACAAGAGACAAGCATTATTTTGACTCCCATTTAATTGTCCAGTACTCTAATAGTACAGAAATATTTTTACATCCTAACTTTTGAGCTAAATCTAGTAGTATGATGATGTTGTCCTGCCATTCTGTTAACCACTTGCCTACTGCCGCACAACTTTCTACGTCGCAGCGGTAGGCAACCCGACGTATAAAATAGTCGGGTTACATCGTGATCTGCTGGCAGCCCGTGCCGCTGCAGATCTCTGTGACCGCACTGTCATTAGCTGCGGTCACAGGGAGGTGTGCTGTGACCAGCTGGAGTGGTCATGCAGTAATAGACAGTTGTAGCACTATGCTACAGGCCTGTATTACATTGAAGAAGTTGAAAGCCGTCAGTGAGTGCCTTTTCTTATGTAAGAGGGCCACCTGGTGGCATTAAAATAAAATGTCAGCCTGCAGGCTGGGAATTAACCTCTTCCTGCCTTGACTGTGGCAGAAAGGGGTTAATTCGCTTAAAAAAAAAAGTAAATAAAAATAAATAAATAAATAAATAATAAAAAAAATTATAAAAAAAGAAATAAACATTTTTAAAATATATTGCAATAGTTACTAGTATTAGCAATAGTATTTAGACTATGTACACACTCACACAGACACCCCACCCATTTTTCATTCATAAAAAATTATATTTATATATATTTATTAGTTTTAGCAATAGTATAGAGGAATTCATATGTGTAAAATATACAAACATACACACATTTGTTTTACAAGCATACAGAAATGATGTTAGAAAAGTCTTTAAACCTTTTGTAATAGTTCGGAAAAAAAAATTATAAGAAAGGAAAAATATATATATTTTTTTCATAATTTTCAGGGTTTTTTTTAAATGTTTTTTTTTTATATTATATACATCATCTAATGGCATAAAAGTGTCCCGAGAAAAATTATTAGAGATGAGCGAATTTCATATTTTGTTTGAATTCCGTTACCATGGACCATAATGCAATTCTATGATGGAAGGCATAATGGAATTCCTTTAGAGGCATTCCGTTATTCATTCCGTCATAATAGAAGTCTATGGGCTGCAAAACGGATCTGTCCCATTTCCGCTATGCTGGGGAGTCCTCTCCTGCATAATGGAAACGGGACAGATCCGATATGCAGGCCACAGATTTCTATTATGACGGAATGAATAACGGAATGCCTCTAAAGGCATTCTGTTATGCATTCTGTCATAGAATTGCGTTATGGTCAAACAAAGCGTGAACGAATTTCAAAATATGAATAGCGTTGTGAGGATCCGGCATTCACTTCGGTCGCCAGAAATGTCCGCCAGATCCATCACAATGCAAGACAACTGAAAGCATTTGAAGACTGATCGGTCTTCAAAATGCTTTCAGTGTTACTATAGCAGCCAGGACGCTACTAAAGTCCCGGCTGCCATGGAAAAGTAGTGGGGAGCAGTGGAGAAGTTACTTACCATCCGTGCAGCTCCCGGGGCGCTCCACAACGATGTCACAGCACCCTTACGTCGCATGGATCACGTGATGCGCCGAAACGACGTTTAGCTTGAAATCGGATCAGGAATAATGTTTTTCAATAGGCATTAATTCCGGATGCGTCCTTGCGGCATGCCTTCAGTTTTTTGGCCCAGAGGAAAATCCGCAGCATGCTGCGGATTTTTCAAGGGCAAAAAGATGTTTGAATACTGAACGGAAGACATCCTGATGCATCCTGAATGGATTTCTTTCCATTCAGAATGCATTGGGATAATCCTGATCAGTATCTTTCTGTCTTAGAGCCCCGAGGACGGAACTCTAGGACAGAAAGGAACAAAGGAACAACGCAAGTGTGAAAGAGGCTTTAAAATAATAACAAATACATGTGGACTGGCTCAGAAATAATCAGTTATTTTCAGTTAGATAGATGCCTACTAAAAAACTGAAAAACTGGCCTGGTAAGGAAGGGGGATAAACACTCCAGTAATTAAGTGGTTAACATACAAAGCTGAGCTGCCAAATAATAACCTCTGAAGTAAGGAACAGCAAGTCCCCCCTCCTTAACCGGACTACGGATACAAAAATTGGAGAAAGATGATCACTTTTATAAGGGCAATCCTGTCTGCCATACATAATGGTAATTTTAACCAAATCGAGATCTTAGATTTAATCCTTTTAACTAATGGGAGGAGTATATTAAGTGAAGTAAAACTATCCACGTATGGAGAAATTGTAATTCCCAAATATTTAAAGGTTTCATGGGTCCCAGTTATCTTGATACCTCCTGTATTCACCAATGACATCTCCTCTAATGGTAGTGAGATGGTCTTACTACAATTAATTTCTAAGCCTGACATGCTTCCAAATTCCTCCACTCTATAAATAAGGTTTGGTAGGGTGTTGGGAGTATCAGATAAAAGAGAATGTCATCCGCATATAAAGATATTTTCACAATACTCCCATCCACACTATCAAATGAAAGAACGCTAAAATAAAACAATAAACTTTATCAATAAGTCAATTTAAAAATTTCCACTGGGGTAATACCCTATAATAATTGTGTGCTAGTGTTTGACTGTTAGCAATTTTTGGTCACGGGGTCCAAGAGATAGTATATTGGCCCACTAGACCCACTAATCACTGTTCCAATCACTAGAACCAAACAGATGGGCAGGTAGCAGACGACAGGGTATCGTCTAAACTACTTCATTGAACATGACCGTGGCGCGCATTGGCGGTCATGCCACAAAAATGGTGCAAGGTAGGACTGAGGGGAGCCCGTTAGTGTGTTAGGGCAATATAGCTTAAATACAGCTCAGTCCACCTAATATTCGAGCTAGGCTCAACGCGTTTCCATACAGCCAGGAAGGGCACTGTATTTCATCAGGAGCCACAGCACCATATGAAAAACAAAAAACATATAACATAGGTTTGTAACTCCTCCACGTGTGAATGCAGCCTGCCACCGGTCCTTCTAGGTAAATAGAATTGACCCAAGGCTCCAAAAAAGTCTACAGACCTGCCTGGTGCCCAAGTCTCTAGTTTGAGAGTTGGCACATGCATTTCTAAGGTCCTGCCTGAGCCAACCACCTCCTAATATCGAGGGGCAGCGTGCTAGTATGCAGAGATAGGCTCTATAATGGCCGCGAAGCGGCTCTCAAGACGCCGACTTACATAGGTATAACCCCACCTCTGTTCACCGCCCACCAATCCATCAGCCAATCCAGTCATCCAGAGGGAGGGAAACACCGGCAGAAGATGAACCCAGAAAGTAACAGAGGGAGGCGCATAGCGCTCATTGTCCAATAGGGGAAACATACAGCGGCTATTGTACCAAAACACCAGCGAAATAAAGTCACAGGGGAAGAGAACGGAGGACCCATAGGGCCAGGTTGATTAAGAATGAACCAAAAAATGCAGCACATTAGAACATTGCTGGTAAGCACACCAACCTCATTATCCAGCAAACATTCATGGTGCAATGTATTAATATATTAAAAAGGACGGTATTAGCGACTCTCAGTTATGGGATATCGAGTAATACATCCAGAGATCTATCATGCAACAAAGTGATTAATCTCGATTGCCCAGTGTATCAAATCTGCATATCACCGCACTTGAACTAACATCAGATCTGCCTGGTACAATTAGCTACGTTTGTTATGTCCAGTGAATGACAATAATGGGATTAGGATTCATAGAGGCGCCCATCAGATGTCAGTGGGTACTTAGGAGAATCACAAAACCAGGATGATTTATATGGCTGATGTCCCTGCATATATATGGTATACAGTACTCATATCCTAATGTCATAGAGAACCCCAGACATTAGGAATACCAAGATCCATAAATTGTGTCACAAGGGATCTCAAATAGCGGGAAAACCATTATTTAGGTATTAAATGAATGGTATGTATGAGATAGCATCATTCAGACCATGAGGCTTAACGGTGTTCAAGACAAAGATCCATCTAGCCTCTTTCTGTAGAAGAATGCGGTCCCAATCACCACCTCTGGGATTCAACTTTAACATATCTATCCCTTAGAATTTCACAGAGGACGTCCTACCACCATGATGTTCAGAAACATGGTGTGCGACTGGTGTATCTTTCGCCTTCCTGATGTCGCTGATGTGCTCACCGATGCGGCGTCTCAGTTCGCGAGTTGTCTTTCCAACATATTTCATTCCACATATGCAAGACAACAGATATATCACACCCATTGATTTGCAGTTCACAAATGGGCGGATATAGAAGGTTTTTTGACATGAGCTATCTGTGAAGCTTTTAGATCGATCGATGTAGGTACAAAATTTGCAGGAGCCACATGGAGAAGTGCCTGATAGTGAGCTCCGTAGCCATGAGTCATGCACTGGACCTTGGTAAAAGCTATGTACGAGCAAGTCCTTTAAATTCTGATTGCGGCGGTACGTGATCACTGGTCTAGAGGGAATAAATTTGCCAGTGAGTGCTAGGCTAGCTGGTGAGGTGGTGTGTGGTGAGGCTCTTTTTTAAAGCTCTTGTTCCATCCAGTTGTATACGAATATGTTCTCCAGGCACTTGTATCCGAATTTTTCTTATTTACTTATCTTGTAGCACACTTTACAGTTCGTATCCCTCACTGCCCTTGGATGACTGAAGAAGGGGTCACCTTGCTACCCCAAAACGCGTCTGGAAAAAAGAGCAGTGAGGGATACGAACTGTAAAGTGTGCTACAAGATAAGAAAAATTCGGATACAAGTGCAGAACATATTTGTATACAACTGGAACAAGAGCTTTAAAAAAGCCTGGCTGCAGCTTAAACCTATCACCACCCATTGCAAGTATCACGTGACCGCATCATCTGATCAGGTGATCAACTCTCAGTGACATCACCACAGGTCCTGGTACTGAACAGAGTGTTGAGCCTGACTGCTCCGCTCAGAACAATGCTGGAGAAGTACACAATCGAGGGATGGTAATGTACACCACTATATGTTTTTAAGATATATGAATGGTACTGTGAACTTGTCGTATTTATACTGGGAAAGTACTGCAGCTACAGCTCGACATTTAGAGCGCTGATACAGCTTGAGTCCAAGAGTGTTTTGTTCCATCACAGCCTGTGGCAACATCCTCTTTAATAGCTGCACACAACTACTGGAGAGTTTTCCATTAGGATCCAAAACTCTGCAACTCTATTTCAACTATAACTATTGGTTGCAATTATATTCCAGCTACAATTACAGATTGCTATAGGAATATTTTATTACGCATATTGTGTGCAAATTGGCACTTTGACCGAACCGGTACTTGGAATTTATCAGTGATTTTACAGCGCAAGAATTATTATTATTTTTTTTAATCTTTATTCTTTTGCACTTATATTGTATATGTAGGTCATATAGACTCTGTGCTGGCCACCCATAGTCTGTAACTGTTTTTACCATTTTAACATTTGAATATTGATATTAAATTATGTTATCTACCTCCTTCATCTGCATATGACCATCATTCATTGTGCCATATGACAGTGAGTGCCCCCCGATTTGGTTTTTTATTTATATATACTTAGTTTTTTTCAGTTGTATGAATTTAAGTGGTGAAAATTATTAGTGCCCCCCCCCCCCCATTTTGACTGTGGTATCTTATGTGCCACCCATATATTGTTCCTAGAGTCACCACTGCGCAGAGACCAAGTCACGGCAATGCCGTGTGTGTGTGTGTATATATAATATATATATATGCACATACATACCTACACACGCTTGCGCCGTGTGTGTTTGGGGCTGGTATGCAACTTTTTCCAGGGCTGGTTTTTATCCCCAGTCCGGCCCTGATGGTAAGCTTCCCTCAGAACCTTTTGTGGATACCCGCGTCGCTGGAACCTATGCTGTAGTTCTTGGGCGGCAAACCTAAAATCACTTAGCTGAGAACAATTCCTTCTCATGCGCAGATATTGTCCTTTTGGAATTCCTTGTTTTAAAGCCAGTGGGTGATTGCTCCCCCATTGCAGCAAGTTGTTGGTAGCTGTCGGTTTTCTAAATACATTGGTGATAATCTGGCCAGAGGTGCTCATAGAGATGGTGAGGTCCAAAATACTCCCATCTACACCAAAACCTTTGATTAAACGGTCCTGTCTAATCATTAAAGGGGTCGTCTCACTTTAGCAAGTACATTTATCATGTAGAGGAAGTTATTACAAGGTACTTACTAATGTATTGTGATTGTCCATATTGTTTCCTTCGCTGGCTGGATTAATTTTTCCATCATATTATACACTACTCGTTTCCTTGGTTAAAACCATCCTGCAGTCCAGCAGCAGTGGTCATGATTGCACACTATAGGAAAAAATATCAGCCTCTCTAGTGACCGGGACCGTGGGAGTGCACATAGGCTGGTGCTTTTTCCTATTGTGTGCAAGAATGACGACCACTGATGGATAGCAGGGTGGCCGTAACCATGGAAACGAACAGTATATAATATGATGGAAAAATGAATCCGGCAGCACGGACTGTTGATTATTAGCCCTACGTTCCTGTAAATTAGCTACTGATGAAACAAAGTATATGTGGAAACACGTTGAGCGTTTATATAATTACGGGAGGAACAATTTTGGGGAGCAAGTGCAGCCTGTCCTTTACAGACTAATACACTACGGCCATGAAGGGAGCCCTCCATGTGGTCCCTTCCTAGCGTCCTATTCAACAGTGAGCAGTGGTGTTTTAGCTTGTTACTAGCTGCAGCGAGTCTCACTTAGCGCTACCAGTGGGAATAGCTTTACCTGCACTGAGTGAGTGTGGTCGCTAACAAATTATTTTACTGCACCGGGGGCCCCCCAAGTTTTGAGCGAGCTCCGGTGCGGCAATTCTTTTTTCAGTGAAGGTGCTATCAGGGGTCCATTTGAGTGCACCTTGCTGAAACGCAGGCTGGTGCTTCCCTGCGGGGGCCCCCCAAGTATTGTAGCGCCTTCTTTGATACAGTTGCTGAATGAACAGAGTCCTTGATATATGTTCTATACCACCCCCCGTTTATTTTAATTAATTATCAAATGAAAGTTATATTTTAAGTATTCCCATTATTGGACCATTAATTGTCCATATACTGCCTCCTCTGATGGTTTGATTAATTTTTCCATCAAATGATACACTTCTAGTTTCCATGGTTGTGACCAACCTTCAATCAGGCAGTGGTGGTCGTGTCTGCACCCTATAGGAAAAAGCACCTGCCTCTCTGGTGACTGGGACTATGGGAGTGTGCATAGGCTGGTGCCTTTTCCTATAGTGTGGAAGCACGGCCACCTCTGCTAGATTGCAGCATGGTCGTAACCATGGAAATGAGCAATGTATGGAGAAATGAATTGAGCCAGCAAAGGAGGCAACATGGACAATCACAATACATTAGTAAGTTTCTTGAATTGAATTTGTCTACCTGATACATTGCCCACTGTGGGCAGAGGCATACTGAGAGGAGGAGTCAGGCTCAAGTAAGGCGGTGTGCACTGGGCACTTGCAGCACACTCTCTGCCCCTGGGCACTTGCAATAGGTAATTTTCATATCTTTAAAACTTCATTTTTGGCACTTTGCAGACTCTGAAAAACGAAACCTGGGTACCATCAGTGTTATGGATTTGCCTCCCACAGAGCTATATCAGTTTAAAACATGTTATGTAGGTGATAGACTCCCTTTAGGTTAAATATCTGGACCGACATTCTGCTGTTTGGCCTAAGATGCCGCTGTTTCCTAAACACAGCTACAGACTGCATGTTGTTTCATATTCATGAGAGACGGAGTTACAAAAGCCTGGAAAGGAAGAGATAGAGCAGCCATCTTGGGGAGAGCTTGCAAGAGGATCCAGGGGCTGTGTGTGAGGAGAATCCGTCGCCATCCAGGTGTGGGAGGGGAGCCCCCTTCGGTGACCAGAACTACAGCCCAGTGAAGCTGAGTGTGTCCAAGGCCCTGATCCTGTCCAGAGGAATGAGGATTACTTCCAGGAACGCTGATAAGAGCTGGGGAGCAAAGCAACTTACACTACGGTACCGCATGCTTGTTGGAGTAGCTTTTGTTCGGTTCACAGCCACCAGCGGAGGTAGAGCAGACTTGGGTCGGTCAGACTAATTCTGCACACACCTCACCACAGTGTTGGCGCCTAGAATCCTAGAGACTGAAACCAGGCCTGTAGTTAGTGAGATAAGATTTCTGTTTGTGTCAGGCCACAAGTGTTGCTGGCTGTTCATTGCAATACTGTAGCGCATTATAAGTTTGTAGGCTGTTGTGCTGCACTGCAGGCTAGCCCATAGCACACACCCAAACAGTTGTTCTTGATCTTTTAGGGTAATAAGAGGTAAGGCGTGGCTGTTTAATTGTGCCCACCAGAAGGCAAATTACTGCACTTTCCTCCGGCATCCATTGGAGGGCACTGCACTGTGCAGCACAAGGGTCTCAGCCTTCGGGCTGGGTGTATGTCATTTCATTGTGTGTTCCCAGCCTTTGTGGTTGTGCTCATAGCCACATTTAACTAAAATGCTGTTTTGGCAAAAGCTGGTGTTGGAGTTGCTTTCCTCATTTGTGACTTTGCTCTATACCGGGGAGCCCACCCCGATGCATGGCTTACATTCCTCTGAGAAGTGCTGATTTGGCTATTAAAAGCACTGTTATTACCTTTAAGCCTGCAGGCAGTGTCTATCCATCTCAAGAGCCATTTTGGAGTATACAGATGCAGCTGAGCTAGACTTGATGAGTAACTCATTCAATGTATTTCATTAGTTTTGTCTCAAAATGGCATGTGATAAGGGTACTTTCACACTAGCGGCATAGCTATCCGGCAGGCTGTTCCGGCGGGTGAACAGCCTGCCGGATCTGCCATGCCGCAAGTACCCGTGCACTGCTGTGCTGCCGCTCTGTCCCCATTGACTATAATGGGGCAGGGGGCGGAGCTACGGCGCAGCACGGCAGTACACGGCCATAGATCGCCGGACTAAAAGCAGGTCCGACTTTTTAGTCCGGCGATCTTTGCACGGGTGCTTGCGGCATGGCGGATCCGGCAGGCTGTTCACCCGCCGGAACAGCCTGCCGGATAGCTATGCCACTAGTGTGAAAGTACCCTTAGACTGTGCCATGTGTTATCAGCGCTCTCTAGGTCGATCTTAGCTCAGCTACATCTGTGGCTCTGCACAGGTATAAGATCTTACTGCAGCAGTGGAATCACAGCAGCTTTAAGGATCCTGTTTCCTGGAATGGCTCATACAGGATTAGCACTCCCGCTGTTAACTCAAATTTCTTAACTCATTTCATTATCTTGAGAAAAAGCCATTGAAAAGCAATTGAAGGTGTTTGCTTAGATTAGATAACCAAACTCAGAAATCTCAGAAAAAAGGAGTGCTAACCATGCTACATCTGTATGTAGCTTGTATGTATGTATGAGCGAATTAATATGTTACAATTACAGAACTCTGCAAAGAATCCCATAAAGCTATAAATGTTAGTATGTGCACCAACTGTGGACAATATAGGAGATGTCTGCACCATTGCCACCCAGCTGAAGGTCTTCAGTGCAGACATAGTGCAGAGGTTGTGGAATGGTTTACTTCTCAGCGGTTAGAAGCTTTCACTTAGATCCTTTCTGCTCATATATCTATAAGACCTCGCTTATCTATAATTCCTTTTACCTTATCTCCTGCCTTATCTCATCTGTATAATCTTTGTTTCATGATGGTGTACCTTCATTATTAAAAGGTGTGTTAGCTCCCCTTGAAATGGTTGCACCTACCGAGGATAAGCCCAAAGGAGATGACAACAAAAAACAAACTCTAAGGTATTGCCTTTGATCCTATATTAAAGGTATGTCTGGCAGGAGTGTGGTCCCAGCCAGATAGGTAACATTCTATGGGAGCTAGATTACAACCGTGTGTTACAGATCCTGCAGTCTCAGCTCAGTGGGGAAACCCCCCTAAGGTAAACAGGGGTGGGATTCAAATTTTTAAAAACAGGTTTCCTACTCAATGGCAGTCACGTGACATCACAACACATGATTACATATACATACACCATATATATGCAAAACACACATAAATACACCATATATATGCAACACACATAAATACACCATATACATGGTACACATGCATAAATACACCATATATACACTACACACACATACCACTCAACTTTTAAAAAGCCTAAGGAGCTAAACTTTGGAATGGAAGCGCTCATCTCCAGCTGCCGCAACTAGAGCAGCGGATCAGGATTCAGCCGCTTCTCCGATCCAGCTGTAATTTTAACAACCGGATCTAGAGAACCTGAGGGAACTGGCTGAATCCCATGCCTGTTAATATCCCAGGGGCCAATCTGTCTGGGAAGTCTTTTTTTTCTGGCAGTCAGTTATTCCCTGTCAGGGAATTTCTAGTGAGAAAGATTGTTTCTGATGTATACTTTCGATGTAACGCATGTCAATAAAAGTTAGGTTTCATTGGGTTTGGTAGTGTGAGGCTGGGTAATGTTGGGGATTTTGAGCACTTTTGGTGGGTTAGATCTAGAACCAGTTTAATTTGATATCCTCCAAGCTCTGAACTGCATTACTTTACTAACTTTTTAACTAACCAACCAAAATGAAAGCATATCTTTATAAATCGATTGAGCGGCTTACTCTATTTCTAGAATTATAAATGAAAGTTCTAAAGAAAGTTTCACTACTGGATATAAATTGCTTTTTGTTAACTGAGATGGTAAAAAAAGAAAGTCCACATCCTAATCTAAAAAGAAGCTTTGAGTCATAATCTGCAACTTCTGTAGAATGGACTAAAATGTATCGGTTGCTAAATGGTAAGGGCACTAATGGCCACAATCAGTGACATGTTTAATTATACTACCAAAATTGTAATTGATTAAACATCTACCATTTCAGAGTATTCAAAGTTTTATTGTACAGCAGTCTGAAAAGTTTTTTTTTTTTTTTATAGACTCCTTCTGACACTTACTCAATAGGTTCATTATACTGCTGGAGGAAAGTGATCCTAAAGGTAAGCATGCTCTTTCCGTTATGTCAGGCTATTTTGAGAATGATGCATGACTGGATGTTCATTAAAGACTGTCCTGGTCTATAGTTACAGTACAACTGCTCACGGTTTCCAATCTCTCAAATCTCGCTTCTCTGCTAATTATTTTTCAAGACCAGTTTTAAAGCTGTACTGGATTGTTTCATGGTTTATGCTGTTTCTTCTTAAGCAATCATTGGGGCACATTTATGAAAACTATCTAAAAGAAAAGCTGCATTAGATGCTCATTGCAGCCAATCACAGCACTGCTTTCATTTTTCTAGAGCAGGAGGGGGAATGAAAGCTGTGCTGTGATTGGTTGCTGTGGGCAGCAATGTTTTTCTTTTAGATAGTTTCAGAAATATTGTCCTTTGTTGTAATGCCGGTGGTCTGTGTCCACCAGCAGCTGTCCTCTCCTGGCAGTCAGGGCCACTGGAGTACTTACCTCTCCCACAGAACTACTCTCTGTGCCGCTGACCCACATCCTTCCTTCTGCTCTTGCTTGTGTGCACTCCCATAGGATGCTCACAGGTGCACCTCCAACTCTTAAAGGGTTTCTGTCACTAGAATTTTCACTATTAAACTGGCTGACATTAGCGATGTGCTAATGTCATCTGCACCTAACTATGCTATTCTTGTGATAATTCATGTCCCTGTTACTGCAGAATACTTACTTTTATAATATGCAAATTAGCCTCTAGGTGCAGGAGAGGGCCCGTTCTCCCACCTCATTACACGCCCTCCAAGTCTTGATTGACAGGGGCAGGCAGCGTCTACAGTGTTGCACAAACTCTGCCTGTTTTGACCTTGCCTTACCCTATGACAATGCTTCTACTTGTTCCTATGGTGCCATGCGACAATGTTTCTTGACCGACCTGGGTCAGCAGCCACTGAATGGAGACTACTCCTAGAGGTAGTGGTCTGGTGGCACTGCAGTAAAGTCCAGATCCCCATATGGGAGTAAGGCCCTTTCACACGGGCGAGTTTTCCGCGCGGGTGCAATGCGTGAGGAGGACGCATTGCACCCGCACTGAATCCGGACCCATTCACTTCTATGGGGCTGTGCACATGACAGTTGATTTTCACGCATCACTTTTGCGATGCGTGAAAATCGCAGCATGCTCTATCTTCTGTGTTTTTAACGGAACGCAGGCCCCATAGAAGTGAATGGGGCTGCGGGAAAATCGCAAGCATCCGCAAGCAAGTGCGGATGCTTTGCGATGTTCCCGCATGGTTGCTATGCAACCATCGGGATATGTAACCGGTTCTGTATTATTTCACATTATAACATAGTTATAATGTAAAATAATACCCTTAGTCATCTTCCTAATGTTTAAACCGGTGCAGAATGGGTTAAAAAATAAACTAATAATAACTTACCTGGTCCATTTGATCGCGAAGCCCGGCATCCTCTCCGTTAGCTTGCTAGTAGGAAAGGACCTGTGATGATGTCACAGCATCACATGGCCCAATCACCTGCTCCATCACTATGGTGATGGAGCATGTGATTGGTCCATGTGACCATGTGACATCATCACAGGTCCTTTTCCTACTAGCAAGCTAACGGAGAGGATGCCGGGCTTCGCGATCAAATGGACCAGGTAAGTTATTATAAGGTTATTATTTTTAACCCATTCTGCACCGGTTTAAACATTAGGAAGATGGCCAAGGGTATTATTTTACATTATAACTATGTTATAATGTGAAATAATACCAGCGGGACAATTTCTGACCCAAACATGCACTTCTGTGAAGAAGTGCAGGTTTGGGTCTGGGTACCAAAAGTGCCAATTTTTCTCCCGCGCGTGCAAAACGCATGACAGCGCTTTGCACTCGCAGGGAAAAAACGCGGCGATTCCCGCAACGCACCCGCACTGTTTGACGGAGTGCACCCGCAACGCCCGTGTGAAAGAGGCCTAAAGGAGTGAATGCTAATGGATAATTTGCACAATGTCCTTAGGAGGAGTCCCAAGTCAGATCCATTTAATGGCACAATGGGTCCACACACGCTGCATTACAGTTGTTTTTGATAATTTCAACAAACAAAACATTAATTTTCAAATGGAAAATTTTCTATATTTTATTGCAGTCAAGTCAAGATCTCTGCTAGCTGTAACTCAACAGGAAACTACATTGTATTTCCTGGATATAAAAATGTATCCTAGTCCTTAGTTGATTAAACAGGTACACAGCTCATTACAAGACAGAGTTCTCATGACTAGGGTTGAGCAAACCCGAACTCTATAGTTCGGATTCGTACCGAATTTTGGGGTGTTCGTGACACGAACATTTACGTAAAAGTTCGGGTTCGGGATCGGTGTTCGGAAATTTCTATGGCACATTTTGAAAGCCTGCAAAGCAGCCAATCAACAAGCGTCATACTACTTGCCCCAAGATGCCATCACAGCCATGCCTACTATTGGCATGGCTGTGATTGGCCAAGTGCAGCATGTGACCCAGCCTCTATTTAAGCAGGAGTCATGTAGCACCACACGTCACTCTGCTCTGATTAGTGTAGGGATAGGATGCAGCTGCTGTGAGGGCGAGATTAGGTAGGGAAAACTCAGCAAAAACACCGAATGAAGTGATCGATCTACAGCTGTGAATCATTCAACTACTGCTAGTTAATTGCTCACTGGTTTTTAGGCTGCCCAGAGAGTTTTTCTGTCACTTTTTTGTGGGGTGATCAGTGGCCATTTTGTGTCTTGGAGTGCACCAGCACAAGCTACCACCAAGTCCATCAATCCATCAAAAGTAGGTTTCTTTTTTCTATATCCTACATCAGGGGATTGGCTGTGCTAATTGTCACCCCTATAAACTCAGGATAGAAATGTCTATATTTTATTGAGGGGTGAAATTCAATTGCCAAAATATCAATCCCCTAAATCTGGTGTTTCAGCTGTGGCTAGCCAAGTTTAATAGTGTCCCTCAAAGGATAGATTTTTTTCTGGGGTGAAATTCAATTGCCAAAATAGCGATACCATAAATCTGGTGTTCCAGCTGTGGCTGGCTAAGTTTAATAGTGTCATGCAAAGGATAGATTTTGTTCTGGGGTGAAATTCAATTGCCAAAATATTAAAACCGTAAATCAGTGGTTCCAACTGTGGCTGGCCTAGTTTAATAGTGTCTGGCAAAGGATAGTTTTTTTTCTGGGGGGAAATTCAATTGCCAAAATAGCAATACTGTAAATCAGTGGTTTCAGCTGTGGCTGGTCAAGTTTAATAGTGTCCGGAAAAGGATATATTCTGTTCTGGGGTGAAATTCAATTGCCAAAATAGCAATACCATAAATCATTGGTTTCAACTGTTGCTGGTCAAGTTGTAATTCTGTCTGTAAAAGTGTATATTACACTTAGCATGTTAGTGTCTAAATACAAGGCCTGTTAAATAAATCCTCTATATTTGCACATGCTACCGTGCATCTCCAAGTGTATTTCTTTCGTAAAAAGGTATATTACACTAAGTGCTAAAATACAAGTGCTGAAAGCATAATCCTCTACATTTGCACACACTATTGTGCATCTCATAGTGTATTTCTTTCCGCAAAAGGGTATATTACACTCAAGGTGTAAATGCAAGTGCTTATAGGGTCATCCTCAATAACTGCACACGCTACCGTGCATCTCCAAGTGTATTTCTTTCCGTAAAACGGTATATTACACTAAGTGCTAAATTACAAGTGCTGAGAGCATAATCCTCTACATTTGCACACACTATTGTGCATCTCCTAGTGTAATTCTGTCCGTAAAAGGATACTTTTCTTCCAGGGCCTAAATACTAGGCCTACAGTTGATATTCCCCTAAATCTGTGGTTACTGCTGTGCCTAGATTAGTGTAATACGGTACATAAATAGATAGCTAGATAGTGTTAGGTGCCTGTAAAGGCCTAAATTTGAACTTAATACATTGGGCCAAATAATTATTTTTTTATTGTGGTGAACGGTAACAATGAGGAAAACATCTAGTAAGGGATGCAGACGTGGACATGGTCGTGGTGATGTTAGTGGACCCTCTGGTGCTGGGAGAGGACGTGGCCATTCTGCCACAGCCACACAAACTAGTGAACCAACTACCTCAGGTCCCAGTTCCCGCCAGAATTTCCAGCGATATTTGGTGGGGCCTAATGCCGTTCTAAGGATGGTAAGGCCTGAGCAAGTACAGGTGCTAGTCAATTGGGTTGACGACAGTGGATCCAGCACGTTCACAACATTATCTCCCACCCAGTCTTCTGCAGAAAGCGCACAGGTGGCACCTGAAAACCAAGCACATCAGTCTGTCACATCACCCCCATGCATATCAGGAAAATTGTCTGAGCCTAAAGTTATGCAGCAGTCTCTTATGCTGTTTGAAGACTCTGCTGGCAGGGTTTACCAAGGGAATTGACCTAGCCTTTCCCCAACGGTGCACTGACGCACAACTACTTATGTTTCCTGATGATGAGGAATACCACCTCATCAGAGTCCGCAAGTCTCTGATGATGACGAAACACAGGTGCCAACTGCTTTGTCTTTTTGCAGTGTGCAGACCGAACTGGAGGTCAGGGAGGAAGACTGTGTGGAAGACGATGCAGGGGACGATGAGGTCCTAGACCCCACATGGAAAGAAGGTCGTGCCACTGTCTTTCACAGTTAGTAGGAAGAGGCAGTGGTGAGACAGAGCCAACAGCGTAGCAAAAGAGGGAGCAGGGGGCAAAAGCAGGACAGCCGCCGCCAAGAGAGTTCACCTGCTGGCCACCGCCACCAGGGACTGAGCACCATAAAGGCAGCTTCAAGGAGTTCCCTGGCATGGCACTTCTTCAAACAATGTACTGACGACAAGACCCGAGTGGTTTGCACGCTGTGCGATCAGAGCCTGAAGCGAGGCATTACGTTCTGAACCTTAGAACAACCTGCATGACCAGGCATCTACATGCGAGACATGGGCTGCAGTGGAGTAAGCACCTTCAAAACCAAGAAAGGGCTCAGGCCCCTCCTGCTCCCTCTTCTGCTGCTGCCTTGGCCTCTTTCTCCGCCTCGGGAGGAACGTTGGCACCAGCCGCCCAGCAAACAGAGGATGTGCCCCTAACACTACCACCTCCGTCACCAAGCAGCTCCACCATGTCACACGGCAGCGTTCAGCTCTCCATCTCACAAACCTTGGAGAGAAAGCGTAAATTTCCACCGCCATTTTGAAACTCATATATTTGGGGGACCGGCCCTAAAACGCGCAGGAGTTGTGGCGGGGTATACAACAACAGACCGACGAGTGGTTGCTGCCGGTGAGCTTCAAGCCCGGCCTGGTGGTGTGCGATAATGGCCAAAATCTCGTCACAGCTCAGGGACTAGCTGTCACGACGGGGGATGGGGAAACCCCCCGCCGCGCACTATCCACGGCGGCTGGGCCAAACAAGGACTAAAAGCAGGGACAAGGGAACCGCTAATCTAGCACGTCCCTAACGCTGGCCCTGGTCTCCTAACAGTACGGGCCGACCCCGAAGGTAGGAGGGCCCATACGTCCGGAACCTAGAGCCCTGGACATCCCTGCTTCACCCTGGATCTAACAGGGCAGAGACCACCTGCTCACCCAGGGACACGGATGAGCAGGAGTCTCCCGAGGCCCCTCTGCAGCCGGGACCCTGGCAGTGTGAACCCCAGTACCGCAGGAGAGCATACAACCAAACACTCCTACCTGCCGCACCGCAGAAGATAAAGCGGATCCAAGAACTCCCGACCTCCCATGCGGACAACTGACACATGCGGATGGATCCCAAAGTGGCAGCACACCATCAGGTAGGTACCACACCCCTCCGGGTGGGCAAGCCCTTCCGGAGCGTCACACCGTGTCAACAAACACCAAACATACCCACACCATACTACAACAACCAGGTGGGGAAGGGATACACAGACACTCACCAGGGAAGGAACCACATAGCAAACAATATAACAAATAAGGGTGGCTCACGCAGACATCCAAGTGGGGAACAGACAACAAGCTCCAGCCATGCTCACACCATGACTGGACAAACCAAACTGACCTCCAGGCTCCAAACACAGGAACTTAAAGGACGCCTGAGGACACACCCAAAATGCAGCCACACCTTAACCCCGTGCACGCCACACAAACACAGAAGACACGAAACAAGGGAATCGTGCACAGGAAAGGGGGAAAGACACACATGCACCACAAGAAGTTGCAAGCAGCAACCAGCATGTGTGTCTATGTGTCACCACACCAAAGACAGAGCAGCCGTGGCCCTGCGCCAAACATAACACATACACATACGAGATGACATACATCAGTGTATGCGAGGCCACAGGTAAAAGCCACGACCGCCAGGCGGGTGACCCGTTGCCAACGGCAACCGCACATAGGGCAACGGGGTAGCAGCCCTCCGTGCAGACGACACGTTGCCACTGACAACCACACGCACGACCTAAACCTGGGTCGTGACACTCTCCCACCCCTCAAAGCCCCCCCCAACAAAAAAAGGACAGTTGGAAGGGCACACAACAAAGGGAGGGGGGGAGGGGCAATGCAAAAAGACCCCCAGTGTCTTCCTCCAAACTGCCGCCAACACACCTGGACCGGAAACGGGTCTCAGGCTGCCGGCACCGAGACAGACGAAGAAACACCACCGGAGACACTGCCCAGAAGATGCCCGTCAATACCCCCAGACTCCCGCCGAACTACCTGGACCACTACCTAGGTCCACAGGCAGTCACAACACAGGACGTCTGAGGATACCGTGGATACCTCGTCCAGCTCAGGGAAAAAGCTCCTACTCCAGGTCGTTGCCCTCAACAACAGTCTCAAGTCCGAACCCAGCCAGACACCGAGGGTAACGAAGAGAGCCAAACGACCGGAGTTAGGAACCCTGAAGCATGGAGACCTCATCCAGCTCAGGGGAAAAAGCTCCTACTCCAGGTCGTTGCCCTCAACAACAGTCCCAAGTCCGAACCCAGCCAGACACCAAGGGTAACGAAGAGAGCCAACGACCAGAGTCAGGAACCCTGAAACGGACAAGGAGGGGGAACACCACTACGGACACGGTTAGGAAGGTGACAGGGGAAAAGCCACCAACCATGCCGTACACGGTGAAAAACCCCGTAACGCTCTCCCTCCGGAGAACGCGCACGCGTGCCAGAAGAGAGCCGGCATTGCATGCTGCGCCCTCTTTCAAGGCGAAAGCTGCGGAGCCTTTATTTGTTATAATGTCACGACGGGGGTGGGGAAACCCCGCCGCGCACTATCCACGGCCGCTGGGCCAAACAAGGACTAAAAGCAGGGACAAGGGAACCGCTAATCTAGCACGTCCCTAACGCTGGCCCTGGTCTCCTAACAGTATGGGCCGACCCCGAAGGTAGGAGGGCCCATACGTCCGGAACCTAGAGCCCTGGACATCCCTGCTTCACCCTGGATCTAACAGGGCAGAGACCACCTGCTCACCCAGGGACACGGATGAGCAGGAGTCTCCCGAGGCCCCTCTGCAGCCGGGACCCTGGCAGTGTGAAGCCCAGTACCGCAGGAGAGCATACAACCAAACACTCTTACCTGCCGCACCGCAGAAGATAAAGTGGATCCAAGAACTCCCGACCTCCCATGCGGACAACTGACGCATGCGGATGGATCCCAAAGTGGCAGCACACTATCAGGTAGGTACCACACCCCTCCGGGCAGGCAAGCCCCTTCCGGAGCGTCACACCGTGTCAACAAACACCAAACATACCCACACCATACTACAACAACCAGGTGGGGAAGGGATACACAGACACTCACCAGGGAAGGAACCACATAGCAAACAATATAACAAATAAGGGTGGCTCACGCAGACATCCAAGTGGGGAACAGACAACAAGCTCCAGCCATGCTCACACCATGACTGGACAAACCAAACTGACCTCCAGGCTCCAAACACAGGAACTTAAAGGACGCCTGAGGACAAACCCACAATGCAGCCACACCTTAACCCCGTGCACGCCACACAAACACAGAAGACACGAAACAAGGGAATCGTGCACAGGAAAGGGGAAAGACACACATGCACCACAAGAAGTTGCAAGCAGCAACCAGCATGTGTGTCTATGTGTCACCACACCAAAGACAGAGCAGCCGTGGCCCTGCGCCAAACATAACACATACACATACGAGATAACATACATCAGTGTATGCGAGGCCACAGGTAAAAGCCACGACCGCCAGGCGGGTGACCCGTTGCCAACGGCAACCGCACATAGGGCAACGGGGTAGCAGCCCTCCGTGCAGGCGACACGTTGCCGCTGACAACCACATGCACGACCTAAACCTGGGTCGTGACACTCCCACCCTCAAAGCCCCCAACAAAAAGGACAGTTGGAAGGGCACACAACAAAGGGAGGGGGGGCAATGCAAAAAGACCCCCAGTGTCTTCCTCCAAACTGCCGCCAACACACCTAGACCGGAAACAGGTCCCAGGCTGCCGGCACCGAGACAGACAGAAGAAAGACCACCGGAGACACTGCCCAGAAGATGCCCGTCAATACCCCCAGACTCCCGCCGAACTACCTGGACCACTACCTAGGTCCACAGGCAGTCACAACACAGGACGTCTGAGGATACCGTGGACACCTCGTCCAGCTCAGGGAAAAAGCTCCTACTCCAGGTCGTTGCCCTCAACAACAGTCCCAAGTCCGAACCCAGCCAGACACCGAGGGTAACGAAGAGAGCCAAACGACCGGAGTTAGGAACCCTGAAGCATGGAGACCTCATCCAGCTCAGGGAAGCTCCTACTCCAGGTCGTTGCCCTCAACAACAGTCCCAAGTCCGAACCCAGCCAGACACCGAGGGTAGCAAGAGAGCCAACGACCAGAGTCAGGAACCCTGAAACGGACAAGGAGGGGAAACACCACTACGGACACGGTTAGGAAGGTGACAGGGAAAAGCCACCAACCATGCCGTACACGGTGAAAAACCCCGTAACGCTCTCCCTCCGGAGAAACGCGCACGCGTGCCAGAAAGAGCCGGCATTGCATGCTGCGCCCTCTTTCGAAGGCAAAAGCTGCGGAGCCTTTATTTGTTATAATGTCACGGCGGGGATGGGGAAACCCCCGCCGCGCACTATCCACGGCGGCTGGGCCAAACAAGGACTAAAAGCAGGGACAAGGGAACCGCTAATCTAGCACGTCCCTAACGCTGGCCCTGGTCTCCTAACAGTACGGGCCGACCCCGAAGGTAGGAGGGCCCATACGTCCGGAACCTAGAGCCCTGGACATCCCTGCTTCACCCTGGATCTAACAGGGCAGAGACCACCTGCTCACCCAGGGACACGGATGAGCAGGAGTCTCCCGAGGCCCCTCTGCAGCCGGGACCCTGGCAGTGTGAACCCCAGTACCGCAGGAGAGCATACAACCAAACACTCCTACCTGCCGCACCGCAGAAGATAAAGCGGATCCAAGAACTCCCGACCTCCCATGCGGACAACTGACACATGCGGATGGATCCCAAAGTGGCAGCACACCATCAGGTAGGTACCACACCCCTCCGGGTGGGCAAGCCCCTTCCGGAGCGTCACACCGTGTCAACAAACACCAAACATACCCACACCATACTACAACAACCAGGTGGGGAAGGGATACACAGACACTCACCAGGGAAGGAACCACATAGCAAACAATATAACAAATAAGGGTGGCTCACGCAGACATCCAAGTGGGGAACAGACAACAAGCTCCAGCCATGCTCACACCATGACTGGACAAACCAAACTGACCTCCAGGCTCCAAACACAGGAACTTAAAGGACGCCTGAGGACACACCCAAAATGCAGCCACACCTTAACCCCGTGCACGCCACACAAACACAGAAGACACGAAACAAGGGAATCGTGCACAGGAAAGGGGAAAGACACACATGCACCACAAGAAGTTGCAAGCAGCAACCAGCATGTGTGTCTATGTGTCACCACACCAAAGACAGAGCAGCCGTGGCCCTGCGCCAAACATAACACATACACATACGAGATGACATACATCAGTGTATGCGAGGCCACAGGTAAAAGCCACGACCGCCAGGCGGGTGACCCGTTGCCAACGGCAACCGCACATAGGGCAACGGGGTAGCAGCCCTCCGTGCAGACGACACGTTGCCACTGACAACCACACGCACGACCTAAACCTGGGTCGTGACACTCTCCCACCCTCAAAGCCCCCCAACAAAAAAGGACAGTTGGAAGGGCACACAACAAAGGGAGGGGGAGGGCAATGCAAAAAGACCCCAGTGTCTTCCTCCAAACTGCCGCCAACACACCTGGACCGGAAACGGGTCTCAGGCTGCCGGCACCGAGACAGACGAAGAAACACCACCGGAGACACTGCCCAGAAGATGCCCGTCAATACCCCCAGACTCCCGCCGAACTACCTGGACCACTACCTAGGTCCACAGGCAGTCACAACACAGGACGTCTGAGGATACCGTGGATACCTCGTCCAGCTCAGGGAAAAAGCTCCTACTCCAGGTCGTTGCCCTCAACAACAGTCTCAAGTCCGAACCCAGCCAGACACCGAGGGTAACGAAGAGAGCCAAACGACCGGAGTTAGGAACCCTGAAGCATGGAGACCTCATCCAGCTCAGGGGAAAAAGCTCCTACTCCAGGTCGTTGCCCTCAACAACAGTCCCAAGTCCGAACCCAGCCAGACACCAAGGGTAACGAAGAGAGCCAACGACCAGAGTCAGGAACCCTGAAACGGACAAGGAGGGGGGGGGAAACACCACTACGGACACGGTTAGGAAGGTGACAGGGGAAAAGCCACCAACCATGCCGTACACGGTGAAAAACCCCGTAACGCTCTCCCTCCGGAGAACGCGCACGCGTGCCAGAAGAGAGCCGGCATTGCATGCTGCGCCCTCTTTCGAAGGCGAAAGCTGCGGAGCCTTTATTTGTTATAATGTCACGACGGGGGGTGGGGAAACCCCCCGCCGCGCACTATCCACGGCCGCTGGGCCAAACAAGGACTAAAAGCAGGGACAAGGGAACCGCTAATCTAGCACGTCCCTAACGCTGGCCCTGGTCTCCTAACAGTATGGGCCGACCCCGAAGGTAGGAGGGCCCATACGTCCGGAACCTAGAGCCCTGGACATCCCTGCTTCACCCTGGATCTAACAGGGCAGAGACCACCTGCTCACCCAGGGACACGGATGAGCAGGAGTCTCCCGAGGCCCCTCTGCAGCCGGGACCCTGGCAGTGTGAAGCCCAGTACCGCAGGAGAGCATACAACCAAACACTCTTACCTGCCGCACCGCAGAAGATAAAGTGGATCCAAGAACTCCCGACCTCCCATGCGGACAACTGACGCATGCGGATGGATCCCAAAGTGGCAGCACACTATCAGGTAGGTACCACACCCCTCCGGGCAGGCAAGCCCCTTCCGGAGCGTCACACCGTGTCAACAAACACCAAACATACCCACACCATACTACAACAACCAGGTGGGGAAGGGATACACAGACACTCACCAGGGAAGGAACCACATAGCAAACAATATAACAATTAAGGGTGGCTCACGCAGACATCCAAGTGGGGAACAGACAACAAGCTCCAGCCATGCTCACACCATGACTGGACAAACCAAACTGACCTCCAGGCTCCAAACACAGGAACTTAAAGGACGCCTGAGGACAAACCCACAATGCAGCCACACCTTAACCCCGTGCACGCCACACAAACACAGAAGACACGAAACAAGGGAATCGTGCACAGGAAAGGGGGAAAGACACACATGCACCACAAGAAGTTGCAAGCAGCAACCAGCATGTGTGTCTATGTGTCACCACACCAAAGACAGAGCAGCCGTGGCCCTGCGCCAAACATAACACATACACATACGAGATAACATACATCAGTGTATGCGAGGCCACAGGTAAAAGCCACGACCGCCAGGCGGGTGACCCGTTGCCAACGGCAACCGCACATAGGGCAACGGGGTAGCAGCCCTCCGTGCAGACGACACGTTGCCGCTGACAACCACATGCACGACCTAAACCTGGGTCGTGACACTAGCCTGTTTGACGCACATCCCTTGCCTGGCGCATGTGCTGAATTTGGTGGTGCAGAAGTTCATCCACAACTACCCCGACATGTCAGAGCTCCTGCAAAAAGTGCGGGCCGTCTGTGCGTGCTTCCGGCGTTTACATCCTGCCGCTGCTCACCTGTCTGCGCTACAGCGTAACTTCGGCCTTCCCGCTCACTGCCTCATATGCGACGTGCCCACCAGGTGGAACTCCACCTTGCACACACTGGAGAGACTGTGCGAGCAGCAGCAGGCCATAGTGGAGTTTCAGCTGCAGCACGCATGGGTGAGTTGCACTGCGGAACAGCACCACTTCACCACCAATGACTGGGCCTCCATGCGAGACCTGTGTGCCCTGTTGCGCTGTTTCGAGTACTTCACCAACATTGCTAGTGGCGATGGCGCCGTTATCAGCGTTACAATACCACTTCTGTGTCTCTTTGAGAAAACCCTTGGGGCGATGATGGAAGAGGATGTGGGCCAGGAGGAGTAGGAGGCAGAGGGGTCATTTTTAGCACTTTCAGGCCAATCTCTTAGAAGTGGCTCAGAGGGAGTTTTTTTGCAACAGCAGAGGACAGGTACAAATTTGGCTAGCCAGGGCCCACTACTGGGAGGATGAGGAGGACGAGGATGAGGTGGATGAGGATGAGGCATGTTCATAGTGGGGTGGCACTCGGGGTGGCCCATCACTGGTGCGTGGCTGGGGGGAAACGAAGGACGATGACGATACGCCTCCCACAGAGGACAGCTTGTCCTTACCTCTGGGCAGCCTGGCACACATGAGCGACTACATGCTGTAGTGCCTGCGCAACGACAGCAGAGTTTCCCACATTTTAACGTGTGCGGACTACTGGGTTTCCTCCCTGCTGGATCCCCGGTACAAAGACAATGTGCCCACCTTAATTCCTGAACTATAGCGTGATAGGAAGATACGCGAGTACAAGCGCACGCTGGTAGACACCCTCCTGAGAGCATTCCCAAATGTCACAGGGGAACAAGTAGAAGCCCAAGGCAAAGGCAGAGGAGCAGCAAGAGGTCACCAACGCCGCTGTTTCACGGCCAGCTCCTGTGAGGGCAAGGTTAGCATGGCAGTGATGTGGAAAAGTTTTATAACCACGCCACTGCTAACTGCACCACCACCTGATGCGGAACGTGTTAACAGGAGGCAGCATTTCACTAACATGGTGGAACAGTACGTGTGCACACCCCTCCACCTACTGACTGATGGTTCGGCTCCATTCAACTTCTGGGTCTGCAAATTGTCCACATGGCCAGAGCTAGCCTTTTATGCCTTGGAGGTGCTGGCCTGCCTGCCAATCAGCGTTTTGTCTGAACGTGTATTCAGCACGGCAGGTGGCATCATTACTGACAAACGCAGCCTCCTGTCCACAGCCAACGTGGATAAGCTGACGTTCATAAAAATGAACCAGGCATGGATCCCACAAGACCTGTCCATCCCTTGTGCAGAATAGACGTTTATAACTACCTCCCCTTAACCATATATTCTTGTACTCCAGGGCACTTCTTTATTGAATCCTTTTTTTTTTTTTACCATTATTTTGCGGGGCAACCCAAAGTTGAATACACCTCTCCTCCCTCTGGGTGCCAGGGGCCTAAATATCTGAAAGTGGCCTTCTCCATTGGTGGGTGACATGGAGCCTGATTCTCTACTATGGGATCTCTCTCCTCTGTCTGGGTGCTGGGGCCTAATTAACTAAAAGTGGCCTTCTCCGTTGGTGGGTGATATGATGCCTCTTTTGCTGCTATGGGACCTCTCTCCTCTGTCTGGGTGCCGGGGCTAAGTAACTAAAAGTGGCCTTCTCCATTGGTGGGTGACATGATGCCTCTTTTGCTGCTATGGGACCTCTCTCCTCTGTCTGGGTGTCAGGGGCCTTACTTTCACGTACTTGCTTGCTGTCTTGGTGGCAGACATTTAATTTTTTTTACTGTCTAATGACCGCCACATTGTCTGGGTGTCAGGGGCCTATATGTCCTTTAATCATTTGTTGTCTTGGTGGGATATATTAAACTCTTTTTACTGTCTAATGACCGCCCCCGTTTTGTCTGGGTGTCAGGGGCCTAAATTTCGTTTAATTGCTTGCTGTCTTGGTGGCAGACATTTAACTCTTTTTACTGTCTAATGACCGCCCCTCTGTCTGGGTGTCAGGGGCCTAAATTTCATTTAATTGCTTGCTGTCTTGGTGGGAGACATTTAACTCTTTTTACTGTCAAATGACCTTTCCTCTGTCTGGGTGTCAGGGGTCTACATAAATGATAATGGCCTTTTTCATTGCAGGTTGACCTAAAGCCTGTGTTGCTGTTACGGAACCGCTCTCCTCTTTGCGGGTGCCATGGCCCTGAGTCTGTGAATCAGGCCTGTGGCACTGCCGGCAGACATGAATTCTTTTTGGCTGTGATGCAACCTTCAACTCCCATAGCATTCCCACCTGATGCCACCCCAACCCCCTATTCCACCTCCTCCTCCTCCAAGTTGCCAATTGATATTGGTTAATTTTTATTTATTTTATTTTAATTAATTTCCCTATGCACATTTGTTTGCAGGGGATTTACCTACATTCTGCTGCCTTTTGCAGCCCTCTAGACCTTTCCTGGGCTATTTTACAGCCTTTTTAGTGTCCAAAAGTTTGGGTCCCCATTGACTTCAATGGGGTTCGGGGTGACGTTCAGGTCGAGTTCGGATCCCGAACCCGAACATTTTCGTGAAGCTCGGCCGAACTTCTTGAACCTGAATATCCAGGTGTTCGCTCATCTCTACTCATGACCTAAATGTAACAGAAATATATAGGCTCCTTGCTCTCAAAAGGCTCAGCATAGTGCACCCCTTACATCTCCAGTATTTGTTAACTTCATTAGGTTAATCCCTTAAAAGGAAATTGTCAGCAGCACTATGCTGTCGTCACTTATTTCAGTGGTCTGTTGCTGCTGTGATGGCAGTCAGTACCTTCAAAGCCCTTACATGCTGAATCCTGCAGCACATGCCAGTGCTGAGAGGCAAATGACTTAGATGCTGCTTGTTCCCTCACCTTGGAACAATAATTGCGCATAGGAAAGAAACCTTCAAATCCTGTTGTGCATAGGAAAGAAACCTGTCATTCATCATCTGGGGGCATGGCAGGGTGGGGGCAGTGAGCAGCATCAGCTCCTCTCCCTCGCAGCACTGGCTCACACTGCATAGTTTGGCAGGTCAGTGCTGACTGCCATCCCAGAAGTGACAGGTCTGTCACTACACTATGCTAGAAAGGAAAGATTACAGTTCCAATAGAATTAAGCATTTTTCTCCTACAAAAATGTTTCCTTATAAAGGGAAAAAAATTATATATATATATATATATATATATATATAGTGTAAGGATGGCTTTTTCTGCCTGGGGTGGCAATGACAAGGGGTATTTCAAGCTCAAACGGTACTTTATTTCTCATATAGCACATCAAACTTCCAAATTTGGCATCACTTGGCATGGTGAATTTGCAGCTTCACATCAACCATGTGTAACATCAACACAAAACAATAAATCCTTGCTCGGCTAGGCGCTCACTATTCAAATATTTTCCCTAACTCGCCCCTAGGTCAGTGTTCACACTGCAGTATTCAGCTTCACTAAGCCATGCAGTCAGACAGCTTTCTAACTGTGACCAACGCAGCCCATTGATGTCTCGGTCTACCAATACTCCTGATGGTGACTACGCAAAATCTTGGGGTGATACGGTCCAACACTGCTCCCGACTCTATCCCCCAGAGGCCTGCTTTAACCCACGCTGGCTACAGCTAAGATTACCTTGGGCAATGGGGAATATCTGTAGTGGAATAAGGGTGTGGACTGGCAGGTTGCCACTGCCTCATACTTTACCATACACATCCAAACAAAGAAATGCAACAGCACTCTGCAACCAGCACCCTGCCCTGCCTCTATGCTAGAAGCTATCAGAGGTCGTTAATGTACATTTTTATCAAAAAGTGATAAGCCACTCGCCACGCCAAGGCCGCCTCTATGAGTGGTCCTAACCTAGCTAAATCCTACCTGTTATGGGCCATGATAGCCACATAAAATCCAGGGAGTGCAAGCCCAGCATGCATGCCGGATCACCCTGCTTATTAAGCAATTTTTGTCGTCATAACAGCCTCCATTTAGTCCATTTTTGGGGCCATAATAGCCTCCATTTAATCTAGGGATGCAGGTACCAACATGCATGCTGAGCCCACTATATACTCATCCTGGAGCCAGATGGTTACTAGCAGGTACTATGAGTGCAAGTTCAGTTTATATACTTACTCTGATTAAAAACAGCCTCTATGGCAAACAAACTAGTCAGGTGTGCACGACTGAAAGGGAGGCTGCCACACCTCCAACATATACTAAACAGAAACACAGTCAGCACGTCCCTGTATGCAGGTGCATGCAGCTTTGGCAAATATACATACAAACAAAGAAATGCAACAGCACTCTGCAACCAGCACTCTGCCCTGCCTCTATACTAGAAGTTATCAGAGGCGTTAGTGTACATTTTGATTAAAAAGTAATAAGCCACTCGCCACGCCAAGGCCGCCTCTGAGTGGTCCTAACGCTAAATCCTACCTGTTATGGGCCCTGCTTATTAATCCATTTTTGGGGCCATAACAGCCTCCATTCAATCCAGGGATGCAGGTACCAACATGCATGCTGAGCCCACTATATACTTATGGAGGCTGTTATGGCCCCCAAAATGGCTTAATAAGCAGGGTGATCCGGCATGCATGCTGGGCTTGCACTCCCTGGATTTTATGTGGCTGTCATAACAGGTAGGATTTAGCGTTAGGACCACTCATGGAGGCGGCCTTGGCGTGGCGAGTGGCTTATTACTTTTTGATCAAAATGTACACTAACGACCTCAAATAGCTTCTAGCATAGAGGCAGGGCAGAGTGCTGGTTGCAAAGTGCTGTTGCATCTCTTTGTTTGTATGTATATTTGCCATAGCTGCCTGCACCTGCATACAGGGACGTGCTGACTGACCCCCCCCCCCCCTGTGTTTCTGTTTACCATACACATCACCACAATAATATATATATATAATTATTATTATTATTATTATTATTATTATTATTACATTACACATGATTATTGTTATTACCTAGTTATACTATAAAAATACTGCTGAGACCAGCAATGACCCAATAAGTGTTAGAACTACAGTGGCAGCAGGAGACTGATGAGGTGAGTAATGCTTCTTTTTTTTCTAACCCATTCTGTCTCTTATGTAAAAATAAATATCCAGCTAGATTAGATTTACAGACTAGATTAAAAACAAAACGAATTAAGTATATTACTGATAAAAACTGATAAATACAAGTTCCTCTTATTTAAATGGTGAGTATTATAGAAAACAAAGCAAGGGCAACTAAGACACAAGAACACATAGTAATATTATATAGCCCCTGTCTTCTACTCTTCTTTAAATCATATTCCCTGTTACTAGCCACCTAAGAGCTGCAGAGTCTAAATTAAAACTGCCGGAAACAGCATTACAATCCTTTACTGCAGAGCAGCTCAGTGGGAGAATTGCTTTATTTCTGTTCCTATTATCACACGACCCTAAATGAATGGAAGAACGTGTTTGTAGAAGAATAAATACATTAAGCTCACAAACTCCAGGATGCAAATTTCTTTAAAATGAGTTTTATTACATTTATCCAACAGGTTGTTTTACTTCTAATTAGGAAATGTAACCATCAAAACCTAAACCCAAAGGATATGCTGATAACTACTACACCACCTGCCGCATACAGCTGCTCTGCGTCCCAAACCACGTAAGAACTATCTTCACTGGGGTCAGTGGCAAACCATATTAAAGAACCAACCTATAAAATGAACTTCCTCAGTACATCACATTAATGGAGCGAGGCATGACCTAAGTGATTATGATTTCATTATTCCTAGTAGCGGCTATGTCTGTGGTGCAAGTCATTGCTCAGGCCATCAACATAAGCGTGTTTTCTGCTGAACTAAACAGTGAAATGTAATCAAAATTTGAGTATAATGTAAAGTAATGAGCCATAAGACAAAAGGCTTAGATGTAAGTTTAAGTCCCTATTGACAAGGTAACTAAACCACCAAACAGCTTGTGCTTACAACACAGTATATTCTGTTACAGCAATAATAGAGAAATACATTTTTGCTAATATTTTGCCTTTTCCATCAACATCTCTCCCAACTCTAGGAATACATTTTGTCACGTTAGAAATCACATTGTCATGGAAAAGCGTTAGCTTTACAGATGTTTTGCTGACTACTGACCACCAGTATATAGTATAAGAGCAGTGGTTGCGGTGTGACCAAGATATTTGTGTACTACAAACACCAGCTTACGTAAAGGGAATGTGTCATCAGAAAATGATCTATTATTTAAATCACATTTTTATGTTTAACATATTTTTTAAGATTTTTTGGATGATATTATATCAGTTTTCCATGTTAATATCTACATTATATTTAAAGGGAACCTGTCATCAACTTTATGCTGACCTTACTAAGGCCATAATAAAATAGTGACAGTAATGCTGATTTCAGCGGTGTATCACTCATGAGCTAAAAGTAAGTGGTTGCTGAGAACCAGCATCATAATCATTGCAGCACAGGGCTTGAAAAGTCAAATCTACTTGAGAAGAGTCATGGTTATTCCTAATCTCCTGCTCTCTTACCCATCTGCTGATGATTGGCAGTTGTCTCCTAGAGAGATGGGGAGAAAACTAGGTAGAAGACTGTCAGTCATCAGCAGGTGTGCAGGAGAGCAGGAATTTATGAATAACCAGGACTCTTCTCAGGTTACCGGTATTCTTTTCCAGGCCCAGTCTGCAATGATTGTGATGTTGGTTCTCGGCAACCACTTACTTTCACCTTTTAAATGACAGACCGCTAAAATCAACTCACCTGTCTCTACTTTATGCTGCTGCTAGTATGGGCAGCATAAAGTTGATGACAGGTTCCCTTTAAACAAAAAAACATAAAATCCTGTAATTTTCTCATAGGCTACTAAGCCTAATACTAGGTGCCACTTCTTGGTCTGCAGAAATCTCAGCTTGTAATGCTATCACCTCTGTGTATAGATAAGACAGGACCTTAAAGAACCAATCACAATATGTGATTGTCAAATCTTATCTATTCTCACCTTGTACAATGACCTCTGCACAGGGCACAGATCATGCCAAGAAAACTCTCCGATAGAAGTCAATGAGGTACCCTCCAGACCAGGACACAAATGCTTTCTTAATGCTTTCTAAATGCTAAGAACCGCTCAGGCAAGATGGCTGCCCCCATAATCACATTCAGAAAATAGAATAAATAAATCTGTAATCATAAAATAAAAAAGGATATGTGTTGCTATCTGGATTTAATTGGCAGATAAACTTTTTGGTGGCACAGAGGTAGCGGTGTAAGGAGGACAATATATTTAGGAGGTCTTATTTAATTGACAAGTGTGGCAGTGATTTCACCATTACTGGTGGGTGTTTCTAGGCAGAGTGTGAGACCCTTCCTTTGCCTGAGAATTTAAAGGGATGGTTTGACCTCATAATTAAATAATAACCGGAATGTGTGTACAATATAAAAAAGAAAACCATCAAACTCTTCCGAGCAGCTCCATAACCGGCTCTGATGGTCCCATCCCCACTGTAATATCTCATCATTTTCACCAGTCAAGCCATTCACTGGCCTCAGTCTTGAGATATCGCCAAGTGGCACATGACCCCTAAGGCCAGGGAATGGCTGCATTTTTGCACATGATAAATTACACTTCCAGTTCATCGGGGACAGAAGTAGTGGGGACAGGTCAGTCGGCACTGGAACAGAGCTGCTTAGAAGAGGTGAGTGGCTTTTTTTAATTGTACACACATTCCTGCCATTATTTCAGACAAGATAGTAACATAAAAGAAAGTGAGACTATTACATACAGCACTACAGTAAAAACAGACATGTCCATCAAGTTCAATCAAGATATGGGAGAGGATGTGAATTAAGGGAGGGTAAGTTAGAAGCCAGAATTAGGCCCATTTTCATAGGCGTTAATGTTATTTAATTCTAAGAATTCAGCTAAGCCTTTTTTAAACTGTTCCTGCCATGACCAGGTCCTGAGGTACACTTCCATCTGCCGGTGATCTCCAGCTATGTACTGCGCGTGTGCCAAATGTACTGCCGTGAGACTTCAGGGTCAAGCCTGGTTATGTCTTCAATTCCTGGCTCTGTCAAAGTGGTGGGAGTGCAGCCTGTAAAAGAAAGAGCGTTGCAATGAGGTGCAAAGGCAATCCCCTTGTTGCACCAAGTGGCTAATTTACATATTGTTAACCCCTTAATGACTGGCGATATGGGTTTTTATGGCAGCCATTAACAGACTTTATTCAAAGCTACCATGTTTTTGCTGAGGCCTAGAATAAGCGCCGCATGAGTCTTCCATGAAGTTGACAGCAGGGGCTCAGCATTTTCACTGAGCTGAGCTGATGCTTTAATGACACGAGCCATCAGGAGCACCCGGTCCATTTAACCCTTTAGATGATGCTGTCAATAGGGACCCAGGCTTTCCTGCAGCATATGCCCATCAGGCTGTGCCTCTCTGGGCATACACTGACTGTATAATGCACTGCACTGTATAAGCAGAAGGCCTGTTGAATTCCTCTCGTAGTAAATGGTGAAAAATTATGCATTTTTTCCAATGAAATAATGTTTTTTAATGGAAAAAAATTGCAAAAGTATAAACCCCTCCACGTATTTGGTATCATCGTGTCTGTAAAAACCCGTACTATACAATTATCATACAATTTATACTGTATGGTGAACACTGTAAAAATAAAAATAAAATGTCAGAATTTGAGTTTTTTGCTTATTCTCCAAAAGGGCTTTTGTTTTGTAAAAGTTGTAAAACTTAAAAAGAAACTATATTTGCTTCATATTGTTGTAATTGCATTGACTCTAAAAGTACAAGTTATTTATGCTGAAAAATGACCACTTGAAAATTTATATAAAAAGATGATTTCTCCACATTGCAGGCATGTATTGAGATGGGAAATGCTACAATATTCAATCAGGGGCACTCAATTTCGGAACCTGTATAACACTCTCATTTATTAGAGTAAGATAAGGACATAGTAAAAAATGAACCATACATAAAATGTTTAAAATAAATGATATCCACCTGAGCTCTGAATGCAAAAATCGTTAATTTCTAACGATAATTTGTTTTCCCTTAGTCCTAACAGCAGCACAGATGGGGGTAACTGCCCCCTGTGGACTGATAGGACCGGCAGAATTTTAATGAGCCCAAAAGAAACCAATGAATAAACTCCACCTCCCATAAAGGGAGGGGATCACCCCCCAGTCCACCGTGTCTGTAACAAGAATGTACTTAGGGTGGGAAAAATTTGTGTGCTGCTGTTAGGACTAAGGGAAAACAAATTATCGTTAGAAATTAACGATTCCCTTACGTCCTACCAGCAACACAGATGGGGAGATAGCAAGAAGAATCCCCTAGGGAGGGTCCTCGTGCCTGGCAGAAGTAAGAACTGTCTGCCCGAAGGCCAAAAACTCTGCTACCTTAGCATCTATGCTATAATGAGAGATGAAGGTTGATTCAGAGCTCCAGGAAGCTGCCTTACAGATCAACTCTAAGGGGAGAAGGCTTCTCTCCGCAACAGAGGTTGCAATGGCCCTGGTAGAATGGGCCCTCACAAACTCCGGAGGATCTAAATACTGGGACATAAAAGCCTCCTTGACGGCTTCCCTGATCCAGCTACTAATAGTAGCTTTAGACGCTTTACGGTCTTTAGACTTACCGGCAAACAGGATGAAGAGGTTCTCATCTATCCCGAACTCCCTAGATCTATCCACATAGACCTGGAGGCATCTCGAAATGTCCAGTGGATGTCTAACTGGAGCATCAGAGGAGGAGGCGGAGAATAATACAGGTAGAGAGATTACCTGGTAATATTTTGAAAGATTGGAACCTTAGGTCTAAAATAAGGTAGAAATTTCAGAAGGACTCTGTCCTGTAAAAAGATGATATATGGATGCATTGCAGAAAAAGCTTGCAGCTCAGAGATTCTTTTGGCTGAAGTTATAGCCAGAAGAAAAACCACCTTAAGAGTTAAGAATTTAAGGCTTGCCTCCTCCAAAGGTTCAATGGGGGGAGATGCTAACCCCTTGAGAACTACTGATAGGTCCCATTGAGGGACGGGTCTCAGTACTGTAGGCTTCAATCTTTCAGCTCCCTTAAGGAAGCGTTTGATGAGCGGGTCCTGAGAGTAAGGTCTGTTAAAACAGGCCGAGATGGCAAAGACTTGAACCTTCAGGGTAGATGGTGAGAGACCTTTATCTAGTCCATCCTAAAGGAACTGTAATATCGCAGGAAGGGGAGGATCTGCAGACGCCACCTAGTTGGAGCTACACCATGATGTGAAGAGCCTCAAAATCCGGGAGTAGGCCTTCTTCGTAGACTCTGCTCTGGAATGTGACAGGGTTCTCAGGACCGACTCAGAGAGCCCTCCCACTCTGGGAAGGGACTGATCAACCTCCAAGCTGTCAGGTTGAATCTGTGCAGATCTAGGCAGAGGTGAGTGTCCCACGACACAAGGGTCTTCTCCGGGGGGAGTTTCCAGTATTTTCCTCAACTCATCTGAATGAGCTGGGTAAACCAGGATCTTCTGGGCCAGAACGGTATGATGGCTATTACCGAGGCCTGATCCTGACTGATTTTTGTCAATACCGTCGGTATCATGGAAAACAGAGGGAAGATGTAATCCAGCCTGAACCTCCACGGTATCGTCAGAGCGTCTATCGCCAGGAGGTTGTCCTCCCTGTAAAGGGAGCAGAACCTCTGCACCTTGGCGTTGAACCTGGTTGCCATGAGATCCACCTCTGGCATGCCCCATCTGTGGACTAACTGCCTGAAGATCTCCGGATGCAGTGACCACTCCATGGTCGGTAAGCCTCGACTTTGGCGATCCGCAATGATGTTGAGGGAGCCTCGAATGTGAGTGGCAGATAGATCATATAGGTTCAGCTCTGCCCACCGCAGAATTACCCTAATCTCTGACAGAAGGGGTAAGGATCTTGTGCCTCCCTGCTTGTTTATGTAAAGCACCGCAGTCATGTTGTCTGACTAGACTTTCACTGCCTTGCCCCGGATCTGGGGGGCGGAGATTCGAAGAAAGATGCCGCTCCTGAGGAGACCAAGATCCCCGGACTAGGGACCCGTCTAGATGGGCGCCCCAGCCTAAAAGGGACGCGTCTATTGTCAATATGAGCCAAACTGGTTGGGTCATAGACTTTCCCGCTGGCAGATGGAACCACCATCTGAGGGAATTCCGGGTTTGGTTGGATAGGGAGCACAGGGAATCTAGCCCCGCAGGGCTGCCGTTCCATTTGTCTAAAATCTCCGCTTGGAGAGGACGGAGGTGCCATAAAGCCCAAGGGACTGCATCCGCAGCCGCTGACATGAGCCCCAGCATCTTCATGAGAGTCCGGATGGAGACTCGACATGGGATAGAAAGGAACCTTGCCAGGTCCTGAATCCGCGCTCTTCTTTCTGGGATCTCCAGGGAGTCGATCATGAATCCTAAGTAATGGATTGAAGGCGATGGGCTCACATTCGACTTCTGCCAGTTGATGATCCAGCCTAGGCGGAGCAGAAAGGAAATTGCGACATGAAGATGATGGGTAAGTATTGTAACTGAAGAGGCTAAAAGAAGCCAATCGTCCAAATAGGGAACAATGGTCAGTCCCTGAAGTCTCAGAGCTGTCACCACCGACACAACCACCTTGGTGAAGATAAGAGGGGCAGATGAGATCCCAAAAGGGAGGGCGGCAAACTGGAAATGTCTGCACACTCCTGAAATCTGGACCGCGATCCTGAGGAATTTCCGAGAGGAAGGGTGGATCGGGATGTGGAGGTAAGCATCCTTGAGGTCCAGAGTAGCCATCACGATTCCAGGGTTGAGGACGTGGCTGACTGACCTTATGGTTTCCATCCGGAACCTGTTTCTCATTACAAATCGATTGAGAAATCTCAAATCTATGATCATCTGGAGATCATCTGTTTTCTTGGGCACCAGGAATACTGGAGAATAAATCCCTAACCCGCTCTCCCCTGCCGGTACCTCCTCCAGGGCTCCCTTGGAAATGTAGTCCTGAATATAGGACTCTAGGATCCTCTGTCAGGCAGGCAGAAAACTTCGAGTAGCGATGAACCTTTCTGGGGGGAGAGAGACGAGATCTATTAGATAACCGGCAGAAACTATGCTTTGGACCCAGGGGTCTGAAATTTCCTGGGCCCATACATGTTTGAAGTGGGAGAAACATCCCCCCACGGGAAGCTGGGGGAGGGGTACGGGAAAATCCAGAGACGTAGGGAAAGGGGCAGCAGGGTTTAACCCAGAGCCTCCACAAATTGTATTTAGAAGCGGTATCCGCATTCCAGTGTTTCAGCCATAGGGGTCTTCGGGCAGCCGACACTAGAGCCATTGTTTTGGCTGCCAACTTTAGTTGTATCTGGGACGTGTCACATAAGAAGTCCATGGCCAAATTAACTGACTTGAATGCGGCCAGGATATCATCCCGGGAGACACTCTGGTCGACATCCGTTTGAATCTGGTTCAACTTGGAGCGCAAAAAGGAAGAGACTTCCGTGGCTGCAATGGATGTTGAAGCCGAGGCTGCGGCCGCCGAGTAGCTCCCTCTCAGGGTGCTCTCTGCCCTCTTATCAAGAGGATCCTGCAGACTAGACCCATCGTCTGCAGGGACCAGAGTGCGCCTGGGCAATTTGGCTATAGCCATGTCCACCTTGGGAATGGAACCCCATGATTCCACCAAGGGTTTGGCCATCGGAAACATCAATTTAAATTTTCTGGTGAGGACTGGAGCTTGTTCCAGTTTCCTCCATTCTGTGCGCATCACAGAGAGAAGGGTCTTATCCACCTTAAAGAAACGCTGTGCCTGACCGGCGGGATCGGAGGACTCCCCTGTGTCAACATCATGGTCCCCCGACCTGATGGACTTCAATAACTTCTGCGTTTTTTCGGGTGGGAAAAAACACGAAGTTGATTCTTCATCCTCTGAAGAAGATGACCCCACTGAGAAGGGGGTGGGTCTGTCAGCAGGGGTGGCAACTTCCATCGGAGTCTGGGGGGGACCCGGTAACCTCTCGTTCAATAAACGCACTACCCTCTTGATGGAGTCGTCCACATACGTCTTCGCCCACTGGTACATATCCTGCATAGTAGGTTCAGTGTTGGTGCGGGAACGACAACTGTCACACCTGGAGTAGGGGCAACTGTCATCCAAGGGCGTGTTGCAGTCATAACAGGCCAGGTGTTTCCTCTTGGCCGACGACTTCCGCCGTTGATCTGACTCTATAGGGGAAGCCATCACTGTAATTAAAGGATAGATTAAAACATCTGTAAAGCCCAACAACATGGAAGTTAATACAATAACGGTATGCCCACCAACACTGGGAAAAAAACCAGTGGCTGAAGAAATCAGTCAAAAGACAGAGAAAACTCTCAGTCAAAGGAACGCAAGGGAACTCTGGAGATAGCTTGTCAAAGCAGCGCAACCAGAGACAGAATGATGGGATCAGGGAGCTTAAATGGAAAAATCCCCGCCCAGGGGTGGGATTTCCTGTTTGAAAACCATCCCCCTGAAGCATGACCCCTATCAAAAGTCTTTAGGTTTATACCTCACTAATATATCTCTTAAATAAGAAATATAGTGCCCCCACATGAGAAAAAACTCCGGCCGGGAACGGAGAAACCGGAAGTGACGTAGCCGCAGGAAGTGCGTCACTTCCGGACATGGCGGCGCCCATCCCCGCCATCATCAGAGGGCCAAGAGGGAGAGCGGCACCACCAGAAGGGGAGCGCCATAAGAAAAAATGTCACCAGAACCCCCCGACACGCAGGACCAGGTAGGTACGATGAGGGGGAAAATAAGAGAGCGCAAAAATAAGCGCAGCAAAAAGGAGACAAGAAAGTCAAAAATACAGCCTCCGGCTCTCCCAAAGAGGGGGAGCACCTCGCCAGTCCACCTGTCCAAAGGACAGAAAAAAAAAACTATGGGCTGGGGGGTGATCCCCACCCTTTATGGGAGGTGGAGTTTATTCATTGGTTTATTTTGGGCTCATTAAAATCCCGCCGGTCCTACCAGTTCACGGGGGGCAGTTACCCCCATCTGTGCTGCTGGTAGGACGTAAGGGAATATGCCATAGAGGTGAGTATGTAGTTAGCTTTGTCTCATTCAAGAGTGATAGTATATAGCATACAATGCGCTATAGTGAAAGTTTAATCCACAACTATTATAATAAAGACAGCAGCCCACCAAAATCACAGCTATTAGACTGCAGTAGATGCTCAATCCATAGATGTTTTTGTAGAAAACAGCAACCTGCAGATGATCCTTTGCTTGATATATACAGCGCAATCCACCGTTTCAACACCAATAATTCAAAGATAGATAATATTCGCCACTTGCCTCTCGCCCTGATCCTTATTCGGGCTGGTGTAAAGTGTTTCCAGGGTTCAGTTTAAACTTACATGAAGTGTTTCCAGGGTTGACTGGCGTCCTGAAAGCCGCTCAAACAAACCACCGCGGCGTCCCACGTGGTATGGGAGTTAACACGTGACGTCTCACATGACTCCAAGTTTCAAAGGTCCTTGAGCGCAAAGTAATGTAGAAACCGATTTTACAGGTCCTTGAACCCCGATTTGTATAAGTTTATACTTCACCGCTATGTCTGAAAAGTCCTTAAGTCACAATTGCTGCACATAAGTGGTCCTCCAGACATTCACTATCTGCCGGGTTATATCAAATGCGTTTCGGGGTCTAAACCCCTTCCTCAGTGATCTATGTATTGAGATGGGACCAGCAACACTAGATTCAGCTGACAAGCGCACATTTCCCATGTTAGCTGGCTTTATTTGGAGCGATGTTGTAAAATTACAACTTCCATCATACCTGGACAACCTACAGATATCAGGGCATGCTGGGAGTTGTGGTTTTGTAACAGCTTGGAGGGCTGCAAGTTGGACATCCCTGATTTAGAGGTATGTGGTGACAGATTCCCTTTTATCTCCTGTAGAAGTTCAGTATAATAGCTGGGAAACAATGGGAAATATTTATCAAGACTGGTGTTTTCTTAATATCCCCTGCACAGGATGCATCTAATTTATGGCAAAGTGCAGGCCTCATCATAAATTAGTCGCATCTTCATGCAGTACATGTGCCTGAACGGAAATCTATGGCAGCTCGGAGCTGCTGTAGATTTCTGTCTTCATTTATGTCAGAAAACTGGCGAAAATTAAGATAAATGAGCCAGGCCTGCTGGCTCTGCCCCTTCCCTGCTCTGACCATGCCCATTTTTTTGGAATGTACGAACACCACTTTCATCTACATTTTATTGCAATAACTTTTAAAAAGTCACAAACGCTTTTGGATCTTTTTTTTCACCAGAAAACTGGTATAGGAAGGTATATATTTCCCCCAATTTATTGTTATTGAAGGCTACATTCAAGTGGCCATGCATTATACAGTAATACACCTTTATAAAGGAGTAGTATATGAATTGCCATGGATCAGGTCCCATCAGGAAAGCATTCCCAAAGGTTTTAATGTTCCTATTTTAGACACTGACAGCTCCTTTCCAAACTATGTTATGCCAATCTCAATGCAGTCTAAAATGCTGGAATCTGTAAGAAGAAATCTGACTACTGTTCAGATTAAACTTGAACAACTTCAAGTTTGTGCTCAATACTTAAGTAATGAAAGACGGCTCTATTGTTAATTCACTGAATCATCAGAAAGACATATTAATTACCCCTCATAAGTGCTTTTGATTTTACCCAAAAGCATACAAAACATTGATCTTCAAATAATGGAAACTTACCAGCAGCATGTTGAGCTGTGATGCAATCCTATCAAATAAACAATGCCACTTGGAATAACATTTGAATTGGACTATTGTGAGCTCTTAAATAAATCTAAACTAGATGCCAAGTGGGAAAAACAGCTAAAAAAAATGTAAATAAAAAAATAAAAACAAAAATCCCAAACAAAAGCAAATTGAAATTATGTAATAAATGCATTTCTGTAACATAACTTTTGATATTCTTACGAAAGTTGCTTATCATTTGCATTTTGAAAAAGAATAAGCAAGGAACATAAAATGTCATCCATCATTTCAGAACAGACATTTGTATTACAGCATTTGACACACATTGCATATTGAATCTTATAAAATAAAATGCATAATTTTAGGAATTCATAAAATTATTGGCTTCAAGAAAGGTTTAGATAGCGCAAATAAATAACACGAATGCTGCTCATTTTGGCATTAAGGGGATTGGGTAGTACAAAGATGTTGATGACTTGTCCTCAGGATAGGTCATCAATTTCAGATCAGCATGGGTCTGACTCCTAACCAACCCCCCACACACACACACACATATCGGCAGGAAAAAAACACTAAAGAGGAAGAGGAAGGGTGCTCATATAACTGTCAGAGGAAGTGGGTGAGTCAATCAGTGCTTCAGCAGGCAGGGACATGCTCTAGCAGAACAAGCAGAGTGTCATTCAGTGTTGGGCTGTAAATGAGGGTGGTTGGGTCTTACAGTGTCTGCCAGAAAAACAATCTTAGCGAGTCAGGGACTGTTAAAAAGCTCAATCAAGATTATATTCTACAGCCAGGGACATTGATGGGAAAGGCTAGAATTAGGAGCAAGAAGAATAGTGGGTGAAGAATATGGATAGGCAGGGAAAGCTGTAAGCCAGTGAGAAGTGAGAAGCTGAGGCTGGCGTTGCCTACTAGTACAACTGTTCCAATTTTTATTTTTGCAGTTTGATTTTAATTAATTCAGCATATATATGATCAGTGCACCAATACAAAGGTAGCACATCAAATTATCTGTGACTGATAATTTGATACTAAGCATCATGCGTCAGTCATCCATTTCTGTTTATTTCCTGCTCCACATGGTTCCAAATTTTTTTTTGGGGGTTGTTTAATTGAATTAAACCAGCATATAAGTGATCACCACACCAAAACACAGGGAAATGCATCACATTATCTGTGAGTGATAACATGATATTAGGTGTCAGGCCTCAATAATCCATTTCCTTTTATTTTTGTCTCCACAAGGGTCCACATTTTTTTAGGGTTTCTTCAATTTAACTAAACCAGCATACAGGTGATCACTATACCAATGCACAGGGTAGCACACCAAATTATCTGTGAGTGATAACGTGATATTAGATGTCAGGTCTCAATCATCTGTTCCATTTATCTTCACATGGTTCCACATTTTTTTGGGGGTTGTTATACTTAATTAAACCAGCACATACACGATCACTACACCAAAACACAGGGTAGAGCACCAAATTATCGGTGAGTGATAACGTGATATTAGATGTCAGGCCTCAATCATCCGTTTCCATTTCTTTCTGTCTCCACATGGTCCAAATTTTTTTTTAATTTGGGTTCTTCAATTAAAATAAACCAGCATATAGGTGATTACTACACCAAAGCACAGGAAAGTGCACCAAATTATCTGTGAGTGATGACGTGATATTAAGCATCAGGCCTCAATTATCAGTTTGTTTCTGTTTATTTCTTTCTCCATAATTTTTTTTCTAGGGAGTTATTAAATTTAATTAAACCAGTATATATGTGATCATTACACCAATACACAGGGTAGGGCACAAAATGATCTGTGATCAGTACACCAATACACAGGGTAGCACAACAAATTGTAGGTGAGTGATAACGTGATATTAAGCTTCTTTCTCCACATGGATAAAATAAAATAAAAAATCTGGGTTGTTCAATTTAATAAAACCAGCATATATACGGTACATGATCAGTACCCCATTACACAGCGTAGGGCACTAAATTATCTGTGAGTGACAATAAAACTATTTTTTTTCTGTCTCCACCTGGTTCCAGAACATTATCTGTCAGGTCAAGAAATGTTAGGGCTACGGATGGGTTCCCAATAAATGACCTAGAGCCTGAATGTGGGTAGTAGCAGCACAGACTATCCAGCCAGAAGTAGTAGTAGTAGTAGTAGGTCACAGTTGTCCCTGGCTTCGGAAATGTGCAACATTATCGTTGAGGAGAAAGAGGATGAGATTGTGGATTGGATAGCTCACTCCCCCTCTCAGTCACAGCAGGATGACATGGAGGTGACTTCGGAGTTTGACACAATGCTGTGGAGCCATGAGTCACAATGTTCCTCCTGCACTGCCTCCTTACGGTACCAGAGAAGGCTTTCAGTGGACTCATCTCAGTCTTCACTGCCCCTTCATAGTGGGGCACCTTTCTTTTTCCTTAGAAGTGGCAAGAAAATCCCACCACACCTTATGCCAGATAGTCAATAGAGTGTCCATGTTCATGACTTGTGTGAGGGCCATTACTGTTTGGGCTGCCCTGAGGAGGAGGTTCGGGAGGAGGCTGGGGACCCCATGCATAGCTGTGTTGATGGTGGTAATAGTGGCACCCTGAGCCACAGCATTGGCGGTGGGGGCAGCGACAGTGGCAGTCTGGGAAAACACAAAGCAGGGGAGGGAGGCCCAGGGGCCCACCATGATATCTCACAGTCTGATAAAAGTGGCAAGGAAGGTGAGAACTCAGATGATTGTGTGCTGGACAAGACTAGTGATGAGCGGCATAGACAATATTCGAATTCACGATATTCGAGAATTAGTGATCTCCAGTTATTATTTACTTGATTGCGAAAATCGGCAATGTAATATCTTCGAGATAAAAATTCACGATTAGAATATATGCGATCAACACTAAGGGGTAGGCAAATTTCCTATTGGTTGCTAGGGATGTTGCTAAGTGTCGATATTTACGATAAATTCTCGATAAATTCTCAATTAGAATACTCGCGATCAACACTATTCGCGAATACGAATATATAGCACTATATTCTAAATATTCGCGAATTCTCGAAGTGGCGATATTCGTGATTAAAATTCGCTATTCAAATATTTGTGCTCAATACTAGACAGGACCTGCGAGCTTGATTGGGGTGCTGAGGAGGAGGCATCATCATCAGAGAAGGGTGGTGGTGGCAGCAGCAGCAATAAAGAGCATAGATGACTTATGTCCCAAAGAACAGGCAGGGCCATGTCTGCTATGGGATCTGGTGAGGCCGCCATCACTGTGGGTGGGTCAGGCCCAAAAGATGCCAGAGCTACACCAAGCTTGGCTGCCTGTAGCTCTGTGTGAGGAACTCCTGTATTGCACTTTCTCTCCACAAAGCTGGCACATAAACCCACAGCAGTGTGCAAGGTCTGCAGGATTAAAATATGCCATGGCCGTTCAAACACAATCATAGGTACCAGAGGTCTATGCAGCACATGAGGCGGCATCACCAGATCCTTTTGGAAAATACTACTGGCCAGCATTCCCAATTAGAACAAGTCTGTCCTACATCTCCTGGTTCTCTATGTGGCAGCCAATTCGCATCCCCAAGCAATACGATATCTTTGTCATCATCATCATCATCATTAACACATTCTTCTTCTCCTGCTAAGACTCCTCTTTCTCCTCCGCTCTATTCTGAGACATCAAAAACTGAATGTTTGGTCATGAAATTTATTTTTTACCCCGACATTTAGCTTGTCTACAAGCTGAACCCCCACCTAGCTCAGTTGCTAGTGGTTTAGTCACTGCAGTACCATAGCAGAAGTGATTTGTACTCTCATGTGGCAGAGAATGAGGGGCACTTCTTGCGATTCTCACTGCGTGGCAAGCTGCATTCCATGGTGGACACCTGGGGCAGCTGTTATGGGCAGGGACAGTACATGTCTTTCACAGCCCATTGGGTCAATGTTTTTTGCTACAGTAGTAATGCAGCACCCCAGCATTGAGGTCAGGTCCTTTTGTGTTGGCCTGGCTCCCACACCAGGCACTTATCCATCTTCTCCTCCATGGATGCTCGCCTGTCCATAACAGCAGGGCACAGAGTCACTCACACTAGTCCTCCATTCTATCATATGTCCACGCCATGTTGGAGCTCATCGGCTTGTGCGAGAGTAGCCACACCGGTGAGCAGTTTCTCAACTACATCAAGCAGCAAACATCCCGCTTGCTGTCACCCCGCCAACTGTGCAAGGTGGCCAGCAACAATGGGCATAACATCCTGGTTGCTTTAAGCCTGGGGGAAATAACACAAGCTCCCTACATGACCTTTTTTAAAATAAATGCACTGACTTGGCAATGTCCAGTAGACTGCCCCTCTTTTCAGCCATTCTCATTTGGTGAGGAATGCTTTCCTGGAATTGCAGCATCAGAATCGTCTGCAGCTACACTACACTGTTAGTTACAACTAACTGGAATTCAACATTGCACATGCTTGAGCATCTGTATGAGCAGCGGAATGCCTTGAACGATTTTGTCATGCACCAGACTTCCTCAGCAGAGAGCATGTGTTGTTTCTAGATTGAGTGGCAGCTCATGCAGTTCATGCTGCAATTCTCCCTCACCCCCCTCATATGTATTTTTTCAAGAGACGCTGACGCTCATGCAACAGGTGGCCACAAAGGAGGAGGAAGAAGAGAAGCTAACAGCTAACTCACCTTGCTGTCTGCCCTTGCTGTTATGGGGACCCATAATGAGAAATTTCCATGGGAAGGAGGAGTTGCTGCCACTGGAGGAGTCAGAGTCGGGCTTAAAGGAGCAAGAGGATGATGACGGCTATAACACCCATCTCAGTAGGAGGCAGAGTTGGAAAGAACTGGCTCCTCGGACACGCTAGCAGAATGGCGACCTGTAGACTCACTAGCTTACGCAGTGACAGGCGGATAAGTGACATCAAGCAGTCTGATGATTACTAGATAGCCATGCTTTTAGATCCTTGCTATCAAAGCAAAGTGGGGGAATATTTTCCTGCTGAAGAAAGGTAGGCCAAATTATGTTATTACCAGGAAACACTGTGTACGTAGCTTGCCGCAGCTTATGGCAAGCAAATGCCAGCCACCAGAATGTCTGAAAGTAAGGCCCCTCTCTGCCCACTGCAGAGTCACTTTCCTCCCTTCGCCACACAGCAGAAGCTGCAGCAACAGTAGCAGCAGCCAGTTCAGTCTTGTGAGAGTAATTGGTCAATGTCAACATTATATTCCTATAGTACATATAATATGAATGATTTGTGTATACATACTGTACATACAGTATATAAGTATAGCTGAACCTTGATTTTGTTCTATTTGAATTCTGTATGAACTTTATCATCTATTCCACTGTTTCATAACAACTTGGCCTAAACATAATGGAGCAGATTTTCCATGTTCCATGCCAGGCTGAGGCCAGTCAGCAAGCTGACAGCTCCTCCCTTAACGCCCAGGTTCATGCCTACCTACAATCTGGCCAGTCTTTGGTCCATTTGCTTTCCCTGACCCCATGGATTCTTGGGCAGGCAGACTGGAACAGTGTCCTGAACTGGCACAGTACGCTCTCTTCTTTCTTGCCCAGGCTCCAGTGTCATATCAGAGAGGGTTTTTAGCACTTTGGGAGGGCATGGTGACTCCAAAACAGACCAAGTTGTCCTCCACCAGTGTCCAAAACATAATTTTGGTCAAAACAAACCAATCCTGGATTGGGGTATTTTCACACTGCATCGGCCTTGCTGACAATGCCCCATCTTGCCACTGTTGCTACCTGCCTGCCTGATTTCATTAAGCTGCTGCCACCATCATTCCACTGCTGCGGCCTGCTGACCATCATGTTCTGTAAAACTGCTGCTGCCTCCATCAGGCCACCACCGACCTATTTTCCGGTATTGAGATCCGTCATAGGGCCTTAATACCGGAAAAAAACGCTTCCGTTTTGTCCCCATTCATTGTCAATGGGTACAAAACGTAACTGAACAGAACGGAATGCTCCAAAATGCATTACGTTCCGTTCTCATACCGGAGAGTAAACCATAGTTGGCATATATATAGTATTTTGTAGATTATTTTATTTTATTTTTTTACAATGTGCAGATAGTACTAAAATAACTGTGCCTTGCAAATAGTGACCCTGACACTAATAGTGTAAACATAACGTCCCCCCCAAAAAAATGAGGTAAGCTGATACTGTGCCAAGGTGCCCCCACAGTAATAGTGCTACCAAAAGTCCCACCAATAGTAATAATTCTCTGCTAGAGCACACATTGTAGTAATAGTGCTCCTACAGTGCCCCCAACATGTCCCCACTGTGCCCCAGAAGTAATAATGCTCCCATGGTGCCCATACTAGTAATCATGTTCCCCAAAGACCCCCAGTAGTAATAAAGCCCATCATAATGCCCCCAGTAGTAATAACTCTCCTTTTAATGTGCCAGTGCAAAAAATACCCCCTTTTAATGCCCCCAGTTGAGATAATGTCCCCATAGTGTCCCATAATGTTCCAGTATAAAATACCCCTAAATGGTGGCCCCAGTAAATGCTCCCATAGTGCTCCTCTCCCCCCTTCCTCCTAGTGCCCCCATAATATACCAGTATAAATGCCCCATATATAGTGCCCCAGTAGATGCCCTCAGTGTCCCCCATAATTTGCAAATATAAAATACCCCTTCTTAGTGCTCCCCATAGATGAGCCCATAGTACCCACCATAATGTGTCCCAGTATAAAATGTCCCTATACAGAGCCCTCCATATAAAATACCCATTCTTTGTGGCCTCAGTAGAAGCCCCCATAATGTTCCTCTCCCCCTTCCCCCATAGTGCCCCCCATATAAAATACCCCTTCTTTGTGGCCTCAGTAGATGCGCCCATAGTGCCCCCAATAATGTGCCAGTAAGAAGTGCCCCCATAGATGCCCCCATAGTGCCACCCAATAATGTGCCAGTAAAAAGTGCCACCAATAATGTGCCAGTAAGAAGTGCCTCTCCCCCTTCCCCCATATAAAATACCCCTTCTTTGTGGCCTCAGTAGATGCCCCCATAGATCCCCCCAATCATATGCAAGTAACAAGTGCCCCCATAGATGCCCCCCAATCATGTGGCAGTAAGAAGTGCCCCCATGGATGCCCCCATAGTGCCACCCTATAATGTGCCAGTAAAAAGTGCCACCAATAATGTGCCAGTAACAAGTGTCCCCATAGATGCCCCCATAGTGCCCCCCAATAATGTGCCAGTAAGAAGTGCCCCCATAGATGCCCCCCAATCATGAGAAAGTAAGAAGTGCCCCCAGAGATACCCTCAATCATGTGCCAGTAACTAGTACCATATAAAAAAATAAACACTTATACCTACCTCCATCAGGCTGGCAACGATGCAATGTACGGCTCAGGCGGCGCGATGATGTCATCGAGCCGCCTGCATCGGCCTCTGATAGGCTGCAGGCCAAGTGCCTGCAGCCTATCAGGGGATCGGGCAAGGGAGACGCCTCTCCCCTACCCCACAGCATCCTGAGGACAGTGATACAGATGACTATGGAGATAAGTGCTTCCACAATCTCCCTGTGCCCTGCCGCCGCCCCTCCACTTGTCACCAGGGTTGCACCGCCTAAGGCGATCGCCTCACTTTGCCTAATTGGCAATGCGGCCCCTCGAATTTTGGACCCGGGGCAGCTACCCCTTTTGCCCCACATTAAAGACAGCCCTGTATGTATGTCTGTTTAATGCAACTCAGTATATTTATGAGTGGATGTCCATGTATGTCTACATGTTCATATGTAGGGTGGGGATTCGCAAGTGATTTCACTTTCGGGTATGTTTACAGATATAGTTTGGCAGATATACTGGGGATTTTCTGTCTATATTTGTGAGTGGAAAATCAGCAGCATGTTACAGTAGCAGCAGAGTTTCTGAAATGTGTAGACTGAAATCTGCAGTACAGTCCACATGTAGGACTTGCAGATTTTGAAACAGATTTAATGAGGATTTTGAGGATCGATAATGGCAAAATCAAGTGCTTTAAATTTGTCCGCATGAAGGTACCCTTGATAGAAGACAATTACAGGTCAGATTAAGATCTAACAATTTAAAAGGCAAAATGGGGGAGATTTATCAAACTGGTGTAAAGTAGAAATGGCTTAGTTGCCCATAGCAACCAGATTCCACCTCCTATTTTCCAAAGAAGCTGTGGAAAATGAAAGGTGGAAGCTATGGGAAACTAAGCCAGTTCTATTTTACACCAGTTTAATAAATATCCCCCAATATACTTAATGGTTACAACACTCGGATGAGTCACAGTATCTTATTTGTTTCAATTTGTACCACTGATGCTTAGTGTTGCAAAATAACTCTTCAGAATATAACACTAAACAATTGGCTAGCCCTGGTTCCTGTTCAATCCACAGGTCTTAATTGTAAACTCAACTTCCATCAAATAAAAGATGGATATTTCTTTTAGCCTAGGCCTTTTCCTTTATATCCTTATTTCTCCAACCCAGGCCCTACCCACCACAGCCGGCTGGCGTGGTGACGTCATATGTCACCACACATGGGATTTTAGCTGAGATCTTCAATTACGTTGGCAGAGGCTTGGCCCATCGCAAGCAAATGAAGGAGGTTAGTATGATTTTTTGTTTTTTTTACACTAATTTAGGTTAAATTGATTCGCCACCACGAAGCACGGCAAATCAAACTTATCCTGAAATTCAGTTCGAATTCCACTTCGTTGGATTTGATTCGCTCATCTCTACTGATGGCAATAACTGAAGGGTGAACTCAGCCTTACTTGTTGGTGCTGGTGTTTGTACTTACTGCTCTCTCTTGGCTGAGAAAGAGTGCAGCATCACTTTGAAGTGCTAATGAAACTTTGGGGGGATCCAAGCCCCTTTTAAGGTGAGCTCCAATCCCTGACCTCACAGCTGCACAAAAACGAATAAGCCCTGTTTTTTTGCATTTTTTTAAAATTAAACTCTGGCTTTGTTTTAGCATGGCATCTATACATAGAAGCAGATGATTTTTTTACAGCGGCAGATTTCTGTTATGAATGTATTGTTCTGGATTAATTTGCTTGTTTGAAATGTTACACATAATAATGATATATCAGATGGAAAACAGCAGAGCTACATCTGGCATGTGCATGAAATACGCTGATTGGAGACACTTCAGGCAGAAAGGCACACAGACAAATGTGAACTGATGGATCAGACCTTTGCATTCCTATAACGAGGAAATGTGTTCTATGAAAATATATATGTAAGTATGTACATTCTCTCCACAGAAAATCTTTTATTGCATGTTATGTATGCTAAAAGGTACATTGAGTTGTGTGCATTATTTTAAATAAATGTGAGTTATATTGTATTTAGGGATCAAAAAAGTTCGGGTTCGGGATCTGAACTTAACCCGAACTTTACCCTGAACCCCATTGAAGTCAATGGGGACCTTCGGGGCACTAAACTGTCTGTAAAAAAGTCCTGGAAAGGGCTAGAGGGCTGCAAAAGGCAGCAAAATGTGGGTAAGTGTCCTGCAAACCAATATGCATAGGGAAATGACTTAAAATAAAATAAATAAAAATTAAAAATCAAAATCTTTGTCTAGGAGGAGGAAATGTATGTGGGGTAGGAGGTTGAGGAGGCGTCAGGTGGGAATTCCTTTAGCAGCGCGTCTACCAGCGTTGATTTGTAGTCACGCATCTTTCGATCATTAACAGACGTTTGTACCAAATTTGGTTCCCTGTCAGCAATGCACAACAGGGGTTTTTCACTGGCAAAACGGGGTTCATATCACTCACCAATGGAACAGACGATTTTTTAAAAATGTAGTCCCCTGGCACCCAGGCAGGAGGGGTTTATTCACGGCAAAACTGGGTTAATGTCACCCACCAATGGAACAGACGATTTTTAAAAATGTAGGCCCCTGGCACCCAGGCAGAGGAGGGGTTTATTCACGGCAAAATTGTTAATATTGTACCCAACAATTTAAAAGAAGATTTTCCGCATCTTCGGTCACTGTCACCTATGCAGAGCAGGGGTTTGTACCCGGCAAAAATGGTAATTTGGCACCGAACAATTTAAAATAAGTTTTTCTGCATTTTCAGTCACTGTCACCTATGCAGTGCAGGGGTTTGTACCCGGCAAAAATGGTAATTTTGCACCCAAAAATTTTAAAAAAGATGTTCCGCATTTTCGGTCACTGTCACCTATGCAGAGCAGGGGTTTGTACCCGGCAAAAATGGTAATTTGGCACCGAACAATTTAAAATAAGTTTTTCTGCATTTTCAGTCACTGTCACCTATGCAGTGCAGGGGTTTGTACCCGGCAAAAATGGTAATTTTGCACCCAAAAATTTTAAAAAAGATGTTCCGCATTTTCGGTCACTGTCACCTATGCAGAGCAGAGGTTTGTACCTGGCAAAATGGTAATTTTGTACCCAACAATTTAAAAGAAGATTTTCCAAATTTTCGGTCACTGTCACCTATGCAGATTAAGGGTTTGTACCCGGCAAAAATGGTAATATTTCACCCAACAATTTAAAGGAAGATTTTCCACATTTTCAGTCACTGTCACCTATGCAGAGCAGGGGTTTGTACCCGGTAAAAATGGTAATTTTGCACCCAACAATTTAAAAGAAGTGGAGGGTTACTTGACAGCAAAAAATTGGAATATGTCAACCAATGAACTCCCAGATGGAGTAACTATATTATAGTCCCCGGCACATATGCAGCGCATGCCGCAAAGGTAATTCCCGGCCTTAAAAAATATGATTTTTTTAACCAACCATGAATAACATGGGGTGTAGGACCTCATAGTTCTCAACATCATCTTCCACCCAGTCTTCACCCCTGCCCTCTTTGTCGGTCTGCAAACCGCAGAAAGCCGCAGCAGTTTGCACCTGTGTTTCGTCATCATCAGAGACGCGCTGCATCCTCATCCTCAAACCTAAGTGGTTGAGCATCTGTGCAGGGCTATGGTTATGGCGCTGGGAAACCCTGCCAGCAGAGAAATCAAAAAGCATAACTTGGGGCTCATGACTTGGGGCTCAGATTGCTTGATTGATTTGCAAGGGGGTGAGGTGAAAGACTGATGGGCATGGGCTGCAGGTGCCAACTCTGAGCTTTCAGCAGTGGGAGACAATGTTAAGGTACTGGAGGCACTATCAGCCACCCAATCTACTAGCGCCTGTACTTGTTCTGGCCTCACCATAGAGCGGCAGTCGCGCCTACCAAATAATACTGCAGGTTCTGTCACCCACTCACACCTAAGGAAAGTGTTTCACTTGGACCTATAGTTTGGCGCTGTATGGCCATGTCCTCTCCCAGCAACAGGAGCTCCACCAACACCACCACGACCATGCCCACGTCACTTATTTGATGTTCTCCTCATTATTTGCGTTCACCCACCAAACTAACACATGGTTTATCTCCGGTGTCAATTTAACTGCCAATAGTCAACAATTGAGTTCACTAACAGTAAGGCAGTGCCGGTGTCATAAACAGAATACATTTCTTTAGGTCACACAACAGTGTAATGGAGCAATTCAAAACAATTATTTCACTATCATAAAAAATTTGATTTTTAAAACCAACAATGTAAAAGCAGAAGTTCACTGTTTAATTTGACTGTCAGAAATGCAGCGTACACCGCTAATGTGCTATCTACCACAAAACCTGTGTGTTTGCAACCAACTATGTAAATGTGGGGTTCAAAAGTTTACTTAAAATGACTGAAATACAGGGTAGGCCTCAGATCTGCTATGTAGGTTTACTGCAACAAACTACAGAAATGCAGTATGTCACTGCTAAATTTTAAAATAGGTTTTTGTGCATTGTATGCAAAACTGCTCTGTGTAACAACAATACGGGTTTATTTCCCCCAAATACACAAATGCACTATGTCACTGCAAAATTTTAAAATATGTTTTTCAGCGGTGTGTGCAAACGTGATATGTGGTACGACGGTATGGGTTTATTTCAGCAACTACAGAAATGCACTATGTCACCGCAAAATTTTAAAATAGGTTTTTCAGCGGTGTATGCAAACATGCTCTGTGGTACGACAGTATGGGTTTAGTGCATTTCTGTAGTTGCTGTATTAAACCCATACTGTCGTACCACAGAGCATGTTTGCATACACCGCTGAAAAACCTATTTTAAAATTTTGCGGTGACATAGTGCTTTTCTGTAGTTGCTGTATTATGTGACCGCAAAATTTTAAAATAGGTTTTTCAGCGGTGTATGCAAATGTGATCTGTGGTACGACAGTACAGGTTTATTCCCCCAACTACAGAAATGCACTATGTCACCACAAAATTTTAAAATAGGTAATGTAGGGGTACTTGACCTGCCAGAAAAAAGGAATTTTTCCTCCACTGAGCTACCAAAAAATAATTAGACTGATGTCCCTTGCAGGCTGGCATACATGCAGGTCACATGCAGTTCCAAGGACACTGCAGTTGCCAAAATGGCTGCCGACCCCAAACTCAGTAACAGATGGATTAAAAATTATTTTGCAGTATGACTGGGCTCAGGGCTGGGTACACCCTCAATAATTGCTGTAGTTTGAAGATTTAATACCACCAAGTTCAACAGATTTCTTCCCTAATCTCTCCCTAAGAGCACCAGCAGCAGCCTGTCCCTACACTAAGAGCAGCAGAGTGACGTGTGGCGCTACGTGACTACAGCTTAAATAGAGGCTTGGTCACATGCTGCACTTAGCCAATCACAGCCATGCCAATAGTAGGCATGGCTGTGATGGCTTCTTAGGGCAAAGTAGTGAAACGCTTGTTGATTGGCTGCCCTGCAGCCTTTCAAAAAACGTGAAGAAATCGCCGAACAACGAACCCGAACTTTTTCTGGAAATGTTCGGGTGCGAAAAGCCATAATGTTCGGTACGAACCCCAACTTTACAGTTCGGGTTCGTTCAACCCTAATTGTGTTCACTCCAAAATTATTACTTGAATCTATTGTTTTTTTGTTTTTATTTTTTAATTTTTAAGCATTAGTTGCCATTAGTGCTGTTTAAAACTGCAGCCATTTTATAGCTACTGTGAAAGGTGCAAGGTACCATTGTCGATGGCAGGTACGTGTCACCGAGGTTCCTGGCCTCGGTGAGGTGAGAGCCGGGTTTTTATGTGTCAGCAGCAGCTAGTGCTGCTTGACATTGTTAGTTAGTTTGGCTGCAAAGCCAATCCGGGCCGGCTCTTACTGGGAGTAGGCAAAGAGTTGGGTGGGTGCCTACTCCCCACGGTCCAGGCCGGACTTTATCCAGACCTTTAAAAGGCAGCCTCCTCAGCAGCTGAGGGGGTGATTATCCTGGAGCTGGTGTTAGGCTGTGGAATCATCTGAGTTTGGGAGTTCTGATCCATTCTGTGCTGTGTGGAGTTCACGCTGGAAGCAAGAGCCCAAGCAAGGAGGAGTGCAGACGGCCTGGAAGCATGAGGTCGATCGCCTTGCGGCTGGACTGACAGCCAGGTGCGAACCTGCACCGAAAACCTCCCAGGTGATTGTAACCTGCATTGGACTGTTTTGTTTTGCATCACGTTTTTCTGCTGGGTGTGAATTAACACCAAGAGACTGTTTATTGTTTATGTTGTGCAAGTGTGAATAAAACACTGATTATTGCACCTTCTGGACTCCCTTTTGCCTCTGTACTGCACCCGCACCGCTATCTACCAGAGCGACTCCCCACACTACACATACAGTGGTGTACACCAAGATCATTATCATATTTGGGGATTTGCTGCTGTTAGAAAATGGGTAGACTGTGACCATCAAGGGCTGTATGCAGTCATCAACAATGCCCAGGTAGACTGTGACATTTAACTTTTTGAAGATTTTCCATTTTTGCATTTTAGTTTTTTAGTCCCTTCCTGGATCCATAACTTTTTATTTTTCTCATTCACCTAGACATATAAGGGATTGTTTTTTTTATGGGACAAGATGCACTTTCAAATGGCACCATTTAATTTTGCATACAATGTAGTTGAAAGCTGGAAATAATCCAAATGAAGTGAAATTGGAAAAAAAAAACATTAAGTACCGCCATCGTACATTATATATTTGGTTTTTACAGCATTCGCTATGCAGTAAAACGAACCTATTACCTTCATTCTCTGGGTTAGTTCCATTAAAAGATATCACATTTGTATCTCTTTTCTTGTGTTTTAAAAGTAAAAAAACAAAACTTTTTTGCTTTGCATTGCCATATTCTGACCTACAGTATATTAACTTTTATATTTTCATGTCTATGGAGCTGTGTGAGGGCTTATTTTTTATGAAGCAATCTGTATTTTTCAGAAATACCATTTTGGTACATATGCCTTTTTAAGCACTTTTTGTTTAAGTTTTTTGGGGAGATGAAGATAGAAAAGAAATGTTGAATACGACATTTTAATTTTTTGTCCATTACAGCATTGACTGTACAGGATAAATACATTTATATTTTAACAGTTCGGGCATTTTGGGAAGCAGTGGTTCAAATTATCTTTATTTTTAATTGTTTATGTTTATTGTGAGGAAAAGGGAATAATTTGAATTACATTTTTTTAAACATTTTTGTACATTTAAATTAATTCCCTTTAGGAGACTCGAACATGCGATTACCATTGCAGCCTATAGGATATGCAATACTTTCGACAGGCAAGGCTCTATAGTAAGTATAGCTGTGGTAGAAAGAGTCTGAGGCTACCACAGCGAATGAATGAATCCCCTGATAACCACGCAGGAAGAGCCGTTCGGGTCCCGGGAGCGCAGTGCTCCAGGGGATAAACCTTTCAGATGCCATGGTCACAACCAATTTTATTTTCGTGGGTAGTGTGCAAATAGGGTATTAGTTTACCCCAGTGGCAAAATAGTAATTTTATTTATTTTACTCACTTATCGTATATAGCGATGCTTTATTATTAGAGCTCACAAAAAAATTCTGAAGTATATGTTTTTAGCACACAAGGTGTCTACTTTCAGAAAATGTATCCGTAAATGGTAGTTTTTTTACTTTACCCCATGATATCAAATTTTATGCAATTTTTATGAAGAAATACCCTTTGATGAAAATTTCATGAAGTTGTCTGTGTGTATAAAATACTGAGTGACATTTTGACAATGTGTCAGGTGTTTGCAATTTAGGTGTTATTTATGCATATCAAAAGTGCAAAAATTGTCTTGGCTACCAGAGGTGCAAAATGTGGGATAAGCCCTGGCAGAGAATGGGTTAAATGGGCTGTTCAGCGGCAAAATTATGGGCGAATAGCTTAGACTGGGTTCAAAATATAAAAGAAGGATGTTGCAAGGATGTCATTAGTGCCGATTTTCCAGGGTGCATGTACTGGGATTTTGGCCTGTTATCTCCAAGCGACTTCCATTTTCAACTGCATCTGCATACTTAGGGTATTGATATAGCTGCTTAGTATGGCAGAGGAGGGAGCTGTTGTTTTATAGCTATATTGTCTTTAAAACATTTTTTTCTTGGGGGTGGGGGCGGTGGGGGTCAGATAGGGACTTATGGTATGCCTTTGTGCATTTGCCCCTCATCTTTTAACACTCTAGCAATGCCCCTGCCTCACCAGTCTCCCACTACTTCCCATCTGTAAAATGCCTTCTCTCCCAATCACTGGCTATAGAGGGTCACTGCTATCGCCAGTAATTAGTTGAGTAGGCATTTGTGTGTGTTAAGACAAGACAAGGAAGTAGAGACCAGAGAAAATCATTTAAAAAAATTAAATATATAGCATTGATAATTCTTGGAATTTCTATATTTAGCTTTTCTGCTTCTTTTTACAATATGTCCTTTTCCACTGTTCAGGAATTTATTGTGATAAGCCAGGTATTTTGGTTGACTCTCATGTCAGACTAACATATGATATAGATCATTTATATTTCACCTATAATTATATCACGTTCGGCTAAGTGCTGTTGGTTTTCTCATGTAGTACAGTACCATACTGGGGCCTTTAACAGTCAGTAGCCCAGTGTGGTGTGGCAATAGGCAGGTTAGTTAATCACTGACAGCCCGAGAGCTTCTCCGTTGTACAACCCCAATTCCAAAAAAGGACACTATGTAAAATGTAAAAACATGTAAATAAAGACAGAATACTATGATTTGAAAATTTCATAGACCCATATTTTATTCACAGTAGATCATAGTTTATGTATCAGATGTTGAAAGTGAGACATTTTGCCATTTAATTAAAAAAAAACTTGAGAGCAGCAACTAGAGATGAGCGAATCAAAGCTGACCACATGGAATTCGATTCGAATTTCAGGAATTATTCGATTCGCACCAAATCTGAATTTCCTCACGCTTCGTGGTAACGAATTTGCATTTTTTCCTAAAATGGCAGCTGCACATGTTAGAACATGAAGCAAGGAACTCTGGGAACTAGGGATCACCCACAATGCCATGTATGCAGCCAATCAGCAGCCAGCCCTGTGATGTCATAGCCCTATAAATAGCCTTAGCCATTTTCCAGTGTACTTAGTGCAGGGAGAAACATTAGCAGGCGCTAGGGACAGTGCTAGGGAAAGAGCATTAGAAGTATAGGGAAAGGATAGAGAGGAATTATTCCACAGTATTGAAGCAGAACAGGGTCCAATAGGGGAGTGTACAGCCTGGGTAATAGGAGTAATTCTGTTACACCTTGCTGCATTGACTGGGGATCCAAATTTCCATTATACTGCTGCTCATTTCAGGTTTACAATACCTCTGTAATTCCAGCAAACCATTCTTGTTAGGGGTCTCATTAGCCCTGTGCGATGCAGTTATATAGCCTTTTGTGTATTAGTGGGGGGGGGGGGGGGGCGGGGGCTTATTAGCTAGTGTGCTGAAGTAAAAAAATTACAGACCCTTTTGGCATGTATTAGTTGCAAAAAAAAATATTATTTGCCATTCACGCCGCAGTTATGTTTTAAAGCCTTTTTCTGCCGTGTCTTAGTGGGAAAAAGAAAAAGGGCTTATTAGCCGTTGTGTGGTGAAGCGAAAAAATGACAGCTCTTTTTGAGATGTATTAGTTAGTGATGAGCGGCAGGGTCAAGCGAGATATTTGGTAGAATATTCGTCATATATTCTCGAATTGGCGGTTATTTTCTTGATTGCGAAAATCGGCAATGTAAAATGCGCGTAATGCGCGCACAATACAGGTGTTGGTCACTATAGCTACATTTTTCAAGCTGCTAGAAGTTTCCTGAGACAGGTGAAAATGGTTGGCACCACAGAACATTACAATAGCTTTCTATGCAAATAGAGTGCTTCGATATATTCGCGATTGCGCAAATCGGCAATTAATGATGCATATATTTTTGCGCAATACGTGCAACTTCACATTTTAGCAGGTCTGACTACATATTAGGATTGGTGCACTAAGTATTGTTGTGAACTTGTGACATCACAGCACTATGTATGTATGTATGTAGCATACATACATACATACAGCACTATGTATGTAGCATGTATTTATGGATAGCAGAACCATAGCTACACTACATTACAATCTAACCTACACTGATTATCTCCCACTAACTATCGGTATTATACATACAGTATAAGCTAACTAACTAACTATCTAATGTAATGTGACACAGGAAAGCAGAGAGCACAGCAACAACACTGCTGTCTCTCTCAGAACTATAATAAACTGTAGAAAATGGCTGTGGGGAGGTCCTTATATACTAAAGGGGTAGGCAATAGTGTTGAGCAAGCATGCTCTGCCGAACACCGGTTCGACTCAAGCACCGCAATGTGTGCTCGAGCCCGATACTCAAGTAACCTCCCCTACTAGATATCTCAGGTAGTCAACTGTCCGTCCAAGCAGCAAAGCATGAGGTTAAACGCATTTTTTGTATGTATGTAAATATCATTTTGAAGAAAAGGTATATCTCAGCCTTTTTACATAATATCTATTTTTATGGACCATGCTGGTATAACCTGGCCATCTCCTGTACATAATTATATATTTACGTTTGCTATAAGTTAGACATCTTCTTGTATATAGTGATATGAACCATGCTGGTATAACCTGGGCATCTCCTGTATATAATAATATATGTACAGCTGGTATAAGTTAGACGTCTTCTTGTATATAGTGATGTGGACCATGCTGGTAAAACCTTGGTATCTCCTATATATAATTATATATGTACAGCTGGTATAAGTTATATATCTCCTTGTATATGACCTGGGAGTCCAAGATGCATCCAGACATCGTCCCCATGCTGTTCCTTTATCATTTCAGTGGTATTTCCGTCAATTTCTGTCCTTTTTTTGTGAACCAGACACCCTCCCCTCTTCCCCTCTCCAGAGCAGGGGGTGCCTGGTTTAATGCTCTGGTTCTACCAATGTCTTCCATTGTACTCGGTTGCTCTGTAGAGCACCAGAGCATCCCGATGTGTTCAGCCCGAGCACCCGAACACTTTGGTGCCCGATCGACACTAGTAGGCAACTTTCCTATTGGTTGCTAAGGATGTTGCTAAGCTCAGACAAGACTTTGCAGCCTTCTTATTTGCCTACAAGCAAAAAGGGAGGTTACTGATGAAAAATAAATGTAGAATATTCGAAAATACGAATATATATCACTGTATTCTAAATATTCGCGAATTCTTGAAGTGGCAAGATTCGCGATTCGAATATTCACGCCCAACACTTATTAGTGGCAAAAAAAAAACTATATTTGCCGTTCATGGTCGCAGTTATATGTTTTAAAGCCTTTTTTTGTATTAGTGGGGGGGAGGAGGGGCTTATTAGCTATTGTGTGGTGAAGTGAGAAAATGAAAGCCCTTTTTGGCATGTATTAGTGGGGGGGAGGGGCTTATTAGCTGTTGCGTTGTGAAGTGAGAAAATTACAGCCCTTTTTGGCTTGTATTAGTGGCAAAAAAAAACTTTATTTGCCGTTCACCGCCGCAGTTATAGGTTCTAAAGTCTTTTTTTTTAGTGTGGGGGAGGGGGGGAAAGGGGCTTATTAGCCATTGTGTGGTGAAGTGAGAAAATTACAGCCCTTTTTGGCGTGTATTAGTGGCAAAAAAAAACTTTATTTGCCGTTCACGGCTGCAGTTATATGTCCCAAAGCCTTTTTTTTGGCGTGTATTAGTGGGGTGAAAAAAGAAGCTTATTAGCTGTTGTGTGGTGAAGTGGAAAAATGAAAGCCCTTTTTGGCGTGTGTTAATGGGGAAAAAGAAAAAGGGCTTATTAGCCGTTGTGTGGTTAAGTGAGAAAATTAAAGCCCTTTTTAGCGTGTATTAATTTCCTTTTTATTTACTTATTTGATCTAACAGTAAGTGACAGTTCCTGCACAGGGGAGTGGCACAGGTCTAAATATTTCTGCCGCAGGTAGAGGTCGCAGTAGAGTAAGGGGACGTGGCAGCAGGTGTCACTTCGAGAGGCCTGAGCTCCCTCTGTCAGCTAGTGGTGATGTCTTTACCAGCAACCCAGTGGTTCTTGAATGACTCAATCTTCAACTTCGTCGCAAGTGACATCAGACACCCCCAGTCAAGAAATGGTGGGTTCATCAGACCTAACCCTTAGTTTGCATGGCCTAGGAACAAGCCCTGTGCCCTCACCTGTCCTCAACGTGCCTCTGTCCTTTTCTAATTCCCTCAGCCAGAGAAGTACTGTAGGCTGTGGGCTCAGCTCTATTATACAGCAAGGATGAGCTACTAGATGACAGTCAGCAGCTCCTCCCAGCCAACATCCAGAGGAGACATCCTCTGCTTCCTCCGGTAGGCGGGCAAGTAGTGATGAGGAGAGGGGCGTGGGAGCTATTGTTGCGAGCGGTCAGTCTCCTGGCTCAGAGACTGTGGAGGAGGGCATCAGTGACGTGCAGACAGTACTCGATGATGATGTAGCTGATCGCAATTGGGAGCCGAGTGACGAAGAGGCTTCATCATCATCGGGAGAAGAAGGTGGCAGCTTGTGTGTGAAGCGTGGCCAGGGTGCCTATGTTGGCACCACGGCCCTGCGTCAACATATGCAGTTTCAGTGGCCTGGGAGAACCGTGGCTCCAATGTGGTGGTCCAGCCTGCCGCAGCAACTGCTGCATCACCAAGTGGCACTTACCCGATTTTGACAGTCAAGGATTCACCACCTCAGACGAAGGAAGCTGTCTGTCCTTCCCATCATCTTCTGGTCCTGATGCTCCTGCTCCTCCTCCTCCTAGTCAGTCATTCCGTCAGCAATCGATCACCAAATAGATTGTCAAGAAACAATCACCTTTCAGAGAACTGATGGCTTGTGCCGAGTCAAGGTGGAGAGTCCCAAGCCGCTTTGCCAAAAAGGCAGTACCAGCAGTGCACACATATGTAGAACAGAAGGTGGGCCAGTCGACATGTGAGCTGTAACTACGGTCAAGGACAATATAGGTCCTTTATGGCCCACTGGGTAAATGTGGTTCCTGCCCAGCCAAACCAGCAAATTAGCCAGGTGATGCCGCTTCCGCCTCCACGTTCTCAAGCCGTTGGTCCTGCGACAATGTCCGCCTCTGCCTCCTCATCCTCCACCTGTGCAGGGCACAGTGGTGTCACTCTGTTCTGCACCTAGTTTGCATGGGCAAATGGAGTCACACAGGGGAGGAACTGTTTATTCGAAGTAGGTGGCTCTGCCAGTATAAAAGAGAGACCTAATTGGTGCTCTATATCCGTTGATACCAGCTTCTATGTATCGGAAATAATATAAAATTACTTAACAGAAAAAAGGGGATATGGCACTCAAACTCTGAAGTATCAAAATCACAAACTAGTTTAATACCGATAAAGATAAAACCTTATACAATAACTTAAAAATAGCAATATAAAACCAAATAACCACATTCAGAAAGCAATCTTCTAATTCTTCCCAACTTATCTATCTATAACTTCGTTGCAGAATATATCGCATTCGATTTTCTGTATGCGATTTTATCATGTGCGATTTTTCGCATGTGATATTTTCGCATGCGATTTTTCCGTATGCGATTTTTTTCGTATGCGATTTTTTGTATGCGATTTTTTCGCATGCGATTTTGCATACAGTTTTTCGCATGCAAAAAATTTTTTTCGCAACTGCTGCCCTCGTTTTTATTATATTCAGCTGGTATCACTGGAAGTATTCTTTGGATATTTCAAACACATGCGTTTTTGAAAAAAGCTCAGAGAGGAATTTCAACATATCCAAAAATGTAAACTGAATCACAAAATGTCCCGTCCAAGTCTAAAAGTCTTTATATATTCACGGTGTTGTCTAATTATTTATGTCCAATTTATAATCTATTCATTTGTATTTGGTTTGTATTTGGTTTACCAGAAGCAATGTTCAAAACAGCAGTTATCAGAAGCAATGTTCAAAACAGCAATTAACGGTAGTACGGGTATCCTTTTCAGACCTGTATGTCCTTATAAATTCACAGTGATATGCAATCACTCGTACTCGATTTCCCAGCTACGGTATTTGGCGTAATCATATGCAGAGATACAGGTAGGGAATTGAATAAACAATTGGTGGCGTCCCACCACAAAATAGGAAAAGTTCTTCCTCCTACCTTCTCTTGCGATTCCTTATGTGTGATCGCTTACCGACCTTGCCGGGCTGACTGCAACTGGTTCAGATTTTCGTGGCTTGAGTACTCAGATTTTTCAGCTGGGTCTACTACCTTCTGGAGTCTCCTCGTGTAGTTTCCTTTGCAGCCAGGTGTCTCCTCAGGTAACCAGCTTCTCTTTCTGTTTGGATCGAGTATCTGCCAGAATTTACCTCTTTAGTGCGCACTAAGTGAACTTGATGTCACGGAGATTACAGTTTTTCCCATACGCGTTTCGAGGTACAACATTTAACCGACCATTTAACAGGGGAGGAACTGCTCTGCATCCTTTATCAAGAAATTGAATCCTGGCTTTCTCTGTGACAACTCAAAATCGGAATCATAGTGACCGACAACGGGAAGAACATGGTGTTGGCGCTGTGTCAAGGAGGGCTGAGCCATGCGCCCTGCATGGCACATGTGTTCAATCTGGTTGTCAAGTCTTCAACCCATCTGCAAGACATCCTAAAAATGGCCAGGAAACTTTGCATGCACTTCAGCCACTCGGACAAAACCAAGCACACCCTCCTTGAGCTACAGTGACAGAACGGAGTCTGCCAACATAGGCTGATATGCGACGGTTTCATCCATTGGAATTCCACCCTCCATATGTTGGACCGACTAACTTCGATGTTAGCCAGTGGCAGCTCATGCATGACACCTGCCGTTTGATCGTGCCCTTTGAGGAGGCCATTTTTTTTGTCTGTCGACCAGGACTACGGTATGAACGTCGTCATTCCACTGCTTCACGTCCTGGAACAGATGTTGGTAAATCTGGCTGGTCAGGGGAATGGAAACGTGGAGCCTACATCTCCTGGCCACGAGAACCCTGTGGGGGCTGAACTGGAGAAGGAGGAGGAGGACATTGGAGCACAAGCAATGTGTAGAGAAATGGGTGGTTTTTCTACATAGGTGACAGGAGAGGAGCAGGAGCAGCCGGAGGAGCAAGAGGGAGATGAGAGATGAGGAAGATGAGGAAGATGACCCAGACACACCTTGGCAGTATGCAGTGGAGATGGAGGCAGGGAGTCCCTCCGAGTCACTTGCACAAATGGCCCGATGCATGCTCACTTGCTTGCGTAGTGACAGCTGAATTGCCACCATTTGGCAGAGGGATGACTACTATCTCTCCACCATGTTAGACCCTCGCTACCGGTCCAAAATGGGGGCCTTTCTTACACCCGCTGAGAGGGAGGCCTAACTGAACTACTATAGAGACATCCTATAAAGTCAGTTGGCCGCTGCCTATCTGCGCCATCGTCCATCCTCTCGCAAGTCTGACAGGGGGGGCCCTCTGCGCTCATGTTCCACTGCCATGGCTGCTGGGGGGGGAGGGGCAGGAGTAGTACCAGCTCCATCAGCAGCAGAGTCTTGAGTCGCTGATGAGCAGCTTTCTTCACCAGCATAGTAAAAAAAAAAACTACTCACCAACATCTAGACATAGAGCAGAACCTTAACCAGCAGGTGGTGGCATTCTTGGAGTGCACCCTGCCAGCCGTCATTGAAGATCTGCTGGACTACTGGGCAGACAAACTAGATTTGTGGCCGCAACTGGCCGAGTTTGCCCTGGATAAGCTGTCCTGCCTGGTCAGTAGTGTGGCATCAGAGCGGGTGTTTAGTACGGCGAGGGCCATAGTTAACCCAAGGAGAACTCGTCTGTCCACCCAAATTGTAGGGAGACTGACATTTGTCAAGATGAAGGCATGGATCAGCCAAGATTTTCACCCAACAATGCCTGATGCATCAGATTAGATCATCCATGCTGCCTCACCCAAATCTTCCGGCTACTATTCTGGATACTATTCTGAGGCTGCCACCCGCCTGATGCCACACATCTGATGCTAAGTGCTCCTTCTTACACCCACCATCGTCAGCGGGTACTGTTAGTGCCACCCATTGCTCCACTGCAGTCACCTCCACACTATGTCACCTTGCCACTCTGTGGTCTCCTGATGCTGCCGCCACCTCCACACTATGTCACCTCGCCACTCTGTGGACTTCTCATGCTGTTCCCATCCTCCCCACTTCATGACTGGGCCACTATTTTGCCTTTTTGGCCTGGTTGACTTCATTATTTATTTGACCCTTCTTCTTATCTGTCAGAAGGAAGGAAAAATAAGATGCACAACGGATCCTGTCTGTGTAGCAACTATAAGGCCTGTATGGTCCCATCAGAATTGGCTTTTGATTTGGTAGCCAAATGCAGGAGTGAGTACAAAACACAGAAAACATGCAAATATTCCATTCATGTGTCATTTCTGTTTTGGATCCACTCCTGTTCTTTTTTTTGCATTAGCAATACTGATGGTTTAATGACAAAATGCTGACCGAGTGAAGGCGGATGCTCAACAGACAGGATCCATTTTTTGGGGGGTTACTGTTCTGAGATCAGAGGAAGGGCAAAATAATCAGTGACGTCAACACAAACTTACTGCTGACACCCTCTCCACTCTGTCAGGGGGGCTCTACTTGTATAAGCGTTTAATAGAACAGGTTCTGTAGACATCTATGTGGAATCAGCTGACGACGGTGTAAAAGAAGTTTACTATTTCATGCTATAGTAGGATCTTGGGACTCTGCACAGTTCTTTATACCTGACGCTAACATCGTAAGGCTGAGTTCACACTTGGGTTATTTGGTCAGTGTTGGCCCCGTAACTGTCCAAAGAAGTGAAGTGTGCAGTGATTCTAAGAGCGATGCCTGTCATCTGCATGTCAAACTGACTTACAGTATTTTTTCACTACCACAGCAGACTCTCTATGCGTATTGCTGCAAGGCACAGTGTTCTATATCATTATACAGGCTCTTTGCAGCCAGGAAAAAGCAGTTTTTTTAATGATATTCTCCACAATTTCATTCGGATCGAATAAAATCTTTTTCGGAAAATTCGGCGAACCGACTAAATTTTTGAGAAACTCGCTCATCTCTAGCAGCAACGTATCTCAAAAATGTTGGGATAGGGACAACAGAAGGCTGGAAAAGTAAGTGGTACTAATAAAAAGCAACTGGAGGAGCAATTTGCAACTAAGTTGCATGACTGTCAAAAAAGCATGTTAGAAAGGCAGATTCTCTCAGTAGCATAGAGTCTTAAAATTGTGGAAACATTTTAGAAAAATTGTCCTCAGCATAAAATTCTGAAGCCCCCATCAACAGTACATAATATTAATAAAAGATTTAGAGAATCTGGAGAAATCCATGTGCATTAGGCATAACGACGATAGTTAATATTGGATGCTCGTGAATTGTGATCAACGGGCCCTCAGGCAATATTTCACTAAAAACAGACACGATTCTGTACTGGAAATCATTGCATGGGCTCAGGAACACTTCCAGAAATCAATGTCTGTGAACACAGTTAACAGTTCAATCCACACATGCTAGTTAAAACTGTATCATGTAAAGAAGAAGCCATGTGTCAACACAGTCCTGAAATGCTACCATCTTCTCTGGGCCAAAGCTCAGTGAAAATGGACTGAGGCAAAAGTAAAAACTGTTCTGTGGTCATATGTATCAAAATTTTAAATTCTTTTTGGAAACTACGAACACTGGGCTCTGCGGAATCAAGAGGAGAGGGACCTTCCAGGTTCTTATCAGTACACAGGTCAAAGCCTGTATCTCTGATAGTATGGGGTTGCATTGGTGCCTATAGAGTGGGCAGCTTACACATATGAAAAGGTACTATCAAAGCTGAACAGTAAATAGAGGTTTTAGAACACCATATACACTCATTCAGAGAAGGCCATGCATATTTTAGCAAGACAATTCTAAACCACAAACTGCATCTATCACAGCAGCATGGCTTCCCAAAAGAAGAGTTGGGTGCTGAACTGGCCTGACCTTTCACCATTAGAAAAACATTTGGCTCATCATGAAGCCAAAAATCTGGCAAAGAAGACCCAGGACTGCTTAGCAGCTAGAATCCTATCTGACAATAAGGGGACAACATTCCTATCCCAAAACTCCAGCAGTTGGTCTCCTTACTTCACCAGACTTTTACAGACTGTTGTTAAAAGAAGAGGGGATGCTACACAATGGTAGGCATGGCCCTGTCCAAACTTTGAGATATGTTGCTGCCATCAAATTCTAAAGGAGTTAATTTTCATGAATGTCTCACTTTCAACATCTAATGAGTATTCTATGCTCTATTGTGAATAAAATATGGGTCTGTGAAATTTCAAATTATTGCAAATGTATTTACATTTTAAACAGTCTCATTCTTTTTGGAATTGGAGTTGTACAACTTCATTCAATAGCACAGTCACACAAACCCGTAACACCCTTGCAAAAAGTAATAACTCACAGAACTCCATAGTTTGGGAAACAATCCAAGCTTCCAGACTGTATTCTTCCATACTTCATCTAAAGTGAACACTGCGTGATCCTCAGACCTCCTTATCCCACTGCAGCATTTTGGGAGAATCTATTCCCTTACTTATAAGCATGACTAAGGTGGCAGAGTCTTCCTCTGAGGCCTATCAAAATAGATAAGGAAAACTACGGCTGGACCCCCTTTCTCCAAGGGACCCATAACAGCTACTCAGTGCAAACCTAGCTCATCACTAGTAGAAATAATGTAAAGACTCAACTTTCTTTCATGTTATTTACAGATGAAAACATTCATATCTCTAACATTCTAAATGCTGGCTTGATTAGCATTGTTTTTCATCATATTCATAGCTTTGGATCTCAAGTCCTGTATTTCTTGAATGCAATGCTGAGATTATGAAAAGATTTTATGTAATAAGGTTGGGGCCATTTCCACTGCTCTTCTGGGTGGTAAAAAAATAAAATAAAATATGAAAAGACACCTGTACCACCTGAATGGAAACTCTTAGCATGATTATACACTGTACTGAACTGTGAATTCCCTATTGCTTTCTATTCATCATTTTGCTAATGCACTGTAGGTGATTACAATGATAAAGGAAAATGTTACTGACTGGAAAATTACATTTATAGCAGCCATATACAAAATACTCAGAGGCAGTAAATCTTGAATGTGCCTCGAATCTTAACTTAAGCTGCTGCTCTTGTTCTGGCAGGCTCCGAGAACATACTCAAATGCATCTTCAATATATAGTTTTGTGGTGAAGAAAAAAGGACTTGGCAGCTGCATTGCTCTTATTTACTGAATTCTGCTAATACATCAGATATAATGAGACATTATAGATATGCAAAGTATGGAATGTGCCCAGCAGTTTTCAGCTTATAAATTGGATAGGTGATTTCAACATGTAACTGAAAATATAGCTAACATCTGCATAAGACAATGATGGAGATTTACTAAGTAAAATGAGATCCGCTCCAAAATATTAATGTGAATACCTGCCAGCCATTAAAGTTTACTTAACCACTTCTACCCGGGCCAGTTTTCGCCCTCCTGCCCAGGCCATTTTTCGCAACTTTCAAAATTTCAGTTTCTCTGCTTTTAAAACAGAAAGTGATACCTCATAAAATATTTAATACTTAACATTCGCTATATGTCTACTTTATGTTGGCATCATTTTGTCAATGTCATTTTTTTTAATGATGTTAGAAGGCTTAGAATTTTAGAAGTAATTCTTAAAATTTGTAAGAAAATTTCCCAAACCCACTTTTTAAGGACCAGTTCAGGTCTGAAATCACTTTGTGGGGCTTACATAGTGGAAACCCCCCATAAATGACCCCATTGTAGAACCCACACCCCTCAAGTTACTCAAAACTGATTTTACAAGCTGTGTTAACTCTTTAGGTGTTCCACAAGAAATAATGGAGATTAAATTTGTAAATTTCACTTTTTTGGCAGATTTTCAATTTTAATCCACTTTATTCTTTAACACATCGAGGGTTAACAGCCAAACAAAACTCAATATTTATTACCCTGATTCTGCGGTTTACAGAAACACCCCACACATAAACTGATGTAAGGGCATACAGCAGGGTGCAGAAAAAAGGAGTGCCATATGGTTTTTGGAAGGCAGATTTTGCTGGACTGGTTTTTAGATGCCATGTCCCATTTGAAGCCCCCCTGAAGCACCCTTACAGTAGAAACTCTCAAAAACTGATCCCATTTTGGAAACCAGGGGATAAGGTGCCAGTTTTATTGGTACTATTTTGAGGTATATATGATTTTTAAGTGCTCTATATTGTGTTTTTTGTGAGGCAAGGTAACCAAAAAATGGCTGTTTTGGCACTGTTTTTATTTTTTACAACATTCATCTGACAGGGTAGATCACATGCTATTTTTATAGAACAGGTTGTTACGGACGCAATAATATCAAACATTTCTACTTTCTTTGTTTGTTTGTTTCAGTTTTACATAATAAAGCATTTTTGAAAAAAAATATGTTTTTTGTGTCTCCATTTTCTGAATGCCATATATTTTTTATTTTTCTGGCAATCGTCTTGTGTAGGGGCTCGTTTTTTGAAGGAAGAGTTGACTTTTTTTTTCTGTACCATTTTTGGGTACATATGATTTTTTGGTCATTCATTATTACACTTTATGGGGCAAGGTGACCAAAAAATAGATTGTTTTGGCACATTTTTATTTATTTTTACAGCGTTTACCTGAAGGGTTAGGTCATGGGACATTTTTATAGAGCAGATCTTTACGGACGTGGCAATACGTAATATGGGGGTTGTGCACTAACTCCCAAAATGGTATACTAGAGGCGTGTAGGGAGACACCCTGCTAGCGTCTTGGCTATATGCAGCACTAGTTTTGAGTCATTGCTGATCAACTCACTGTGCTATATAACACCCTATTTGTTCGAATACTGAATCACACACGTGTGTGCTTGAATCACTGCCTAGCCAAACTATTACACATTGCTCCCTCACATCGCTGATCTCTTAACGCAAGATGCTGTACAATTGCTATTACTTCAAGCGAGACCTGCACTAATAGCTTTAAAACACTAACTGCCCCCCGACATGTTTCGCCATTACATGGCTTCTTCAGGGGAAACGGGCAGCATTGTTCACCACAGGTGTATGTGGCCTTGTTATACCACACTAATACTGATTGATGGCAAAGGTTACCAATCACAGCATTGTATCTTACTGTTCACACACCCCCTGTCACGGGGAGTGAACCAATCGATTTGCGCTAGCATCACTGACGTGGTGCGCGAATAGAGAGTGCGCACACACTTATCCCCCGCTATACTATATGGTAGGCAAACGCGCAACTGCTGCGCAGCTTCATCTGCGCCCACACTTAGACAGTAAAGCGAAGGCGACTATTGGTATATCCCGGCACTTAGCCGATTTTAGCCGTCTCGCTGTATACTGCGCATGTCCTGCGCGAACAAACCCTGCTCCAAAACTTTGAAAAAAACTCTGATTGCCTCCCGATAGTTGTGAAGCCACTGCGCTCCTCTTCACTGTGCTGATACCTGGACTGGCAGACAAATCTGTCAGCAAACATCTTGTAATCCCATTGTATAAACCACAGGTAAGCAAGGAACAACAGGGACATGACAGTGTCCATAACTGAGCGCAGAACTACATATAGATTATATCGGGAATAGCAACAATGTTCAGTCATCCTGAATAGTATGGACTTAATAACCTACAAGTTTTGTTACACTACACCATATACTGCTAATCATTCTACTGTATTGTGCCAGCTAACTGCCATTACCAAACGCTTATCTCTTATCCACACTTCTGATTTCTACTAATGGATGCTTAAGACCAAGTGCTATGTCCTTTATTCCATAGATACAATGCTGCATTAGTATATTTTTTTATATATTTTTATTATTTTAGGCCCATCAAAATGTAAGTGTTCTACCTCACCCACAGATGAACAATTAGTATGTTAGAACATGCTCAAAAAACTGGATTAATATCCGAAAAATTGATCGCATAAGCGAAGTGTCACAATTATTAATCACGGATATTACAAAAAGATGCATATGTGAAACCTTCATTCAGTCCTTTAGGACTCAGGCTGTCCAGCCTATATATCCATTGGTTTCTTCACGTAATAGTATGGTGTCCAGGTCACCCTCCTGGCACCCAGAGTCTTCTTACAAATGCCCCAGAAGCGTAAGCACTTGCTGTCGTTCATATGAAACAATCTCACATGTCGTGAAAGAGTGGTATCTGACTTGGTGTTGATTTTACTTATATGTTGGCCCATACGTCTCCTCAGCTCCTGGGACGTTTTTCCACATACAACTTGGGACATGGGCACTTGGCAGCGTAGACAACTCCCTTCGTCTTACAGTTGATGAAATCTCTAATTTCATATTCCTTCCCATCTACAGGATTTTGGAAGGATTTACATCTTTGGATCAGTGGACAATAGATGCAGTCACCACAGGGGTAAGTACCAGTGGTACTCGATTTTAACCAAGTACCTGATTGTGGCACCTGAAAAACTATGCACCAGCACCTGTTTTTCAGGTGCCTGTCAGTACTTGGTCAAAATCAGTACCATGCTACCCTGTGTGACTGCATCTATTGTCCACTGATCCAAGATGTAAATCCTTCAGAATCTGTAGATGGAAGGAATATGAAATTGAGATTTCATCAACTGTAGGCGAAGGGAGTTGTCCACGCTGCCATGTCCCAAGTTGTATGTGGAAAAACGTCCCAGGAACTGAGGGCGTATGAACCAACATATAAGTAAAATCAACACCAAGTCAGATACCACTCTTCACGACATGTGAGTTGTTTCATATGAACGACAGCAATGCTACGCTCTGGGCATTGTAAGACTCTGGGTGCCAGGAGAGTGACCTGACACCATACTGCGTGAAGAAGCAAATGGATATAGGCTGGACAGCCTGAGTCTAAAGGACTGAATGAAGGTTTCACATATGCATCTTTTGTAATATCCGTGATTAATAGTGTGACACTCGCTTATGCGATCAATTTTCGGATATTATCCAGTTTTTGAGCATGTTCTAACATACTAATTGTTCATCTGTGGGTGAGGTAGAACACTACATTTTGATGGGCCTAAAATAATAAAATATATAAAAAGTATACTAATGCGGCATTGTATCTATGGAATAAAGGACATAGCACTTGGTCTTAAGCATCCATTAGTAGAAATCAGAAGTGTGGATAAGAGATAAGCTTTTGGTAATGGCAGCTAGCTGGCACAATACAGTAGAATGATTAGCAGTATATGGTGTAGTGTAACAAAACTTGTAGGTTATTAAGTCCATACTATTCAGGATGACTGAACATTGTTGCTATTCCCGATATAATCTATATGTAGTTCTTGCGCTCAGTTATGGACACTGTCATGTCCCTGTTGTCCTGCTTACCTGTGGTTTATACAATGGGATTACAAGATGTTTGCTGACAGATTTGTCTGCCAGTCCAGGTATCAGCACAGTGAAGAGGAGCGCAGTGGCTTCACAACTATCGGGAGGCAATCAGAGTTTTTTTTTTTTTTTTTTTCAAAGTGTTGGAGCAGGGTTTGTTCGTGCAGGACATGCGCAGTATACAGCGAGACGGCTAAAATCGGCTAAGTGCCGGATATACCAATAGTCGCCGCTTACTGTCTAGTGTGAGCGCAGATGAAGCTGCGCAGCAGCTGCGCGCTTGCCTACCATAGTATAGCGGGGATAATGTGTGCGCACTCTATTCGCGCACCACGTCAGTGATGCTAGCGCAAATCGATGGTTCACTCCCGTGACAGGAGTGTGTGAACAGTAAGATACAATGCTGTGATTGGTAACCTTTGCCATCAATCAGTATTAGTGTGGTATAACAAGGCCACATACACCTGTGGTGAACAATGCTGCCCGTTTCCTGAAGAAGCCATGTAATGGCGAAACATGTCGGGGGCAGTTAGTGTTTTAAAGCTATTAGTGCAGGTCTCGCTTGAAGTAATAGCAATTGTACAGCATCTTGCGTTAAGAGATCAGCGATGTGAGGGAGCAATGTGTAATAGTTTGGCTAGGCAGTGATTCAAGCACACACGTGTGTGATTCAGTATTCGAACAAATAGGGTGTTATATAGCACAGTGAGTTGATCAGCAATGACTCAAAACTAGTGCTGCATATAGCCAAGACGCTAGCAGGGTGTCTCCCTACACGCCTCTAGTATACCATTTTGGGAGTTAGTGCACAACCCCCATATGGTTACCCCATATGCTTGACTAATTCAGCCAAGCGAGACATCACTAGGTTTTTAATGTGTGTCGCTCATCATTTTCAGTATTTAATAAAGGTTATGAACAATACAAAAGATTTTTAATTTTGGTTTTGGGAGATAGTATAGGTTTTGCCTAATAAGGCCTTTGTGTAAAAATAGTAATACCTAATCCCCCAAAAATTAGTCCGTAGTTTTTGGGTCTATAATACGTAATATGTATACATTTTCATTTAATTTTTACACAATAATAGCTTTTTTGAAACAAAAAATGATGTTTTAGTCTGAAAGCCATAGATTTTTTATTTTTTGACCGATTGTCTTAGATAGGGTCTCATTTTTTGTGGGACGAGGTGACAGTTTGATTTTTTTACAGTGTTAAGCTGAGGGTTTAGGTCATGTGATATTTTTATAAAGACGGTTGTTACAGACGTGGCAATACATAATATGTCTCCTTTTTTAAAAATTTCACTTTAAAATAATAATAGCAGTTTTGAAGCATTGTCTGAGAGTCATAGTTTTTTTTTGACCGATTGTCTTTGGTAGGACGCAATATGTATGTTTTTTTCCTTCTTTTTTCTATTTTTTATTATAAAATCAGGGGAAATAGGCATTTTATTCTTTTTTACTTTTTTTTTTTATATTAAAAACACTTAAAAAAAAAAATGTTTCTGTCCCACTCTGGAACTTCAACTTTTGGGGGTCTGATCCCCTCTGCAATACATTACAATACATCTGTATTGTAATGCATTGCCTGTTAGTGTATTACACTGAGTAATGCACTAACAGGCTGCCTAGGAGACCAAGCCTGGGGCTGGATCTAATTAGCCCCCGTAGAAGGCAGGACCCAATGCAGTGCAAGGTATTGGGCAACCTGTGCATGGCATCGGGCTGCGTTCGCATCCATTGTGTCCCCGCCACAGTAGCGCAGTGACCTGATGGGCTCCCTCATCCGCCGCATACACCGTCTATGCTGCAGTCAGCGCTGAACGCGGCATAGAAGGTGTTAAACCGCTGGCATTGGCTTTTACACTGATGCCGATGGATACAGCAGGGGCCCGGCTATCAGGGACTGCCAGTCCCCTGCAGTGATCACCATGACATAATAATATGTCAAAATGCGGCAAGTCACTTGTACTCAATGTAGAACATAATGTATTATTACATGATGACCAGCAAACAACTACAACTTCACCCTTGTCTTATGAAATGATCACAACTGAATATACAGACATTTTCAAAGGACTAGGGTGTTTACCTGGAGAGTATCACCTAGAAATAGATGACTCAATACCTCCTGTTCAACACCAACCACGTAGACTGCCGGCTCCACTTAAAACAGACTTAAAGGCGAAAAAAGAGAGATTAGAAACAGTGGGAGTGATAAAAAAGGTCACAGAACCTACATCTTGGATAAGTAGTATGGTTGCTGTTAAGAAACCAGGCAAGCTGCGAATATGCATTGATTCCAAAGATTTAAATAATGCATAAAAACATTATAGAGGAAATCCTGAAAAGTTTAACAAATGCAAAAGTATTTTCTGTCTTAGATGCTAAGGATGGCTTCTGGCAGGTAAAACTGGACACTTAAAGCAGTTATCTCACCAAATTCTGGACTCTCTTTGGACGTTACCGATTGCTACTGTGCCAAAAGAATATGAACGTAGACAACAGCAGTAGAAGGTCTGCCCGGAGTTGAATTTATTGCAGACGATATATTGGTGTATGGATGTGGTGACACTACAAAGAATGCCACAAAGGATCACAACAAGAATTTGATTGGACTTTTAGTGAAAGCACGAAAGCTGAACTAAAATTCAATAAAAAGAAGCTTAGATTGATACTATTGTCGGCACCATACATGGGACATTTACTCACAGCAGAAGGCCTGCGTCCTGATCCAGAAAAAGTCAGAGCAATTTTAGAGGTACCAAAGCCTGACAATCTACAAGCAGTTCAGAGATTGCTAGGGTTTGTAAACTACCTTTCAAAATTCTTACCACATCTTTCAGATGTATGTGAACCACTACACAGACTGGCAGACAAAGACAGCTTGTGGGCCTGGCAATCAAGCCATAATGAAGCCTTCAAGCAAATAAAAGATCTTGTTACTTAACATCCAATTTTCAGATACTACAATGTCAATGAAGAAGTAACAGTCCAATGTGATGCCAGTGAAAAAGGTCTTGGAGCAACACTTTTGCATCATGTACACTGTCTTTAACAGAACAAAGATATGCCCAGATGGAAAAGGAATGTATTGCCATTGTCTATGCATGCCAGAAGTTTAATCAGTATTTACAAGGAAAAAATATTATTAACATTGAGACTGATCATAAGTAGAGTTGAGGGCACACCTGGAAGTTCGGGTTCGACGGGTTCGGCCGAACTTCACAAAAAAGTTGGGGTTCGGGATCCGAACTTAACTCAAACTTGACCCCGGACCCGAACCTTATTGAAGTCAATGGGGACCCGAACTTTTGGGCACTAAAATGGCCCTAAAAATGTAATGGAAAAGGCTAGAGGGCTGCAAAAGGCAGCAAAATGTGCTTAAGAGCATGGCAAGTGCTGTGCAAACAAATGTGGATAAGGAAATAACTTAAAATAAAATAAATAAAAATTAAAAATTATTAACCTGCAACTCAGAGGAGGAGGTGGATGTGAAGTCGGAGGTTGAGGAGGTGGTGAATATGGTGTTGTAGGTGGAAGCGGCGATGGAGGAGGAGGAGGAAGCCAGCTAACAATGTTTTTAGTTTTTTTTTTTATTGGGGTAGCCCCCAAAATAATGGGACAAAAAAAAAAAAGAAATCAAAGAATATGTGCACTTGAGTACAAGAATGTATGGTTGAGGCGGGTATAAATGTCTATTCTGCCCAAGGTACAGACAAGTCTTGTGGGATCCAAGCCTGGTTCATTTTAATGAACATGAGCTTGTCCATGTTGGCTGTGGACAGGCGGCTGAGTTTGTCTGTAACGACACCCCCTGCAATGCTAAATACACATTCAGACAATACACTGGCTGCACTGGTGATGCTGGTTGCTGTGGCGTGGTGACAAAGCTTTTCCACATGTCGGCCATGCTAACCATGCCTTGTGAGGTGCTGGCCGTGACCCAGTTGCGTTGGCGACCTCTTCCTCCTCCTCCTCCTCCGCCTCTGCTTTCGCCTTGTGCTTCCACTTGTCTCCCGGTGTCCGTTGGGAATCCCCTAAGGAGCGCGTCTACCAGCGTGCGCTCCAGTGAGGGAATTAAGGATGGCGCGTTGTCATTGGATCCAGCAGGGTGGCAACCCGGTAGTCAGCACAAGTTAAAATGTAGGCAACTCTGCTGTCGTTGCGCAGACACTGCAGCATGTAGTCGCTCATGTGTGCCAGGCTGCCCAGAGGTAAGGATAAGCTGTCCTCTGTAGGTGGTGTATCGTCTGTGTCCTCTGTATCCCCCCAGCCACGTTCCAGTGATGGCCATGAGTTGTGTTGGGTGCCACCCTGCTGTGAACCCGGTTCGTCCTCCTCTACCTCATCCTCCTCCTCCTCGTCCTCCAGAGCTGTGCCCTGGTTGGCCACATGTGTACCTGGCCTCTGCTAGGCAGGAACTCACCCTCTGAGCCTCTTCTGAATGAATGGCCTGAAACCCTGTGAAATGCCCCCTCTTCCTCCTGTGCCACATCCTCTTCCAACATTGCCCTAAGTTTTTTTTCAAGGAGACATAGAAGTGGTATTGTAACGATAAGAACGGCGTCATCGGCACTGGCCATGTTGGTTGAGTACTCGAAACACTGCAACAAGGCACACAGGTCTCGCATGGAGGCCCAGTCTTTGGTGGTGAAGTGGTGCTGTTCCGCAGTGCGACTGACCTGTGCATGCTGCAGCTGAAACTCCACTATCGCCTGCTGCTGCTCACACAGTCTCTCCAGCATATGCAAGGCAGAGTTCCACCTGGTGGGCACGTCGGATATGAGGCGGTGAGCGGGAAGGCCGAAGTTATGCTGCAGCGCAGACAGGAGAGCAGCAGCAGCAGGGTGAGAACACCAAAAGTGCGCACAGACGGACCGCACTTTCTGCAGCCGCTCTGACATGTCTGGGTAGTTTTTAAGGAATTTCTACACCACCAAATTCAGCACATGCGCCAGGCAAGGGATGTGCGTCAAACCGGTTAGTCCAAAACACATGAGTTTTAAAACCGCCTACTGACGTTTACCCCTGGCTGTGCTGAAGTTGGTGGTGAAGGTCTTTCAGTGACCAGATGAGGAGGTGGTAGAAAAGGAGGAGGAGGAAGTGGAGTAGGAGGAGGAGGCAAAGAATAATGCCCTGCGATCCTCGGTGGTGGAAGGACATGCGCCAAACTGCTATCCGCCTCGGGCCCAGCCGCCACTACATTTACCCAGTGTGCAGTTAGGGAGATATAGCGTAACCTGCCCATGCTTACTGGTCCATGTATCTGTGGTTATGTGGACCTTGCCACAGATTGTGTTGCGCAGTGCACACTTGATTTTATCCTCCACTTGGTTGTGCAGGGAAGGGACTGCTCACCTGGAAAGTTGTGGCGGCTGGGAACAACATACTGTGAGACAGCCACTGCCATAAGCTGTTTAAAACAGTCCATCTCCATCAGAACGAATGACAGCATTTAAAAGGCCAGTCATTTTGAAATGCTGGCATTCAGGGCCAGGGATCTAGGGTGGGTATTTCTCTTTCTCTCCAGTATTTTGGAGATGGACAGATGTACGCTTGCATGTGACATGGTGGAGATACTTGATGATGATGACGGAAGTGGTGGTGTTGGTGGCACATCCTCTGTTTGCTGGGTGTCAGGTGCCACTGTGACCCCAGAGGTGGAGGAAGAGGCAGAGACAGCAGCAGAAGAGGAAGCAGGAGGAGCCTGAGACCGTTCTTGGTTTTTAAGGTGTTTACTTCACTGCAATTCGTGCTTTGCATGTAGATGCCTGGTCATGCAGGTTGTGCTCAGGTTTAGAACGTTTATGCCTTGCTTCAGACTCTGATGGCACAATATGCAAACCCTTTGTGTCTTGTCGTCAGGATATTATCTGAAGAATTGCCACACCAATGAACTCCTTGGAGCTGGCTTTGGTGTGCTAGGTCCCTGGGTGCGGTGGGCAGTAGCAGCCGTACTGTCTCGGGGATGGCCGATCCGCTTTTGCAGCCTGCTCCCTCTTTTGCTGTGCTGTTGCCTCTGTGCGACCACCGCCTCTTCCTCAGAACTGCACATGTCACTAGCATGAACTTGAGTCCAGTCGGGGTCTAGGACCTCATCGTCCTCCACATCATCTTCCACCCATTGTTGACCCCTGCCCTACTCTTCGGTCTGCACACTGCAGAAAGCTGCAGCTGTTGGCACCTGTGTTTCATCATCATCAAAGACGTGCTGCAGTGGTATTCCCATGTCTTCATCCTGCAACATAAGTGGTTGGGCATCAGTCCATTCAATGTCTTCCACTTCTGGGGCAGGGCTATGTGGATGGCCCGCACGGGCGTAGGAAGCGGGGGGGACAGGGTGGGTCAGTTATGCTAAAATCCCCCCCATCGGCAGCGGGACAATGTGTGCGGCGGTGGCGGGGCACAGGGAGATGAACGCTTCCATTGTGGAAACGTTCATCTCCATAGTCATCTGTATTGCCGTCCTCAGGACAGCAATACAGATGGCTGTGCTGCAGAGCAGGAGAGGGAGAGGTGTCTCCCTTCCCTGTTCCTCTGATAGGCTGCCGGCACTAGGCCTGCAGCCTATCAGATGTTGGTACAAGCGGTGCGATAACGTCATCGCGCCGTCTGTGAGCCGTACAGCGTGGGACACAGGCCGGAAGAGGCCTGCATCGCATGGCTGTGACGGATGGAGGTAAGTATAAGTGTCTTGTTTTGTGTGTGTGTGTGTTTTTTTTTTAAATCGGACCCACTGGCCCAAAAGGGGGGGGGGAGAGATTTTGGAACTTGGGGGGCGGAGAGATATGTGGGTGTGGCTTGAGGGTGGGCGGGGACACAGGGGCCCCATAAGTGCTGTCCCCCCTAGATTTTTGGGGCTTCCTACGCCAATGATGGCCCGGGAAAACCCTGCCAGCAGAGTCATCAAAAAGCATAAGAGTCTTCTGCATGACTCGGAGCTCAGACTGCTTGGCTGCTTTGGAAGGGGGTGAGGTGAAAGACTGATGGGCATGGGCTGCAGGTGCCAACTCTGAGCTTTCTGCAGAGGACTGGGTGGGAGATACTGTGAAGGAACTGGCGCCACTAATCTACTATCGCCTGTACTTGTTCTGGCCTCACCATCCATAGAGCGGCATTCGGGCCTACCAAATAACGCTGCAGGTTCTGTTGCCTACTCGCACCTGAGGAAGGTATTTCACCTGGACCTGTAGCTGGTGCAGAACGGCCACGTCCTCTCCCAGCAACAGGAGCTCCACCAATACCACCACGACCATGTCCATGTCCCTTATTTGATGTTCTCCTCATTATTTGCGTTCACCAACCAAACTAACACATGGTTTATCTCAGGTGTCAATTTAACTGCCAAAAGTCAACAATTAAGTTCACTAACAGTAAGGCAGTGCCCGTGTCATAAACAGAATACATTTATTTAGCTCACACAACAGTGTAACGGAGCAATTCAATACAATTACTTCACTATCAACAAAAATGTGATTTTTCAAACCAGCAATGTAACAGCAGAGGTTAACGGTTTAATTTGACTGTCAGAAATGCAGCGTACACCGCAAATGTGCTATCTACCACAAAACCGGTGTTTCTGCAACCAACTATGTAGATGCGGAGTTCCACAGGTTACTTAAAATGACTGAAATACAGGGTAGGCCTCAGATCTGATATGTAGCACAAAACCAGTGTTTATTGCAACAAACTACAAATATGCAATATGTCCCTGCTAAATTTTAAAATACGTTTTTGTGTGTTGTATGCCAAACTGCTCTGTGGAACAACAATACTGGTTTATTTTCCCAAAATACAGAAATGCAGTATGTCACCGCTAAATTTAAAAATATGTTTTTGTGCGTTGTAATGCAAAACTGCTCTGTGGAACTACAATATGTGTTTATTTCCCCCAAATACAGAAATGCAGTATGTCAGGTACAGGAGGAGGAACCGGGTTCACAGCAGGGTGGCACCCAACGCAGCTCATGGCCATCACTGGAGCGTGGCTGGGGGGATACGGAGGACACAGATGATACACCACCTACAGAGGACATCTTATCTTTACCTCTGGGCAGCCTGGCACACATGAGCGACTACATGCTGCAGTGCCTGCTCAACAACCGCAGAGTTGCCCACATTTTAACTTGTGCTGACTACTGGGTTGCCACCCTGCTGGATCCCCATTACAAAGAAAACTCCCTCACTGGAGCATGATAGGAAGATGCGCAACTACAAGCGCACACTGATAGACGCACTCCTGAGGGCATTCCCAAGTGACACCGTGGGACAAGTGGAAGCACAAGGTGAAGGCAGAGGCGGAAGAGGAGGAGGAAGAGGTCGCCAATGCAGCTGGGTCACGGCCAGCACTTCAGAAGGCAAAGTTAGCATGGCTGACATGTGGAAAAGCCTTGTCACCACGCCACAGCAACCAGCACCGCCAGCTGATATGGAACGTCTTAGCAGGAGGAAGCATTTGAACAACATGGTGGAACAGTACATGTGCACATGCCTACACGTACTGACTGATGATTCTGCCCCATTCAACTTCTGGGTCTCCAAATTGTCCGCATGGCCTGAGCTTGCCCTTTATGCCTTGGAGGTGCTGGCCTGCCCTGCCGCCAAAGTATTGTCTGAACGTGTATTTAGCACAGCAGGGGGTGTCATTACAGACAAACGCAGCCACCTGTCCACAGCCAACGTGGACAAGCTCACGTTCATTAAAATGAACCAGGCTTGGATCCCACAAGACTTGTCTGTACCTTGTGCAGAATAGACATTTATAACCGCCTCAACCATACATTCTTGTACTGTGGTGCACTTATTATTTTACTTCTTTTTTTTTATTTGTCCCATTATTTTGGGGGCTACCCCAATTTAAAAAATAAAAATATAAATAATTGTTAGCTGGCTACCTCCTCCTCCATCGCCGCTTCCACCTACAACACCACATTCACCGCCTCCTAAACCTCCAACTTCACATCCACCTCCTCCTCCGAGTTGCAGGTTAATAAATTTATTTTTCTTTATTTTTTTTTTAGTTATTTCCCTATCCACATTTGTTTGCAGAGCACTTGCCATGCTCTTAAGCACATTTTGCAGCCCTCTAGCCCTTTCCATTACATTTTTAGGGCCATTTTAGTGCCCAAAAGTTTGGGTCCCCATTGACTCCACCTTTGTGAAGTTTGGCTGAATCTGAACTTCCAGGTGTCCGCTCAACTCTAGATATGACAGTTTATAACCTTTGTTATGTTGTTCGTGTCTAAATAAAGTTATTGTTGAAATACCCTACATGGCTTCAAGAAACAAATCTCATTAACCCTAAAAACTCTTTTAACGCAGACAACCCATTTAAGAAAGAGAACAGTATCTTACTTGTGCCAGATTTTTAATGCTACATTCAGCCACTCAGCAGGAGGCATGAGGGGAGAATAAGAATGGTAGTGGTATAAACGGTGGTACTTCTTACGGCCTTGATGGTGGCTGGATCCTTCTTCCTCACCTCCAGGGCAGGAACAGTGGTGAGGAGGCTGCAGATAGGAGTATTAGGGTCCATCCATACGTCCGCAATTTTACAGAATGGGTGCGAACCTATTAATTTTCTATGGGGCCAGAATGGATGCAGACAGCACACTATGTGCTGTCCGCATCTGCATTTCCTGATCCGCTCTTCCGCATCCGCACTTCCGTTTCCGCAAAAAAGAAAACATGTCCTATTCTTGTCCACAATGGCGGACAAGAATAGACATTTTCTATTATAGTGCATGCCATGTGCACATGGCCGGTGTCCATGTTTTGCGGATCCGCAAAATACTTACGGACGTATGAATGGAGCCTTAGTTGTTTTTCGCCCAGGGTACACCCTGATTGGAGTCTTCTATTTGATGGAGGGTTGGGTGCCCTTGGTGTTACTGCGTTACCCTTTCAGACTAAATCCCACACTCGCTCTTTCCGCAACAATTTTCGGAATTCCCTATCTGCATTTTTATGTCAGGATGCGCTCCATTGACTCCTCATTGTGTTTCAAACAAGCTGGCTTTGTCTGACAGGACTAGAGGTGGCTTACTTCAGTCTTGCTTCCACTTCTGCTTCAGACTGCACTTCCCAACAGAGGAGTTAACCCTTGTGTCAGCTTATAGCCTGAGTAAATGGCAAAAAATAATACAAAGTATTATAACAGTGTAAATCAGCAGAAATATTTTACTTAACAGTCTCTTAAAAATAGCCCTGTTTCAACCCATAGCAGTGGCCTAACGGGTCACAGAACACATAGGCAATTTTGACACATTTGTGGTAGCTATTCAGAAGTGGTGTGAAGATCATCCTTCAGGTTTTGTAATAATTGCAGTAATGTTTACAGTAACTGTTGGTCATAATTATAGAATAAATTACCATAGGGTTGTGTGTATGAATACAAATTGGAATGAAGGAAAATATCCCAAAATCAGTCACTTTTTCACATTTTGTTATACTGTGGCCTTGTGCTAAAATAAAAATAGAAAATAAATAATAAATAAATCAAGTTTCCCCCAGCAATCTGCATTCAATAAGAAATGAGAAAGTGAAAACAATATTAGAAATGTTTTCAAATTTATTAAAATGTTAAAACTAAAATTCCACATAGACATAAGTATTCAGAACCTTCGCTATGACACTTTAAATTTAGCTTCCATTTCTCTTGATCTTCTTTGAGATGTTTTCACACCATGATTGCAGTCCACCGATGGAAAATTCAACTAATTGTACATGACTTGGAAAGTCACGCCCCTGTTTATGAACACATGAAAATGTGTAGAAATCTTGGTTTCACTCTTTTTTTAAAATTCACGTGCCCACCTATCCCTTGGTTGAATTTGATGGACTTATGTCTTTTTTTTTTTTTTTTACCATATTAACTATGTAACTGTGTAACAAATAAAAATATTCAGACCCCTTGCCATGACACTTAAAATTAAGCTCTGGGGGCCTTCTTTTTTACTTGATATTTTTTGAGATGTCTCTACATCTTGATTAGAGTCCACCTCTGGTAAATGCAGTTGATTGGACATGATTTGGAAATACACACCCCTGTCTATGTACGGTTTTACAGCTGACAATACATATCAGGCATGAGGAGGAAATAACTGCCTGTGGAGCTCAGTGACTGGATTATGTGGAGTCACAGATCTGGAAAAAAGTATAAAATGTTTTCTGCTGCATTGAAAGTTTCCAAGGTCACAGTGGACTCCATAATTCATAAATATAAAAAAGTTTGAAACAACCAGTGCTTTTCCTAGAAATGGCCTCCCCAACAAACTAAGAAATCAACGAAGAAAGGCCTTGGTATGATAGGTAATCAAGAACCCAATTGTCACTTTAGCTTAGCTCCAAAGATCCTGTGTACAGATGGGAGAAACTTCCAGAAGGTCAACCATCATTGCAGCAAATCAGAATTCTGGGCTTTATGGCACGGAAGGTCTTTGCGATGTGTAACAGAGTCTCCTTTGGGTACCTGCACTGTGGTAATGGGGACCTGATGGGTGACAAGGCAGCCTGATGCCTTACACAGCCACCTCGGCTTGCCTTCTACGGAGGCCTAGGAGATCCAGCGCCCAGTCAAATAGTACCAATCAAACCGTCACCTGAGCCCCTACATAAGACAATCGCTCAACAAATAAAAAATAATATGGCTCTCAGAAACTGGAGATACTAAAACATAATTTTTTTTCATAAATGATTTTATTGTGTAAAACTGAAATACATTTATAAAAATAGACATATTAGGTATCACTATGTGTCCATAACAGCTTGCTCTATAAAAATATCACATGATCTACCCCCTAAGGTGAATGCTAGAGATGAGCGAATATATACGGCCGGTTCACTGAATTTTCTGGAAAAATTTGCTTTGATCCAAATTAATTTTCAACAAATGGCATTAAAAAACGGCTTTTTCCGGGCTACATAGAGCCTTTGTATGGGTGTAGAACACTGTGGCTTGCAGTAACAAGTTTAGGGAGTGTGCTGGGGTAGTGAAAAAATAAGTCTGTCAGTATGACATGCAGATGACAGGTGTCGCTATTAGAATCACTGCACGTTTCACTTATTTGGGCAGTGACGGGACCAAAACCGACCAAATAACTCAACTATTAACTCAGCCTTACAGGTCGATGTTAGTGTAAAGAAGAAGCACACTCCTTTTACACCCTCGTCAGCTGATTCCACATAGATGTTTACAGAACCTGTTCTATTAAAAGGTTATACAAGTAGAGCCCCCCCGACAGAGTGGAGAGGGTGTCAGCAATACGTTTTTTGTTGATGTCACTGATTATTTTGGCCTTCCTCTGATCCGTCAGAACAATAACTTACAAAAAACGGACCCTGTGTGGAGCATCCACCTTCACTCGGTCAGCATTTGCTCAATAATCCATCAGTATTGCTAAAGCACAAAATAATAATGTAATATTGTAAAATCCGGTGTCTCCATGATAAATCTGCAGCATGAGGGCCCTGTGTGGCTTCTACACACTTTCAAAATAATCCTTCAGCGGGGCGAATAGATGCCGGATGATCGGGACGCTCCATGACTAGAGATGAGCGAATTTTTCCAAAATTCGATTCTCTGGTTCGCCAAATTTTTAGGAAAAATTAGATTCGATCCGAATATATTTGCGGCGAATTACGTTAAAAAACGTCTATTTCCTGGCTGCTGAGAGCCTTCATAGTGGTGTAGAACACTGTGCCTTGCAGTAACACGCATAGGGAGTCTGCTTTGGTAGTGAAATAATACTGTGAGTCCATATGACATGCAGATGACAGTCGTTGCTCTTAGAATCACTGCATACTTCACTTATTTGGGCGGTCACAGGGCCAAAACTGACCAGATAACTCAAGTATCAACTCAGCCTTACAGGTAAATGTTAGCGTCAAGAAGAAGTTCACTCCTTTTACACCCTCGTCAGCTGATTCTACATAGATGTCTACAGAACCTGTTCTATTAAATGCTTATACATGTAGAGCCCACACCCGACAGAAAGGAGAGGGTGTCAGCAGTAAGTTTGTGTTGACGTTACTGAATAATTTTCCCCTTTCTCTGATCCGTCAGATCAATTACCCAGAAAAAACGGATACTGTCTGTGGAGCATACGCCTTCACTCGGTTAGCAATCCATCAGTATTGATAAAGGCAAAAAAATAACAGAGTGGATCTAAAAGAGAGATGACATATTTGCATGTCTTCTGTGTTTTCTACCCACTCCTGCTTTTGGCTACAAAATCATAAGCTAATTCTGATGGGACCAAACAGGCCTTAAAGCTTCTACACAGACAGGATCCATTGTGTGTCTCGTTTTTCCTTCCTTCTGACAGGTTAGAAGAAGTGTCAAATAAATGATGATGTCAGCCAGGCCGAAAGCCACAGAGCAGCACAATGACAGAGGCTGGAGGTGGCGGCAGCATGAGGAGACCACAAAGTTGCACAATGACAGAGTCTGGAGGTGGTGGCAGCATGAGGAGACCACAGAGAGGCACAATGACAGAGTCTGGAGGTGGCGGCAGCATCAGGAGACCGCAGAGTGGCAAGGTGACATACTGTGAAGGTGGGTAGCATTACCAGTACCCGCTGAAGATGGTGGGCGAAAGAAGGAGCACTTTGCATCAGATGTGTGGCATCAGGTGGGTAACAGCATCAGAATAGTAGCTGAGGCAGGCAGCCAGAAGAAACCGGTCTCTTTTGCCAAATTGTTGGTGTGGCACCATGGATGATCTAGTCTGATGCATCAGGCATTGGTGTGTGGGAATCCTGGCTGATCCACGCCTGATTCATCTTGATGCTGTGTCCCACTACGTGCTATAAACTCTTGCTAAATGTCATATCAAATGTATTGTGGTATCATGCTTTAATTCCGTTAAACAGGCTGGCAGTGTCATTTACCTTTACCTCCTGGAAGTTCGGAGAAGACATCCCTATTCCAACTCACAAACTCCCTGGCCTCCTGAGCCTGTTTAGTAGACAGGCCATCCGCTATCTTCACGGCAGAGGAGGCTTTCTCCGGGACCACTGGTGGCATCGGACCCTTCCCCGCAGTCAAGACAGAGAGTGGGCTGTCCCCAAACAGACTCTCCCTATCTCTCCAGGGATTTAGTAAGTTAATATGGTATACCTGCTCTGGCTTTCGCCGACCTAGCTGGTATACCTTGTAATTCAATGTGCCTACTTTCTCTATCACTTCGTAGGGTCCTTGCCACCTTGCAAGGAATTTACTGTCGACCGTGGGCACAAGTACCAGTACCCGGTCACCCGGGTTAAAAGTCCTTACCTGGGCGGTCTGGTTGTATACCCGGCTCTGGGCCAGTTGTGCCGCCTCCATATGTTCCCGTACAATCGGCAGAACTGTCCCTATCCTTTCTTGCATTTTCTCTATATGTTCAATAACACTCTTATGCAGGGTGGGCTGTTGCTCCCAAGCCTCTTTAGCAACGTCAAGCAACCCCCGAGGATGTCTGCTGTACATTAGTTCAAAAGGCGAGAACCCAGTGGATGCCTTGGGCACTTCTCGTACAGCAAATAATACATAAGGCAGCAAAAGATCCCAGTCCTTCCCATCTTTGGACACGGCTCTCTTAAGCATGGTCTTTAAAGTTTTGTTAAACCTTTCCATGAGTCCGTCTGTTTGGGGATGATAAACCGACATGTGTAAGTGTTTAACATTTAAGATCCGTCAGAGTTCCTTCATGACCTTCAACATGAAAGGAGTCCCCTGGTCTGTCAAGATCTCCTTAGGTATCCCTAACCAAGAAAAAATGTCCATTAATTCTTTGGCTATAAGCTTAGCTGACGTATGGTGCAGGGGAACTGCCTCAAGATATGCTGGTGACCTCTGACCGAATTATTTATTGAGCCTACCAAATCCGTGGCTATCCTTTCAAACGGTACCTCTATGATCGGCATAGGTACTAACAGACTGCGGTAATGGGGCTGGGGCTGGTTATCTGGCACACAGGACAGGACTGACAGAACCTCTTAACCTCCTCATATATCCTGGGCCAAAAAAAAACACTACAATATTTGCTCTTGGGTCTTTTTTACCCCCAGATGACCTCCCAATACATGCGTATGAGCCAAGTCTAACACCATCCGGTCGTACCACCAACTGCTCTTTTACCTCTTGTTGCACCTCGTCCACCCGGTACAATAGGTCTTGGTTAACAGCTAGGTGGGGAAACACAGATTCTGCTCCTGGGTGCTGGGCCACGCCATTGATTACAGTTACTCCTTCTCTCACTCGCACCAATGTAGGATCCTGGAGCTGGGTGGTCCCGATGTGTCTCGGGAAACCTCCAAGTCTGGGATGGATGGGGTCTCTACAGTCTTACTAGCCAACACCTCTATAGGAAACCTATCGGGGTTACACTCTATATCTGTTGTGGTGACCCCTATGGCCGGTACCCCAGCATCAGGGTCTTCGGGTTCAGGGCCCAGACAGTTTTCCTCCCCAAGAGAATGCATACCGTTCTTCCACAGTGTCCAGAACATAGGTAAGTCTCTCCCAAAATGGCGTCATAGGGAAGATGTCACAGTACCCCGACAACATGCTGTACTTCCCTGCCGAACGCGGACAGGGTTACCCTCATTGTGGGATGCTCCCGGAGGTCCCCATGGATACAGACTATGGTTATTTTTTTTGTTTTCTTGGGATTTCTTCTGAAATCAGTGACTCATGCACTAGGGTTACCAGGCTCCCAGAATCCAGCAGTGCCTTGACCGGGGACCTGTTAACAGAGACCTGGCACAAGGGAGGCATATCAGCGGCCAGCAGGGGGCCAGCGATACACACTGGTCGGGCATAGAACGAAGACCAATATAACATAAAGCTGGGCACTCTCAGATACTTAGGAGTAAATCGAACTACCATTAAATATAGAATATATATTTTTATAAATATTTTTATAAATAATGAATAAATAAATTTTGAGGCATTCAGAGAACAAATTTACATATATATTTGAGGTGAAAAACATTAATTACTAGTTATTCTCAAGTTTAAAGTGGTTTAAAAATAAATTGAGATAAAATCGCAACAATGTCGCACCAAAACCAAACTGGTATAGGTGCGATTTTAGTTTTTTTTGTAAGAGGTCCTTATGAACATGGAACGTATGGCCTGATTTCTTTGTGAGATACTACTAAGGGTCATTTTTCGATGTGTACGTTGAAGATTGATAAAAAAATTTGACGACAATTAGTACCAACTGGGTCTATGGGTCTTTATATATAAACATATTTTACTGTATATTTATATTTTTATCTTTAATACTTTTATCGGATAATCTTTTTATATATTGATATATGTAAGGAAGAATATTTATGACAAGTACGTTTTTATATATGGATTTATTTATCTATTTTTTTATTTAATATTTTATTTATTTACTAATTCAGAAAGGACAGTCCACTCACAAACATAAAAATCCAGTTTTCCAATATGGCCCAAACCCTGTAAAGGAAAGAGACTTGAGGGGGTGCAGTAACCACTGAGGAAGGGGTCAACTTATATACTCCGAAACGATTATGGTACGATTAAACCCCTAATAGTACTGGAATTGATAAGATTTTGTCGGGAGAGAGGACATTCAAAAGAAGGCACCGTCTTCCACACGAGGAGAACCATATGAGCACTTCACGGGACCGAGGGGAAACTTGAGGTCCATGTGCACTGCCATTATCCAGCAGAGGAGTCGCAGACGGGAGCAGCTCGAGACACAGCATAACTTTAACTACAAAGACTTACAGTGTCAGGAGCAAGGTGAAAGTCCTGTGTATTCCCCGGTAAGATCAGCATAAGTAGCAGCTGGATGTAAATGCTACATACAGTACCTAGTGAGCTCACCGACAGAGTGCAGTGGGGCGCCGCTGCCTACTTCATAGAGCGGGATGCCGCTCCTGCATATTGGCAAGAACTGAAACTGATACTTTGTGATTAATCCTGGTAATCTCAAGTGGGGCCAAACAGTGTTATATCACTGCATTTAAAAGGAGAACCATAATTTAGATTGTAAACTTGTCTTAGTCATACATATGGGAAATGTCCTATAACTAAGTGGACTATACTTGACCTGATAGACTATTGACCTGCCGTTATCTACTATTCATTGATCTATTAATAATTAGTAAGGCTACCAACCAAGGCAACGGACCCAATATAAATTTAATGTGTGATGATTTTAATGTGTGACGTTTATTTGGCATTCCTTTTAATTGCATGAAGGTTCAATAAAGTTCGATTTACTCCTAAGTATCTGAGAGTGCCCAGCTTTATGTTATATCAATACTTTATATTTGTAGATTGGGTGCATCTATACCACTGAGTGCACCTTATTTGGAACTCAATTGTTCCTGTGCGACACCTTTTACCTATAGAACGAACACCGGCGAGCAAACCCGCAGTCCATAGGTTCAACAGTCATAGGGCAGTTGGCAGCCACATTTCCGGGCCTTGGCAGCACCAGCACCGAATCACAGTGGCCTTGCGGGTCCCTGGGACTCGCCTCACAGGAGTTTGATTAGCGTCCCTCCCCATATCAGGCCGGGACCTTTTTCCAGGCTCCCTAGGATGGGAGGGGGGCTGGCATGTCTCCCTCAGCTGAGCAAGGTCCCGCATCAAGTCATGAGTTGCCATACACTGCTCTACAAGGTTAACCAATTAGTCAAGGTTGCCTGGGTCTCCTTGACCTACCCAGCACTGTATGGCCCTCTGCAGCGTACGCACAAAACGGTCTACTACTACCCGCTCAATCATTTGGGTGGGGCTCAAGGTTTCAGGCTGGAGCCACTTTTTCACCAGGTGCAACAAGTCATATGCCTGAGACCTGGTGGGTCGTAATTCTGAAAAGGCCCACTGGTACACCCTTTGCGCCCGCATGTACATGTTAACCCCCATCCGAGCCTAGACCTCATATTTAAGTTTCTCATAGTCCTGGGCATCCTCACGGCTGAGGTCAAAATAGACTTTCTGGGCATCTCCTACCAGGAACGGTGCCACCACCTCAGCTCACTGTTCGGACGGCATGTTTTCCTGCTCAGCCGTCCTTTCAAATACCGTGAGGAATACCTCCCCGTGGTCCTTAGGACTCATTTTCCTCATCGCTGACTGGACTTTATCCCTGGCAGCAGACGGAAACGGGGGTCACTGCAGGTGGTGTTGCTTGCTGGGATGCTTGCAGGGTCTCTTGCATGGCCTCCATCTGTTGAATCAACAGGCTGTTTGTCTGTTGTTGTTGTGCATTGCACTCGGATTGTTGGGCATTATCCCGGACCAGCTGCTGTAGTATTGCCTCCATTTGATCTGCGGTCTTAGGGCAAAACCTAGCTGGCTTTATGAAGGACATGCACAATTGTGTTTGCCCACATTCTCCCCTAATTGTAGGGAACCGTACTCACTTAAACAGTGTACAGAGGCAGGGACACCAAAAAGTTTTTCAAAGTCATCTTTATTTTGGCTTTGCAAAATACAGCCGGTAAATCCAGATCACAGCCGGGTCAAGCAGTCATAACACCCTGATAGTGTTACCTCACACTGTCTGCCTTTTCCTCCAGACTAAGACACACCCAAGTTCCAGCAGCAGGATTAAATAGGATCCCTGTACATGAGCATGCCCCAAATCCCGCCTGGGACCTGGGGAACAGGCACCCACCCAGCACATTGCCTGTTCCCAGTAAAAGCCCTGGACTAGCTGAAACCAGCTATACTATCTATATGGTGTCCACCAACTACTTTAGTGAACATCTAAACTAGGGCTTTTTCTCCACCAAGGCTGGGCATCTTGGTGATACATTCCTGGTGTAACCAAAGCCGCTGTTAGAATGCTTCCTGCAGCATTCTGTGTGACAAATATCTCCGATCATAAATGACTCCTGTCACCGGCTCACAATATATATATATATATATATATATATATATAGTCATGGCTACAGCCACGGAACCCTAGGGAGATAACACCAAGACTAGCCTAACCTAACTGGATGTGTCTTAGTTGACCTGACTGAATGGCTGAGTTGTGCCCTTTGCCGTGGGTAGGCTTATAAGGGGGAATACCCCATGGAAATAAAAATGAAAAGGGGAGGGAGGGTGGGGCACCTGAGAACGCATGCCTGTGAGTGAGGCTGTGCCTCGTTTATGAAGGCCTCCGCCCCTCCCACAAATACAGGCTGACTCATCAGCCTTAACTACTTGTTGTCATGGCTATGGCCACAGAATGCCTGGAAACCCTAGGGAGATAACACCAAGACTAACCTAAGCTAACTGGACGCGTCTTAGTTGACCTGACTGAATGGCTGAGTTGTGATCTTTGCCATTGCCGTGGCTAGGCCTATAAGGGGGCAAAAACCAAGCCGTGTAGTGTAGGAAAGAACTTAATTGGCAGGGCAACCAAATCACAAAGCCAAACTGCAAAGAGCAACAGAATTCTCTGCATGGGGGTTCGGAATGCATCAGTCAAAACAAGAAAAGGCTGCTGTCCTATCTTGCTGATGACATGATGCTTTGACGTTGCTGATGCAACCTCAATGTGGAACGAGTGATCTGAAATGGCATTGGGGGTCGATGCCTGGTGTAGCCACTAGGGATCGGACATGGGGAGTTGAGATGAGGTGATGGCTTGGGCTTTGAACTGAAGTAGTGGGCTATCCGGGGCGGAGTCACCCACAATAATCTATTGAAAAACCTTAACTTGGTACCAATCATAAAACGAGTGGAAGTGCTTGGCTTCCACTGGTCAACTGACCTGCGATGTTTTGAAGGACCGGAGACACGGTGTGAAACGGTCTTTGCACCATACTACCTGACCCTTGGTTACGCTTTAGGTTCTATCAGAAGAACTAGTAAATTCTCCTGGCCTCAGGAAACCGAAGAAACCGAGATACATGGCTAGTATGGCAACAAGCTAAGGAGGCCATAATATAGTGGGTCCTGTCGATGACCTTCCGTGGGTGAAGGAGTGAAAATTTACTATGAACGCTCCAGGCAGTTTGTAATTTCTAGCGGTATTAACAGACCAAGATTTTTACACAAGAGACTTGGCTGAAGAAATGTATGCCTTTAGACCGTGATCAGAGACTGAAATGCTGGAGAGGAAGGCCCTACTTGTTCCGCCACCCACATGACTTGAAAGAAAGCATGAGAAATTAAAATAATACAAAACATCTGCAACAATATTTTTTTTAATTTTTTTAACCCTGAATAGAAGGGGCAACCGGGACATTGAGTTCTGAACACTTGAAGCAGGGAAGCGACAAACATTAGCGATTTACCATGTAAGCCTGAAACGTAACAGGCGACAGTCATTAATAGTTAGTAAATGTAAGCCTGAAACGTAACAGGCGACATACATTAGTAGTTAGTAAACGTAAGCCTGAAACGTAACAGGCGACCGACATTGTTAGTAAATGTAAGCTTAAAACGTAACAGGTGACAGACATCAGTAGTTAGTAAACGTACACCTGAAACGTAACCAGCGAAAGACACTGGTAGTTAGTAAACGTACGCCTGAAACGTAACAGGCGACAGACACTAGTAGTTATTAAACGTAAGCCTGAAATGTAACATGCAACCGACATAGAAATTAATAAACATAAGCCTAAAACGTAACAGGCAGCAAACATTGAAATTAATAAGTGTAAGCCTGAAATGTAACAGGCGATAGACATGGAAATAAACAAACTTAAACCTGGGAAAAAAAAACGTCCAAGAGAGTAGACGGGAGAAGGGAGTGGTGGTGATTGATGGATGAGAAGCTGTACTTACCGAAACATCTGAAGCCAAAACACCTCCCTTGAGCGAGGGATCCAAATGTGCTTAAATTTTTATTTTATTTTTTAAACATAATGACATGTGGGGCTATGCCGGAAGTGCTGCAGCTGACACTATGAAAAACTTCCACGCACCAGTTCTCACCACTAGGGGGAAGCAGAGCGTTTGAAGCGCTTGAATAGTGGTTTGACGCTGGATCCCCGGCTCAGTACAGTGTAGCAGAACATGAGTTGTAATTATTTATTTATTTAAAAAATATATATATATATATATTTATTTTTATTTTTTTAAAGGAGACTTTACACACATGGACTGCCAGACTGCTTCCCCTAGCAGTGGCAAAACAATGGTATTGAGCTCTACCGCCTGCTCCAACTTGAGACGGACTGCAAACTAAGATACCTGTCATTTCTGCTGGCCAGAGGATGATGGTCAACAACTGGACTGGAGCGGTAACTGGAGGAGCGCCGAAGCTGGTTGCCCCTGCGGCCCTTGTATCGGAAAGGGGCCCCAGGGTAGCGGCGCCGGCCTGAGTACTGATGATGCTGGAACGGGGAGCGGGGGATCTGGAACTACGGGTTCTGGAGAGAGAGAGCCGGGTCTGGAGCAGGAGCGACTGGGACTGGGCGGGAGTGGGATTGGCCGCGTCTCTCGGAGAAGTGGGGGATGCCTGGGGAAGCGGCTGCATCTGCCCGGAGAACGTCCGCGAATAGAACAACCCCTGGAGAGACAAAACTTGAGAAATGTGAAAAATGAGACCACAGGGCCAGCTTCATGGGAGAATGGGTCTGTAAGGCAAGGACGGGCAAGAGAAAAAGTAACCACAGGGAGCGAGGGAAAGCAAGAATTTAGAGAGGGTAAGTGGGAGAAAGTGCGAACATGGGAGGAGATATCCGAAAAGGCAGGCTTGGGATGACTGCTTTTAAAGAAAAACAATGAGGACCCAACAACCTAGAAAGTAAATGTCAGAGAAAAATGATAAGCGAGTGAGGCTCTAATGGCAAAAGCCACACGTGCAAGCCTCCACAAGAAAAATTGTATTAGCGAGCCACAGATGACCGAGCCATGCGTGCGAGACTCTAATGGCGGAGGAGCCATGCGTGCGAGACTCTAATGGCGGAGGAGCCATGCGTGCGAGACACTAATGGTGGAGGAGCCATGCTTACGAGACTCTAATGGCGGAGGAGCCATGCTTTCGAGACTCTAATGGCGCAGGAGCCATGCGTGCGAGACTCTAATGGCGGAGGAGCCATGCGTGCGAGACTCTAATGGCGGAGGAGACATGCGTGCGAGACTCTAATGGCGGAAGAGCTATGCGTGCGAGACTCTAATGGCGGAGGAGACATGCGTGCGAGACTCTAATGGCAGAGGAGCCATGCGTGCGAGACTCTAATGGCGGAGGAGCCATGCGTGCGAGACTCTAATGGCAGAGGAGCAATGCGTGTGAGACTCTAATGGTGGAAGAGCCATTCGTGCGCGACACTTTCTGCAGCACCATGCATGCAAGACTCTTATGGCGGAACCATGCATTAGGGTCAGTATTGGACCCTATTCTCTACAATATAGTTATTAATGATCTTGTAGAAGGCCTGCACAGTAAAATATCTATTTTTGCAGATGACACTAAACTGTGTAAAGTTATTAACACTGAAGAGGACAGTTTTCTGCTATAGAGGGATCTGGATAGATTGGAGGCTTGGGCAGAAAAATGGCAGATGAGGTTTAACACTGACAAATGTGAAGTTATGCACATGGGAAGGAATAATGCAAGTCACCCGTACATATTAAATGGTAAAACACTCGGTAACACTGACATGGAAAAGGATCTAGGAATTTTAATAAACAGCAAATTAAGCTGCAAAAAACAGTGTCAGGCAGCTACTGCCAAGGCCAATAAGATAATGGGTTGCATCAAAAGGGGCATAGATGCCCGTGATGAGAACATAGTCCTACCACTTTACAAATCACTAGTCAGACCACACATGGAGTACTGTGTACAGTTCTGGGCTCCTGTGAACAATGCAGACATAGCAGAGCTGGAGAGGGTTCAGAGGAGAGCAACTAAAGTAATAACTGGAATGGGGCAACTACAATACCCTGAAAGGTTATCAAAATTAGGGTTATTCACTTTAGAAAAAATACGACTGAGGGGAGATCTAAGGAGATGTGTCCCATCATCTATTTATCCCCAGGACTGTGACGAGGGGACATCCTCTGCATCTGGAGGAAAGAAGGTTTGTACACAAACATAGAAAATGATTCTTCACTGTAAGAGCAGTGAGACTATGGAACGCTCTGCCTGAGGAGGTGGTGATGGTGAGTACAATAAAGGAATTCAAGAGGGGACTGGATGTATTTCTGGAGTGTAATAATATTACAGGCTACAGCTACTAGAGAGGGGTCATTGATCCAGGGAGTTATTCTGATTGCCTGATTGGAGTCGGGAAGGAATTTTTTTCCTCTTAAGTGGGGAAAATTGGCTTCTGCCTCACAGGGGTTTTTTGCCTTCCTCAGGATCAACTTGTAGAAAACAGGCCGAACTGGATGGACAAATGTCTTTTTTCGGTCTTATATACTATGTTACTATAGTAGGAACGCACTCCTATTGCCTTATTGGCCTCAGCTGAAGTAAATCAAGCAGATTGTTTTGGCCAGCTAAGGCAAGGAGATTAATCTTCGTGAATACAAATTAAAAGAGAGGAGACCAATTTGAGTGAATGTGTCACGACTGTGACTGATCCAGACAGGTCTGGGGGGAGAAGGTCGCAGCGACTTGCTACTCACGATAGCTTGTGAGTTTGCTCCGTGGTTCAGGGTATGTCATCCGGGTTTTGCCTTGTGAACCTTTTTGTCCTGACTGGGAGTTTGTAGGCATCCTTCTCAGGTGAGTCCTGTCTGCCACTTCCAGCTACTATATTAGTTTCAGTTTCACTTGCAGTCATTGCCAGATATAGTCCTTACTTCCAGTGCTATTCTGACCTTTGAAGGAGATCGTTTGACGGTATTGCTGTGGAGCTCTTGTCTGGCGTGGACTGTCGTTATTGGGATCATCTTCTCTGCTCGTGACTGGATAAGTCTATCTCTGCTGGAGATTGTTTGTTTGTTGCTGTCTTCCCCTGTTGTTCTCCTAGACATGAGTGATGGTGACTAGTGCTCCCATCTGCCTTTCCCCAGTCTAGTCTTCTTAGGGTGACTGAGGGTTTAGGCATCCTGCTCGTCGTACGGGTTCACACCCCGTCTAGGGTATCAGGGCAGACAGGTGCCAGCTTAGGGTTAGTCAAGGGTGGCCGTTCTATTTCCCATCTGTAGATAAGGGTCCCCCTTCCCCTCTGTCTGGTGCGACACGACTGCTGCTGGGATAGCGGTCGTGACAGAATGGGAACCGAGGCATGAATACAAAACAGTAACACAAAATGCAGTTCAATTATTTTTTTTTTTATAACAGAACCACTCTCCAGTAAAATAGCTATGTTTTAGTAGAATTGTTGCTATCCCTCCATTATTCCTCCTGGAAATGCTGGTATAATATGGCAGCTGGGTGCTAGACAGACGGATTTAAGGGAGCATGGTTAGTAGGGCAGAAAATGCTGGAGGCAGACACCCCTTGACTGCGACACTAGAGGCGACAAACGAAAGACCAGAATGGCGAAACCAGCAGAGACTGACGAAAACAGCCACCATGCGAGACTGTGAGCGTGCCGCACGTGCAAGTAAGCCAACGGCGTGGCCGTGGGTGCAGGTAAGGGAAAGCTCAAGGCGGGGAGGGAGATCAAGGATGATCCGTGTGCCTGAAGCTGTTGGAGCCCTACATGACCTGCAACCCCGGCCAAAAGCAAACCCAGAGCAGCAGTCTACCCTGAGCCAGAGTCGTCCTTACCGTGAGAAGCTTTGGATGGCTTAGGGCACCGCGGCCCATACATACTTAAGAGTCGAGTGCATTTCAGCATAGCTGCTGCTGGTGTGAGCTGCTTGGGTCAGGGATGAGGACACGCCCCTCAGCACCTGAGAACGCATGCCTGTGGGTGAGGCCGTGCCTCGTTTATGAAGACCTCCGCCCCTCCCACAAATACAGGCTGACTCATCAGCCTTAACTACATATATATATATCAATGGTAGCACATCAGGCCAAATATCAATATGGAGGTGCAGGCCAATGGATCCGGCAACAAATCCTGGACAATATAAGAATAAAAAAATGGCAGCACTCTCACAAAAAATGAGTGAAAAGAAAAACACTTTATTCACCCCTGTGGTCGCAACTAGGAATGAGCGAACTTGTGTTTCAAGTTTGACGTACAAGGTTCAGGTTCGGGTTATGTAGGAATTCAGTTATGGATTCTACTACCACGGACCATAACTAAGGGTCCGCTCACACGTCCGCATAATGGGTCCGCATCGATTCCGCAATTTTACAGAAGGGGTGTGGACCCATCCATTTTCAATGGGGCTGAAAAAGATGTGGACAGCACCATCATGTGCTGTCCTCATCCGCACTTCCGTTCTGCGGCCCCACAAAAAAAAATAGAACATGTCCTTCTCTTGTCCGCAGCCACGGACAAGGATAGACATTTATTGTAAATTCTGTTAATTTAAATATATGCAAGCAATCAGTAGCATCATAAATCAAAATATAGTTGAGTTACAGCACTCAAATTGATACAAAAATAAGGTTGTGATAAAAACAAATGAAATCCTATACATGGTGTAGCATAATATCTGGCATATATTCAAATAATAACAAAACGCTAAAAGCTTTTTGCGGACCGCTTTTTGCGGACCTGTGAATGGACCCTTATGGTCCGTGGTAGCGGAATCCATGACGGAATTCTTATATAACCTGAACCTTGTATGCCGAACATAAGTTTAATCAACACTAGTCGGAAGGTTTTAGCTCATAGGTTAAAAAGAGACTCTGTGAATGAGCTGAAAATATTGCGGCCACAGGGGTGAATAAAGTGTTTGAGAGTGCTGTCATATTATATATATATAATTTATCAAACTGGTGTAAAGTATAACTGGCTTAGTTGCCCATAGCAACCAATCAAATTCCACCTTTCATTTTTCACAGCTTTATTGGAAAATGAAAGGAGGAATCTGATTGGTTGCTATGGGCAACTAAGCCAGTTCTACTTTACACCAATTTTGATAAATCTCCCCCCGTGTACTTATATGTGTACATAGCATTGTGTGTCATCACACTGTACTAATCTGTGTGGGAAAAGTGACCTCTCACTGTGCGGACTGCACAATATTGTATTCAGAAGAGAGTGCATGTAGTGAGAGGTGTTAGTAATGAGATCTATATCCTCCTTATAACATCATGGTTCTGACAGTAGATCGCTGCAATAACATTACCATGAGTAATATCTATTGTATCTACAAATAATGGTCTTTCTACAGAATGGAAAGTGTGAAATAGATCTGCTGATTACAGGCTGTAGCATACTGTAAGACTCACCATGTTGTGGATTGGCATGAAATCTTACTACTAAGTTACTTGCAAGTTCCAGCAGCCTATATGTAAGTGGCTGCTATCTGTGCTATGCAACAGAATGTGGGGTCAGGGCAGCAGAGCTTGTGCTGCATTACGGGAAGATATGGGGTTATTGATTGAAGTGCACAAAGGTGCCCATAGCCTTTAAGTATTAACTATTTTATGAGGTATCACTTTCTGTTTTAAAAGCAGAGAAATTGAAATTAAATTTTTTTTTTTTTTTTTTATAAATAAATGTGAAATATATTGACTCAAATATATTCTTTAGGCTCCGTTGGTGTCAGTTAGGTATCAGTTATGTACAGCATCCGTCCTTTCCGTTCTCCTGCTCCTTAACGGAGCCAGAGAACGGAAAAGACAAACGGGGATGTGAACGAGCCCTTAGTGTTAATTGTTGGAAGAAAAAGTGGCTTCTTGTGAATGAGCCTAAAAAAATTCTTCCCTTTAATTGGGAGAAGCAGGGGTAAAGTGTTGATGTGAATAGGTAAGGGTATTGGTGGCATGTGGCCACAATAGTAGCGGCAGCAAAAGCAGAATATCATGAAACATACAAGGCAATAGATCTGCTGTTTATGGGTAGTAATAATAGCAGTGGTGGTAGTACCGGATGCATAGCGTTACTAGTGGTGGCAGTAGAGCATTAGCAATAATGATTGATGCAGGTACCAGCAGCAGCTGTAAAGAACATGTTGGTAGGCAGGCAGCAGCAGTGGCATGCAAGCAGCAGTGGCATGATGCAGGCAGCCTTTTTCAAAACTTTGTAGCCACCTGATTGTTTTCAGCTGTGGATAGGGTTCCCAGCCCTGTTATCATGTAGAAATTAAATCACAGCCAGAAGATGAAATATGTTGATTGTGGTTTTTATTCACAAAACATGGAAATAGCGGCTTTCCTTTATACGTGCAAACGTTTTCGGCCAACAATTCGGCCTTCGTCAGGCACTGTGCCGCTGGAGGGTAGTAGGTTAGGGAAGAATACACCAAAGTAGGGGGGGCATAGGAGCCGCCTGTGGTAAGTGGCGGCTTGTATGCCCCCCCCCACTTTGGTGTATTCTTCCTGAACCTACTACCCTCCAGCGGCACAGTGCCTGACGAAGGCCGAATTGTTGTCCGAAAACGTTTGCACGTATAAAGGAAAGACGCTATTTCTATGTTTTGTGAATAAAAACCAGAATCAACATATTTCACCTTCTGGCTGTGATTTAATTTCTACATGATGCAGGCAGCAGCCATACAGAGCATGATGGTAGCAGTGGCATGATGCAGGCAGCAGCAGTAGGCATATGAAAATTGATGGTAGTTAGGCAGCAGAAATGGTATGAAAGCAGCAGTGGCATGATGGAGGCAGGAGCAACAACAGCCATACAGAACATGATGGTCATCAGGCCGAAGCAGTAAGGTGATGTCAGCAGTGGCATGATGGAGGCAGAAGCAGCCATATAGAACATAATGGTAGGAAGGCCGCAGAAGTGGCATGATGAAGGCAGCAGATTAATGAAATCACTTTAGCAGCAGCAGCCTTCCGAAATATAATGGTAGGCAGGCACCATGATGGTAGGCAAGACGGCAGGCAGGCAGACAGCAACAGTGGCTAGATGGGGCACCGTCCGGAAAATCAGATCTATTCATTGGCCCCAGTCGGAGTAGTGTGAAAATCCTCCCCAATCTAGTTTTGGTTCATTTTGACAAAAGTGTTGTTTTGGACACTGAGGACAACTGTGTCCATTTGGGTGTCACCACACCTCCTGATTTACTAAAAAACGTCTTCGAGATGACACTGGAGAATGGGCAAGAAAGATGAAAGAGAAAGAGCTGTGTCACTTCAGCCCACTGTTCCAGTCTGCCTGCCCAGGCTTGCTAATTATCCTAAGCATGGCACGGCATGTGGAAACACTGCTCCATTACGTTAAGAAGACCGAACTGGCTGTTGCTGTTGCTACTGCTGCTTGTGGTGGTGGGAGAGGGTTACTCTGCAGGGGACTCCATTTCAGACAACCTGGCGGCAGACGTCTGCTCGCCAAAAGCTCTGGCAAACTGCGTACACGGTGTTTCCTGGTAAAATTGAAATTTGTCCTCCGTTTCTGCAGAAGGGAAAACATTCCCCATTTTGCTTTTATAGTGAGGGTCTAAAAGCATGGCTACCCAGTAATCATCCGACTTCTTGATATCAATGATACTTCTGTCACTGGGTAAGCAAGTGAGCATACAGCTCGCCAGTGCGGCTAGTTTGCCTGAGGATCCAGTTCTCTAACCATCCTGAGGTGATAGGGTGTTCTGACTGGTGCCATCATCATCGTTTTGTTCCTTCACCTCCTCTTGCAGTGGCAGTTACTCATCCTCCTCCATGTCAGTTTCTCCTTGTGGCTCCCCAACAGCTACAGGGCAGAGAGAAAGATGTCTTAGCAGTTCTTCCTCCGTTGTCATCCCCTGCTGCATGACCGTCAGCAACTGTTCCAAGATAAATATGAGGGGAATGACATTGTTCATGTCTCAGTTTTCCCTACTGGCAAACTTTGGAGAAAAGTATTCCCCAAACGGAGAAAAGAACAAAACAAAAACAAAGTCACACTGCACTGTTTATTTTTAGAAAGGTATTTATTAAAAATACTATAAAAACACTAAAGGATAAAATGCTAGCTACATGTTTCACCACCTTCATTAGGCTGAAAATCAGAAAGAAAATGCACATATAAATAGGGCTAAGTACAGAAGGAACTGATTAAACCAATCATCAAGTAATGATGAGTGAAGTTTTGAAAAATTTGATTCCGTTGATTCGCCGAACTTCGACAAGGAATTCGAATTAGTTACGAATTAATTTGACATGAATCGCTATAAATCAGGAATACTCATACATCATGGTGGCTGAGAGAGTGTATGGGATGCTGCATTGAGCTCGGTCCATACGCGGTGGGTGCTCCCTGTATCATACAGCAGACAGTCGGCCACATTAATGGGGAATGGCAAATAGGGTGAATAGGACAAGTGATTATAAAATCCCAAGTTCTAGCCCCATAACTAAATAAAGTTATCAGAAAATGATGATGGAAAGAATTTTTTTTTTTTTCAAAGGTTTGTATTTTTAGTAACATAGTAACATAGTAACATAGTATATAAGGCCGAAAAAAAGACATTTGTCCATCCAGTTCGACCTGTTTCCTGCAAGTTGATCCAGAGGAAGGCAAAAAACCCCTGTGAGGTAGAGCCAATTTTCCCAATTTTCCCCACTTAAGGGGAAAAAATTCCTTCCCGACTCCAATCAGGCAGTCAGAATAACTCCCTGGATCAACGACCCATCTTTAGTAGCTATAGCCTGAAATATTATTACGCTCCAGAAATACATCCAGGCCCCTCTTGAATTCCTTTATTGTACTCACCATCACCACCTCCTCAGGCAGAGAGTTCCATAGTCTTACTGCTCTTACCGTGAAGAACCCTTTTCTATGTTTGTGTACAAACCTTCTTTCCTCCAGACGCAGAGGATGTCCCCTCGTCACAGTCACAGTCCTGGGGATAAATAGATGATGGGAGAGATCTTTGTACTGACCCCTGATATATTTATACATAGTTATTAGATCTCCCCTCAGTCGTCTTTTTCTAGAGTGAATAACTTTTGATACCCTTTCGAGGTACTGTAGTTGCCCCATTCCAGTTATTACTTTAGTTGCCCTCCTCTGAACCCTCTCTAGCTCTGCTATGTATGCATTGTTCACGGGAGCCCAGAACTGTACACAGTACTCCATGTGTGGTCTGACTAGTGATTTATAAAGTGGTAAGACTATATTTTCATCACGGGCATCTATGCCCCTTTTGATGCAACCCATTATTTTATTGGCCTTAGCAGCAGCTGCCTGACACTGGTTTTTACAGCTTAGTTTGTTATTTATTAAAATTCCTAGATCCTTTTCCATGTCAGTGTTACTGAGTGTTTTACCATTTAGTATGTACGGGTGACTTGCATTATTCCTTCCCATGTGCATAACTTTACATTTGTCAGTGTTAAACCTCATCTGCCATTTCTCTGCCCAAGCCCCCAATCTATCCAGATCCCTCTGTAGCAGAAAACTGTCCTCTTCAGTGTTAATTACTTTACACAGTTTAGTGTCATCTGCAAAAATTTATATATTACTGTGCAAGCCTTCTACAAGATCATTAATAAATATATTGAAGAGAATAGGGCCCAATACTGAACCCTGAGGTATATATATAAAAAAAAAATTGGTATCACCGTATTTGTACTGAGCCGCAGAATAAGGACATTATGATATTTTTAGCACACAGTGAACACCGTGATGTCAAAAACATTGGTGAAATTGTAGTTTCTTTTCAATTTAACCCCATAAAAAAATTCTCACCATTTTCCAATAACAGACATGGTAAATTGAAAGGTACACTTTAATAGTACAAATTATCCCAAACAGACATGGTATATTATTGGAGTGACACACAAAAAAGATGCAAACGGCAATTTATTAGACCACCCTTTAATACTGAGGCACAGTAATTATATTTATAACCAGAAAGATTAACTGGGATTGTGATAGCCGGTGAGCAAGATGGTAATTACACTAAACCTGCACTGTCCCAGCAGTCTCCCTATGCTCTCCCTACAGTGTCTAATAACTCTTCCTACAATCTCCCTACACTGTCCCTGCACTCTCTCTATCCAATATTCTACAATTAAAAGCTTTCTGTAAAACTGTCCCTAGCTCATAAGCGCTTGTCACGTCTCTCCCTAAGCTGAATCAAACATTTAATTTTTTTTCCTATACTTCGGATTGAATTCCACTTTAGATGCTTCGATTCGCTCAACAAATCACAAAAAAATATATGATATAGTAGTACATGGAATTGCAATCGGTATTTCATGGTAGTCGGTGCAATAGCATATTAGTACTATACTCCAATATTCAGCGAATACATGATTAACAGCAGTCAGTGTAATATTTGGTGACGTACATAATTTAGTATCAGTCTCAGTAGTCTTATTAAGATTACTGGGGGATAAGGTATTTCCAAAAGGATTCCTTATTTATTAGTTTTTTAAACCTAAAGAGTGTGATTCAGGGATATACGGTATCAAGTGCAGATAATCAGGATCTTTGTCGTGCGCCTGAGAAAAGTTTTGCGACACATTACACTGTGTTAGGAGACGCTTTCTAATATTATATCAATGTTTATTAAACCTTGTTCTAATTGGCTGTATAGTAATGCTGATGTATTGGATGTTACATGTACATGAAAGTAAATAAACGACAAAACTGCTCACACAATTCAGATAATGGCAAATTTTATGCACTTTCCCATTAGGCTATTTTCACCATGGTGTTTTGGTTTCCGTTTGTGAGATCCGTTCAGGGATTTTTTGCGGGATGAGGTGACGGTTAGATTGGTACTATTTTAGGGGTGGAATATGCCTTTTTGATCGCTTGGTGTTGCACTTTTAGGGATGTAAGGTGACAAAAAAATGTTTTTTTTAGAGCAGTTTTTATTTTATTTTTTTGACTGTGTTTACCTGAGGGGTTAGGTCATGTAATATCGATACGGTCGCGGCAATACCTATTATGTCTAATTTTCTTTTTTTCCTTATTTTTTCCCCTATTTTTTCACTTTATTTTGCGAAAAGGACGTTTTTTCTTTTTTTACTTGAAACTTTTAATTTTTTGTAAAACTTTTATTTTTTTAACTTCTTTTTTAAATTTATTTTTTGTCTTCAACCTTTGGGGGTCTGGTCCCCTTTACAATGAATTACAATACTTCTGTATTGTAATGCATTGGCTGTAAGTGTATTACACAGTGTAATACACTTCAGTCTGCTTCCTGTGAGATTCCAGGGTGCTGGATCTCACAGACTGTCACGGAAGGCAGCCACGATGCCTAAGGAAGGCATCGGACTGCCTTCCTTGCCATCGGGTCCCAGATGGCCACCCCGCACCCGGCGGGATCCCGCATGTGCCGCGTTCAGCGCTGACCGTGACAGTGTGAGGGTTAATGCGCCAGCACTGGTGTTTTCACCGATGCCGGCGCATACAGCAGGTGTCCTGCTATCAGTGACTGCCAGACCCCTGCTGCTGATCGGGCGGGCGCAGCTCCTGCACCCGCCCGATCACCATGCAGTACTTGTATGTCACTGGTCCTTAAGTCACGGCCAGATATGACGTACATGTACGTCATGGGTCCTTATAGGATTTCTCAATAAAATCAGTGCCCAATCTCAGACAAATTGCCTTACTCCCAAAGGTGTTAATTCATAATTTGACTTTCAATATAGATTTTTGACCACTTATAAGGCTTCCCATAAGGAAACAAAAGGTATACTATGTAAATACTGGCCTATCCTACTTAAAGGGGTTGTCCGGGTTCATAGCTGAACCCGGAGATACCCAAGTTATGTAATATTCGCGTACTGCGAATAAAACTTTGATCGGGGTATAATTTTCCTATTGGTTGGCTTGCTAGAATTAACGAAGATAGAGAATATAGCGCTATATTCTTATTCATTATCTTCGCTAATTCTAGCAATACAAGTAAACTTGTCTATACACAGCTCAAAGTTATATGCGCAATCCGAGAATAATAAGAAATATTTTTTTTTAATAGTGTTTACTTATAGAAAACATTTTAAATGTAAAAGAACATCTCAAATCCCAAAAGGATACATAAACAAAGACAGCTGGACAACAAATCCAGATTCCAGTACTCATATAAAGATCCCTGACCAGTAAAAACATCAGAATAAATCAATGACTTTGTGTTTATAAACCAGTGAACAGTCCTGTAATACTTCATGACATATTGACGAGTCCAGGACCAGACAACCATCCACACACACATTCGTACAACCTGGAGTTCCGGACTCTCCCACATAAAATCAGATAGTACCCTGCGCACATTGCCACAGTCCCCAAATCTGATTAAAGGAGACCCCCTTACTGCAAAGGGGAGTTTGTACATCTGCAGGTCAGAATTTATCAGTTGGATCCACGAACCTTGGGTAGGGATCTTTGGTGGTTTGGAATTCAGAAGGATTGTTTTCCTCCTATAGAACATAAGTAAACGGAGCAGCTTCCTTCCATACTTGGTAGGTACTATTTCCGACACTAATCCCAACAGACAGACTATAGGGGAGAGTATCCCTGGGAGCCCCAAATTTGAGGAGACAAAATCACAAATCTCACAAATCTCACTCCAGTACCGCCGCACCGCAGGACAAGACCATACCATATGATATAAGGATCCTCTCGGCTCTCCACACCTGGTTCAAGAAGGGTCTGGGAGCCTACGCATATGATGCAGATGGACTGAAGTAAGATAAACCCTATGTACCCATTTAAGTTGAATGAGCTGATCGCGAGCGCTTATCACTGTGTTCTTCCAGACAGAGCTCCGTTCCTCCAGGTGAGATGCCTCCAGATCTGGGATGTCAGCCCACCAGCGCTCAAAGGAGCAACAGAGCGGTGAATCCTGCATTTTCATAATTTCAACATAGAACGATAAAATAGGTTTATATGGTTGTTTCAACCGAGCCACTGATTCAATGGGGCGACATTTCAAACACAAGGATAAGGACTTAAATTGGGTCTCCAGGCGTGCTGGAGGTACCGATAGAAACATGTATGAGGCAATTTGTATTCTCTGCGAAGACTCTCAAATGAGCAGAAGACTCCATCCACATATAACTGAATAAGGTTCTTCAACATATAACTGAATAAGGTTCTTCAGACCCCTTTGAGGCCAAAACTCTTAATCCGATAAGTGAAACAGTTCTTGCAACTGCCTGTTGCGCCACAATGGAATGTATGGGGACCAGGTATCACCTCCCTCACCCTCGATGTGTGTGACCACAAATTGTTTCCAAGCCATCACCACCACAGCTATTGCTTCAGTGTTGTGCAGGACCAGAGTCACACCCCCCCCCCAGGTTGGCTAATGCCTCATAAGAGCCCACAAGAGCCACTTCTAATACCACTGCAGCATTATTGGCGTCTGCCCTGATCCACCAGGCATACACTAGTTTGGCAGCGATGTAGTACACATACATGTCTGGTAGTCTCAACCCCCCCTGATTATATAGGGCTTTCAAAGATTTCCTGGCGATGCAAGGGGACTGATCATTCCACAGAAATGGGGAGAAAATCTTGTCTAGAGAATCGAAGTGGTAATGGGGGATCTTTATGGGAGCTGCTCTGTAAAGATATAGAAGTTTCGGCTGTAAGGCCATTTTTATATTTGTTCTACCTATTAAATATTAAGTAATATTAGTCGCATTGCACATCTAACTTGGAGCTGGGTATATGCAACTTACTTTACTATTGTTTGGCTGGGTAGAATTAACGAATATGACAAATGCGCATATAGCGCTATATTATCTATATTCGCTAATTCTAGCAAGCCAACCCAATAGCAAAGTTGACTGTACCCAGCTCTAAGTTAGATGCGCAATGCGAAAATATTACTTTGCCTATTTTTGGCAATAAATAGAATAATGAGTCAGTATTCTATTTATTGAAAAAAAATAGGTAAAAGCAATATTCTCGCATTGCGCATCCAACTTAGAGCTGGATACAGTCAACTTTGCTATTGGCTTGCTAGAATTAGCGGATATAGAGAATATAGTGCTATATTTGTATTCGTCATATTTGTTAATTCTACCCAGCCAAGTAAACTTGCCTATACACAGCTCTAAGTTAGATGCGCAACGCGACTAATATTACTTAAAATTCTCGCATTGCACATCCAACTTAGAGCTGTGTATAGGCAACTTTCCTATTGGCTTGCTAGAATTAGCGAAGATAACGAATATAGCGCTATATTCTCTATATTCGTTAATTCTAGCAAGCCAACCAATAGTAAAGTTGCCTTTATACCCCGTTCAAATTTCAATTAATACGCAAAAAGGGAAATTATATATTATTTGCGATAAATAGAATATATGACGAATATTCAATCGAATATTCACAAAATATCGCGAAATCGAATATGGCACCCCCCACTCATCACTAGCACACACCCACATTTCAGCCTACTATGTCACGTTATCACTCACAGATATTACTGTCCGCTACCTTGCATATTATAAGACACATATACGCTGTTTTTCCAAACTTAAAACAAACAGTAGTAAATTTGAACTGCATGGAGATGCACACACACAGATTTAAAATGTTATCCTTTGGATGGTAAAACATGTGTTTAATGCTTATTCCCCCTTCCACATAGAAAAAAAAATGTATTTATATTAAAATGGTAAATAAATGTACTTGCCTGGAGCTGCTTTTGAGGTTCTGCATCAGCTGTTGCTGTGTTATAAGGCAACTAGATATTAAGCCCGTTACAATAACGGGCGCTAAAATATTAGTGCATAAACATAGGAACAGTCTATATTAAATGGCACTGGCAATGACTGGTGGCTGAGACTGCTGGCACTGTGCTTGTTGGCTGTGACTGCTGACACTGACTGGTGGGTGAGACTGGTGGCTAACACGGCTGGCACTGACTGGTGCTACTGCGACTGGTGGCTGAGACTGCTGGCACTGTAACTGGTGGCTGTACGACTGGTACTGACTGCTGGTGCTGAGACTGCTGGTAGGTCAGACTGCTGACAGGGCTCCTCTCTATATGGGTTATAGTGCTGTGACTGATGACTGACGAACAGAAATGTCACTGTCACCGACTAACTAAAATGGCGCGCAGATGTGGGTGGTTCAGGCGCCGTCTGTGGACAGTGCCGACAAACTCAATGGTGTGTGGGTGGTACAGGCGGCTCCTTAAGCGCCGTATCCTACTTGCTGGCACGCTTGTGTCGGCTGTGTGTGGAGCACAGTGTCCGCGCATGCCCAGTGCCAAACTGTGGATGCACGGACGCAGTGCACTAAATGGCATGTAGGCAGTGCAGGCGTGATTTAGTACTACGCATGCACGTGTCTTCTTCACGGCCGCTCATCAGGTCTGTACGGCGAAGGCAGCGTATGTGCACTGGCTGTTTGTGCGCTATGCTGCTGGTGAGCCGTGAGAAGAGCGGATGGCGGCAGGGGAGCTGTGGCAGGAGCGGGCGGCGGTTGGCGAGCTGTGGCCTGCCTATAGGGTCTCGGAGGTATCTATGGGCAGTCAGGCTGCTGACACCCTGCAGGGAAACTTGTGTGTAAAGATGTGTCCGTGTGGAGTGCTGTGTCCTGATTGGATGTCCCGCTGCGCATGCCCAGTGCAAAACTGGGTACACACACACGGACATAGTGCACTCACACAGGGATTTTAATATGTAGGATTCTCTCTGACTCTCCTGTCTCTGCTCCTTAGCTATGATCATCATTGTATCATCTGCACCTCTGCCTCTATCTCTAACCTCTTCACTTCTGTTTCTCCTATCTCTGCTTACTGTCTACCTACTGTATCTCTGCTCCTTAGCTAGTTAATTAAATGTCTGTGTCCTCTCTGCCTCTCCTGTCTCTACTTTTTAGCTATAAATTTCTTTGTGTTCTCTGCCTCTACTATCTCTGTCCTCTTCACCTCTGCCTCTGCTATGTCTGTCCTCTTCACTTCTGCCTCTGCTATCTCTGTCCTCTTCACCTCTACCATCTCTGTGCTCTTCACCTCTGCCATCTCTGTCCTCTTCACCTCTGCCATCTCTGTTCTCTTCACCTCTGCCATCTCTGTCCTCTTCACCTCTGCCACCTCTGTCCTCTTCCCCTCTGCCATCTCTGTCCCCTTCACCTCTGCCATCTCTGTTCTCTTCACCTCATCCATCTCTGTCTTTGTTATGTCTGTCTTCTTCACCTCTGCTATCGCTGTCTTCTTCACCTCTGCCTCGCTGTCTCTGTCTTCTTCACCTTTGCCTCTTCACTTTTGTCTCTTTGTTCTCTCCTCATCTGTGTGCATCTATTCTCTGTTTCTCCTCTCTCTCTCCTCTTTGCCCTGTGTCTCCATCTTCTCCTCCATTTCCGCACTTGCTCTGTCCTCTCACCCCCTCCTTATTGGGCCCATATCTTTCTGCACCCATGTCCACGTGTCTCTGCACCAGAGCTTGACTACTGCACATGCGCGTGTCTCCTCCATGCCGCTCACCAGGACTTCAATTCCCAGAAGTCTGTGTGGCGAAGACAGCGCATGTTCAGTGTTTGGGCAGAGGAGAATTTGTCTGAGAAGCGAAGGGGGAACTGTGTGAGCAGCGGAGGACGGCAGGGGAGCTATGGCTAACCTATGGGTTTAAATGTAGTAAAACCTGTGAGATGCGCTGTGTCAGTGTGCAGCGCAGTGCTGTGTCCTGATTGGACACAGCGCCGCACATGCCCAGCATCAAAAACCGGTGACACACACACGGACACAGAGCACCTATACAGGGATTTTATTATATACGATAAATGCAGCTAGCACATACTGTCAGGCACACCTAACTTCAGCTCCTCACTTCTCACTCTGTGGCTAACAGCTTTCCCTGCCCTTCCCTATTCTATGCAATTCCTCTTTTTTCTAATTCTAACCTTTCCCTTCAATTTCCCTGGCAGTAGAATAGAAGCTTGACTGTGACTTTTAACTGTCCCTAAGATTATATTCCTGTCTGTAAGACCCATCCACCATCATTCACAACCCAACACAGAATGATGCAGTCACGAGGGTGTTACGACCTATCACTGACCCTGTTGTTCCTGGGGTCAGAAGATCGCAGTGGGTGGCTACACTCTCAGTTTCTCAAGGGATCGCTCCATGACCTAATGGTGAGAATGGATTCCGGTCCAAGTTTTCCTGCTTAGGTTTGCGATCCTTTTTGTCCCATTTAGGAATCTGTAGCTTTTCCTTTCAGCTGTTCTCTGTCAGCCACTCCCAGCTACTATATATTCTCTCTTTCTGCTTCCCTTGTTGCCAGATATAGACCTTCCTTCCAGATCTTCTATTTTGACCTCAGGTGGACAACTGTTACTGTGGAGCCGTTGGAACTGGAGCTGTTGGATCTCTGGTTCACTCCTGTTGTTGTCTTCTGTTGTTATTGTCTCCCTCCGGGGATTGTTGATTGTGTTGCTTGTCCTTTTCCTGTTGTTACCCTAGGTGTCAGTGGTGAGCACTTGTGCTACCACCAGCCTAGGACTTATTTTAGGGTAAGCCAGGGATGAGGCACGTGATCAGCTTACGGGTTAGCAGCCCGTCTAGGGAAGTCAGGGCAGAAAGGTTCCAGTCCCCTCTGCGCCGCTCGTCTGTTACCTGCCTAATCAGACATGATAGCTGCTCTCAAGGGAACTTCCCAGGCTGCTGCAGCGCTGATTGGCTCATCCAGACTGTCAGTTTTGTGAGCCAATAAGGGAAAGCCCTCCTCCCTACTTCCTCTCAAGGTCACCTGAGCATCCTTGTTCTTTCTCCTGAATGCTTTTCCCACAGACATGTGCAATAAAATAGTGCTGCATGCCTTTTTTAGTATATTCAACTGAAGCTAACCTGAAAAGCTTCGGGTTCAGATGCAAAGTGGTTTGCTCATCTCTATTCTGATTGCTTATGCAATATTTTTGTATTTTCTTTTTCATTAATTAGCAAACATTTATAACATTCTATTTTCTTATTACGGGGTATTGAGTGCAGAATGATGCGGAAAAACTTGTTACAAAATGTTAAAAAAGTGAAAGGGCCTGAAGACCTTCTGAATGCACTGTAGCACGACCGAGCTTCCAGTTCTATTTCACTCCCTGCCAGAGTAAAAGACAGCATCCAAATAGAATAGGTGCCTTTGGCTCCAAATGAATGTGAGCTGTCCGAAAATAAATATTCCTGTATCCATTGAAAACAAAGTATACAGCCAATAGCAATCTCTTTATGATAGTGATATATGTGTCCTTTCTGATTTACTCTGTATTCTTTATATGTCTATGGTAATGGGACAATAGGATTATAGTCAATACATTCTATCTTGCTTCCTCTCTCTATATTAGCTATTATGTTTAGCTGTTTTCTTGTATTGTTAGTATTATGAAAAATCTGTAGCTTTGTTCTCATGTTGTAACTTTAAAACAATAGTTTTCATTGATACAATGTTTTTAGAAAGTCTGCAGACCTTTTCACTTTTTCATATGTTGTTATGTTGCAACTAGACATGATCGAAGTATTGGGAAATTAGATTTTGCTGCCTCTCTGAATTTAGCAAAAAAATTTGCTTAGCGGCTCTCCCGATCATTTTACCCCTCAGATGCTGCTATGATACATGATTGTGGCATCTGATACTAAAAACACAGTGTGAAATTAACAGAACAATAAATTATATCATACTTACCTCATCCATTTGCTCGCGATGGGCTTGTCGCTGCCAAATTAATTGAAGATCTAGCTCGAAATGTTGCGCTGCCCAAGATGACGTCATCAATCCGGCCGGTGTGGTGAAGTCATACATCACTATGCACTGGATTTTGTATGAGATCTTCAATCAAGATGGTGGCTGCCGACCTGTCGTGAGCAAATGAAGGAAGTATGATTTATTTTTATTTTTTTTATTTCAGGTAAAATCTATTTGCCACCATGAAATATGGGGAACTCTGGCTTTACAGCAAATCAAATTTATCCTGAAATTCAGATCAAATTCTACTTCATTGGGTTTGATTCGTCAACACTAGTTACAACCTTGTGCTAAAATTTAAAAAAAATCAAGTGTTCCCCATTAATCTGCACTCAATACCCCAAAATGAGAACAAAAAACCCCAGAAATTTAACAACTTTATTAAAAAGATTTTTTTTCCCAAACAGACATAAATATTCAGACCCTTTGCTATGAGACTTGAAATTGAGCTCTGGGGACCTACCATCTCTCTTGCACTTTGAGATGTTTCTACACCTTGATTGGAGACCACCTGGAGTAAATTCAGTCGATGAGACATGATTTAGAAAGACACACCCCTATTTATATAAGGTCTTATAGCTGACAATGAATATAAGACCAAAACCCAAGCCATGGGGAGCTAATATGTGTCTGTGTATATATAAATTATCTAATTATAAAAATAATCTAAAGGCACATCAATGAAAAGTGTACAAACTGTAAATCGAAAGGAAAAAAAAATCTATTTATCCATCTTTTGCTTTATTAACTATATCCTCATATATTCATCTATTGCCACGTTCATCTGCTCCTAACCAGGGATGCTTTAGAGACTAAATGGTAATTTTCAAGTTCACTAATATAGGCTATAAATCAAGATTATTATTGGACCAGTCTGAGCTGTAGCCTGTTTGGCCACTTGATGTCAGCAAATATAAAAACTGTATTTTTTGTACTGTATATTGACAGACATGGCAAATTAAAAAATATCACTGTCAAGATTATTAGTGCATATATAGACGTAGTAGACAGAATACAGTTCCTGCTGCTGAAGGCAAAACCAATTGCATCTTTACTACGACCACAGTTCTGTAGCTAACAAAGTTAAAACTCATTACATGTTGGAGTAATTTGAGGTAAAAATGCATATGGTTTTCGTTGCACAGCTCTAGACCAGGTGCCCAGCTAAAATACCTGAGTACACCCTTAATGTGTTTTTCTGAGTTGGCCTAGTAGAGAAGATATTATAAAATTGTAAAATAACATACTTAGGGTACTTTACACTAGTGGCAAAGCTATCCAGCAAGCTGTTCCGGCGGGTGAACAGCCTACCGGATCCGCCATGCCGCAAGTACCCGTGTGCTGCAGCTCCGTCCCCATTGACTATAATGGGGCGGGGGCGGAGCTACAGTGCAGTGCACGGCCGGAGATTGCCGGACTAAAAGTACTGCAGGTCCGACTTTTTAGTCCGGCGATCACTGCCGTGCAATGGGGACGGAGCAGCAGCACTTCAGCACACGGGTACTTGCGGCATGGTGGATCCGGCAGGCTGTTCACCTGCCGGAAGAGCCTGCCGGTTAGCTATGCCGCTAGTGTGAAAGTACTCTTACAGAGTACTTGTTACCTGCTGCAGTCAGTCATTGCCCTAAATGGTCCCATGTCATATATGTAGCCGCTGCATCCAGGTAAACATATACGAGTGAGGAGAAGCACAGTGGCAGTACTTGAATATCATGTAATCAACAGATGAGCATACAACATCTCCCCTTGGTCAAAACCAGTAAAACTCCTTTATGATAGTATCCCCTTAAGTTTGATGTTTGTCATAACAACAATCACCAAGTTGCCTCTTTCCTTTTGACGAACATCCTTGAAACAATCTTTTCTCCATCTATCTGTATTTGTCCTATGTCTCCATCTATATTAATAAAAGATATATTGACTGGGAGTTTATTGTTTTCCCTCAGACTGGGCTATGCTGCTTGTACTCTGTAACTGCACACTTGACCCAGGTAGCATTATTTTACAACTATAAAAGCATTTTGTAAGGAATACATTTATAGCTATTTGTAACCTCTTCAGAACCACTCAAAACAAGCAACGGTTTCAGAAAACTGATATTTGACCTTTACGGGAAAAAATCTACCTTGAGATTTCAAGTCTGAACACATTCTTTCAAAAACTCATTAAGAGTCAGTCAAAACACTTTTGGACTTTGATCTTAAGCCTTGTAATCTTGAAACTATTTAAGGGCATATTCAAGGAAAGAGGAATACCATAGGGACTTTAATATCACCATCTCTGACTTCTAATGCATATTTTCTTTCATCTCAGCAAGTGATAAAAAGAATTCATGCATGACATGGAGAGGACTGCAGGTTAAGGCCTCTTGCACACGAACGTATTTTTTTTCAGTGTTTTGCGGTCCGTTTATAACGGATCCGTGGTTCTCTTTTTTGATTCCGTTTTGTTTCCGTTTTGGCTCTGTTATTCCGTTCCATTTTTCCGTTTGGCATATACAGTATACATTAATTCCATAATAAAAATTGGGCTGGTCTTAAAAGTTTCAATAGATTGTTCTGCAAAAACGGAACGGATACGGAAGACATACGGATACCTTTCCGTATGCTTTCCGTTTTTTTTGCGGAACCATTGACTTGAATGGAGCCACTGAACGTGATTTGCGGACAAGAATAGGACATGGTCTATATTTAAACGGAACAGAAAAATGGAAAAACGGAAACGTAAGGCATACAGAGACACTTCAGTATTTTTTGCAGACCCATTGAAGTGAATGGTTCAGTATACTGTCAGTATACTGAACTGAAAAAACTGTAGACGGTCCGCAAAATACTGTCGTGTGCAAGGGGCCTAAGTGTTATTTTTAAAGTTGCATCTTGATACATTAGTGCCTGTGGAGCTGTTTATTTGATACCTTGCCCATTCTGAGGATTACTTATATTTTGGGTTATCCAGTGAGCGCTGCGGTCTCCTGATAGCATACCAAGCATAGCGCCATATTTTGTGTAGTGGCTGTGCTTGGTATTGCAGACCAGGTTCACTTGAACGGGACTGAACTGTACAGAGGCCATGCCAGATGAACATGATATCACTGGACTAGAAAGAGGCCGCAATGCTCACTGGAGTGCGGTAGTATCGTCAAACAGCTGATGGGTGGGGTGCCAGGAGTCGGACCCCCACTGATGTTGATGACAAATCCTGAGGATAGGTTTTCGATGTTTTGCTACCAGCAAATCCTTTAAAATGGCTCAGCATGATGACAATAAATGCAAAAAAGGCATACTCTTGCCTCCTGTTCTCTACATCCTGCTGTAGCAATTACATCGTATTGCGATTTTAACTTAAGGCAACTTTCCTATTGGTTTGATATCTAGAATTTGCGAAGATGACGAATATGACAAATGTATTCGTCATCATATTCCTTTAAAACAAAGACAACAAAATATTCTCCATCTTCGTTTTAGCTCCATATTTGTCAACTTCGCTAATTCTAGCAATCAAATAGGAAAGTTGACTAGAGACAGCTAAGTTTTTAATTCGCTATGTGATAATATTACTTAGTTTTTTTTAAATAAATAGAATAATTATAATACTTGATAATTATTATAATTATTCAATTTATTTATAGCGAATTAAACACAGCTGTCTTTATAGTCAACTTTCCTATTTGATTGCTAGAATTAGCGAAGTTGACGAATATGGAGCTAAAACGAAGATGGAAAATATTTTGTTATCTTCATTTTGAGGAATATGACGAATACATTCGTCATATTCGTCATCTTCGCTAATTCTACCAAGCCAACCATAGTAAACCAGGTCTAAGTTGAAATCGCAATGCGATTACTTCATGTTATATTAATCGCATTGCGATTTAAACCTAGAGCTGTGTTTCTAATGGGTCAGCTTGCTAGAATTAACGAAGTTAACGAATATGGAATATAGCAGTGCTAAGTTGAAATCGCAATGCGATTAATATAACTTGAAGTAATCGCATTGCGATTTCAACTTAATTCTCACATCCGACAGTACATTCTAGTATGGAGGCGTTACCATGGTGATGCTCCATGAGCACGGAAGTCGGCAGAAGCGGCAACGGGCACTGACTGGAGCAGCCAGGAAGCCAGGAATCCTCAGGACAGGTAAGAACTACTTTTGGGACAGGGGAAAGAAAAAAAAAAAAGAATATTCAAAATAGCAGATTTATAGCGCTATATTCTAAATATTCGCAAATCAGCGAAGTGCCGATATTCGCTAAAAAAATTCACAATTCGAATATTCGTGCTCAACACTATTGAGCAAGCATTCTTGGCCGAATATCTTTTTCACTCACAGCCAATAAAATGCACAGAAGTACTGCTACTCACTGTAGCCATGTTGTTTACTTGCATTACAGTGATTGGCTGGCCGGAACGCATTATTGGGTGCTATATAGCACCTGATGACACATGGTTTGGCTCAGACTAAGTCAGGGCGAGCTGCACCAGAAGGGACAGATAGTGTAGGGAGAGAATTTGTGTTTAGTTTTAGGCAGTTTGGTTTTGATTGTTGAAAAGTGTTAGAGACCCAAAAGTCCTTTTAAGGACTATTGTTTTATCTGGCTGCAAAATATATTAGCGCAATGTGCGCTTAATTGCGTGCAATTGTTTGGCTCTTGGTGACAGCAGCGACATTACCTGCGCAACTTCTCCTGTATAACGTTAGCCGCTGGTGACAGCAACGACATTACCTGGGCAACATCTTCTGTACAACATTAGCCGCTGGTGACAGTAGCGACATTATCTGAGCTACATATCCTGTATAATGTTTTCATATCCCAAATAGCTGTGACATTCCCTGTAATTTTTTATTAGCCGCTGGTGACAGCAGTGACATTACCTGTGCTACATCTCTTTTCATTGTGTTGTAGACCCAATACTAGGGGTCCACATTTATTTTGCATATTACTGTTTCCCAGGGAGCTTTGCATTTTGGATTGCTGGGTTGAGACTCTTAAATGAGGCTCTGCAGTGTTTTTGTAGCTGGTCTCCCTGAGATCAGCTATTGTTTTGTTTGAGTAGTCTCCAAGGCATTGCTCCCGGGTAGCCAAAATCTTACTCCACACTGATGAGGGGCAACACCCCGAAACAGCTGTCTGTGGATGGATAACTGGCTTAGGTTTTCCCCGTCACATCCTTAAAAGCTTGTAAAAAAGCGGATCTTGACATAGGGGCCACTTTATATGGTGGATTTGATGATCTCTGTAATTGAGACACCCCTTTGCTCAGTTTTCCTTCCTTTGAGGGATATCTGGCTTTCATTGTGTTGTAGACCCAATACTGGGGCTCCACATTTATTTAGCATATTATTGTTTCCCAGGGAGACTTGCACTTTGGATTACTGTGTTGAGACTCTTAAATGAGGCTCCTCAGTGTTTTTGTAGCTGGTCTCTCTGAGATCAGCTATTGTTTTGTTTGAGTAATCTCCTGTATAACGTTAGCCGCTGGTGACAGCAGCGACATTACCTGTGCTACATCTCCTGTATAAAGTTTCCATATCCCAAATATCTGTGACATTCACTGTAATTTATTTGTGCATACACTTACAAAACCTGCACTACTGTACGTGTGACATACTTGCAAGCATATATACCATTTAATATGATGAAGGCGAGCAGTAAGGAACGGGGAAGTGGCTCTGCTGATGATGGTGCACGCAGAGGCCGTGGCCCTGGACGCGGTGAAACTGTGCCTGCTGCCAGAGCACAAGAAACACACTTATCCATGATACTTAGCTTCATGTCCCAGTTTGCAGGGCAGCGCAGGACACCACTCTCGAAGTCACACCAGTGCGATCAGGTGGTCGGTTAGATTGCAGCAGATAATGCTTCCAGTCGGTTAAGCACCACCCTGTCTTCCACAAAGTCCAGTCTCTGTAGCCAAAAGTCTGGTCAACAGAATCCTCACCCTGATCCTCCTTCCTCCCACCATGGAAGTCTTGGCAAACGAGTGATCCCACACTCGGATATTCCAAGGAGCTTTTTTCATCGCCATTCCTTGATTTGGCCCTATTGCCAAGCCCGCTTGAAGAGGGACATAAGGAGATCTTGTGCACTGATTCCCAAACTCTTGAACATCCACAGTCAAAAAAGGTGACAGTGGGGAACGGAAATTAGTGTTTCATGAGGTGGATGATGATGATGAGATACAGTTGCCAATAAATCAACCACAATTAGTGTCTCAAGAGGCTCACAATGAGGATAAAACACAGTTGTCAATAAGTGAGGTTCTTGTTAGGTCAACAAGTCAGGAGGATGACCAGAGTGAGGAAGTGGAAGAGGAGGTGGTGGAGGATAAAATCACTGACCCAACCTGGGAAGGTGGCAAGCCGAGCAAAGACAGCACTACAGAGGGGAGGGATCCGCAGGACCGCAACAGGCTGGAAGAGGCAGTAGGGTGGCAAAAGGACGAAGGTGGGCCACACTAAACAGGCCTGAAACTGTTCCCCGGAGCACCCCCTTGCGCAAATCTCGTTTGCCAATGGGTAGGTGTGCCACAGCCTGGTGCTTTTTTGAGGAAAGTGCATATGATAAAATAATTAATCATTTGCAACCTGTGCCTTACCAAAATGAGCAGGGACATGAACACTAGCAACACCACCAGCATTATCCGCCAAATGGCATCAAAGTATCCTAACAGGTGGGCCAAATGCCTGGGTCCACAATCAGTGTCTGTGGGTCACACCACCGCCTCCTCTACCCCTGTGTTACATGCTGGCCAATCCCCTGTCCAAGACGCAGGCCCGGATGCCTCCCACCCTGCACCTGGACATTCGCAAGCACCATCATCTAGCACATCCACTTCTGTGTCCCAGCGCAGCGTACAGATGTCCATACCCCAGGCCTTGAAACGAAAGAGCAAATACCCAGCCACCCACCCACAGGCCATAGCACTAAACGCACACCTTTCCAAATTGCTGGCCCTGGAAATGTTGCCATTTAGACTTGTGGACACAGAGCCTTTCCGCAGTCTGATGGCGGTGGCTGTCCCTAGCCGTCACATTTTTTTCCGGTGTGCCGTCCCTGCCTTAGACCAGTATGTGTCCCGTAACATCACCCGTGCCCTGACCAACTCAGTTATTGGGAAGGTCCACTTAACAAATGACACATGGACAATTGCTTTTGGCCAGGGACACTACATTTCCCTGACGGCACACTGGGTGAATGTTGTGGAGGCCAGGAGCAAGTTGTAACCAGGGATGGCACAGGTGCTTCCGACACAACGGATTGCGGGCCTTTTTTCCATCAGGATTATTGCCACCACCTACATTAGTGGCTGAAACCCCCCCTTCTCCTCCTCCACCTCCTCCTCCAGTTCCACCTCTGAATTCTCATCTTGCAGCACCAGTCAGCCATCAGTCAGTAGCTGGAAGCAGTGTAGCACTGCAGAGGGGAAGCGGCATCAGGCCATACTGAAAATAATTTGCTTAGGTGACAAATAGCACACCGCAGAGCTGTGGCAGGGTTTAAGTGACCAGACTGAGCTGTGTCTCTCGCCACTCAACCTACAACCAGGCATGGTTGTGTCTGATAATGGCTGTAACTTGGTGGCGGCTTTAGAGCTTGGCAAGCTCGCACACATACCATGCCTAGCCCACGTGTTCAACTTAGTGGTTCAGCAGTTTCTTAAAACCTACCCCAATTTAGGGTCCTTTCACATTTTCGGCATAGCTATCCGGCAGGCTGTTCCGGCGGGTGAACAGCCTGCCGGATCCGCCATGCCGCAAGTACCTGTGTGCTGCCGTGCTGCCACTCCGTCCCCATTGACTATAATGGGGCAAGGGGCGGAGCTATGGTGCAGCACGTCTGTACACAGCAAAGATTGCTGGACTAAAAAGTCGGACCTGCAGTACTTTTAGTCTGGCGATCTCCGGCCGTGCACTGCCGTGCTGCACCGTAGCTCTGCCCCACGCACCATTATAGTCAAAGGGGAAGGAGCGGCAGCACTGCAACACACAGGTACTTTCAGCATGGTGGATCCGGCAGGCTGTTCACCTGCCGGAACAGCCTGCCGGATAGCTATGCCGCAAATGTGAAAGTACCCTTACCTGAGCTACTGGGGAAGGTGATCGGCATGTGTGTGCATTTCTAAAAGTCATCTAAAGCTGGCGCTGGTCTGGCAACGCTGCAGGAACGCTTGCAATTGCCAGCTCACCAACTGAAACTCCACGTTCCACATGTTGGCCAGGCTTTGTGAGCAGAGGGCAGTAGTGGAATACCAGCTGCAACATGGTTGTCACCTTTTCCAGTCAGTCACAAGTGACGAGTGGGCATAGATGTCTGACCTCTGTGAGGTTTTACGCAACTTTGAGGAATCAACACAGATGGTGAGCTGCGATGCCACTATTATCAGAGTCACCATCCCACTTCTGTGTCTACTGGAATGCTCGCTGCTCACAATGAAGGCGGACGCTTTGCATGTGGAAGAGGTGGAGATGGGGGAATACAGTACACAGGGTGATAGCCAAACCACCCTTAGTTCGTCTTCTCATTGCAAATTGGATGCAGAGGAGGAGGAGCCAGAGACGGTTGCCTCCGCTACAGAGGGTAGTACCCATAGCTGGTTTATTCCATCTGTTTGGCATGGATGGGCCGAAGAGGAGGAAGAGGATGAGAAGATTGAAAGTCATCCTCCTGATGAGGACAGTGAAGTCTTGTCTGTTGGGACTCATGGCTGACTTTTAGAGGACTATAAAATGGTGCAATATCAGAAGGTCCTTGTGGAAAATCTGCTCCAAAGATTTCCAGCTGACAACGCTGTTGGCAGAGTACGTAGTTCCTTGGGCAACTGAGGAGGGGAGACGAGGGGAACACACAGCAATTCCAACAGAAGCAGGTCAACACTCTCCAAGGCCTGGGACAGTTTCATGACACCCCACCAGCAGCCTCACCCTGATGCGCGGACTAGTGTCACAAGGAGGAAAAAGTTTTGGAAGATGGTAAAGGAGTACGTAGCAGACCGTGTCAGCATCCTCAGTGATCCCTCTGTGCCTTACAACTATTGGGTGTCCAAGCTGGACACGTGGCACGAACTGGTGCTCTACGCCTTGGAAGTTCTTGTCTGCCCTGCCACCAGTGTTTTGTCAGAGTGGGTATTTAGTGCTGCTGCGGGCATAATAACTGATAAGCGCATCTGCCTGTCAACTGAAAATGCTGACAGGTTCACTCTTATCAAAATAAACACTGCCTGGATTGCCCCTGACTTCTCTACTCCACCAGAAGAAAGTTGCTGAACATAAAGGCTTTTATGGTGTATTGAATACACTGTATTCCCGTGCACACCTTCAACCACAAAAAAGGGTGGTTGGTTCAATCTTCCTTTTCTCGTCGTCCTCCTCTTCCCTCATATCAACATGCTTATTAGGCTGCCCTTGCTCCTAATGTTTTAGAGGGTCAGCTCAGCAGCAGACCCTCATCCTTAATGTTTTAGAGGATCACCAGCAAACCCTCACCCCTAATGTTTTAGATGGTCAGATGAGCAGCAGGCCCTCGTCCCAAATGTTTTAGAGGGTCACCAGCAGGCCCTTGCTCTTAATGTTTTAGAGGGTGAGCTCAGCAGCAGACCCTCACCCCTAATGTTTTAGAGGGTCACCAGCAAACCCTCACCCCTAATGTTTTAGATGGTCAGATCAGCAGCAGACCCTAACCCCTAATGTTTTAGACGGTCACCAGCAGGCCCTCACCCATTATATTTAGATGGTCAGATCAGCAGCAGGCACTAGCCCCTAATGTTTTAGAGGGTTATCTCAGCACCAGACCCTCACCCCTAATGTTTTAGATGGTCAGATCAGCAGCAGGCCCTCGCCCCTAATGTTTTAGAGGGTAACCAGCAGGCCCTTGCTCCTAATGTTTTTGAGGGTCACCAGCAGGCCATCAATCATAATTTTTCAAGTGTGTGTATGGTGCCCTCCTTTATGTGTAATAAAGGGTTTATTGGAGTTCCTTGTAATTTTTGTCAGCCTTTTTACTTAGACTTTAGGAGTGTAGTTGTCCCACTACCTGAACAACTGTACCATGTGAATGAGGCCTCCTTTATGTGATATACAGGTTGTATCAAAGTGCCTCCTTCTTGTAGTTTTTGGCAACACTTGCACTTTACAAGTAAATATACAAATAAAATACTATAATATTTCCTAACAATTTTTCTTCTAAAATTGATTTTATCTTCGGTTTTGTGCGTATTATTGTCAGTAAGAGTGGCATACTACTCAGACAACATCATTCCCACCAGCGACCTGGGAGTCCAAGATGCATGCAGACATCCTCCCCATGCTGTTCCCGAACCATTTGAGTGGTGTTTCCATAAATTTCTGACCTTTTCCTGTGAACCAGACACCCTCCCCTCTTCAGAGCAAGGGGTTACTGGTTTAATGCCCTGGTTCATTCCAAAGTGTTCTACTCGAACACCCAAGCACCCGAGCACTTTGGTGCTCGATCAACAGTACATATGACAACTGCAACCAATCACTGGCCACAGTGGTGACCTACTGCAGCTAGTGATTGTCTGAAACAATCCCATGTCCATGTGGGACCTAATCTTTGAAGAAGAAGATGATAAGAAGCCTAAAAACTGCAGATGTTGGGAATCACTGAGGTGAGGGTATCTCACTTCTTCTAGAATGGGGGTGGTGGTTGGGAAATCCATTCTAGTAATCTTCGAGGTCCTGTAGTTAGGTGATAAGTGATTTTCATGGGAGTCAAAGTGATCAAATTAATATTTAGCCTCAATAAATATGAATTTTTACCTATTAATAGTTAATTATAAACCTTAGATGTTTTCTCCAACAAAATATATCTAGCAAAAGGTCTTTATGTATTCTGCATATATGGATGATACTATTTTATATAATATTACTTTATAATACAGTATATTATAATATTTTATATGTAAATTATTGTCACTTTTCTAAACCGTATTATTTCAAATCAGAACGTTTTATGTCTGTATTCTGATAAATTATGTTCGTAGAACACCCTAATAATTTACTGTGCAAGTAAAAATTAGACAAGACATCTATGTCGTTTGATATATGTGGTGTGTCATTACTGTGCTACATCCAAAGCCGTCCTGTTCAATGTAAATGGTACAAATTCCACTAAGCATCAAAATTGTAAAAAGCGCAAAATAGGCATTTATCCAAAAAGAGTATCACTTTGATTAAATTGATGTTTGGGCAATTGCTCAGTTGCGGCAGCTGGATCAGCAGTCTTTTTGCCAAGTAATGGAATAATATGTAGATGGATTGCACATGCTTCTTTCTTTCTACAATTTCCATAATTAGGTCATCAGGTAAGACATTAGTAGGAAAGCATTTAAGTCAGCGTTTAGGGAAGGTATGCATGCATTATCACTTTTAGCTCCTGATAAGAACAATACCTCTTCAGATTGCTTAGTCAGGACTTGCATGAATAAAAATGCCATATAAATAAAAATGCCATATAAACTGGAATTAGCTTTCCAGCAGCATATTGTCATGTTTCTGTGACAAGGTCATTGCATTTAAGTGTATTTTTGTAGTTTTTTTTATGATAAATCAAATCTTACATGGGATGAGTAACACTGCTCTTTTTAGCTTTTGTATAATTCCAAGCAGAAGCATATCACAATGTCTGTCAACAATAATAGGTAAATCAAATAAATGTACAGTGTTTATTAAAGGGCTTCCCTGGGATTTACATATTGATGACTTATGCTTGGGATAGGTCATCAATATGAGATTGGCAGGGGTCCAACTCCTAACACTTTTGCTGATCAGCTGTTTGAAGAGGCAAGCCATGGCAGTTTTTCAAAAAGCGGTGCACCACTAAATTTATCACGTGAGTCATACAGGGAACATGTGTTATTTCCCCTAAATGCAGCATGGTTGAGATGTTCCTGTCATTATTGGGAATGGGAGGATATCGATGGAGGACTATGTGGATGAGACAGATAAGCATCTTGTGTGGGAATTCTCTCCCATGAGACAATAAGGCAAGGGTGGCTTTTTTGGAGAAATAATGGTGGCTAGGTATCTTCCAGTGAGACTGAGCACGCTGCATCAGTCCCCTAAAGACAACAGAATCCATTAAGTGGTACGGCACTGACTGTACCACCAGCAACTTGACCATGTAGGAGTTAAACATGCACACCATTAGATCGCTGGGCACGTATAGTTGTTACCTGGCCAAACATTTTGTTATCGATGTTTCACAATGAATCAGAGTAGAAGGAGGAGGAGTAGTCTGAGTGGGAGAAGTATTAAATGATAATGACAATGACACTGTGCTGCATGTGGATGCAGCTTAGCTGCCAAAAAGGACCACATTTTGGCACATTTTGAGCCGGCGCCCACAGTATCAGTGGCATCACCAGTTCCTGAGCTCACCATAATAGAAGCAGGTCTAGCAGTTTTTTGGCAGTTCTGGCTGTATGTTAACTCTGCTCTTTATTTCTGCAGTCAATGCCACAACCCTCCTCTTCTTGTGTCACCTCCTCCTTAGCACTCCAATGTGGCTCTCTTTTCCAACACAATCATTGTCATCCTCAGTCTTTCGTTTTCCATTCTTCCATTTATCTGACATTTTATTATCAGGCCTATAAATGAAAAGTCACAGGTCTGGTACACAGATTTTTAAGCAATATTAGCAAAATTGCAAGTGTTTTTTTCTGTACCATAATTTAAAAACAGATGTGCAATTTAATGTCCCTCCCTTATACATACACACTGCACACTGGCATTGACAATTTACAATATAATTAATATTATTATTACTATTATTAATAATAATACCAACAACAGTAGTAATTGAGGTAAAACACTTTCACTAACAAATGTATAGTAATGCAGTTGGAGAAAAATACATTTAATAATATGAGTACATAATGTACTTTTTACATTAAAATGCTTTTTATGTAACCACATTGTATCTTGAATCGACACAACACATTCACTAACACGGGTGTAGTAATGCAGTTTTGCAGTAAAACCCGTTCACTAACACTGGTACAGCAGTTTTTGCAGTAAAATGTGTTCAATAAGCTGAGTGTAGTAATGCAGTTTTTGTAGTAAAATGCCTCTGCTGTAACTAAACAGTATCTTGAAGTAATACAAAAACTTCACTAACATGGGTATAGCAATGCAGTTTTTGCAGTGATACATTCATGGATGCGTGTATAGTAATGCAGTTTTTGCAGTAAACTGTACTCAATTACACAGGCATAGTAATGCAGGCTTTACAGTAAAATCATTTTGCTATAACTGAACAGTATCTTAAAGTAATGAAAATATATAGAAAAATGGCCAGCTTACAGGATGTATTCATTCATGTTGCACAGTATGGATGTCCGTATGCTTGACATACAAGTATACAAAAGAAAATGGAAATATCTAATGTGTATAAAAGTCCACCTTCTCAGCCATGAGTAAGATCATGTTTGGTGGGAACATGTTGGATAATGCTAAATTCATCTCAGTAGAATATTTTTTAACCATGATTAAATAGGTTTGACTTCTTATTCTTTTGGATATCTTCAAGTAATGTAACATGTTTACTAAAACGGGTATCATAATGCAGTTTTTGTAGTAAAATGCGTTTATTAACATGGGTATAGCAATGCACTTTTTGCAGTAAAACACATTCAATAACAGATACAGTAATGCAGTTTTTGTAGTAAAATGTTTTTCCTGTAACTGAATAGTATCTTGAAGTAATACAACACATTCTCCAACACAGGTACACTTCTGCACATCACTGTTCCCAATTACAGTAAATTCAGGTTCTTCGGGGGGAAAAAGGGGGCAATTGCTCTGCATTTAAAGCAGAATGTATGTTATTTGTTTGCTGGCAATAAGCCTGTGAACTGTAGAAGCTTAAGTTTTTTACAAATAAAAAGCTTGCTGGCTGTCCATTTACAGAACAAAATGAGTTTGTTGCAGGATAGAACTTGCCAGCAAGCTGTATGAACTATGAAATAACACATAACTCAGAGTTATCAGTCTTTCTCTCTCTATGCAATGCTTTCCCTAATAAAACTGTAAAATCTACCCAATTATAACTCCCTATAGTGTCCCTAGTACAGTTAGATTACTGACTTGTGTCTGTAATAGCTTTTTGTCAGACACAGCCAAGTCACACAGTCTCAGGTCACAAGATGAACACTGAATGGCCTTCTATGATGGTCTCAGTAAAATAGACTTGCCTGAATCCTGCCCTTGATTGGTTAATCAGCCTGTCTGTCAGCCTCTGAACCAATCTGGGCAAGCCCCCCCCCCCCCCTCCAGTGTAATACAATCCTCCATCTTAACCTTTCCTGTTGTTTTCCCCACCAACTTTTACAGTAAAATGGCACTGGCAGTGGCACCATCTTTGTGCGATTTGTCCAAAATGAATTACTAAAACTTCAGATGAATTTGCTAGAGGATTTTTTGTAAAATTCGTAATGAATCTGATTAGTTTAGAATCAATATATAATCCTTTAGTGATAAATGTTTTTGCAATTACTGTTGCAATGGGTATCATTAAAAGCTGTCTTCATATTTTACACTAAAGATTTGATATGGACAGGATATAGACAGTGTAAAATGGAAAGTTTATTGACATTTGTATGTATGGGTACAGATGTTTGGTGTAACTTATTTGATGCCGTGATTCAGACGCTGGTAAACATCTGGGTCATGGCATCAAGAAACGACTTAGGCTACTTTCACACTTGCGTTATCCTTTGCCGGCAGACTGTCCCTGTGGGGAAACAGCCTGCCAGATACGTGCTACTGCTAGTCCACCGTGCCACCAGAAGTCCACTCCAGCCCCATTCACTATAATGCCTCAGCACGGACTATAACGGCAGCATGCTGTAGTTTTATTCTGGCCACCGGAACAGCCTGCCGGAAAAGACTACCGCAAGTGTCAAAGTAGCCTTAATCAGGCATCGGACAGGTGATTAGATGGGCAAGTGCTCATATACTTCGCTGGAAAAAAGAACCACAATGTTTGACAATCAGAAAGCAAATATTTTCTCTAATTATTAGAGGTAAAGAGAATGATAAAAAGCACAAACGTCTGTTCCCATCCTCCTGACGACATTTACAGCTATACAGGAAGAGAGCGTGATCTGTGTCTCTACCCCTGCAGCCTGTCAGCATATCCCCCACTGCCTCCCCCTCCTCCATCAGGTTGGCTGAAATCACTGCATGGAGGAGGACTGAGAGATGTGATCCTAATCTTGTTTGAAAGCTGCAACCTAAGCTTTTAGCTGAGGTACAGTACATTCAGATACAGCCTTTAGAAATTGGTTCAGGAGTAAGAGCTACAGGTATATGCGGCTCTCACTGGAACCCATTTCTAAGTACTATAACTAGTGACGTAGCTCAGCTAGCACTGTGATCTTGGCCTTGTTTAGGGTCCTTTCACACTGGCGTTTTTGTTTTCCGGCATAGAGATCCGTCGTCGGGTCTCTATACCGGAAAAATCCTGATCAGGATCATCCCCATGCATTCTGAATGGAGATAAATCCGTTCAGGATGCATCAGGATGTCTTAAGTTCAGGACCGGAACGTTTTTTGGACGCAGCAAATACCGCAGCATGCTGCGCTTTTTGTTCCGTTCAAAAACCCGAAACACTTGCTGCAAGGCCGAATCCGGAAATAATGCCCATTGAAAGGCATTAATCCGGATCCGGCCTTAAGCTAAACGTCGTTTCGGCGCATGGCCGGATCCGACGTTTAGCTTTCTCTCAATAGTTACCATGGCAGCCAGGACGCTAAAGTCCTGGTTTCCATGGTAAAATGTAGTGGGGAGCGGGGGAGCAGTATACTTACCATCCGTGCAGCTCCCGGGGCGCTCCAGAGTGATGTCAGGGCGCCCTACACGCATGGATCACGTGATCGCATGGATCCATGTGCATGGGGCACTCTGACGTCATTCTGGAGCGCCCCGGGAGCCGCATGGACTGTAAGTATACCGCTCTCCCGCTCCCCACTACTACTATGGCAACCAGGACTTTAACTACTTTAGCCCCCCTAGCTTAAACACCCTTTATGACCAGGTCACTTTTTACAATTTTGCACTACACTACTTTCACCGTTTATTGCTCCGTCATACAACTTACCACCCAAATGAATTTTACCTCCTTTTCTTCTCACTAATAGAGCTTTCATTTGGTGCTATTTCATTGCTACTGACATTTTTACTTTTTTTGCAATAAATCCAAATTTAACGAAATTTTTGCAAAAAAATGAAAATTTTCACTTTCTGTTGTAAAATTTTTCAAAAACAACTACATTTCTATATAAATATTTCACAAAATTTATTGTTCTACATGTCTTTGAGAAAAAAAAATCCAATAAGTGTATATTTATTGGTTTGGGTAAAGGTTATAGCGTTTACAAACTATGGTGCAAAAAAGTGAATTTCCGCACTTTGACTTTCTGAGCACCTGTCCTGTTTCCTGACATACTACAATGCCCAGACAGTAGAAACACCCCATAAATGACCCCATTTCGGAAAGTAGACACCCTAAGGTATTCACTGAGGGGCATAGTAAGTTCATGGAAGTTTTTCTTTTTTTTTTCAAAAAATAGCATTTTCAGCAAACTTGTGACAAAAAATAAAATTTTACATGAACTCACCATACCCCTCACAGAATACCTTGGGGTGTCTTCTTTCTAAAATGGGGTCACTTGTGTGGTATTTTTACTGCCCTGGCATTTTAGGGGCCCCTAAACCTCAGAAGCTGTTTGGAATCCAAACGCGTAAAAATGCCCTGTGAAATCCTAAAGGTACTCATTGGATTTAGGGCCCCTTTGCGCATCTTGGCTGCAAAAAAGTGCCACACATGTGGTATCGCCGTACTCGGCAGAAGTAGGGCAATGTGTTTTGGGGTGTATTTTTACATATACCCATACTGGGTGTGAAAATAATCTCTGTAAGTGACAACTTTTTCCATTTTTTTATACAAAGTTGTCAATTTACAGAGATATTTCTCTCACCCAGCATGGGTATATGTAAAAATATACCCCAAAACACATTGCCCTACTTCTTCCGAGTACGGCGATACCACATTAGTGACACTTTTTTGCAGCCAAGATGCACAAAGGGGCCCCAATTCCAATAAGTACCTTTTAGGATGGCATTTTTACGCATTTTTCTTCTCACGCTTTAGGGCCCCTAAAATGCCAGGGCAGTAAAAATACCCCAAATGTGACCCCATTTTAGAAAGAAGACACCCCAAGGTATTCTGTGAGGGGCATGGTAAGTTCATAGAAGATTTTTTTTTTGGCACAAGTTAGCGGAATTTGATTTTTTTTGTTTTTTCTTACAAAGTCTCCCTTTCCACTAACTTGTGACAACAATTCAATCTTTCATGGACTCAATATGCCCCTCAGCGAATACCTTGGGGTGTCTTCTTTCCAAAATGGGGTCACATGTGAGGTTTTTGTACTGCTCTGGCATTTGAGGGTCTCCGCAATCATTACATGTATGGCCAGCATTAGGAGTTTCTGCTAGTCTCCTTATATTGAGCATACGGGTAATGAGATTTTTTTTTCCGTTCAGCCTCTGGGCTGAAAGAAAAAATGAACGGCACAGATTTCCTCATTCGCATCGATCGATGTGGATGAAAAAATCTCTGCTAAAAAATATGCAAAAAAAAAGAGGGGCCTGGCGATTGCCAGGACATAGGGGCTCCGCCCAAACATCCATACCCACTCAGGTTCTATGTCCTGGCAAACGTGATTTCTCCATTCACATCGATCAATCGATCGGTTTGGAGGAAGACATCTTTGCCAGATTTTTTGATACATGCCAAAGCATATGAACTCCAACACCTCTCCTCAGCTCATATGCCTGGGCAAACGTACCTGTACTGAAGAGGAGAAATCTCGTCTTGCAGCGCCGCATACACCGACTTCACGTGTCTTCTGACAGCAGCGCAATGCTTCTCTCAGAATTCACATCATTGCTGCGGCGTTTTCATCTGTTGGTCTGTTGATCTACCTGGAAAATAAAGGGTGGTTAGGGGGAAAAAAAAAAAGAAAAAACAGGCAGCAGGCACATAACTTGAACGTTACAAACTTTATATAACATGAATAAAACCTGAACATGAAAAAAAAAACGGAACTTTTAAAACCTGAACTAACTCAAGATTTTTTTTTTCTTGCTACCTGTTTCATTTTTTTTTCTTTTTTTAACCATATCACTCTTTATTTTCCTAGCAGAAACCTCTCCTTTCCCATGGGACAATGTGTAAAGTGTAAATCACACAGAGATGGTGCGAAGTACATTATGCACGTTATCCCAAGTGAAAGGAAAGGTTTCTACCGTTTCACACTTCTGCAGTAGCACAGCAGCACCGTCCCCTATGTGTTAGGGTCTCTCAAAACCTAGTATTCTGAGAGACCCTAGAGCCTGAGTGGATAAACTACCTGTGTCGTGCTGTCCCTATGTCCCTAAGTGTACCTAAGTGTGGTACTTCCAGAAACACTCCCCTAGGCATAGGGCAGGGTGGTCAGGACAGTCAGGACAGAAATAACGGGTGTCACGCCTTATTCCACTCCTGCTACAGACACGACATTTTTTTCGGGGTGGCGGTTGGGTTGAGGTACCGGTAACGACACTGGGGAAGTGTCGCTCGTGTAAACGGCTCACTACACTGGTGGATGGGGCCACGGAACCTCCTGGATACAGGAGTTCCGAAATGATCTCTTCCTGAAATTTGAGAAAGGATCCTGTTCTCCCAGCCTTACTGTAGAGAACGTAACTATTATAGGCAGCCAATTGAATCAAATATACAGACACCTTCTTATACCAGCGTCTGGTGCGTCGGGAAATCAAATACGGGGCCAACATCTGGTCATTGAAGTCCACCCCTCCCATGTGGAGGTTATAGTCGTGGACTGAGAGGGGCTTTTCAACGACACTGGTTGCCCGTTCAATTTGTATTGTCGTGTCTGCGTGAATGGAGGAGAGCATGTAAACGTCACGCTTGTCTCTCCATTTCACCGCGAGCAGTTCTTCGTTACACAATGCAGCCCTCTGCCCCCTTGCAAGTCGGGTGGTAACGAGCCGTTGGGGAAGCCCCGGCGACTAGGTCGCACGGTGCCACAGCAGCCAATCTGTTCTAGGAACAAATGCTTGAAGAGGGCCACACTTGTGTAAAAGTTGTCCACATAAAGATGGTACCCCTTGCCGAATAAGGGTGACACCAAGTCCCAGACTATCTTCCCACTGCTCCCCAGGTAGTCAGGGCAACCGACCGGCTCCAGGGTCTGATCTTTTCCCTCATAGATCCGAAATTTGTGCGTATAGCCTGTGGCCCTTTCACAGAGCTTATACAATTTGACCCCATACCGGGCGCGCTTGCTTGGGATGTACTGTTTGAAGCCAAGGCGCCCGGTGAAATGTACTAGGGACTCGTCTACGCAGATGTTTTGTGCAGGGGTATACAAATCTGCAAATTTCTGGTTGAAATGGTCTATGAGGGGCCGAATTTTGTGGAGCCGGTCAAAAGCTGGGTGGCCTCTGGGACGGGAGGTGGTGTTGTCGCTAAAGTGCAGGAAACGCAGGATGGTCTCAAAACGTGTCCTGGACATGGCAGCAGAGTACATGGGCATGTGATGAATTGGGTTCGTGGACCAATATGACCGCAATTCATGCTTTTTGTAATGCCCATGTTGAGGAGAAGGCCCAGAAAAGTTCTAAATTCGGAAACTTGGACTGGTTTCCACCGGAAAGGCTGGGCATAGAAGCTTCCCGGGTTGGCGTTTATAAATTGAGTGGCATACCGATTTGTTTCTGCCACGACTAAGTCATAGAGCTCCGCAGTGAAGAACAGCTCAAAAACCCCAGCGCCGATCCGATCTGAGCTGTCTCCACCCGAACTCCTGACTGGGCGGTGAAAGGGGGAACTACTGGTGCGGCTGAAGATGGGGAAAGCCAATCAGGATTTGCCAGCACCTCAGGGACTCTAGGGGCTCTACGGGCCTGTCTGCGCGGTGGCTGCGACGGGGAATTACTGCACGTGCCACCGTACCAGCTTCAACTGCCCTTCTGGTGCTCGCCACTTCACCATGTTGTACGGCAGTGCTGGTAGAAGGTCCAGGACGGGCTGCGCTGCTGGTGTATGCCTCACCACGTAATCCGGCAGTGCCAGCCCCACTCTGCTGCCCTTGAAACTGATCCTGTGCTACCTGCGGTCTAGCGACACGGGGCCGGGTACGCCTGGTGGTATCAGGGACCTCAACCTCCTCGTCCGAACTTTGGGTCAGACTGCCACTGCTTTCTACAGGTTTGTATTCTGACCCGCTAGATTCGTCAGATGAGGGTTCCCATTCCTCATCCGACTGGGTCAGAATCCTGTAGGCCTCTTCAGAGGAATACCCCTTCCTTGACATTTGGGCGACTAAATTTAGGGGGTATTCCCTGAGACTACCCAAGAAAAAAAGCAAGCCTGTCTTACAAATGGGAGTGTAGCGAAGTACAGAAGCCGCTGCGATTGATAAAAAATATCAAAACTGATTTTTTTTATCGCCGCAGCGCTTATAAAGTGATTGTGCAGTGATACAAAAAAAAAAAAAAATTTGTCACTGCGGCGGGGCGGGCGTGGGTGAACGCAGGTGTGGGCGACCGATCAGGCCTGATCGGCCAAACTCTGCATTTGGGGTGGAGGGCGAACTAAAGTGACAGTAGTACTATTTTAGATCTGACCGTGATTAGTTCTGATCACTTACAGATACTATAAAAGTACAAATGCTGATTAGCTCTACGCTAATCAGCGAATCGGTGACTGCGGTGCGGTGGGCTGGGCGCTAACGCTAACTACCTACAAAAGGGACCTAAACTAACCTAAACCTAGCATTCAATACTGGTGAAAAAAAAAAGTGACAGTTCACAAAAGTGACACTGATCACTTTTTTCCCTTTCACTATGTATTGACAGGTGATCAAGGGGTTAATTAGGGTGATGGGGGTGATCAGGGCCTGATGTGTAGTGTTTGGTGCACTTACTTGGGAATCTGTGCTCTGTGCTGGGTCCAACCGATGAAAAGGACCCAGCACATGGCACAGATCCCTTATAAAACCACTGTATTTATAAATAAAACTTAAATCACCTATTTCCATAGGTGATTTTAAAAATCACCAGCCTGCTGCCAGCGCTGATCATTGGCTGGCAGGTTGGTGACTCACCTATCCTGCGTCCTGCGGTGCGTTCCACTGCTTTCCACTGGACGCAGGAGCTCGTCATCTCGCGTCTCGCGAGATGAAGTGCCTGCGCGTCCAGGAGGAACAAACCGACCGCCGCCAGGACGCAATCCTGCGTTCGGCGGTCGGAAAGAGGTTAATAGCGTCCTGGCTGCCATAGTAACCTGAAAGCATTTCGAAGACTGATCAGGATCCTGATCAGTCTTCTAATGCTTCAGGCGACTTGCGTTCTGACGGATCCGGCGGGACGGAAGTGCCTGCCGGATCCTCAGAACGCAAGTGTGAAAGGACCCTTAAAGGGATACTAAAGCCTGAAAATATATAAATAACATGAAAGCATTAAACCCCTAGTATACACACATGTATGTCTACAAGATGCTCCAGAAACTGCTGTAATAAACATTTTCTGTATTACTGACCTGACGAAGGAGACAATTCACCACTAAAACACATTGTTTTTCAATTAAAATTAATTGGTGTACTTAGCCTGTGGTCAGTATTCATCATGATTTTTTCATTGTCTTCTGCAATATAGCTGTTGTGACTTTCACTACAGCAATACTTCAGTGCAATACTTACTATTTGCCATTATAAAATGCATTTGATGGTTTGAGGGGTGATACACAGCGCCACACCACTGTTCCAGGGGGTCTTCTCAATCCCCCTTGCTTCCTCCTTTTGTGAGGCTGTGAACAAGGTCCGAGTTCGGACCAAAACGTTAGAAATGAAAGTCATGTGTTTCTGAGCCAATGCTAATCTGATATTGCATTTGATTACATGGAGCACTTGCAATAGAATATATTTTACTTGCAAGTACTTACTTGGTGGTTCGACTCACCCCACTCTGCTATGACAGATGTCTGGTGCTACGATGTGGGCTCTTGCTGAAGTAACCACGATTGTTTTTCTGTCGTCTGTGTCAGTTTTGTTATGTCCACATTTTTGCAGGTCCAACATAAAATCCCATGAATTGCAGTATCGATGATAATGGCAAATTAATCTCCAGCGAGAGAAAAAAAAACACTTGGCCCATAAAATTGCTGTACATGTACCCCAGAGGCTACATGAAATCAACAGTGTCCCCATAAATCTATCCATCACAAACTGCGCTTTATAAAGGTAGTCTTTTCCATACTGCTTGCACCTGTTTTCGGGCGCTTTTTATACAGCTAAGATAATGAATTCTATAACAACAGGTTTTTTTTTATTACTTGGAACAGAAATTAACTCTCTGTAACATTTCTATTTTATTACTTTATTCTTTGTGCTTTTTAAGACCCTAATATAAGTAATGGTGGTGTATATTCCAGCTTTTCTATTTAGGTCCACTTCCAAAATTGTTTTTATTGGATAACCAGATGAGATGAGAATTTAAGGTGTTGTTAGCTTTTTTTAATTCCATATAACTTTGATCACAGGATTAAAGTCAGCTTTTGGTTTCCAGTTATGTACAGTTATGGGGCTGTACTCACACTCAAAACAAGGCCTGACTCTTCTACCAGGGATGATGAGAATATATATGTGCATCTGGAGGTCTGGGCAAGTGAGTTGGTTAATAGCAGGGCATAGCTAAAGGCTAATGGACCCTGGAGCAATGAAGTTCAGCTTGGTCCCCCATTCCCTGAGTGCTTTGTGGCCAGGGGCAGGATAGCACCTTTATGGCCAGGGGCAGGGAAACGGCAACCCCCCCATGCCAAATTATTGACCTAACCCCTTCCCTCCAATCAGAGGTGTAACTTGACCATCATGCACTTTGTATAATATCAGTGTTTTCTTATGTGGCACAAGGGTCTTTGGGCCCACTCAGGCTTCTGGGCCTGGTAGTGACTGCTACCTCTGCACCCCCTATAGCTATGCCCCTGGTGCCTAGTACTGAACGTGTGTATGTCTGAAACTGGATCTCTGGAAGAATATACAGTTTTGTACCTCGCAATGAATGTGTGAACAATGTGAATCCCGTCTATGTACCTTGGACATGTACAGTATGTGAAGTACATAACACTATTATTTGCACAGTGTTTGGCACTATTTTTGTATACTGCAGTATATATTGTAAAAAAACGGGATCTTGACATAGGGGCCACTTAATATGGTGGATTTGGTGATCTCTGTAATGGAGACACCCCTTTGCTCGGTTTTCCTTCCTTTGAGGGATATCTGGCTTTCATTGTGTTGTAGACCCATAACTGGGGCTCCACATTTATTTGGCATATTCCTGTTTCCCAGGGAGCTTTGCACTTCGGATTGCTGTGTTGAGACTCTTAAGTGAGGCTCCGTGGTGTTTTTTGTAGCTGGTCTCCCTGAGATCAGCTATTGTTGTGTTTGACTATTTTTGTATATTGCAGTATATATAATTGAATTCTTTAAAGTGTATGACCTTGTTCTTTCTGCTATTATGACACTAATATTTTGACATTATTTTGCAAAACAAATTACACACTGTATAACACTGTCATATATTGTTTGTCACTGATCATTTTACACTATTACGTGTATATAGTTTTTTTCCCTGTATTTGTCATTCCGTTCATATTATCTTTATGGTCTGCCACCATTATTCTTATTTTGGCCTTCACTGAAAAATTTGTTGTTTGTACTAACCCATTGGAGAAAATAGAGTTCTTTTTCAACTTTTCTAATGTGCAGGGGTGTGACTACAAGGGTGCAGAGGTTGAAGTCACATCTATGCCCTTGTGCCATAGAGGTGCCCACAGCCCCTCTGCCAAATTAGAGAAAACTGGTTTTAAGCAAATGATGATTGGGAGGAACTGCTACAGAGTTTGCATTGGGGACCAGAAACTTCAAGTCATGTATCTACCAATATGCACCGAGTGTTACCTCCAAAGTGGCTTGGTCTGCTTTTTTGTACTCGTCGTGTGTTGCAGAAATAAGTCATCAGTTATAGATAGGTGTATACTTGGATTTTGAAACTCCAAATGATAGCCACTGATTTAAACTTTGAAAATTGTTATCCTTGCATTTTTACAGCTTGTGAATTTCCAATGACAGAGCCATATTTGCCCTCACATGAAACCCTGAACATCATTTTTCAGCCTCCATTGTCCTATATGAAGAAATACAGCTTGATAAGCGCAAAAATGCCCTCCACCAAAATGGCATTCAATTGAGTTTTTACAGATCTCTAGCTGTCAGAATAGATTTGGAGGTATCTTATTGCCCAAGCATGAATTTTTTCAACATATTACTCCTGAGTTATGTAGCTTTGTATGTAGATTTATGGTAAAATGAGGCATGCATAAATTGAACCTTTGTCTGATAATAGTTATAGATACAGCTTTGCAATACATAGAATGAAATCCACGGCCTATCTGCAGCTAAATCTTCATCTAAATCCAGATATAACTTGATCATCACACATTTTGTCACTGTTAGATTTGGCAATGGTATTAAAATTGAGTTCACTTACCAATATACTGAAAATGAAATTGTGTAAATTTTATAAATTGTGCACATACTGTAGCATGATATATTTGAAGTAACTTGGGTAGATTTATCTTGCACACACTGACATGTTGCATGTCTACTAATTTTGCCACATTTTACAACTCAACACTCTTTAAAGCTTTGAGATACATTTGGCACCTGCTATTTGCTTAATTATTTAGACACAATCTGAAAAAATTCTAGCAGGTTTTGCTTTGTAAACCTTACACATTGAAATTATCATTTTGTAGATAGAGTTGAGCGAACACCTGGAAGTTTGGGTTCCCCGGGTTCGGACGGACTTTGCTGCAAAGTTCAAGTAAGGGACCCGAACTTGACCCCGAACGCCACTGATATCAATGGGGACACGAATTTTGGGGAACTAAAATGGCTTTAAAAAAGTCCTGGAAAGGGCTACAGGGCTAGAGAGCTGGAAATTGAAGCAAAATGGGGTTAAGAGTAGGAAAAGTAAAAATAAACATTTTAAACCTGAGGCCAAGTGAGTGACTGTGGCACATGCCACCCCGCAAACAGAGGATGTGGCAGCAATGCCACCATATCTTTCACGGTCACCAAGCATCTCCACACTATACCATGGAAGCGTTCAGCTGTCCATCTCCCAAACACTGGAGAGAAAGAGAAATAGAAAGAGGAAGTACCCCCCCTACCCACCCAAGATCCCTGGCCCTGAATGCCAGGATTTCTAAATTCCTGGTCCTTTGAAATGCTGTCATTTTGTCTGGTGGAGATGGATGGAGACTTTTAAAAAACTTATGGTGGTGGCTGTCACACAGTACGTGGTTCCTTGCTGCCACTACTTTTCCAGGTGAGCCATCCCTTCTCTGCACAACCAAGTGGCAGACAAAATCAGGTGTGCACTGCGCAATGCCATCTGTGGCAAGGTCCACATAACCACCAATATGTGGACTGGTAAGCACAGGCAGGGAAGTTATATCTCCCTAACTGTACACTGGGTAAATGTAGTGGTGGCTGGGCCAGAGGCGGATAGCAGTTTGGCTCATGTCCTTCCGTCCCCGAGGATTGCAGGGCATTTCTCTATGCCTCCTGTTGCCTCCGCCTCCTACTCCGCTTTCTCCTCCTCTACCACCTCCTCATCCGCTCAGCTTAACACCTTCACCAACAACATCAGCACAGCCTGGGGGAAACGACAGCAGGCTGTTCTGAAACTCATCTGTTTGGGGGACAAACCCCACACCGCGCAGGACCTGTGGATGGGCATTGAACAACAGACCGATGAGTGGTTGGTGTCACTGAGCCTCAAGCCCGGCCCGGTAGTGTGCGATAATGGGCGAAATCTGGTAGCAGCTCTGGGCCTAGCCGGTTTGACACACATCCCTTCCCTGGCGCATGTGCTGAATTAGGTGGTGCAGAAATTCCTGAACACCTGACAGTGAAAACCAATTCAGTTAATCCAGCTCTTAGATTCTGGGACAAATTCACTTTTATTGGTGCTTAAGGACCCCTGCGGCCTGAGCTGCAGATGTGATAGGCAAATAATTTTATTACATTTGTCGGTTAGATTGTTGGGTAACATTTCCAGAGTTAACAGGACTTTTTTTTATAAATCGTAACAAAAACTATACAAGGAACATTTCAAAAAGAGAAAATTAACCCGACCAGCCTCCCACCCTACCCCCCCCCCTTTCACTCAAACCACTCATTAATGCCCATTCACAAACTATTTACAAATTTACTTATAGACCTATTTAAATAACTATAAGTAAGATAAACAAAACAAACAAACAAAACTATATACATGCCTTACCCTTAACTTATAAGGCCAGTCATATACAAGTGGCTCGGAGGGTGGTTTCCTGAACCAACATAGGCCAGGTACACAATTGTCCAGCCAGGGCACAGTTCTGGAGGAGGAGAAGAAACCATGCTCACAGCAGGTTGGCACCCAAAGCAGCTCATGGCCATCACATGAGCATGGCTGGGGGTATACGGAGGACACAGATGATAAACCTTCCACAGAGGACAGATTGTCGTTTTCTCCTCGGGGAAGCCTGGCAAACATGAGCGACTACAAGCTGCAGTGCCTGCAAAACGAATGCCGAGTTTCCCACATTCTAGCTTGTGCAGATCACTGGTTGGTCACCCTGCTGGATCCCCGTTACAAGGACAACGTGCCGTCCTTAAATTCGCCACTGAAGCATGATCAGAAGAAGCCAACGGTGGTAGAAGCGCTGCTGATGGCATTCACACCTGACACCAAGGGCTCAGTGGAAGCACAAGGCGAAGGCAGAGGAGGAGCAGGAAGAAGTCGCCAACGCAGCTGGGTCACCGCCCGCACCTCAGAAGGCAGGATAAGCATGGCTGAACTGTGGAAAAGCTTTGTCACCATGCCACAACAACCAGCACCACCAGCAGATATGTAACGTCTTAGCAAGAGGCAGCATTTCAGCAAAATGGTGGAATAGTATCTGTGCACATGCCTACAAGTACTGACTGATGGGTCTTCCCAGGGTCGTAGCTACAGGGGAAGCAGGGAAAGCGGCTGCTTTGGGGCCCTGGCCAATAAGGGGCCCATCCAAGAGGAGGAGGACTAAAACACTATGTCAGGGCCCCCTCAACAGTAATATACAATGAAATTATATACAGTGGCAGTATAGACAGTGTAGAAAATGGATGGAACAGCTGCCGGGCCTAGTCTACGAGAGCGATCTTTAGTAGCCACAGGAATTGGGGCAGCATGAAAGGAAGGGGTTGCAAAAAAATTACTGGGGGAGGGGGGCCCATTCAAAAATTTGCTGTTGAACCCAGTCATTTCTAGCTACGCCACTAGGTCTGCCACATTTAACCTCTGGGTCTTCAAATTGGGGACATGGCCTCAGCTTGACCTTTATGCCTTGGAGTTGCTGGCCTGCCTGTAACCAGTGTATTGTCTGAATGTGTGTTTAGCATGGTTGGGAGTGTTGTCACAGACAGTCGCCTGTCCAGAGCCAACATGGACAATCTCACGTTCATTAAAAATAACCAGGCATGGATCCCACAGGACTTGTTCGTACCTTATGCAGAATAGACATGTACTATATACCAGCCTCACCCAACCATTGTTATACTACAGCGCACTTACTCTTTTCTTTTCTTTTTCATATTTCCCAATGTTTTGCGGTCTACCCCAATTTATTAAAAAAACACACAAAAAAACATATTGTTGTTTGCGACTACCTTTGGCTTCACAGCCAAAAATGGCTTTGTCAGGCAGCAATGTAACCACCAATTGTAATTTTGTTCCCTGTCTGTTATGTAGGGCAGGGGTACTTTGAAAGAAAGAAGGGGTACAGATCAACCAACAATCTGAAGGCCACCTAATTTGCAGAATATATTTCCCAGTCAGGTATGCAGTGCAGGGGTACTTTGAAAAAAAAAAGGGGTACAGATCCCCCAACAATCTGAACGACACCTAATTTACTGAATATATTTCCAAGTCAGGTATGCAGTGCAGGGTTACTTTGAAAGAAAGAAGGGGTACAGATCACCTAGCAATCTGAAGGCCACCTAATTTACTGAATATATTTACAAGTCAGGTATGCAGTGCAGGGGTACTTTATGGCCCAAGATTGTAACAGACGATTTTTTTCAATTTAGCTCCCTGTCACATATGTAGAGCAGGGGTTTGTATACGGCAAAACTGGGTTAATGTCACTCAATAATGTAACAGACGATTTTTAGAAATTTACCTCCCTGTCACCTATGCAGAGCAGGGGTTTGTATACGGCAAAACTGGGTTAATGTCACCCAAGAATGTAACAGACGCTTTTTAGAAATTTATTTATTTATTATTTGCTATCTAGCACAAAAAAAGTTCCTTTTTATAGCAGCAATGTAACTGCAGTATGTAACGGTTTAATTAGACTGTCAGAAATGCAGCATAGACCATAAATGTACTATCTAGCAAAAAAAAGTGTGCTTTTTTATATCAGCAAGGTAACTGTAGTATTTAACGGTTTTATTGGATTGTCAGATATGCAGTGCCTGTTGCAGACAGATAAAAAATCGCTTTAGGTCACAAAAATATGTGACAGACTAACGTAATTTAATAATTTTCACTGCCAGGCATGCTGTGCAGGCCGCATGGGTACTTGACCAGCCAAAAAAGGGAATTTGTTCTCCACTAAGCTACTAGAACAGAATTAAAGTAATGTCCCTGGCACACATGCAGTTCACATGCAGTTGCAAGTGCACTGCAGTTGCAAAAATGGCCGCCGACACCCACCGAACTAGCAGATGGATTAAAAGTTGTTTTTCAGTGTCACTGGGCTCAGGGTTGGGTACAAAAATGTAGCATAGCACACTTTATAATCGCTGTAGTTTGAAGATTAAACACCAAGTACACCAGAATTCTTCCCTAATCTCTCCCTCACAGCAGCAGCAGCATCATATCCCTACACTGAGAAGAGCAGAGTGATGTGCGGCGCTACGTGACTCCAGCCTATATAGAGGCTGGGTCACATGCTGCACTGGGCCAGTCACAGCCATGCCATTAGTAGGCATGGGTGTGATGGCTTCTAAGGGCAGACTAGTGAAACGCTTGTTGATTGGCTACCCTGCAGTCTTTCAAAAAGCACCAAGAAATCGCTGAACACCGAACCCAAACCCGAACTTTTACGGAAATGTCCGGATACCAAAAACCCTAAAGTTCTTTACAGTTCAGGTTTGCTCAACCCTATTTGTAGATTTTCAACAGTGATCTCATATGATTCCTTTTCTGATGGAAATCACGTTAGTAATTTGCTGATCGTCATGACTCCATGGCTGCCCCAGAAAAAATATAGTATAACATGCTAACCATTCAAATAAGTGACCCTTCATGTCATGCCTGCATGGTGCTATAGCTGCTGCTTGTTAGCAGATACAAAATAAAAAAGGATTTGGAGACCATATACACGGCGCTGCAGGCAGATGGATGACTCCTGGGTCTTGATAAAATCGTTCCTTTTATTTATTAAATAAATGTATTAAATAATTGTTTACACGTTTTAGGGGCTAACTCCCCCCTTCATCAGGACAATACAGTGATTCAGCTTATTATTTAATCCACTCTTTGAGGTGAAACGCACATGAGGCGCTGTATCCCTTTTTTTCTCTCTTTTATGCATTTTGCTGCTTGTTAGCAGTTCTCTCCTTGGGCTCATAAAGTGGGGTCTTGAATGAGGGGCCACTTTCTATAATGTATATGTGCACCAATAGAGTAAGGATAGGGGCTGTGCTTTAAGAAAATTCTTGAAGATATTCTTGATGAGAATTAGTTTCAAACTTGTCAGTAAGCAAAAAACTCCACATTTCCTTATATCCACAATGTCTTAGAGGAATCCAGAACTGGTCATAGTTGGTTGCTATATCTCTCTCGGTATTGCAGCAGCACTTCACAATGAATAGTTTGCACTCATTTTACAATTGATTTATGACTTCAAATAGCTTTTCTCTCCTAAAAAAGTGGAGCAGAGTAATAATTCATTGATTAAAATGATAAACATTTTTGTTGTGACGGCTTCAGAAGCGGTTTGTGCTGCCGTCTTATTCTGAGGTCTTACACAGTAATCTATTAGCTTTACATTTCAGGCAAATCAGGCTGAAATAGTCATCTGCATAATGTATAATACAGTGTGAAAACCTTCTCCTAGGATCTTCAGAAAATATTTGGGTTCTTTCAGTGCAAAAGAAAAAGCAAATGTGGCAGTTTGATTTTCTTCTAGTTTCTTGATGCAACAAGAAAAGACAAATACAGTAATGTATGTATCTGAGTTACGTATTTGCCAGCCATGACTAAACAAAGTACAGTAATAATGGCAGACCAGTGACTCCTGAAAAGATTTTCCCCTGTTGCAGGTCTTCCCCATTCAGAAATATTGGCCCACATTTACTAAAGAGTTCATTACAGTTTGTGTAGAAACTCTTGTATAAACTTCTTTAAAGCTATTTCATACTCATGTTGATTCTGCTGTATTGTCATAAATTGCATAGACTATTGTTGCATGTATTGATTTGTGTATTTAGATGTATATCTATGGATGCATGTGTATCTTTATGTTTTTGTGTTGTTACACATGCAATGATTGCATCAGTCCATGGCTGGCTGGGATAATGTAAATTTTTCACACATTCGAAGTCACACATTCAAAACTTACTCAGGCATTTACTACACCCTAAACATAGTGGACTTGACTTTAAACAGCCCACGTGGGTAACAGATTTCAAATCTGATACTGCATTACTGACATCTATTCCAGGCTGGTCTCCATCCCGTGTGTTCCCCTATTACCACCCTCTTGTGCATTTTATATTGTGCCCACTTAGTGCTAAGCCTCTGACATTGGTTCCCAGTACAGCCTGTTATAACTCCTATAGCTAGAACTGAGCATGTTCAACTAGCAAGCTAAACTCTAGGTCCTAGCCCTATTCAGTTAGTTATAAACATCACATTTTGCAGCCGGCCACTAGAATGCTTGTAATATGTTTTATCACTAAGAAATGTCTCAACAGCTGTTTACCCCCATCCCCTTACTATTTGATTTTCACTTTTAAAAATCCTGTTTTCCCATCCAGTATGGATCATATCTGCAAAAGGATCATATTACACATGTCAGTGCAAGTCTATGGAGAGTGGAGGGGGAGGAGTAAGCAGGAGCTTAGGACAGACACAGACAAAGAGAGACTGCAGAGCTACATAGGAAGCTTACAGCTCAGCATGAGTGCTTCATTCAGTACTTCTCTGTAATTTCCTCCATTAACCTGGGACTGCTTCTGAATGACTGTGAGACAGGAAGGAGATTCTCCTCTACTTTCTGTGTGCCGTGGATGGCAGCTAGTCTCGACCCTCCATATCTGAGAGAACTGCAAACCAGATATTCAGCAAGCACAGAGGAAAACTGCTAAAAAAACAAATACACATTATATAATAGAAATAAATAGTGTTATTCCTCATGTACACACAGTATATTATAGATTAATGCAAAGTTTCAGTGAGGCTTTAAGCATGGTGGTGAGTAGAGTTGAGCGAACCCGAACTGTAAAGCTTGGGTTCGTACTGAATTTTAAGATTTTTGACACTCGGACCTGAACCCGAACATTTGCTTAATAGTTCGGGTTCTTTGTTTGGCGGATTTTTATGGTGCTTGTTGGAAAGCTGCTGGGCAGCCAATCAACAAGTGTCCAACTACTTTTCCCTTAGAAGCCATCAGAGCCATGCCTACTAAATGCATTGCTGTGATTGGCTAAGTGCAGCATGTGACCCAGCCTCTATATAAGCTGGAGTCACGTAGAGCCGCACGTCACTCTGCTGTTGTTAGTGTAGGGACTGGTTGCTGCTGATGCTCTCAGGGAGAGAATAGGAAACAAGCTTTGCTAAATAATATCTGATATCAGAATTGTGTTCACTCAGCGATCTACAACATTTTTTTTTTTCTTCTGGGTGCAATGGCAGTGTTTGTTTTTTTTATGAGGCCAGTGACAAAGACTTTTCTTTTTCTGTGAGTGGTTGGTGTCGGCGGCCATTTTGTGTAAGTGACGTGCACTTGCAGCTGCATATGTGCCAGGAACAGTAATTGATCCAGTGTTTTTACTTCATTTGGCAAAATGTACCCATTTTTTAAGTGCACCTGCACTGCATATCTGCTAGGGGAACGGAAAAATAATACTGTTACTCCGTTTGTGATTTGCATATATCCTTGTCATTAATTCTATAAATCCATCAGATTCTGGGCTGATTTTTATTTTTTTTGTGTGTGTTAAAAAGTACATTTGCTATATGCACTGCATTTGTGATTGTTAAAAAATAATCAGTAAATCCATCTGTTTCACTGTGGGTGAAAATGATATTTTATATGAAAATATTTTTTTTTAATATAAACTGCCTTTACTGCCTGCGCCGCCAATCTGCTAGTGAAAAATAACCAGTAAATCCATCTGTCACTGGGGGTGAAAAAATAATATTTCTTTTTAACAAACACTGCGTTTACTGCCTGCACCGCCAATCTGCTAGTAAAAAATATTCAGTAAATCCATCTGTGTCACTGGAGGTGAAAAAATCCTCTTTCTTTTTACAACATTTACTGCCTGCACCACCAATCTGCTAGTGAAAAATAATCAGTAAATCCATCTGTGTCACTGGTGGTGAAAAAATATTTTTTTTAACATTAACAGTGTTTACTGCCTGCACCGCCAATCTGCTAGTAAAAAATAATCAGTAAATCCATCTGTGTCACTGGGGGTGAAAAAATCCTCTTTATTAACATAAACTGCCTGCACTGCCAATCTGCTAGTGAAAAATAATCAGTTAATATATCTGTCACTGGGGGTGAAAAAAATTCTCTTTTTTTTTATAACATTTACTGCCTGCACCACCAATCTACTAGTGAAAAATAATCTGTAAATCCATCTGTCACTGGGGGTGAAAAAATCCTCTTTTTTTAACATTTACTGTCTGCACTGCCAATCTGCTAGTGAAAAATAATCAGTAAATCCATCTATTAGATTGTGGGTGGGCATTGCAACGTTTGTTAGGCCAGTCATTCACAAGTGGCTTGGAGATGGTGTTCCTGCTGAACTACATACCTGACTTGGCGATATATATTCTGTAAATTAGTTGGCGTACTGATTATTGGGGGATCTGTACCCCTTATTTCTTTCAAAGTGGTGTGGCCTTAACCAATCTTTTATCTTTATCACACTACCAGGGCCTATTGGGCAGGTAACAAAGTATAATTAATTCATCTGTCAAATAGATATGTGACCGAAACCAATCTTTTCTGTTTATGACATGGACATGGCATACCTGACAGGGAAAAAGTGTTATTAAATTTGTATGTTACTTCATTGGTTGACCGAAAAGAATGAAGGGAACGTCAAATAAGGGATGTACCCCTTATTTGTTTACAAGTACCCCTGCACTGCATACCTGACTTGGAAATATATTCAGTAAATTTGTTGGAGTTCAGATTGTTAGGGGATCTGTACCCCTTCTTTCTTTCAAAGTACACCTGTACTGCATACCTGACTTTGAAATATATTCAGTACATTAAGTGTCTTTCAGATTGTTGAGGGATCTTTATCCCTTCTTTCTTTCAAAGTACCCCTGCACTGCAGAACAGACAGGGAACTTAATTCATTACAATTGGCGGTTACATTGTTGCCTAACATAAAGTCTTTTTTGGCTGTAAAGCCAAAGGTAGTCGGCAACAACAATGTGTTTGGTTCTCTTTGTGTTTTTTGTTTTTTTTTATAAATTGGGGTAGACCACAAAACATAGGGAAATATTAAAAAGAAAACAAAGAGTAAGTGCGCTGTGGTATAACAATGGTTGGGTGAGGCCGGTATACATGTCTATTCTGCATAAGGTACGAACAAGTCCAGTCGGAACCATGCCTGCTTCTTTTTAATGAACATGAGATTGTCCACATTGGCTGTGGACAGCAGGCTGCCCTTGTCTGTGATAACGCCCCCAGCTGTGCTAAACACACGTTCAGACAGTAGACTGGCTGGAGGGCAGGCCAGCACCTCCAAGGTGTAAAGGTCAAGCTGAGGCCTAATCCCCAATTTGGAGACCCAGAAGTTGAATGCGGCAGACCTAGTGATGTAGCTAGAAATGACTGGGCCCAACAGCAAATTTTTGAATGGGGTCCCCCTCCCCCAGTAATTTTTATGCAGCCCCCATTCCTTTGGCTACTAAAGAAGGCTCTGTCAGACCAGGTCCGGCAGCTGTTCCATCCGTTTTCTACACTGTCTATACTGCCATTGTATATAATTTCATTTTATTATACTGTTGAGGGGGCCCTGACAAACTCTTTTAGTCCTCCTCCTCCTGGATGGGCCCTTTCTGGGTCAGGGCCCCAAAGCAGGCACTTTCCCTGCTTCCCCTACGTCCCTGGGCAGACTATTCCACCATTTTGCTGAAATGCTGCCTCTTGCTAAGACGTTCCATATCTGCTGATGGTGCTGGTTGTTGTGGCATGGTGACAAAGCTTTTCCACATTTCGACCATGCTAACCCTGCCTTCTGAGGTGCGGGAGGTGAACCAGCTGCATTGGTGACTTCTTCATCCTCCTCCTCTGCTTTCGCCTTGTGCTTCCCCTGAGCCCCCGGTGTCAGGTGTAAATGCCATCAGCAGAGCGTCTACCAGCGTTGGCTTCTTCCGATCATGCTTCAGTGACAGAAATAAGGCTGACACGTTGTCCTTGTAACAGGGATCCAGCAGGGTGGACACCCAGTAATCAACAAAAGTTAGAATGTGGGTGTAACTCGCCAGTCGTGGCACAGTCACTGCAGCATGTAGTCGCTCATGTTTACCAGGCTGCCTAGAGGCAACGACAAGCTGTCCTCTGGTGGAGGTGTATAGTCTGTGTCCTCTGTATCCACCCCAGCCACGCTCAAGTGATGGCCATGACCTGCTTTGGGTGTCACCCTGCTGTGAACACAGTTTAATCTCCTCATCCTCCAGAACTGTGCCCTGGCTGGACAATTGTGTACCTACCTGGTCTATGTTGGTGCAGTAACCTCCGAGCCAGCTGTATATGACTGGCCTAGAGGCTTATAAGTTAAGGGTAAGGCGGCATATATATATAGTTTTTTTTGTTCATGTAGTTTATCTGACTTATAGTTATTTAAACCTCTTTGTAAGTAAATTTGTAAATCGTTTGTAAATGGGCACTAAGGAGTGGTTTGAGTGAAATGGGGGGTTTAGGTTGGGAGGCTGGTCGGGTTAATTTTCTCTTTTTGAAATGTTCCTTGTATAGTTTTTGTTACCAATAATAATAAATAGTCCTGATAACCGTGGAAATGCTACCCAACAATTAAACCAACAAATTCTATATAATTATTTGCCTGTCACATCTGCAGCTCAGGCAGCAGGGGTCCTTGAGCACCAATAGAAGTGAATTTATCCCACCAGAATCTAAGAGCTGGATTAACTGAATTTATTTTCACTGTCAGGTGTTCAGGAATTTCTGCACCACCAAATTCAGCACATGCGCCAGGGAATGTGTGTCAAACCGGCTAGGCCCAGAGCTGCTACCAGATTTCGCCCATTATCGCACACTACCAGGCCGGGCTTGAGGCTCAGTGGCACCGACCACTCATCGGTCTGTTGTTCCATGCCCGTCCACAGCTCCTGCGTGGTGTGGGGTTTGTCCCTCAAACTAATGAGTTACAGAACGGCCTGCTGTTGTTTTCCCCTGGCTGATGTTGGTGGTGAAGGTGTTATGCTGAGCAGATGAAGAGGTGGTACAGGAGGAGGAAGCAGTGAAGGAGGAGGAGGCAACAGGAGGCAAAGTGAAATGCCCTGCAATCCTCGGTGGCAGGAGGACATGCAACAAACTGCTATCTGCCTCAGGCCCAGCTGCCACTGCATTTACCCAGTATGCAGTTAGTGAGATATAATGTCCCTGCCCTTGCTCACAGGTCCGCGTACCAGTGGTTATGTGGACCTTGCCACAGATAGCGTTGCACAGTATGAACCTCATTTTTTTCTGCCACTTGGTTGTGCAGTGCAGGGATGGCTCACCCGGATAAGTAGTGGTGGCTGGGCAACCCACTCTGAGGGACAGACTCCGCCATAAGGTTTTTAAAACTCTCCATCCATCTCCACTGCATGTATATAGTTTTGTTTGTTCATTTAGTTTATCTGAGTTATAGTTATTTAAATATGCTCATAAGTAAATTTGTAAATAGTTTGTGAATGGGCATTAATGAGTGGTTTGAGTGAATTGGTGGTGGGGGAGGGGGGTTGTACGGTGGGAGTCTGTAGAGTTGATTTTCTCTTTTTTAAATGTTCCTTGTATATATATTTTTTACTATTTATAATAAAAAGTCCTGATAACCGTGGAAATGTTAACCAAAAGATGGCCACAGATGGCGTTGCGCTGTGCACACCTAATTTTATCCGCCAATTGGTTGTGCAGAGAAGGGATGGCTCACTTGGAAAAGTAGTGAGCCATCCCTTCCCTGCACAAGGTTTTTCAAAGTCTCCATCCATCTCCACCAGACAGAATGACAGCATTTCAAAGGACCAGGAATTTTGAAATGCTGGCATTCAGGGCTAGGGATCGTGGGTGAGTAGGGGGGGGGGGGTACTTCCTTTTTCTATTTCTCTTTCTCTCCAGTGTTTGGGAGAAGAACAGGTGATGGCTGAAAACTTCTATGGGATACGGTGGAGATGCTTGGTGATGGTGACAGATGTGGCGGCGTTACTGCCACCTCCTCTGTTTGCTGTTTGGCTGGTGCCACTGTCACTCACTTGAGCTCAAGTTTAGAACGTTTATTTTTAATTTGTATGTATTTTATGTTATTGTAAGTTAGTTCCCTATCCAAATTTGTTTGCAGGGCACTTGTCCTACTCTTAACCCCATTTTGCTTTCGAGCGCTCGAGCCCTTTCCAGGACTTTTTTACAGCCATTTTAGTGCCCAAAAGTTGGTCCCCATTGACTTCAATGGGGTTCAGGTTCTGGGTCAAGTTGGGGTCCCTAACGCGAACTTTGTGGCGAAGTTTGGCCGTACTCGGTGAACCCGATCATCCAGGTGTCCGCTCAACTCTAGTGGTGAGTAATCATGTGAGGAACTAATAAAAATATTGAATTACTAAATATTAAGAATTTTTACGGTTTACCACAAACTTTCAATAAAAGCCAATTTGTGTATACGAGAATAACCCTTGTATTGAATTAATAAATGGATTTAATAGCCCAGTCCACAATTAATTTATGCATATCTTGGCTAATTCTCTTTTCCACGTGCTCATTTCCTTCCAGTTGTATTATTTTTTTTACAGTAAAAAGTAGTACAAGCAAATGTTAGATTAAACTTTTATGATTTGACTCACAAATCTCATCTGCTGAGGGCTTTGTGAGAAAGTTTAAGGGTTGTATTGATAGAAAATGCCTTAGATATGGTTCATCTTGATGCTTCATCTGCTTTTAGTAATATTAAGTCTCGAAAGAATTACTTTGATCTGACCATATAATAAACTGCTTAAAGTATAGAATTCGGTTGAAGTCAGTCATTCCTGACAAACAATTTTACATCAGCATCCCTTTCCCTTACTTGGCATAGTAGAAGTGCTCACTAGGCATCTATTGGCACTTTCAGAGCAGTCATAAACTTTAGAGTTTAAAAACCGCTGTAATAAAATATTAAAAACCCTGTACAGCATACCATGCTGAGCAACTGAAAATTGTTATTGGTTATTTGTGTCATCTGCTTAATCTTATTAATTTACCAAGCAAAGAAAAGAAAAAGAGAATATATCCTTTGTGATACCTACAGATGGTTATACTGCTCTTTGCTTTGACCGTGGTTATCTGTTTTACAAAAACAATTTTCAAATGCCCAGTTAGGAAATTTGAAGAAGTTAGAGTGGGATGCTCTGTTCAGGATCCTCAACTATAAGCCACTACATAAAGCAGCTACTAGTGTTGGGTATGAATATTCAAATCGTGAATTTTTATTGTGAATATCGCCACTCTGAGAATTTGCGAACATTTAGACTATAGTGCTATATATTCATATTCGCGAATATTCTATTTTTTTTCCCTCTGAACCCATGATCCCTCCCTGCTTCTTGCTTGTGGGCCAATGAGAAGGCTGCAATGTCTTTGTCTAAGCTTAGCAACATCCCTAGCAACCAATTGGAAAGTTGCCTACCCCTTACTATATAAGAACCTCCTCAGCAGCCATTTTGTGCAGTTTTTTTTTTAGTTCTGAGAGACAGCAGTGCCATTGCTGTGCTTTGTGCTTTACTGTGTCACATTACATTAGATAGTTAGTTAGCCTATATATATAATACAGATATTTAGTGGGAGATAGTCAGTGTAGGTTAGATTGTGATATAGTGTGGCTGTGCAGGGTGTTAGGTAGTGTTAGGTTCTGCTGTCCATACATACATGCTACAGGCAAGTTCACAACAATTTTTATGTTTACGTATTGCGCAAAAATATGAGCATCATTAATTAATATCGGAGCACTCTATTTGCATAAAAAGCTATTGTAATGTTCTGCCGTGCCAACCATTTTCTCCAGTCTCAGGAAATTTCTAGCAGCTTGAAAAATGTAGCAATAGTGACCCGCACCTGTATTGCGAGCGCATTACGGGAATATTACATTGCTGATTTTCGCAATCAAGAAAATAATCGCAAATTCTTGAATTCTCAAATTTATGACGAATATTTGGCCAAATATTTGCGAAATATCGCAAATTCGAATATTGCCCTGCCGCTCATCACTATCAGCTACTAAAGACTGCCTCTTTCTCTCTGAAGGTCTTGAGCCCTTGTTTTCATTATGCATGATGCAATAATCCATTCTCCTAGTGGTGGTTTCTAAAGTAGAACTGAGCACATGCTGCCAGGTTTCCTCAATGATTGCAAACTGATTGCAACTAACAAAAAGGAGCTTTTTGTTTGCTGTAACTTTTTTAAGACTTTTTATTTTATTTTATGACCATTATGCAAGAGTAATTAGACACAAAACCCCAAATGAAGCTACACATATGTGTCCACTTTAAAGAATACGCAATCTAGTCATATTATGACTACTAACTAATATTCATAATAACTATTATGAGCCCCATGGACAGTAGCTAAACAACCTGGGAGTGACTCAATAAAGTCCCGGTAGGTTGTCCCAGGTATCTGGAGCCATGCTTACTGATGTGCAGTCCAAGCTGCTAGATGGTGCATGAGGGAGAGCAAACATGACAGTTAAGGTGATACGACAGATGTTCAATTGGGTTCAAGCCTGAGGAATTGGGGGGCTTGGGTAGTATATGGAAGTCTTGTTTATGCTTTTCCAACCAATGTTGTATATATTTTGGAAGATCCCATCTGCCCCAGGGAAGACAATTAACATGTATAGGTGTACAGTATATGATCTGCAAGAATGGATGAATTCCAAAATCGGCTGAGAAGGCCTTTCACATGGATGACTGGGTCCAGAGAGGGCCACGAAAACATTTCTCAGACCATAACACTGCCACTACCAGCTTGTCTTCTTTCAGCAATGGTTGCATGGTGTTAGTCATCTGATGTTTCTTTCCTCACATGCCAACAACCATCTGTTTAATTAAGCATAAAACATGACTCATTGGAGAAGACAACCCTCTGCCAATCAGCTGAGGTCCAATTTCGATATTGCCATTAAAATTGACGCTTTCTCTGCCAATGCAACTTTGTTAGTAGAGGTGCAGCGACATCTGTCTGCTTTGGAGCTCTTTACGCAGTAGGGTTCACTGAACTGCTGTTTCAGATACATGTCTGGTAGTCCACTGGATCATTTAGGTGGTGAGCTGCTCCACTATGCTATGTCAGGCCACCATCAGGAGCCTTCGTAGCCGACGTTCACATCTTACATCAATGACATGTGGTTCTCCACAGTTTCCACTCTGCTTATCACAGTGTTGTTATTTATTGACTCATGATACACTTTAACCACAGTAGCACGTGAACAGTACACAAACTGCAGTTTCAGAAATACTGCCACCCATGGCCCAAAATCCAATAATTATCCCTTTTTGCAACTGATAAATATCCCCTATGACCCATGACTGCAACCAGGTATATGTGTGCAGACAGCATATTGTACAACTTATGTACCCACTAATCTAGCTCACCACACATGACTTCCTGCATGAGCTACAGTATGAGCTTCGGACATTGAAAGTAGAAACTGGTCATAATAATGTGATTGTGTATATTGCAGAAATAAATAAAGTTAGAATTAAATCCCTGCTAGAGCTAAAATATGCTTTAAGAACATAGCATTCCTTAAATTTGGAACTTCAAGCTTATAAGTTATAAATAAAGAAATAAGGATGGAAACATCTATCTATCTATGCATCTGTCTATTCATTCTATCTATCTATCTATCTATTTTTCTCATTATATATTTAGCACTTATGTAATTTACAGTCAAATCAAGCTCTGAGTTATTTATTTTTTGGTACAGGATGAAAAGCAGGAAACCTAATTTTTTCAGAAACTAGATGCAAGAATCCAATCTTCCAATCAATGACAGTTTATCATCGTCAGAAAAGAAGTCTACCTTGTTTGAAATTTTAATCTTATATTCAGACAATTATTCATGAGTGAAAGATCTGTCAAGGTTTGCAGTAAGACTATTCGTTCATTGCCCAGAGCAATTGAACAAGTACAGCCTGTTTGAACAAGTGACCAGGAGTCAATTTGGAATAAAATATGAATGGCTGCATCTCTGAAATGATTATTCACAAGTAGTGTTGGGCGTAAATATTCGAATCGTGAATTTTTATCGCGAATTTCGCCACTTCGAGAATTTGAGAATATTTAGAATATAGTGTTATATATTTGTATTCGCGAATATTCAAGATTTTTTTCCCTCTGAACCCATTATCCCTCCCTGCTTCTCGCTTGTGGGCCAATGAGAAAGCTGCAATGTCTTTGTTTGAGCATAGCAACATCCCTAGCAACCAATAGGAAAGTTGCCTACCCCTTACTATATAAGAACCTCCTCAGCAGCCATTTTGTGCAGTTTTTTTTTTAGTTCTGAGAGACAGCAGTGCCATTGCTGTGCTTTGTGCTATACTGTGTCACATTGCATTAAATAGTTAGTTAGCTTATATATATAATACAGATAAATATTAAAGAGAAGTGAATATCGCACTAAAATCCAGAAGTGAGGAATTGGGTGCAACCTCTGGTAGAACCAGTCTTTTAGTTCTTTGTATGGTTAGAACAATAGTGGCATCCCACTCTATTCAGTTCACAGCGGCGTCCCGCTGTTGCAAATGAAGCGATCGCCAGAAAAGTATTAATAAGTTGGAACAGTCTTACCAGGGGCCAAGGTGCCTGACGGAGTTCCTTACTGTATGTGATGGTAGCGATATTATTGATAAGCTTGTCTGTCGCTCTCCATCCAGTCTCGGGGGTCCGAATGCATGCTGCGTTCTACCACGCTAGCTTACTCACGTGGTTGTTTGTTCGCGCCGATTGGCCTCTTTGCACCGATTATATTCTTTCAGGTCTCCTGGTTTTTAAAAACAATGTCCGATTATTATATTTGGGGGAACATCGAACTAGGCGCGTTTCGGGGTTTTGAGTAATTTTTACCCCTTCCTCAGTGGTTAATTCCCCCATATGCTTCTCTTCATTTTATAGGATTCATGGGCCCATTCAAAAAGGGGTAAGGTCCCTAAGGGACTAACTCTATCTAAAACTCCCTCTCAAGATCTTTGTGATCCCACCTTTGATGAAGAGTGGAACAATCTGTTACACGGACACTCCCTCTCTCTCCTGAATCTGATTATCAGAAGGAGAACAGATATCTTAATAATAATATGAAATCCATAATTGAAAGTTTTTCTAAAGAGGAGGAATATAACTCTTGGCAAGCAAGATTATATAATAATCTTGATAAGGTTGAAAAAGAAATCATAGAGAAAAAGGTTAATAAATTAAATTACAATCCAAAGAAAGATATGTTCAATAACATAAGGTTAGATACTAAATATAGAGAATGAATCTGAAAAAACACAAGACCAGAATGATAGAATCACTACAGGAGACACTAGATTCACTATACCAGTACAGAACCGTTTTGAAGTACTAGAAAATAGGCAACATTTTTTAGTCAGGACCCCGCCACACCACAGAACACGAACAAGACAGGGTCCTCCACAAGACAAATCACGGACACAAAACACCAATCACCGTGGAGAACACTCATACAACCTGAGGAACAGAACACATTATCAACACCAAAATCACAGAACACATCAAATGAAAACAGACAGGAGATACGAACACTACAATTCACAAGAGGAACGACACAATCACCACACTCAGTCACCGAGAGAACGAGCACACGAAAGAAGAGACCAATACGGAGAGGAGGGAAGAACAAGAAATCAGTACAGATAATAAATACTGAAATAAAAAACGATGCTATAATTAATCTAAGCTCTAAAACATTGACAGAAACACAAAAGGGACTGCTCAATAAAGGTCTCAAATTTGCACCAACAATCAATGTGAACAAGTTTGACACCTTTATAGGAGTAGAGAAATTTATAAGACGCTTATGTCTAAAAAAATATTTTATTAAAAACCAATAGTTAGGGATATGACCAATTATGATCAATATATACACACCTCATGTAGGAGCTCTTCGAAAAAATACCCAAGAAACGAGATAAGTCAGGAAATGGCTAGTTTTAGGACCTGTGTAGAGAAAGATATAAGAAAAATTAAAAATAATACAAAATTCAAACGGAATAATTTATCAAAGAAAGAAGTTAGAGCGATTAAAGAACTGCAACAGGAAAATGGAATTGTGATCCGCCCCGCGGATAAGGGGGGATCCATAGTTATACAGGACTTTGAGAAATATGACCTGGAATGTAAGAAACAATTATTAGAAAGCCAAACATATAGAAAATTGTCTAATGACCCAACAGATCATTTTTATAAGGAATTACAGATATTCTGCAACAAAGGAAAAAACATGGGGATTTTGAATGATGATGAATATAATTTTTTAGTTAACAAATATCCATGCATTCCGATGTTTTACTGCCTTCCCAAGGTACATAAATGTAAAGAAAATCCCCCGGGACGTCCAATTGTATCCGGGATTGGCTCATTAACTTCTAATTTGTCTAGATACATTGACGAATTACTGCAACCAAAAGTTAAAAAGATACAATCTTACACTAAGGACAGTACCCAGATTATCAAAATAGTAGAGAATCTGGGTTTTAATGAAGAATGGATTATGGGCTCTTTGGATGTACAGTCTTTGTATACTGTCATCAATCATGAGCAAGGTAAACAAGCAGTTAGATCACAATTAATGTCAGAGGGCCGACTAGACCTTAAACAAATTGAATATATTGTGGAAGGTATTGATTTTATTTTTAATCATAATTATTTTAAATATGGGGAGGAGTTTTATCTACAAATACAGGGTACTGCCATGGGCACCAGGTTCGCCCCCAGCTATGCAAATCTGTTTTTAGCAGACTGGGAGGAACAGGTTACTCCCAGGCTGGGGACGGACCTGGTGCTCTGGCAAAGGTACATTGACGACGTTTTTTTCGTTTGGAAATCAAGTAAAGAAGATTTAGACAGCTTTCTAGAAGTCATCAATTTCAATAATAAAAATTTAAAATTTGTAAGTAATGTGAGTCAAAGATCTTTGGAGTTTTTAGATTTATGTATCACAGTTAGAGGGAACTCCCTGGAATGCAGTACCTTTGCCAAACCCACAGCCCGGAATAGCTATATCCTTTTTAACAGTTGCCATCTACCTAACTGGTTAATTAATATTCCCCAGGGTCAGTTTCGCAGTTTCGCAGAATTAAGCGAAACTGTACATCAGAAACATGATTTGAGTATGAGGCGCAGGAACTTACAAAATATCCTCGAAACTGCACTTACCACAATTAGAAATCAAGATAGAATTGACTACTTCGTGGAAAAACCTAAGAAAAAAGAGAAAGAGACAGAGGATCTTAGAATTATTTTACCTTACAGTGATGATCACAATACAATAAGATCCATTTTGAAGAGGTATTGGGATCTATTGAGACGGGATAAAACACTTGGCCCTATATTACCATTGGACCCTAAAATTGTATTTACTAAGGCTCCTAACTTGGGGGTCAAAGTAGCACCCACAATAAAAACACAGGTCCATAAAAGAGCGACAATTCAGGACTGGGTTGGACTACGGGGTTTTTATAGATGTGGCCAGTGCAATAATTGTAAGATAACATCTTTTCCCAGAAAAACTGTTGAACTCGCATCATTAACTAGTGAGTATAAACATACTATTAAAGACTTTTTGACCTGCAATTCTGAAGATGTAATTTATGTTATAGAGTGTCCCTGTGGGAAACAATATGTGGGGAGGACGAAAAGATCGTTAAAAAAGCAGATTTCAGAACATGTTGCCAATATTAAAAGGGGGTATGAAACCCATTCCTTATCAAAACATTTTAAACTAGTACATAGACAAGATCCCACAGGTATGAAATTTACTGCGATAGACAAAGTTCAGAGGGATCCGAGGGGAGGACATCATATAGGGAAAATGTCTAGGCTTGAAACTAAGAGGAATTTTGATTTTAATACTATGCAACCAGCAGGATTGAATGCAGAATTCGAACTATTCGGATTCTTATAGACTTGGTGGGACCCTCTCCGACGATGGATAACCGCACGTCTGTTTTCAGGTTCGGTTTCCCTTTTCGGAGAGGCCCCCACCCATCATAACTTCTAACAAATTTTTCGAGTCACAAGTTGAGAGATTAAGAATGTCTGTATATGTGTGGAACTATTTTAGTGTTGCTACTTATATATATATATATATATATATATATATATTTGGTATTAAAATGACTTTTTATTGGGATAAGTGTGTTTTAACTTCTAGCCATAATAGTTGGATGTTTTTTGGTCATTTTAAAGAAAACCGCATTGTAATCGCACCAAAACCGCACCAGCAGAACATGCGTTTTTTTGATATTAGATTGAACACATGATGGACAACCACTGTATGTAATATTTCTTAATTGGATGACTGCCTTATGACACTTTTTTATGTGTATATGTAACTACATTCGTCAGGATCCTTGAATGTTGGAATGATCCAGTCCACCTTTTTGAATGGGCCCATGAATCCTATAAAATGAAGAGAAGCATATGGGGGAATTAACCACTGAGGAAGGGGTAAAAATTACTCAAAACTCCGAAACGCATCTGGTTCGATGTTCCCCCAAATATAATAATCGGACATTGTTTTTAAAAACCATGAGACCTGAAACAATATAATCGGTGCAAAGAGGCCAATCGGCGCGAACAAACAACCACGTGTGTAAGCTAGCGTGGTAGAACGCCGCATGCATTCGGACCCCCGAGACTGGATGGAGAGCGACAGACAAGCTTATCGATAATATCGCTACCATCACATACAGTAGGGAACTCCGTCAGGCACCTTGGCCCCTGGTAAGACTGTTCCAACTTATTAATACTTTTCTGGCGATCGCTTCATTTGCAACAGCGGGACGCCGCTGTGAACTAAAAAGAGTGGGACGCCACTCTTGTTCTAACCTTACAAAGAACTAAAAGACTGGTTCGATCTCCGGATGGTTTATAGATATATGGAACTTTAAGTGGCATACACACATTGCCTTATCTATAGACGTTCTACACCTCTTTACACAGTAGATATTGTGATTGACACAAAGTGGATTGTGGCCGCTTCTATTGGTGCGATTTTATTGCATTTTATTGTAATTATGTGTATATCCTGATCACCTTTTTAACGTTAGACTTAATAGGGTTGTGTCCATTTAATCCTGTACATGTGGGTATGTTTACCTTAGTATATAAGTCTATTTGGAGGAGTCCTTAAATAAATTTATTGTTTTGTGAATTAACTCCTTGGCCCGTATATTGAGAGTGCACCTCACTCATCTTATTAATCATATAATACAGATAGTTAGTGGGAGATAGTCAGTGTAGGTGATAGTGTAGCTGAGGTTCCAGTGCAGGGTGTTAGGTAGTTTGATAGGTTCTGCTGTCCATACATACATGCTACAGGCAAGTTCACAACAATACTTAGTGCACCAATCACTAATATGCTCGAATATACGAATATTACATTGGTGATTTTCAAAATTTATGACGAATATTCGCCCAAATATTTGTGAAATATCGCAAATTTGAATATTTCCCCTGCCACTCATCACTATTCACAAGCTGATCCTTCAGTCAATGGTTAAACACTCCTCAAGGTATTTAAAACTGATTTTACAAACTTTGTTAACCCTTTATGTGTTCCACAAGAATTAGTGGAAAATGTAGATGAAATTTCAGAATTTCACTTTTTTGGCAGATTTTAATCCATTTTTTCCAGTAACAAAGCAGGGGTTAACAGCCAAACAAACTCAATATTTATTGCCCTGATTCTGCAGTTTACAGAAACACTCCATATATGGCTGTAAACTGCTGTACAGGCACATGGCAGGGCGCAGAAGGAAAGGAGCGTCATGTGGTTTTTGGAGATCAGATTTCACTGGGATAATTTTAAGTTGCCTGATGCACCCATAGCGTACTAACTCCAAAAAAGTAACCCCATTTTGGAAACTACACCCCTCAAGTTATTCAAAACAGATTTTATAAACTTTCTTAACCCTTTAGGTGTTCCACAAGAACTAAAGGAAAATGTAGATAACATTTCAGAATTTCACTTTTTTGGCAGATTTTCCATTTTAATCCACTTTTTTTCTGCTAACAAAGCAAGGGATAACAGGCAAACAAAGCTCAATATTTATTATCCTGATTCTGTAGTTTACACGGAGTGGTCAACAGTGTCAAAGTCAGAGGACAGGTCAAAGAGAAGGAGGACAGAGTAATGTTTTTAGGTTTTGGCTGTTAGTAGGTCATTGGTAACTTTGGTGAGGGCAGTCTCAGTTGAGTGGTGGGGTCAGAAGCCAGATTGTAGCCGATCAAAGAGGGAGCAGGAGGAGAGATAAGAGTATAGTTCAGAATGGACATGTTGCTCAAGTAGCTTTGAGGCATATGGAAGAAGTGATATGGGGCGATAACTGGACAAAGAAGATGGGTGTAATGGTAGCATGTTTAAAACCAGAGGGGAAGACACCAGAGGTTAGTGATAGGTTAAAGAGATGAGTTAGGGCTGGGATAAACACTGTGGTGTGGTTAGGGATGAGGTGGGATGGAATTGGATCAAGTGCAGAGGTGGTGAGATGTGATCTGGAGAGTAGTGTGGAGCGCAAATATTCGAATTGCGAATATTTATTTCCACAAGTACTAAAGGAAAATGTAGATAACATTTCAGAATTTCACTTTTTTGGAAGATTTTCCATTTTAATCCACTTTTTTTCTGCTAACAAAGCAAGGGATAACAGCCAAACAAAACTCAATATTTATTATCCTAATTCTGTAGTTTACAGGGAGTGGTCAACAGTGTCAAAGGTGGAGGACAGGTCAAGGAGAAGGAGGATAGAGTAATGTTTTTTGGTTTTGGCTGTTAGTAGGTCATTGGTAACTTTGGTGAGGGCAGTCTCAGTTGAGTGGTGGGGTCCGAAGCCAGATTATAGCTGATCAAAGAGGGAGCAGGAGGAGAGATGAGAGTACAGTTCAGAATGGACATGTTGCTCAAGTAGCTTGGAGGCATATGGAAGAAGTGATATGGGGCGATAACTGGACAAAGAAGATGGGTGTAATGGTAGCATGTTTAAAACCAGAGGGGAAGACACCAGAGGTTAGTGATAGGTTGAAGAGATGAGTTAGGGCTGGGATAAACACTGTGGTGTGGTTAGGGATGAGGTGGAATGGAATTGGGTCAAGTGCACAGGTGGTGAGATGTGATCTGGAGAGTAGAATATCGCGAATATTTAAAATATAGTGACATATATTCGTAAAAATGAATATTAGTTTTTTTTTTTTTTTTCATCTGAACCCATTATCTAGTATACCTACCTACTCCTTGCTTGTGGGTGCCATGTTTAAGTAGGCAGAATGGCGACCTATACCTCCTCCTGTCCTATATAACCCCTAGCAATACCTAAATAGCAATTTGTCTATGTATTCAGCACGTATGTTCTCATATGTATTCAGCACTCATGTTCCCATTCATACTCAGCCCATCATGCCCCTATGTGTACTCCTGTATGTATTCAGCACATATGTTCCCATATGTATTCAGCAGTCATGGTCCTATTTATACTCAGCCCATTATGCTCCTATATGTTCTCAGCCCATTATACCCATTATATACTCAGCATGCATGTCCTTATATGTACCCAGCATCTATGTGTCTATTCAGCTCACTATGCACTCTGCATGTATGCTCTTATATGTATTCAGCACCCATGCCCTTACTTAGCCCATTATGTACTTAGCATGTGTGTCAGAAAACGTACTGAGCACCATTGCCCTTGTATTTATCTCCACACTTTGTCCGCATAGTGTATTATAATGCCCCCTGGTGGTCCTTTTTCTGATGTACCACACATTGGAATCATATCGTGAATTTGAATATTGCCCCTCCCGCTCATCACTACTGGAGAGTAGAGTGAAGAGTTTTGATTCTGTATTGGTGGAGAAGCGGGTTTTTGGAGAAGAGGACTAAGCAGTTGTGTAGTGCAGGGTTCCCCAACTCCAGTCCTCAGGGCTCACTTGCCGGTCAGGATTTAGGAGTATCCCACAGAATGAATACCTGTGCTAAATCCTAATGGATGGACACTAATTATATTACTGCCCAATACTAAGGAAATCCTGAAAACATGGCCGGCAGGTGGGCCCTGAGGACTGGAGTTGAGGCTTACTGGTGTAGAGGGTCTTTGGGGACTGTGCAATGAAGCTTTCTCTGATGTTGACTATCTTTTGTTTGAAGTATGTGGCAAAGTCATCAGCTGAGATGAGAGGAGAGGGTGGGGGTGCTGGGGGATGGAGAATGGAGTCAAAAGTGTTAAAAAGTTGTTTAGGGCTGTGGGACAGGGAAGATATGAGAGATGAGAAGCAGGCCTGTTTTGCAAGAGATTAAGAGGTCATGAATGTAGGACATTTTTTTACAAACAGAGCGTGCATTCCATAATGCTCCTGCAAGAGGAACCAAAGAAGCAGGGGTCAGAGGAAAGTTTATTAGGTTTAAGGGGTTGGCGAAATTTGCAAAAGGAGATTTGTAGTAGGAGGTAGAGGTGATAGTGGGGATTTGCTGAGGGGCCCTGGATTTGGAGAGATATCACCAGCAATAAGGAGAAGCAGAGAAAGTGTTAGTAGGTGAGAATAAGAGAGGGCATGGGGTATCTGTGTGTGTTTGGAAAGTAAGTGTTTTACGTTGCCAAACAAGTTTGTGCAAGCTGTCAGATGATAAGAGGGTAAGATGGAGGAAGAGATGAATTGTTCCTTGCTGGGTGAATGGATGTGGGGGTATTCCAGGAGGTTTTGGAAAAGAAGGAAAAGTAAGATGAAAGACTGAAACATTGTTTGCATTAGCTATTTCTGTAATTACCTTTGGTCCCCTTCTGATTACATTCTGGTATAATTCGGTATGTGCACTTAAAGAGTAGAACTTTAAAGATGTTGCATTGAAAAGACCAAGGTCTAAAAGACCTAAGCACTTAGATTTATACCACTCAGTGTTCAATCAGGTATGAACAAGAGGGGAGGGGCTACATGTGGCCTAATCAAGGGAGGACCAAATACAGGGGTGAAATAGGCAATGTAAACAAATACTCAAAAAACCCAGCAGGGAAAGAGACTAGTGTCAGGTGTGAATATTCGAATCGTGAAACTTTATCGCAAATATCGCCACTTTGAGAATTCATGAATATTTAGAATATAGTGCTCTATTTTCGTATTTTCGAATATTCTAGATTTTTTTTCATCTGAACCCATGATCCCTCCTTGATTCTTGCTTGTGGGCCAATGAGAAGGCTGCAATGTCTTTGTCTGAGCTTAGCAACATCCCTAGCAACCAATAGGAAAGTTGCCTACTTCTTTACTATATAAGAACCTCCCAAGCAGCCATTTTCTAATGTTTAATACAGTTCTGAGAGAGAGAGCAGTGTCATTGCTGTGCTCTGTGGTTTCCAGTGTAACATTACATTAGATAGTTAGTTAGCTTATATATATAATACAGATAGTTAGTGAGAGATAGTCAGTGTAGGTTAGATAGTGATATAGTGTACCTGATTCCAGTGCAGGTGGTTAAGTAGTGTGACACAGTAGCTGTCCATACATATATGCTACATACATACAATACATGAATAGTGCTGTGATGTCACAAGTTCACAACAATACTTAGTGCACCAATCACTAATATGTAGAGATGTCCCGAACTATTCGCCGGCGAACAGTTCCCGACGAACACCGCTTGTTCGCGTTCGCTGCAGCAGGCAAACATATGTGATGTTCGGTCCGCCCCCTATACCTTATCATTAAGCAAACTTTGACCCTGTACCTCACAGTCAGCAGACACATTCCAGCCAACCAGCAGACCCTCCCACCTCCTAAAAAATGTATTCTGAAGCTGCAGTGTTAGTTAGAGCAGGGAGAGTGCTGCGGCTGCTGAATTAATAGGGAAGGCGTTAGCTAGGCTAGTGTTCTGTGTCCATTCCACTCCACTCCAGTCCTCAAAGACTCATCTGTTGAAAGGACAGCATCCTGACAGCACCCCTTTTAGGGGCTGGTACATCAGTCTGCTTTTATTTTTTATTATTTATTATTTTTCTATATATATATATTGCAGTTGCCTGCCTGTGTGTGAGAGGCCACAGGCCCACAGGCTGTACTGTGTGCACACCACTCATATAGGGTGGCACAGTACCTTGCAGATAAAAAAAAGTCATTTAATTTTTACTCTGTAATATAATTGCAGTTGCTTTCCAGTGAGTGTTAGGCACACTGACTGTACTGTTCCCACTGCCAGTGCCCACCACTCATATAGGGTGGCACAGTACCTTGCAGATAAAAAAGTCATTTAATTTTTACTCTGTAATATAATTGCAGTTGCCTGCCAGTAAGTGTCAGGCCCACTGACTGTACTGTGCCCACTGCCCACCACTCATATAGGGTGGCACAGTACCTTGTAGATAAAAAGGTTATTACATTTTCCTCTGTAATATAATTGCAGTTGTCTGCCAGTAAGTGTCAGGCCCGGAGACTGTACTGTGCCCACTGCCCACCACTCATATATGGTGGCATAGTACCTTGCAGATAAAAAAGTCATTTCATTTTTCCTCTGTAATATAATTGCAGTTGCCTGCCAGTGTGTATCAGGCCCACAGACTGTACTGTGCCCAATGCCCACCACACATATAGGGTGGCACAGTAACTTGCAAATAAAAAAGTAATTTCATTTTTCCTTTGTAATAAAAATGAAGTTGCCTGCCAGTGAGTGTCAGGCCCACTAACTGTACTGTGCCCACTGCCCACCACTCATATAGGGTGGAACAGTATCTTGCAGATAAAAAAGAAATTAAAATTTTCCTCTGTAATACAATTGCAGTTGCCTGCCAGTGAGTGTCAGGCCCACTGACTGTACTGTGCCCACTGCCCACCACTCATATAGGGTGGCACAGTGCCTTGCAGAAAAAAAGTCATTTCATTTTTCCTCTGTAATATAATTGCAGCTGTCTGCCAGTGTGTGTCAGGCCCACAGACTGTACTGTGCCCAATGCCCACCAATCATATAGGGTGGCACAGTACCTTGCAGATAAAAATGTCATTAAATTTTTCCTCTGGAATATAATTTCAGTTGCCTGCCAGTGAGTGTCAGTCCCACTAACTGTTCTGTGCACACTGCCCACCACTCATAGAGGGTGGCACAGTACCTTGCAGATAAAAAAGTCATTTAATTTTTTATCTGTAATATAATTGCAGTTGCCTGCCAGTGAGTGTTTTAGCCCACAGACTGTACTGTGCCCACTGCCCACCACTCATAGAGGGTGGCACAGTACCTTGCAGATAAAAGTCATTACATTTTTTCTCTGTAATATAATTGCAGTTGCCTGCCAGTAAGTGTCAGGCCCAGAGACTGTACTGTGCCCACTGCCCACCACTCATATAGGGTGGCATAGTACCTTTCAGATAAAAAAAAGTCATTTAATTTTTCCTTTGTAATATAATTGCAGTTGCCTGCCAGTGAGTGTCAGGCCCACTGAGTGTACTGTGCCCAACTCCCACCACTCATATAGAGTGGCACAGTACCTTGCAGATAAAAAAGTCATTTCATTTTTCCTCTGTAATATAATTGCAGTTTCCTGCCAGTGTGTGTCATCCCCACAGACTGTACTGTGCCCAATGCCCACAACTCATATAGGGTGGCACAGAACCTTGCAGATAATAAAGTCATAACATTTTTTACGGGAATATAATTTCAGTTGCCTGCAAGTGAGTGTCAGTCCCACTAACTGTACTGTGCCCAATGCCCACCACTCATAGAGCGTTGCAGAGTACTTTGCAGATAAAAAAGTAATTTTATTTTTTATCTGTAATATAATTGCAGTTCCTGCCAGTGTGTGTCAGGCCCACTGACTGTACTGTGCCCACCGCCCACCACTCATTTAGGGTGGCACAGTACCTTGCAGAAAAAAAAAGTCATTTAATTTTTTTCCCTGTAATATAATTGCAGTTGCCTGCCAGTGTGTCTCAGGTCCACAGACTATACTGTGCTCACTGCCCACCACTCATAGTAAGTGGCACAGTACCTTGTAGATAAAAAAGTCATTACATTTTTCCTCTGTAATATAAATGCAATTGCCCGCCAGTGAGTGTCAGGCCCACTGACTGTACTGTGCCCACTGCCCACCACTCATATAGGGTGGCACAGTACCTTGCAGATAAAAAAGTAATTTCATTTTTCCTCTGTAATATAATTGCAGTTGCCTGCCAGTGAGTGTCAGGCCCAGAGACTGTACTGTGCCCACTGCCCACCTCTCATATAGGGTGGCACAGTACCTTGTAGATTGAAAAAAAGTCATTTAATTTATCCTCTGTAATATAATTGCAGTTGTCTGCCAGTGAGTGTCAGGTCCACTGACTGTGCTGTGCCCACTCCCAGTGCCCACCACTCATTTCGGGTGGCACAGTACCTTTCAGATAAAAAAGTAATTTAATTATTCCTCTGTAATATAATTGCAGTTGCCTGCAAGTGAGTGTCAGGCCCACTGACTGTACTGTGCCAACAGCCCACCACTCATTTAGGGTGGCACAGTACCTTGCACGCATACTACCACTAATCAAGAAAAAAACCGATAGGCAGAGGCAGACCACTCTGCAGGGGCCGTCGTGGTGCTGTGATTTCCTTTGGCCCTTGAATATTGCCCAGTGTTTAGAGGCCACATACCCTGAACTCGAAAAATTCTGAGGTCATAGTTGACTGGCTTATCCAATCTTCTACAGCTTCCGCTCGGAACCTTGACACACCATCCTCCTCCTGCTCAGCTTCGGGCACCTCTCAAGTTACCACTTGCCCACCCGCCTCCACCACCCGCCTCCAACACTAGCACCCCAGTCGCTTCACTTGATTTGTCAGGAGTTATTTACACTTCAGTTCGAAGAAATGGGTCATGCGCAACCATTATTGCCAGAGGATGTAGATAACAGGGATATGTCTCAGTCAGGCAGCATTACACATATGGACATACGGTGTGATCATGATGATGTTGTACACCCTGCTGCTTCCTTTGCTGAGTTGTCAGATACAAGTGAAGCGGTTGATGATGATGATGTGTCTGTGGATGTCACGTGGGTGCCTGCTCGAAGAGAAGAAGAACAGGGGGAAAGTTCAGATGGGGAGACAGAGAGGAGGAGGAGACGAGTTAGAAGCAGTGGGAGGTCGTCGTTAGGAGCTAGTGGCACAGTCAGACAGCATGTATCGGCACCCGGGGTCAGCCAGACAGCACGCCAATCATCACATGCTGTTGCCACCACCAGAATGCCATCATTGCAAAGCTCAGCAGTGTGGCATTTTTTTGTGTTTCTGAAAACAGCAATGCCATTTGCAACCTATGCCAAAAGAAACTGAGTCGTGGGAAGTCCAACACCCACCTAGGTACAACTGCTTTGCGAAGGCACAAGATTTCACATCACAAACGCCTATGGGATCAACACATGAGTACAAGCAGCTCACAAACTCAAAGCTACCATTCTCCTCCTGGTCCAGCATCTTCCGCCAAGTCAACCACTGCTGTCCTCTTTGCCCCCTCTCAACCACCCGCCACTCTGCCTCTAACCTTCAGCAGTTCCTGCTCATCTGTCCACAATAAGGTGTCTGTCAAGGAAATGTTTGAGCGTAAGATGCCAATGTCACAGAGTCACCCCCTTGCCTGGCGTCTGACAGCTGGCTTGTCGTAACTATTAGCCCTCCAGCTTTTACCATACAAGAATAAAAAAAATTGTAGCTATTGGAAGGTACCAGGCAGAATTTTTTTTTCACAAAAGGCAATCCCCAACCTGTACTCTATTGTGGAAAAGGAAGTCATGGCATGTCTGGCATACAGTGTTGGGGAAAGGGTCCATCTGACCACTGATACCTGTTCTGCAAAGCACGGTCAGGGCAGGTATATCATGTATACTGTGCATTGGGAAAACCTGCTGACTAGTGTTGAGCGAACAGTTCGAGAATAGTTCGGGTTAGTATCGAATTTTGCGGTGTTCGGGACACAAACCTGAACCTGAACATTTTCAAAAAAGTTTGGGTTCGTTGTTCGGCGATTTCTTCCCGCTTTCTGAAGGGCTGCACAGCAGCCAATCAGCTAGCATTTTACTTCTTGCCCTAAGAGCCCATCACAGCCATGCCTACTAATGGCATGGCTGTGATTGGCCAAGTGCAGCATGTGACCCAGCCTCTATTTAAGCTGGAGTCACGTAGCGCCGCACGTCACACTGCTCTGATTAGTGTAGGGAGAGGATGCAGCTGCTGTGAAGGCGAGATTAGGCAGGGAAAAGTCAGCAAAAGCACCTAATGAAGTGATCGATCTACAGCTGTGAATGATTCAACTTCTGCTAGTTACTTGCTCACTGTTTTTTAGGCTGCATAGAGCGTTTTTCGGTCACTTTTTTTCTGGGGTGATTGGCGGCCATTTTGTGACTTGTGGGGCACCAGATCAAGCTGCCACCAAGTCCATAAATCCATCAATACTAGTTTTTTTTTGCTATATCCTACATCAGGGGCTTGGCTTTGCTTATTGTCACCCCTAGAAACTCAGGATAGAAATTTCTATATTTTATTAAGGGGTTAAATACAATTGCCAAAATACCAATCCCCTAAAACTGGAGTTCCAGCTTTGGCTAGCCAAGTATAATACTGTCTGCTGTCTGGCAAAGGATAGATTATTTTCTGTGGTGAAATTCAATTGCCAAAATAGCAATCCCCTAAATCTGGTGTCACAGCACTGGCTGGCAAACTATAATAGTGTCCGCCAAAAGATATATTTTGTTCTGGGGTGAAATTCACTTGCCAAAATAGCAATCCCCTAAATCTGGTGTCCCAGCACTGGCTGGCAAACTATAATAGTGTCCGCCAAAACATATATTTTGTTCTAGGGTGAAATTCACTTGCCAAAATAGCAATCCCCTAAATCTGGTGTCCCAGCACTGGCTGGCAAACTATAATAGTGTCTGCCAAAACATATATTTTGTTCTGGGGTGAAATTCAATTGCCAAAATAGCAATACCATAAATCTGGTGTCACAGCTGTGGCTGGCAAACTATAATAGTGTCCGCCAAAACATATATTTTGTTCTGGAGTGAAAATCACTTGCCAAAATAGCAATCCACTGAATCTGGTGTCCCAGCACTGGCTGGCAAACTATAATAGTGTTCGCCAAATCATATATTTTGTTCTGGGGTGAAATTCAATTGCCAAAATAGCAATACCATAAATCTGGTGTCACAGCTGTGGCTGGCAAACTATAATAGTGTCCGCCAAGACATATATTTTGTTCTGGGGTGAATATCACTTGCCAAAATAGCAATCCCCTAAATCTGGTGTCCCAGCACTGGCTGGCAAACTATAATAGTGTCCGCCAAAACATATATTTTGTTCTGGGGTGAAATTCACTTGCCAAAATAGCAATCCCCTAAATCTGGTGTCCCAGCACTGGCTGGCAAACTATAATAGTGTCCGCCAAAGCATATATTTTGTTCTGGGGTGAAATTCAATTGCCAAAATAGCAATCCCCTAAATCTGGTGTCCCAGCACTGGCTGGCAAACTATAATAGTGTCCGCCAAAACATATATTTTGTTCTGGGGTGAAATTCACTTGCCAAAATAGCAATCCCCTAAATCTGGTGTCCCAGCACTGGCTGGCAAACTATAATAGTGTCCGCCAAAGCATATATTTTGTTCTGGGGTGAAATTCAATTGCCAAAATAGCAATACCATAAATCTGGTGTCACAGCACTGGCTGGCAAACTATAATAGTGTCCGCCAAAACATATATTTTGTTCTGGGGTAAAATTCACTTGCCAAAATAGCAATCCCCTTAATCTGGTGTCCCAGCACTGGCTGGCAAACTATAATAGTGTCCGCCAAAACATATATTTTGTCTGGGGTGAAATTCACTTGCCAAAATAGCAATCCCCTAAATCTGGTGTCCCAGCACTGGCTGGCAAACTATAATAGTGTCCTCCAAAACATATATTTTGTTCTGGGGTGAAATTAAATTGTCAAAATAGCAATACCATAAATATGGTGTCACAGCTGTGGATGGAAAAGTATAATAGTGTCTGCCAAAACATATATTTCGTTCTGGGGTGAAATTCAATTGCCAAAATAGCAATACCATAAATCAGTGGTTTCAGCTGTGGCTAGCCAAGTTTCATAGTGTCCTGCAAATTATATATTTTGTTCTGGGGTGAAATTCAATTAACAATATAGCAATCCCCTAAATCTGGTGTATCAGCAGTTGCAGGCCAAGTATTAATCTGTCCATAAAAGGGTATATTTTGTTCTGGGGTGAAATTCACTTGCCAAAATAGCAATACCCTGAATCTGGTGTTCCAGCAGTTGCAGGCCAAGTGTTAATCTGTCCGTAAAAGGGTATATTACACTCAAGGTGTATATACAAGTGCTGAGAGGGTCATCCTCAATAACTTCACACGCTACCGTGCATCTTCAAGTGTATTTCTGTCCTTTAAAGGGTATATTACACAAAGTGTTAAAATACAATTGCTGAAGGCATAATCCTACATAATTTTTTTACACGCTACTGTGCATCTCCAAGTGTAAATCTGTCCAGAAAAGGATACCTTTCACCGTAGGCCTAAATACTAAGCCTACAATTGATATTCCCCTAAATCAGTGGTTAATGCTGTGCCTGGATTAGTGTAATACGGTACATAAATAGATAGCCAGATAGTTAGGTGCCTGTAAAAAAAAAGGCCTGAATTTGAATTCAATACATTGGGCCAAATAATTTTTTTCTTATTGTGGTGAACGGTAACAATGAGGAAAACATCTAGTAAGGGACGTGGACGCAGACATGGTCATGGTGTTGTTAGTGTACCCTCTGGTGCTGGGAGAGGACTTGGCCGTTCTACCACAGCCACATGTCCTAGTGAACCAACTCCCTCAGGTTCCAGTACCCGCCAGAATTTACAGCAATATTTGGTGGGGCCCAATGCCGTTCTAAGGAAGTAAGGCCTGAGCAAGTACAGGCGCTAGTCAATTGTGTGGCCGACAGTGGATTCAGAAAGTTCACAACATTATCTCCCACCCAGTCTTCTGCAGAAAGCGCACAGATCGCGCCTGAAAACCAAGCCCATCAGTCTGTCACATCACCCCCATGCATATCAGGGAAACTGTCAGAGCCTCAAGTTATGCAGCAGTCTCTCATGCTGTTTGAAGACTCTGCTGGCAGGGTTTCCCAAGGGAATCCACCTAGCCCTTCCCCGGTGGTGGAAGACATAGAATGCACTGATGCACAACCACTTATGTTTCCTGATGATGAGGACATGGGAATAACACCTCATCGGAGTCCTCACATCTCTGATGATGACGAAACACAGGTGCCAACTGCTGCGTCCTTTTGCAGTGTGCAGACCGAACAGAAGGTGAGGGGGGAAGACTCTGTGGGAGACGATGCAGGGGATGATGAGGTCCTAGACCCCACATGGAATGAAGGTCATGCCACTGACTTTCATAGTTCAGAGGAAGAGGCAGTGGTGAGACTGAGCCAACAGCGTAGCAAAAGAGGGAGCAGGGGGCAAAAGCAGAACAGCCGCCGCCAAGAGAGTTCGCCTGCTACTGGCCACCGCCACCAGGGACCGAGCACCCCAAAGGCAGCTTCAAGGAGTTCCCTGGCATGGCACTTCTTTAAACAATGTGCTGACGACAAGACCCGAGTGGTTTGCACGCTGTGCCATCAGAGCCTGAAGCGAGGCATTAACATTCTGAACCTTAGCACAACCTGCATGACCAGGCATCTACATGCAAAGGATGAACTGCAGTGGACTAAACACCTTAAAGTAATGAACTCACTCTAGCTGCCCCTGCTCCCTCTTCGGCTGCTGCCTCGGCCTCTTCCTCTGCCTCGGGAGGAATGTTGGCACCTGCCGCCCACCAAACAGAGGATGTGCCACCGACACCACCACCTGCGTCACCAAGCATCTCCACCATGTCACACGGCAGCGTTCAGCTCTCCATCTCACAAACCTTGAAGAGAAAGCGTAAATTCCCACCTAGCCACCCTCGAGCCCTGGGCCTTAATGCCCGCATTTCTAAATTACTGGCCTTTGAAATGCTCTCATTCAGGCTGGTGGACACAGACAGCTTCAAACAGCTGATGGCAATGGCTGTCCCACAGTATGTTGTTCCCAGCTGCCACTACTTCTCCAAGACAGCCGTGCCTTCCCTGCACAACCAAGTATCCTATAAAATCAAGTGTGCACTGCGCAACGCCATCTGTGACAAGGTCCACCTAACCACAGATACGTGGACCAGTAAGCACAGCAATGGATGCTATATCTCCCTAACTGCACACTGGGTAAATGTAGTGGTGGCTGGGCCCCAGGCGGAGAGTTCCTTGGCGCACGTCCTTCCGCCGCCAAGGATCGCAGGGCATCATTCTTTGCCTCCTGTAGCCTCCTCCTCCTACTCGGCTTCCTCCTCCTCTGCTTCCACCAGCTCATCCAGTCAGCCACACACCTTCACCACCAACTTCAGCACAGCCCAGGGTAAACGTCAGCAGGCCGTTCTGAAACTCATATGTTTGGGGGACAGGCCTCACACCGCGCAGGAGTTGTGGCAGGGTAATGAACAACAGACCGACCAGTGATTGCTGCCGGTGGGCCTCAAGCCCGGCCTGGTGGTGTGCGATAATGAGTGAAATCTCGTCGCAACTCTGGGACTAGCCGGTTTGACGCACATCCCTTGCCTGGCGCATGTGCTGAATTTGGTGCTGCAGACGTTCATTCACAACTACCCCGTGTCGCGGATATAAAGCGCAAAAATGCTTTATATACAAAGAAAAAAAAAAAAGGATCAAAGGAAAAAATATCAAAGTTATTGATCCTATTGAGCAGAGGGCGACATAATAACCTCTCAGCTCGTTGACGAGATCCCTAATTATTTTGTGCAACTAGAAAGAAAACGAGGTACCATCATCTATGCAAAAATATATGCGAGTTTATTATACATAAGTGCTAAATACAAAATCGATGACACAACCTGTACAATTATATACAATGCAATATAATACCACTACTTTCAATCAATACTGAATATTGCCAATCAATGCAATGATATGCAACAATCCAATTTAAAGAAAAGTACCCCTTTCTATCACCTTTTAACCAATTGAGGTATATGAAGGCACTATAAATTTTACCAGCTCGGTATCAGACTAGGGAATAACAAAGTTCCCAAGGACTAGCTACCAATGTCTGATGCTCAATTAGCAATATGCATCTTTGCTAAGAGAATGATCAAACTTGATCAGGAGCCTTATCAATTACAGATCCACAAATGGGGACCTTTTACTATATACCGGGCTAAGTAACTTATCAATACCGCAAGCAATAAGCAAGATATACGTTACCAAGGGTCAAAAGGTGAGTAGGGCTCCGGAGGGACGGTCAGCTCTCCAGAGGGTTCCCCGTGATCCAGGATAATATCCACGTGTCCCTTTAATCTTTTGTTTGTAGTTTTTTCTTTTTATTGGAATCATTCTCTCAACCCGTCTATGATTAATATTCACAGACTTATCAAAAGCATACACCCCTTTAGATAACGGTCTTCCAACCAAACCAGAGGATGTGCACATATGGTAATGGTACTGTGAGATGATTCATTACCCAAAATATTTTGTGGTGAACGTGTTATGTTACCTGCCGATACCTAGGCGGCAATGTTGTATAAGCTATAAATGTGAAGCTTTTTGGAGTTAAATTTATATAATGTGACTTTATGTTAAGTGGTAGACATCCACCACCTGGGACATACATCAAAAAGGGAGGCATACCCCCTGACACTTGAAGCAATTAAAACTTAAATTCCCAGAAACTAGTAACTGTTCTCATGTCATAAAGCTAAAATGTAGACAACACATATGTGATATATTGATTAACGTGTGTCAAAACTAAATACGATCCACTATATGAACAAACAGACATTATATGTATGTCTCATTAATACATCTCATTATAAAAAGATGACAGACGGACGAGCGCCAGGAAGAACCTCATGTCGGGTCATAGCCTAGTGATAAGGTAAAATTACTCCCTTAGATAGGCCCACATCTGCCAGGAAGAATCTTTCCTTGAACCCATATTTTTTTCTTTTACACAATGAAGGTTCATACAGAAGGGTGAATATACGTTCAACATGGCTTCTTATAGGCCATGAATACACGTTATAACAATAATAAATGTATAAATGTTTATATACTTATGAAAAGGCATGACACCCGACATGTCTGAGCTGCTGCATAAAGTGCGGGCCGTCTGTGCACGCTTCCTGCGTTCACATCCTGCCGCTGCTCGCCTGTCTGCGCTACAGCGTAACTTCGGCCTTCCCGGTCACCACCTCATATGCGACGTGCCCACCAGGTGGAACGCCACCTTGCACATGCTGGCCAGACCGTGCGAGCAGCAGAACGCGGTAGTGGAGTTTCAGCTGCAGTACGCACGGGTGAGTCGCTCAGCGAAACAGCACCACTTCACCACCAATGACTAGGCCTCCATGCGAGACCTGTGTGCCCTGTTGCGCTGTTTCGAGTACTCCACCAACATGGCCAGTGGCGATGATGCCGTTATCAGTGTTACAATACTACTTCTATGTCTCATTGAGAAAACACTTAGGGCGATGATGGAAGAGGAGGTGGCCCAGGAGGAGGAGGAGGATGAGGGGTCATTTTTAGCACTTTCAGGCCAGTCTGTTAGAAGTGCCTCAGAGGGAGGTTTTTTGCAACAGCAGAGGCCAGGTACAAATGTGGCCAGCGAGGGCCCACTACTGGAGGACGATGAGGAGGAGGTGGAGGAGAATGAGGATGAAGCAGGTTCACAGCGGGGTGGCACCCAACACAGCTCAGGCCCATCACTGGTGCGCGGCTGGGGGGATACGGAGGACGATGACGATACGCCTCCCACAAAGAACAGCTTATACTTACCGCTGGGCAGCCTGGCACACATGAGCGACTAGATGCTGCAGTGCTTGCGCAATGACAGCAGAGTTGCCCACATTTTAACGTGTGCGGACTACTGGGTTGCCACCCTGCTGGATCCCCGACTCCTGCACTGGAGCGTGATATGAAGATGCGCGAGTACAAGCACACGCTGGTAGACGCGCTCCTGAGAGCATTCCCAAATGTCACAGGGGAACAAGTGGAAGCCCAAGGCGAAGGCAGAGGAGGAGCAAGAGGTTGCCAACGCAGCTGTGTCACGGCCAGCTCCTCTGAGGGCACAGTTAGCATGGCAGAAATGTGGAAAAGTTTTGTCACCTCGCCACTGCTAACTGCACCACCACCTGATACGGAACGTGTTAGCAGGAGGCAGCATTTCACTAACATGGTTGAACAGTACTTGTGCACACCTCTCCACGTACTGACTGATGGTTCCGCCCCATTCAACTTCTGGGTCTCCAAATTGTCCACGTGGCCAGAGCTAGCCTTTTATGCTTTGGAGGTGCTGGCCTGCCCGGCGGCCAGTGTTTTGTCTGAACGTGTATTCAGCACGGCAGGGGGCGTCATTACTGACAAACGCAGCCGACTGTCCACAGCCAACGTGGACAAGCTGACGTTCATAAAAATGAACCAGGCATGGATCTCACAGGACCTGTCCATCCCTTGTGCAGAATAGACATTTATAACTGTCTCCCACTCAACCATATATTCTTGTACTCCGGGGCACTTCTTTATTGAATCCTCTTTTTTTAATTTCACCATTATATTGTGGTGCAACCAAAAGTTGAATGAACCTCTCCTTCGTCTAGGTGCCAGGGGCCTAATTATCTGAAAGTGGTCTGTTCCAGTGGTGGGTGACAAGATGCCTGATTCTCTGCTATGTGACCTCTGTCCTCTGTCTGGGTGCCGTGGGCTAAATATCTAGAAGTGGCTTTTTCTATTGCTCGGTGACATGAAGCCTGAATCTCTGCTATGCGACCTCTTTCTGTCTGGGTGCCTGGGGCCTAATTATCGAAAAGTGGCTTTCTCCATTGGTGGGTGACATGACGCCTAATTCTCTGCTATGAGACCTCTCTCCTCCGTCTGGGTGCCAGAGGACTAATTATCGAAAATTGGCCTTCTCCATTGGTGGGTGACATGACACCTGATTCTCTGCTATACGACCTCTGTCCTCTGTCTGGGTGCTGGGGCCTAAATAAATTAAATTGGGCTTCTCCATTGGTGGGTGACATGACGCCTGATTCTCTGCTATGAGACCTCTGTCCTCCTTATGGGTGCTGGGGCCTAAATAAATTAAAGGGGCCTTCTCCATTGGTGGGTGACATGACGCCGAATTTTCTGCTATGCGACCTCTGTTCTCTGTCTGGTTGCTGGGGCCTAAATTTATTCAAAAAGTGGCCTTCTCCATTGGTGGGTGACATGGCGCCTGATTCTCTGCTATGAGACCTCTGTCCTCTGTCTGGGTGCCGTGGGCTAAATATCTGGAAGTGGCCTTCTCTATTGCTGGGTGACATGAAGCCTGATTCTCTGCTATGCGACCTCTGTCCTCTGTCTGGATGCTGGGGCCTGAATAAATGAAAGTGGCCTTCTCCATTGGTGGGTGACATGACGCCTGATTCTCTGCTATGAGACCTCTCTCCTCCGTCTGGGTGCCAGGGGCCTAATTATCGAAAAGTGGCCTTCTCCTTTGGTGAGTGACATGACGCCTGATTCTCTGCTATGCGACCTCTGTCCTCTGTCTGGGTGCTGGGGCCTAAATAAATGAAAGTGGCCTTCTCCATTGGTGGGTGACATGACACCTGATTCTCTGCTATGCGACCTCTGTCCTCTGTCTGGGTGCCGTGGGCTAAATATCTGGAAGTGGCGTTCTCTATTGCTGGGTAACATGAAGCCTGATTCTCTGCTATGCGACCTACATTTTACAGCCTTTTTAGTGCCCAAAAGTTCGGGTCCCCATTAACTTCAATGGGGTTCGGGTTTGGGATGAAGTTCGGGTCGAGTTCGGATCCCGAACCCGAACATCTTCGGGAACTTCGGCCGAACTTTTCTAACCCGAACATCCAGGTGTTCGCTCAACTCTAAAGACGTGTTGTTGATGGAGGACATGCAGAGCTTTTTAAGTCCTACGCATCGCCACAGCCCTTCGGGGTCCACCCTCAGAGAACAACTCGACCGACAGGTAGCAGACTACCTCGCCTTAACTGCAGATATCGACACTCTGAGGAGCGATGAAACCCTTGACTACTGGGTGTGCAGGCTTGACCTGTGGCCTGAGCTATTCCAATTTGCGATAGAACTATTGGCCTGCCCCGCTTCAAGTGTCCTGTCAGAAAGGACCTTCAGTGCAGTAGGAGGTATTGTCACTGACAAGAGAAGTCGCCTAGGTCAAAAAAATTTTGATTACCTCACCTTTATTAACATGAATAAGGCATGGATCCCGAAGTGACTGACAGTGGGGGATGCATTTGACTAAAATAGGTCTGATGAGATGCCTAGGGCTAAAAATGGTCCTCACGCTGCTGTATTTATTCTCTGCATGCCGGATGACTTCAGTGACTTCTCCACCACCAACTAGGGTTCAAGCCGCAATGTTTTAGTACACTTTCTGCCTGGAAAACATCAATTTTTCCGGACGCTGCTATAGTAGCGGCTGCAACAATACCAAATTTTTCAGGCATGCGTACATGCCTAATTTTTCTGGCCTCTGGTGCTGCACTGTGGCTGCAAAAACAAAACAAAAAAAAGGCACATACATGTGTCAATTCCTCTTTGTGATCGTTACCTTGTTGTGGTGAAGTGGCTTGCGTATCACAATTAAGCGATCACCTCTATGAGTGTGTTGGCATTGTTGGCACACCCCAGATGATAAGGTCGTTGCTTCATTGTGAACAGACCAAAAGCGATCGGCTGGATAATTTTTCATAGAAAAACATTAATTTTCTTAGATATCATCTATGCTGATCATTAAAGCCTACTAGGGCAACAATGGGCCCACACTGCAGAATCATTGTTTTCTGGGTCACTTAACTGTCACTGAACTACCTCAGCACGACCATAGGCTTTGAAAAACTGCCATCACCTGCAATCTGCCGAACGTGCGAACGAGCGTCATCACTACACCAAGGCATAGAGGAATAAAATTTATGTCATGAGTGTGTGAACTATTGACAACTCTTTGCGGTTGTTTGCATGGCGTTAAACGGGGAGTTTGGTCTGTCAGAGTTTGGTCTGTCACTGTGAAGCGGGAGTAACCCTTACACTACCTGATCGATACAACATCATACCTGATCGTATACACACACTGGATGTTTTAAAGCACGTTATTCCAAACAATTTCGGAATGTTAGGTGATTTATGCCCTTTATGGATTAAAACCCGACTCTGCGTCAACTATGTAACTTTCCATGGGAGTTTGCCATGGATCCCCCTCCGGCATGCCACAGTCCAGGTGCTAGTCCCCTTGAAACTTTTTCATCACTATTGTGGCCAGAAAGAGTCCCTGTGGGTTTTAAAATTCGCCTTCCTATTGAAGTCTATGGCGGTTCGCCCGTTCGCGAACATTTGCGGAAATTCGCGTTCGCCGACATCTCTACTAATATGACGTCAGACCTGCTAAAATGTAAAGTTGCACATATTGCGCTAAAATATGTGCATCATTAATTGCCGATTTGCGCAATTACGAATATATCGGAGCACTCTATCTGCATATAAAGCTATTGTAATGTTCTGCCATGCCAACTATTGTCTCTAATCTCAGGAAACTTCTAGCAGCTTGAGAAATGTAGCAATAGTGACCCATACCTGTATTGCACTCGCATTACGTGAATATTACATTGCCGATTTTAGCAATCAAGAAAATAATCGTGAATTCTTGAATTCATTCATTTATGCCGAATATTCACCGAAACATTTGCAAAATATCGCAAATTCGAATATTGCCCCTGCCATTCATCACTAAAAGAGACATTACAAGTTCTATGCAGACATACCAGGCATGAGAAGGAAAGATGAGGGGTGTGGACAATATCAGGCTCTAGAAAAGTTGAGTACAGAAGTTAGGTTTAATGCAGACATACCAGGGGATGAGAAGAAAAGATGAGGGGTGTGGACAATATCAGAAATCTGGAAAAGATGGGTTCAGCAGTTAAGTTCAATGCAGACATACTAGGGGATGAGAAGGAAAGATGACGGGTGTGGACAATATCAGAATCTGGAAAAGTTGGGTGCAGCAGTTAGGTTCAATGCAGACATACTAGGGGATAAGAAGGAAAGATGAGGGGTGTGGACAATATCTGATTCTGGAAAAGTTGAGTACAGAAGTTAGGTTTAATGCAGACATACCAGGGGATGAGAAGGAAAGATGAGGGGTGTGGACAATATCAGAAATCTGGAAAAGATGGGTTCAGCAGTTAAGTTCAATGCAGACATACTAGGGGATGAGAAGGAAAGATGACGGGTGTGGACAATATCAGAATCTGGAAAAGTTGGGTGCAGCAGTTAGGTTCAATGCAGACATACTAGGGGATGAGAAGGAAAGATGAGGGGTGTGGACAATATCAGACTCGGGAAAAGTTGGGTGCAGCAGTTAGGTTCAATGCAGACATACCAGGGGATGAGAAGGAAAGATGAGGGGTGTGGACAATATTAGACTCTGGAAATATTTGGTGCAGCAGTTAGGTTTAACATGCACATCTAAAATGGTTAGATGAGATTTCTTTTTGAGATGATAAAAGAGTTTAAAAAAAAAACTTTTCCAAAACTGGAGTTCAAAAACTCTTTCAGGACATCACATTTGAGAGTATTTTTTGTATAGCCAATTATGCATAGGATTTATAATGCCAAGGAGGGAATTTATCATTCCAACACGCTAGCTTACTGGCATAAAAAAGTTCACGAACCTCATGATTGTGATTATTATTTTTTTTAAACCATTATACTTAAAGAGAACCTGTCATCAACTTTATGCTGCCCATACTAACGGCTGAATAAAGTAGAGACAGGTGAGTTGATTTCAGCGGTCTGTCATTTAAAAGTTAAAAGTAAGTGTTTGCCGAGAACCATAATAATCATTGCAGACTAGGCCTGGAAAAGAGTCACGTCCACCTGAGAAGAGTCATAGTTATTCATGAATTCTTGCTCTCCCTGCTCACCTGCTGATGATTGACAGTCTTCTACCTAGTTTTCTCCCTTTCTCTTTAGTAGAGAACTGCCAATCATCAGCAGATGGGCGAGAGTGCAGGAGATTGTGAATAATTATGACTCTTCTCAGGTAGATGTGACTCTTTTCAAGGCCGGTGCTGCAATGATTATGATGCTGGTTCTCAGTAACCACTTACTTTTAGCTCATGAGTGACACATCACTGAAATCAGCATTTCTGTCACTATTTTATGATACCCTCAGTGAACTTAGCTTAACGTTGATGACAGGTTCCCTTTAAAGGGGTTTTCTCAATTAAGCAAGTGGCATTTATCATGTAGAGAAAGTTAATACGAGGCAGTTACTAATGTATTGTAATTGTCCATATTGCCTCCTTTTTTTAAAATAGGCTTTATTTTCAATTTTAAAGTCAAAAACTCAACATAGACACAGACACAGACACAAGAGGAGTCCACCATAATAAGAGAAACATTATCAGTCATTACAAATGGGGTACATATCAAAATCATTGCTCGCTCGTTAGATTAACAAGGCCGTTGGTGGTATTCCCCCCCACTTGCGTCTACAATCAAACACCATTCACACACACATTCACCCGGGCAGTGATTTGGACCATCCCTAGCTGATGTAGTCAACTTTCGGACGCTTAATTTGCACTTAACCAAATTCCCCAAGTTTTCTGGAATTTCTCCAGAACGCCTCTAGCGTCACACGTCAATTTATACATGGGAAGGGCCTCGTTAACAATTTAAATCCAGTGTGATACACTCGGCGTTTTGGGAGGTTTCCAGTTGAGCAACATCGACTTTCCTGCATAAAACAATAATAGTCTATACAAAATTCTATCATATTTTGTCGGAAGGATATCATTAACCAAACCCAACAGGCTAACCTCTGGGGCGACCACCCCCGGAAATTCCAGCCTAGCATTAAGGTATCCATGCACCGCCCTCCAGAAATCTTGTATAACCGAGCATTCCCAAATCATATGGAATAAAGTTCCCCTCCACTCACCGCACCGTGTACAAGTATCTGAATCGAGTCTGCGCATACGCACCAGGCGCACAGGGGTGAGATATACTCTGTGTAGTCATTTGTTCTGAATCAGCTGATCCCGTGCACCAATCACTGACTTTCTCCATGAGGCCGGAAGCTCTTTCTCATGTGAGATTTCCAGTATAGGTATGTCCACCCGCCATCTGAGAAAAGCCTGCGCCAGCGGCGAAGGTCGGGGTGAGAGGAGGTACCCATAGAAGGATGAGACCATCTTTTCTACAGCACTATACTCTATCCTCAGGGGAACACTCCCAAATTGTGTTTCACAGGCATGCCGCAGCTGCAGATATCTGAAAAAGGAGGTCCGTGATATTCTATTTTCTGCCTGTAAAACTGAGAACGTTTTGAAGACCTCCTCATCATAAAGTTAAGTAAGGTATTTGATACCTATCTTAGGCCAGAACACAAAATCAGGTAGATTAGATAGCTCCACTAGCTCGGTATTACCCCATAGAGGCGTCACTGGTGACTTAACAGTACTTTGTTCGGTTCTCCTCTTTCCTACTGCAAAGACATTCCAAGCCTTAATCACCCCCGTCATGAGTGTAGTGAGATGCTTCATCTGAAACTTCCCTGCCCGATATATTAGATCCGTCATGGCCTCATATGAACCCATCAGGGCTGCCTCCAACACCACCGCTGGATTGTGTGGATCCGCCTTAATCCACCAAGCCGCATAGTTTAGTTGAGTTGCAATATAATAAAGGTATATATCAGGCAGCGCTAGCCCTCCTCTTTCATATGGGGCTCGTAAAGTGTCCATAGCTATACGAGGCGCAGACTTATTCCATAGGAAGGGTGATATCAACCGCTCCAAGCTTTGGAAGTGAGACTTAGGCAACATTAATGGAGCTGCCTCATACAAATACAGCAACTTGGGTAGGAGCACCATCTTATAGACATTAATCCGTCCAATCAGAGACAGTGGCAATGGGCAATGACTCCCAGGCCTTCAGCTTCTGTGTAACATGCTGCACTACGGGCTGCACATTTAGTACATTAAATTGGGTGACATCCTTATGAATCACAATCCCCAGGTAGGTGAATTTATACACTATCTGCAGAGAGGACTTAGTTGATACACTTGGGTGGGGGATCTCATCTACTAGAAACAGTGCCGATTTCGACCAATTAACCCTGAGTCCTGAGTACGACCCATAAGAGTCAACCGACCGTAAAAAGGCTTCCAGCGAGGGGCCCACATCTCCAAAGTAAATCAACATCAGCGTATAGCGAAATTCTTTCAGATATACCCGCAATCTCCCACCCTCGTATTTCAGGGCTGTTTCCAAAAGTGGTCGAGAGAGGTTCAATCACTAATGCAAACAGGAGAGGTGACAGTGGACACCCCTGTCTGGTGCCCCTCCGTAGTGCAAACGGTCTAGATAGGTGTCCATTGACCCGGACTCTGGCTGTCGGACATGCATATAGCATGTGCAACCATCGGAGGAAGGATTGGGGGACCCCTAACCTCTCCAGCACTACTCACATAAACCCACACTCCACCGAATAAAATGCCTTCTCGTTATCAAGGGAGGCAATTGCCCTACTTCCTGCATTGTCGTGCGTCACCTGGAGATTCGTGAAAAGATTGCCTCCTTTGCTGGCTTGATTCATTTTTCCACATTATACACTGCTCATTTCTATGGGTTACAGCCATCACTGCAGTGCAGCTAAAAGGTGGCTGGGACAGGACCTGCAGAGCATGCATGCCTATATGCGCACTCCCACAGTCCTCAGAATTTTTGTAATTATAACTAGTGATGATCGAGCACCCCGATGCTCGGGTGCTCCCTATAGAAGTCAATGGGAGGACCCCAGCTCTGAAGAGGGGCGGGTGCCGGGTTAATAGGAAAAGGTCAGAAATTGATGGAAACACCACTGAAATGGTTTGGGGACAGCATGCGGAGGATGTCTGGATGCATCTTGGACTACAATGTCGCTACTGGAAACGATATTGCCCGAGTTGTACGCCACTTTTCCAGACTGACCATAAAACTCACAAAACCGAAGATAAAAGCGATTTTAGATGAAAAATTGTTAGGAAACATTCTTTCCTGTATATTTACTTTTATATAAAGAGCAAGTTCAGACAAAAATTTTTCGTGATTTTCGGAACTGGTGCCATGACTAAGAGGGACTGCCGGTGGTTTCGATTGTGTTGACCGGACTCTTGGACGATCAAACTGAACTCATTGGAAGAGGAACGGCCAGTGGCATCCATATTGTACCTGTAGAGGTGCTAATTAGTTATGGGACCCCCGGTGATTACGATTCTGTTGACTAGACTATCATCTGATGATAATGAACTTGGAAGAGGAACGGATGTTGAGCTGACCATGTAAAAAATTGTAGGTGAGGGCCTGCTTTGTTAACTCTAGATAACTTCTAAGCTGATTGCACGTCCCCGTGATGTTGACAAACTATTCGGATGTCTTCTCTATCAACTTTCTATGTTCTTTTTTGCTCTTACCATGGTGACCATGGTGACCATTGGTAATGGGGAATCAGGGTTCGCTTCCGGAGAGGGAGCCTGAGGGATGGCCATGGCTACCACTTCCAAGAAAGGCAGACGGGGGCGCGCAAATTTCCCAGTACCGACTCAGGGAGGTAGTGACGATAAATAACTATACAGGACTCTTAAGAAAGCCTGTCATTGGAATGAGTACAAAAAATTTACAGGGAATGTCATAGGTATTTAGGATGAGGAAACATGATACAGGAGAGGTAAAGTATGATTGATGGCCTGCTGGTGACTCACTAAAACATTATGGGTGAAGGTCTTCAGCTGAGCTGACCATCTAAAACATTATGGGTGAGGGCCTGCGGGTGAGCTGACCATCCGAAAAATTATATGCGAGGGCCTGCGGGTGAGCTGACCATCAAAAACATTATTTATGCGAGGGCCTGCGGGTGAGCTGACCATCTGGAAAATTATATGCGATGGCCTGCGGGTTAGCTGACCATCGAAAACATTATTTATGCAAGGGCATGCGGGTGAGCTGACCATCCAAAAAATTACATGCGAGGGCCTGCGGGTGAGCTGACCATCGAAAACATTATTTATGCGAGGGCCTGCGGGTGAGCTGACCATCCGAAAAATTATATGAGAAGGCTTATACACAATGGCATTATATGCGACAATTAAGCGTGTAGATATGATGGACGAGGAGGAGGAGGATGAGAAAAGGAAGATTCAACCATATACCCTTTTTTGTGGCGGAAGGGGTGCATGGGAATACAGAGTATTCAGTACATTCTAAACAACACATTTAAAGTGCCTATGTTCAGTCGTGGCATTCCTCTGGTGGAGTGGAGAAGTCAGGGGCAATCCAGTCCTTGTTAATTTTTTATAAGAGTCAACCTGTCAGCATTTTCAGTCATAATGCCACCAGCAGCACTAAATACCTGCTCAGACAAAGCGCTGGCGGCAGGGAAGGCCAGCACCTCCAAGGCGTAGAGCGCCAGTTCGTGCCACATGAACAGCTTGGACACCCAGTAGTTCTCCTACTACTCCTGAGTACCCTTTTACCATCTTACAAAACTTTTCCCTCCTTGTGACACCATGACGTGCATCGTGTTGAGGGTGCTGGCGGGGTGTCATAAAACTGTCCCAGGCCTTGGAGAGTGTTGCCCTGCCTTTGCTGGAAGTGCTGTGTGTTCCCTTTGTCTCCCCACCTCGGTTGCCCAAGAAAGTACGGACTCGTACGTATTTTTGCAGCAATCTGTCAACAAGGAACTTCTGGTATAGCACCATTTTGCTCGTCCTCTCCACCGGAGGAATGAGAGATGAGAAGTTCTTTCTGTAGCAGGGGTCCAGAAGGTTGAACACCCAGTAATCCGTGTTATCTAAAATGCGTATAACACGTGGGTTACGGGAAAGGATTATTTGGATTAAATATAGGCCTCACACACTGTCTAGAAATAAGTGTAGATTTGCTTTTCACTGCTCACAGTAAGCAGAGTTTGTAGAATACAGAAAATTACTGTCTGTAACTGCCATTTGGATTAAATATAGGCCTCACACACTGTCTAGAAATAAATGTAGATCTTCTTCTCACTGCTCACAGCAAGCAGAGTTTGTAGAATAGAGAAAATGACCGTCTGTAACTGCTATTTGCATTAAATATAGGCCTCACACACTGTCTAGAAATAAGTGTAGATTTGCTTCTCAATGCTCATAGCAAGCAGAGTTTGTAGAATACAGAAAATGACTGTCTGTAAGTTTTGTAACTGCTATTTGGATTAAATATAGGCCTCACACTCTGTCTAGAAATAAGTGTTGATTTGATTTTCACTGCTCACAGTAAGCAGAGTTTGTAGAATACAGAAAATGACTGTCTGTAACTGCTATTTGGATTAAATATAGGCTCACACACTGTCTAGAAATAAGTGTAGATTTGCTTCTCACTGCTCATAGCAAGCAGAGTTTGTAGAATACAGAAAATGACTGTCTGTAATTGCTATTTGGATTAACTATAGGCCTCACACACTGTCTAGAAATAAGTGTAGATTTGCTTCTCACTGCTCACAGCAAGCAGAGTTTGTAGAATACAGAAAATGACTGTCTGTAACTGCTATTTGGATTCAATATAGGCCTCACACACTGTCTAGAAATAAGTGTAGATTTGCTTCTCACTGCTCACAGCAAGCAGAGTTTGTAGAATACAGAAAATGACTGTCTGTAACTGCCATTTGGATTCAATATAGGCCTCACACACTGTCTAGAAATAAGTGTAGATTTGCTTCTCACTGCTCACAGCAAGCAGAGTTTGTAGAATACAGAAAATGACTGTCTGTAAGTTCTGTAACTGCTATTTGGATTAAATTTAGGCCTCACACACTGTCTAGAAATAAGTGTAGATTTGCTTCTCACTGCTCACAGCAAGCAGAGTTTGTAGAATACAGAAAATGAATGTCACTAACGGTCGCCCTGACACAAAAAAATAATTCCCCCAAAATAAATGTTGCTGTCACCTTTAACAATAGTCCTTAAAAGGACTTTTGGTTCTTTGAAACGTCTTTAAAATGAGTAATTTGTGATCAAATATTACCTACACTCTCTGTCCCTTCCTAACAGCAGCTCTCCCTGACTCGCAATGAGCTGAACCCGCGTGACCAGGTGCTATATAGCACCCGATGACGTATTCCGGCCAGCCAATCACTGTAATGCCAGTAGAAAACATGTCTAATGGCATTACAGTGATGGCAATACTTACCTGCACATTTGTTGGCTGCTTAGAAAGCACCAAACGTGTGGGGAGGAGACTCGAGCATGGCGGTACATGTGGTACTCGGCCGAGTGCTGGGATCTGCCGAGCAAAGCGATGCTCGAGCCAAAACATTACTCGGCCGAGCATGCTAGCTCATCACTAATTATAACCTGTAATATTATTACACTCCAGAAATACATCCAGGCCCCTCTTGAACTATTTAACTTAGTTCACCATCACTACCTCCTCAGGCAGAGAGTTCCATAGTCTCACTGCTCTTACCATAGAGAATCCTCTTCTATGTTTGTGAAGGAACTTTCTTTCTTCAAGATGTAGAGGATGTCCCTTCGTCACGGTCACAGTCCTGGGTGTAATGTAGAACATGGGAGAGATCTGTATACTGACCCCTGATACATTTAAAGGGAACCTGTCATGTTGAATATGGTATCTGAACTGCAGGCAGCATGTTATAGAGCAGGAAGAGCCGAGTAGATGATACAGGGTGAAACTCGAAAAATTTGAATATTATTTCAGTAATGCAACCTAAAAGGTGAAACTAATATATGAGAAAATGCAAAATACAGATAATAGGCGGCTGCACCTATCATTACGGGATTAGGAACAGGTGCTCTCCTCTCGGCTCACCCAATGCCGAGGAAACATAAACAATGAGAGGAAAATACTTTTGAGGGGCACTCAACAGCCAGGCGAACTTGGACCAATAGGTATGGTAATAAAATACAATTTATTAAAACAGACGCCCCCCCTAAAAATAGACCCTACTAAAAACACTGATGTATAGAAAAGGTGCAGATAATGATATATACATGTGGGTGATACTCCTATACATCCATATAGGAGACCATGTGAAACATCAAAATGTCCACGGTACAATCTGGAGAGTTATTATACTCTAAGAGTCCACAATAGAGAAACGGTAATATCCAGGCACTTGATAAAAATGGTGATATCCAGGCACTATTAAATGTTCACCACATACTGTCCTAGACAGTGTCTAGCGCTGTGATAAATATAACAGGTTGCGCAACCTTGATAAGGTTCCCAATGAATTGGTATCTTTTTCAAAGTTCCAAATGTCCACCGGACTACATATGAAAATATAAATTGCGGTACTGTACCAGTCCAGCCCGGGCAAGTGTGGTACTCTGCCTTGCAGCCTGCTCGCCACCTACCAACTCACACCCATGGTTTCCGGGTTCAACGTAGCATCCCATGTGACCCGCTCTTCCCATGCACTAAGTGGCTGGCCGTGCTACTGGGTTTATTCCAGTCTCTCCAACATCCTAAACTCCGGACTCAGCGTAGAAGTAGTTCTTCTGTTGGAGACCAATAGCCTTCTTAAATCATATAGGTAATGTAATTGTCATTTGCTCACTGTACCAGCACCAGACGCATATCGGGGTCTTATCAGTGAGCCTCACTGTTATTTACCACTGAAGAAGCGATAGATATGTAGAAATCATTCTTAGATTCAGCTAAGAAAGCTCCCATGTACTCCAGCTCTCAGACAAAATCTTATCTCCTCCAGAGAGCGAAGGCTCCATCCTACCAAAGAAATCAAGCCTCCTTGATACGTCATATATGCTTCTCTGCTGTTAGTATAGACTCCATTTCAAGATGGCTGCCATAGCTGGATGTTTATATACCAGAGTTAGTAAAACAATGCACACTGCACAGATGCCAAGTGTTATCTCTTTTCATATTTTCATATTCCAGCCAATGTAACAATGCCACATGCCTCAGAGGGAATGCCTCTCTGATGTCTATATAAACTGCTGTACTTCCTGTAATAAATTAGAAATTACTTTGACCCCAATGTGTGTCACTGTTATTTTCTCCGTGCACGTAAAAGCCTTGGCTTACCACTAATTTGGAGCAGTAGAGCAAACATAATCAGCCCCGATGGAGGGCATCTTTAACAGTTGGCACCCAACATGGGGCCACAGGAGAAGTAGCATCAGTAGCCGAAGTTTGGGGGTTCCCAGAGCATGGAGAACAGCGCTTGAGGAGGAGGAATGCAGACTCGAATGAGGTGAGAAAATCTGTTTATCTCATCCGCCTCTTGCTGAGCTCCACTCTGCTGTGGTAAACTGTTCTGCTTTTGGTGTTGCATTGCATTGTGGGTAGCAACTTCAGTTGACAGTAAATCCTGTGTGGCCCTAGACCCTTTTAGAAGGAGAATTTTGAGTTTGCTCTTCTGTAGTTGTGTTTTGTGTCTTGTCTGTGTAGTTTGTGTCAGGCACCTCCACAGTTAACGGGTAAGCAGAGCAAGAGATTTCCCCTGGCTGGTGGGCCGAGCTGCATTAGGAGCTAATGATTTATCCCAAAAGGGAGGGTGTAGCTCCGGGGTGCTCCAGGACAGGGATTGATTTAGGGGTTATTGATTTATCTGTCCAAGTGATGGAGGGTGTAACTCTGGGTAGCCCTGGGGGGGACTCAAATTAAGGGCCACTGATTTATCCCAGGAGAGGGAGGGTGTGGCCCTGGGGAGTCCCGGGAGGACTATCAATTTTCTGCCGGGAGTGGCGGAGGGTTAGTCCTGGACTGGCAGACCAGAAGTGGTAGCTAGGGAATTCACAGTTAATAACCTGCACAGGGGTGAGCCTGCTTGGGAGTGAGAAGAAGGTTTGAGTTGGGGTGTTAAAGTGCCTTTGAGCCAGACCCAAATCCTGGGGACGACTAGACAAAGGAGCTGCCTGCTTCTGTCTTAGTGTAAATTCAAGTAGTTAGCATGTGAAGCATTGTAAAAAGTTGAGTGATGATGCAGTGCAGCGCTGAGGAAGTATTATATCTTGTCTATCCGTGTATCTGAGTGCCCTGAGTGTCTCTGTTGCCGGGTGAATATGGATGAGTCCAGAGGGAGAACAGAGGGAGAAACCGTGGGCTTTATCTGTGCAGGGGCGAGTGACATCATGACTTTGGAATGTGTGATAACGAGTAGCGAGAACGCTGTCTGCCAGCCGAAGTGTAATCAAAAGTCCAGGTATGTGAGGTACTGAACTTGTGTGTGTTATTGGTATGTGGTTTGTTAATAAGTTCAAAGACTTTTGTGTGTAAAAATATGAGAAAGTGTTCTATATGTCTGTTTGACATTGAATGTTATATCTGTGTGGACCAGGAATCTGACCTTGTGTGTTGCCAACTAGAAAACTGACTAGTAGAGGAAGGTCAGGCAGCCAAGTTTACGGTGAGCGAAGTCAGTTCTACGAAGTAAGGGTTAAGTTGCGGAGACACATCCCCCACCACATCAGCCCCCTCCAGTCCAAAGGGGTGGACCTGTTAAGTACATCAGTGCCAAAACCACGCCCTAGGCCCGCCTTTTTGTATCCGGTTATCACACAAGATGGCACCCCCTACGTCTTGATTTCAGCTCTGGTGGCCATCTTAACTGATCTAGAGTCCATTCTGGCAGTTATCTTAATTCCTGTAACTTCCGGCACCACGGCCATTTTCAGGGCCGGACTGGGGATAAAAACCAGCCCTGGAAAAAGTTGCATACCAGCCCCAAACACACACGCCGCGAGCGTGTGTATGTATGTGTGTATATATATATATATATATATATATATATATAATTATATACACACACACAGGCCGGGCCTTACCCTAGCGTTGCCGTGACTTGGCCTCTGCGCAGTGGCAACTCTAGGAACAATATATGGGAGGCACATAAGATACCACAGTCAAAATGGGGGGCACTAATAATTTTCCCCACTTAAATTCATACAACTGAAAAAAACGAAATAAGTATATATAAATTCAAAATACGAGAGTATTGCGGTATGCAGGGATACATTTATAATAAAATAATTTACTTACAAAAGAACCTATTCCATCTTCTGCTGTGCTGTCCTCTGCTTGCTTCCACGGATCTTCCCCTCTTTTCAATCTGTCCTCAGTGCGCAGGGCAGGCACACTGCTATGGGGATCTGTGGATGACACACTGTTATGGGGGATCTGTGGATGACACACTGTTATGGGGATCTGTGGATGATACACTGCTATGGGGATCTGTGGATGACACACTTTTATGGGGGATCTGTGGATGACACACTGTTGTGGGGATCTGTGGATGACACACTTTTATGGGGATCTGTGGATGACACACTGTTATGGGGATCTGTGGATGACACTGTTATGGGGGATCTGTGGATGACACACTGTTATGGGGATCTGTGGATGACACACTTATGGGGGATCTGTGGATGACACACTTATGGGGATCTGTGGATGACACACTTATGGGGATCTGTGGATGACACTGTTATGGCGGAATCTATGGATGACACTGTTATGGGGAATCTGTGGATGACATACTGTTATGGGGTACTTTTACACCTGCGGCATGGCTATCCGACCTATCGGGCTGTTCACCCTCCTGATCCGCCATGCCGCAAGTACCCGTGCACTGCCGTGCTGCTGCTCTGTCCCCATTGACTATAATAGGGGCAGGGGCGGAGCTATGGTGCAGCATGGCAGAGATCGCCGGACTAAAAGTCGGACATGCAGTACTTTTTAGTCCGGCGATCTCTGCCGTGCTGCGCCATAGCTCCGTCACCTGCCCCTATTATAGTCAATGGGGACAGAGCAGCAGCCCGGCAGTGCACGGGTACTTGCGGCATGGCGGATCAGGAGGGTGAACAGCCCGGATAGGTCGGATAGCCATGCCGCAGGTGTGAAAGTACCCCCATAACAGTATGTCATCCACAGATCCCCCATAACAGTGTCATCCACAGATTCCCCCATAACAGTGTCATCCATAGATTCTGCCATAACAGTGTCATCCACAGATCCCCCCCATAACAGTGACATCCACAGTGCCCCCATAACAGTGTCATCCATAGATTCTGCCATAACAGTGACATCCACAGATCCCCCATAACAGTGACATCCACAGCGCCCCCATAACAGTGACATCCACAGATCCCCCATAACAGTGTCATCCACAGATTCCCCCATAACAGTGTCATCCATAGATTCTGCCATAACAGTGTCATCCACAGATCCCCCCCATAACAGTGACATCCACAGTGCCCCCATAACAGTGTGCCAGTAGCCGTCCCTTTAGTGCCAGTAGCCCCCTTTATGTGCCAGTAGCCCCTTTAGTACCAGTAGCCGTCCCCTTTATGTGCCAGTAGCCGCCCCCTTTATGTGCCAGTAGCCGCCCCTTTATGTGCCAGTAGCCGCCCCTTTATGTGCCAGTAGCCCCTTTATGTGCCAGTAGCCCCTTTATGTGCCAGTAGCCGTCCCCTTTATGTGCCAGTAGCCGCCCCTTTAGTGCCAGTAGCCCCTTTAGTGCCAGTAGCCCCTTTATGTGCCAGTAGCCATCCCTTTATGTGCCATTAGCCCCTTTATGTGCCAGTAGCCCCTTTAGTGCCAGTAGCCCCTTTAGTGCCAGTAGCCTTTATGTGCCAGTAGCCCCGTTTGGTGCCAGTAGCCCCCTTTAAGTGGCAGTAGCCCCTTTAAGTGGCAGTAGCCCCCTTTAAGTGGCAGTAGCCCGCTTTAAGTGGCAGTAGCCCCTTTATCTGCCAGTAGCCCTTTTATCTGCCAGTAGCCCCTTTATCTGCCAGTAGCCCCTTTAGTGCTGCCAGTAGCCCCTTTAGTGCTGCCAGTAGCCCCTTTAGTGCTGCCAGTATTCCCCTTTAGTGCTGCCAGTAGCCCCTTTATCTGCCAGTAGCCCCTTTATCTGCCAGTAGCCCCCTTTAGTGCTTCCAGTAGCCCCTTTAGTGCTGCCAGTAGCCCCCTTTAGTGCTGCCAGTAGCCCCTTTAGTGCTGCCAGTAGCCCCCTTTAGTGCTGCCAGTAGCCCCTTTATCTGCCAGTAGCCCCTTTAGTGCTGCCAGTAGCCCCTTTAGTGCTGCCAGTAGCCCCCTTTAGTGCTGCCAGTAGCCCCCTTTAGTGCTGCCAGTAGCCCCAAGAAAAAAAAAAAAGAACACTTATACTTACCTCCAGCGATGCGATGCAGGCCTCTTCCGGCCTGTGTCTCGAGCTGTACGGCTCTGGCGGCGCGATGATGTCATCGCGCCGCCGGAGCCGGCCTCTGATAGGCTGCCAGTCAGGGCTACCGGCCTACCGGGAATTTTCCCGGTATCCCGGTAGGCCAGTCCGGCCCTGGCCATTTTAACTGAGGGAATTTCCATCTTTGGCCATCTTAGTTACTGGTATTTTTCCTGATACAGCTACTGTGCACAAAACAATATGCATAAATACCAGTAGTCCAAGTAGTACACAAGGAGTACTCACTCGAGTCAGTGAGTGAAGGATACACATATACCTATGATTAGTTATGACCAGTAGTATTGTTTAATTGTTTTATTCAGATGAGATTTGTATTTTGTATTTCAAGTAAAGTCAAGTGAACCCCCCCCCCCCTCCTGCCCAGTTGCTAGAATCGCAAAAGGAGTGGATTGTGATGTTGATGGTCCCAACCGTGGTGAACTGTAGCTTTAAGCCCGGACAGATTCTGTTCTTTCTGTTTTTCATATGTTGCTGATGAATGCTGACCCTAAAATAAGCTGCTGCAGAAGTAGTAAAGATTAGGAAATAGTCAATCCAGTACCTCCAGAATCGTCTGCGCTTTTAAACATTTTGCAGATTCCAGCCCGACCACAATGATATTCCTCACTCTGGGTGATAGAGAAGTAGTCACATTTTTATTGATACTGGAGCAGTCAAGATTAATATTTCCTCCCTTGACTTAATCCCCAAAGACACTAGTCCTTGGATAGAAGTAGATGGGAAAGTAGTACACTCCCCTTTTAACAGAACCCATCCGTGTTAGATTTGCCCTTACCCAAGAAGTGTTGGCCCAGTTGCCGATCATTTGTAACTTCCCCTGTTGCCTTCTAGGTGCAGACTAGTTTACAAAAGTACATGCCATCATCTCATATCAGAAGGATGGTGCTGTGAAACTCACAGGTGACCTCAATGACCAAAGGAGCTTTGTTTATTGGCCGTTAGTGATGAAACTCCCTGGTCCATGTTTGTGTTAGTACTCCCAGAAGATAAGAAGGAAGGCCTGCTTGCAGGAATACTGGGATATTTGTGGGCTAAGCAACCCATGGATTTTGGCAAGCTCCCAGTTCCTCCGTGGAAGTGGAAATGAAAACTGGTGCACTTACGTGAAAGTGTCTTTTGAGTATGGCACAGTTAGATACCATATCTCAAATGGTCTTAGACTTTTTGAGGAAAAAAAAAATGGAGATTGTATCCCCTTCTTTTGTACCCTGTGAGAAAGAAAAGTGAGAACAAACCCACCCAGTATCGGATGGTACATGACCTACGTGCTGTCAATGAAGCCACAAGTTTTAACACCCCAACCCACACACCTTGTTGGCTCAGGTTAACTGTTACCTCTACCCACTCCACTGTGATTGATTTGGCAAATGTTTTCTTTTCAGCACCACTACATCCAGACAGTTGGTATTTGTTCGCCTCCACATGAGGGTAAAAAGTATACCTGGGTGGTGCTGCCGCAGGGAGCCTAGAACTCACCTAGCATGTATAATCCAGCCATGTCAGCTGATCATGGCTGCAAGGGAGGGGAAAAGACATCCCTTTGCCCAGAAACATGAATGCACTGAGGACATTTTTAGGCCCTGTTTCTCATTGCATACCTTGGATACGCACGTTTGATGATTTAATTTTTTTTTAGTCCCTTCTACCTTAAAGATGAGGTGGTAGATGCCTTTTTATGCCCAAGCCTGACAATTTTGTACTCCCCGCACTGGACCTATTAGATCATCACATTTAGATTGTATTGTACAGAAGTGAATGGCCATGCCTCAGCTGTCCTCACGAAACTGCATGGCCAGCAACAACTCCCTGTGGCTTATGATTCAGCCAGATTTGACCCTGTGGCCAGAAGTGCCCCCGTGCATCAGAGCTGTATTAGTTGTACAAGCCATGCTTGATAGAAGCTCTGAGCTAGTCCTGACCCACAAAGTGACTGTCATATCATCCTCATGAAAGTACAACTCAAGAACCTTTTTGTTGCCCGCAGAGTTAGATGTGATAAATTACAAAGTGTGTGGGTTAACTCTGCTAAATCCTTATGTGCCGGAAGAAGGCCACAGTCCGGTTAGAACTGAACCTCAGTATATCTCTGTTTACTAATTTGAATGTTCACATTTCTCCTGACAAGTTCAAATTTCTCAAAAAGACATGAGAGAGACAAAGACTGGTACACAAATGTGTGTTTCTCAACAGTATATGTTTTAATACACCAAAAAGTTACTAGATTAACAGTTAGTAACTGATACTTGTGGGGAGTCGCTCTGGTAGATAGCAGTGCGGGTGCAGTATAGAGACAAAACGGAGTCCAGAAAGTGTAGCAAACAGTGTTTAATTCACACTTGTAGCAAATACACAGCAAACAGTCACTTGGTGTTAATTCACACCCATCAGAAAACGTGCAGCAAAACGAAACAGTCAAAAACAGGTTCCAGTCACCTGGGAGGCTTTAGGTGCAGGTTCGCACCTGGCTGTCAGTCCAGCCGCAAGGCGATCGACCTCCGGCTTCCAGGCCGTCTGCACTCCTCCTTGCTTGGGGTCTTGCTTCCAGCCCAGAGAACTCCACACAGCAGAGCATGGATCAGCACTCCCAAACTCAAGTGATTCCACAGCCTAACAGCAGCTCCAGGACAATCACAATCAGCTGCTGAGGAGGCTGCCTTTTAAAGGCCCGGATAAAGTCCGGCCTGGACCGTGGGGAATAGGCACCCACCCAACTCTTTGCCTACTCCCAGTAAGAGCCGGATTGGCTTTGCAGCCAAACTAAAAAAACAAGGTGTCAAACAGCACTAGCTGCTGCTGACACACGAAAACCCGGCTCTTACCTCACCGAGGCCAGGAACCTCGGTGACACGTACCTGCCATCGACCACGGTACCTTGCACCCTCTTACATACTAGATAAGATTATCTTTTTAGAATTGCTTTTCTATCGCAGAAGTCCAGCTATTGTAATTTTTTCCATCAATCTATTCATCAAAATATTGTGCCTATCAGGGATAATATTGTGTTGCTGTATGATCATCCACTTTATTTTGATTAATGTAATGTGTTTTTATTGACAGAGAGTGTTCATATGATGCCTGAAACGTCTACAGATGTAATATTTTGGATCCAGCCACCCTGTTGCCTCTGGAGCAAGGGGGAGGGAAGAGTAAGGGCACTTAAACTTTTCTTCCAGATCCAGAGTGTTTGCAGATGATGTCACAAGAGACTGCGGGATGTGGTAAAATCCAGATCACGTGCTCTTTGTGGATAGATCTAGGTATGGCCAGGATGGCAGGTACTACACCGGTGGGTCAGTGGTGATAAAACATGACACTCTTAAAAAAGCACCACCACCCATGTCTGCTCAAGAAGTGGAGCTAAAGACTACGAAGATGGCTTACAGATATGCAGATGGAAAAACAGTTAACATTACACTGATTTCAGGTATGCCTTTGGGATAGCCCATGATTATGGGCCCAGTTAGAAAGCCAGAGACTTCCTGACCGCTTTAGGTAAACCCATCACAAATGGGGAAGCAGTAAGGTGTCTGATGGAAGCCCTCATGTCGCTAACTTGAGTGGCGATGACAACATAAAGGTCACTGTAAAACAGACTCAGAGGCGGCAAAATGGCTGCCAAATTGACTAGGCAGACCCCTACCTTAGTGGCCACAGTTTAGGTCCCTGAAATAACTCCTCCTGTCTCACTGGAAGTTCTTAAGACCTTACAGAACCAGGTGGGGGAAGGAGGAAAGGGACTACAAATGAGGAAAGCCTAGTACAGTTCCAAGGGAAACTCTGCCTTCCCAGGTCCTTCTACCCACGATGACACAGAGAGAGCCCATGGTACACGCATGGTATGCCCCAGGGTTCAGCACTGTAACAGTCAGATGTACTCAAGGATCTATGATTTGTGCCCTGAACAACGTGTGTAAGGTAGTTAAGGTACCCCAGAAATACACGTCTTGCCCTTCATATCTGTCTCAATGTTTGCAGACTACATTCAACTGCCCAAGGTGGGCATGTGTGAGTATATATTGATGTGTGATGACTTGTTTGCAGGATGGCCAAAAGCATAACCAAAGAAGCAAAGAAGATTATGGCCAAAGTTGTATGCAGGTATGGGGTAACTGAGACCATTGAAAACAACAGAGGTGTTCACTTCACAGGTGAAGTGATGCAGGAGATGATAAAGGTTTTGGGTGTAGAACAGGCTTTACATGCTTCGTACCATCCACAAAGCAGCAGTAGGGTAGGGAAAAAGGAACTGAACGGGACACTAAAGTTAAAGTATAACTGTCAAATTTTTTTATTTTTTACTATTGGATTCTGGTGATTAATATTACCTTATTGGCCCTGTTTTAATTTCTGATTCTTAAATAAATAACCCCTAAAAGCCACCTAAAAGTCCCCAGTATTGGCTATATTTACCTGAGATAAAATCATGTTGCTATGCCCCTTCCGTCTACCAGATAGAGGACGGAGCACGCTGCGTGCACTGGGAACTGATAGTGAGTCAGCATTGTAAGGGAATGTATAAAAAGCCAGGTTCTTCCTGACAGGAGATAACAGTGCTGGGCTGTGTGTGTGAACTTCTCCACATGTCTGTGCTTGGCAGACACTCCCTTAGCAGTTCTGGAGAATATACAGCTCAGAGAAGATATGGGGCTGCTCAGTGTATAAATGACAGCCTTATCTGATAAGAGGAGAGCTTGTAGGAGAACTACAGGCTTCAGCCAGACCTGGGAACTTCACTGCAAGACCCCCGTATACAGAGCTGGTCTTCACTAACTTCACTGCAGGTGTCCTATGGATTAGCCTCAGGGCTGAGGGCAGCCATTTTAACAGAATAGTGAAATTGCAGTTTGATGCAGACTGGTTGCTAAGGGCTGAATCTTATTAAATAAGGGGTAAGTAAGTCTAATAGTTATTGATTCAGGAATATTATCATATTAGTAACTACATATATGAAAACTGAAATTTGGGTCTAAATGTGACAGTTATCCTTTAAAGATTAAAAAAGCCATGAACAAAGTGCTTTCTGGTAGCCCTCTTTTCAGTAAGGTATACGCCTAACCGTAAGACAGGCCTTAGTCCCTATGAGGTCCTTAGTAGGTCAGTCCCTGGGACAGGATTTTATTTCCCGCAGTGGCTCCAGATACAACATGATTGTCTGACAGATTATATGATCAGTTTGGACAAGCATTTGACTAAAATATATTCTTGAGTTTTTGCTCCACTTCCAGATCTTGATAAAGTACCAGGAACCCACCCACTTGTGTCTGGAGATGGGTGATGGTAAAAGGACAGATCAGATAAGTCCTCAAACCTTTTGATGGTCCATTCAAAGTGTTGTTGACCACAAGCACATCAGTGAAGGTCGAAGGAAAGCTTAATTCAAGTCATTTCAAGAAAGTGATGAGTCTGAAGACTTGAAAGGATGATGTTTCTTGTTCCCCCTTGTGTGATTGCTGATCCTGACTTAAAGCATATGGATCCTAATCGAGATTGTAAAAATAGGTTTTTGGACCGTGGAAAAGTTGTGCAGAAGGAAAAACAAAGTTGTTACGGTCTGATAGTTCTAGCCCAGTGATCCATTGACAGTATTTTCCGAAGATAGTTAGTATTAATAGTTCTTATGTCCACATTAATTAATTGCCAGGTCATAAATGCCCTAAAAGGGCTTACTTCTTATTCCTGAACTTATCATTAATTCTGCTATGTGCATTAATTGTGCGTTATGTCATCCCCTGCATTAGGAGGTTTTTGTTAAAAGTCATAGCTAAGGCTACCCCGGAGATGATCATGCAAGAGCTTAAAGAGGATGGAAGACAAGGTCCACTTCATTTTGTTGGTCCCCCCTGCTTACAACGCCCCTGGAGATCATCGACCATAGGCAGGGGCGTACATATAGGGGTCGCAGGGGTCGCAGTTGCGACCGGGCCCGGCTCCCCAGGGGGCCCGGCCGCCTGCGGACCCCTGGCCCCGGCCCTGCAGCTGCGCGCAAAGTAAGTGAGTCCAGTCCTCCATCATCCCGCGAGACCTGCGAACAGCCTGTGGCAGGTCTCGCGGGAACATGCGCGTGCACGCACAAACTCACGTGGGTGGCTCCAGCAGCAGACGGGACCCGACCAGACCAGAGAGACGTCTGAGAGCCGGGAGTCACTGCCAGCCAGCAGCCGCAGGAGCCTTGCCCTGCCCAGCCAGTACCGCCCCGCAGTAAAGCCATCCGCCCAGCCCCAGCCGCCAGCCGGTAAGAAAAGAGCACAAATTTCTTCTTGTTGTGCTCTGTGCTGGTCCTGGATGATCATGCTGCTAAGTGCACGCGAGAGCAGATGACCGGGGGGGGGGTCGGGGGGCAGCAGCAACAACAACTTGCAAGCCTTGAGTAGTTGAGTGGCCCCACTGAGTCACTGGCCAAGGGCCCTGGCAAATGACCGAGGGGGTGAGGGTAACTCTTGAGTGGCCTGAGGGCCTGGCAGATGACCAGGGGAGGGGTAGCCTTGACTCAAGGCTACCCCTCCCCCTGCTCATCTGCCATGGCCCTCAGGCCACTCAAGAGTTACCCCCCAGTTATCTCTGCCAGGGCCCTCAGGCCAGTGAGGCCACTCAAGGCTACCCTCCCCCTGGTCATCTGCCAGGGCCCTCAGGCCACTCAAGAGTTACCCTCACCCCCCTCGGTCATCTGCCAGGGCCCTCAGGCCACTCAAGGCTTTCCCCCCCTGGTCATCTGCCAGGGCCCTCAGGCCACTCAAGAGTTACCCCTCACCCCCCTCGGTCATCTGCCAGGGCCCTCAGGCCACTCAAGGCTTTCCCCCCCTGGTCATCTGCCAGGGCCCTCAGGCCACTCAAGAGTTACCCCTCACCCCCCTCGGTCATTTGCCAGGGCCCTTGGCCAGTGACTCAGTGAGGCCACTCAAGGCCCTTGAGTGGCCTCACTGGCCGAGGGCCCTGGCAAATGACCGAGGGGGTGGGTGGGAGTGGGGCGGGTTTGAGGGGGGGGCCCATGATTCGGTTTCGCACCGGGGCCCCATGGATTGTGTGTACGCCACTGACCATAGGGACAGACATTTAACCCCTATGTGCCTATAACTCAGTGTCATGGGAGCCTATCCACAAGGCATAGGTTGTTGCGGAAGCTGGAGAAGAGGATGCCGAGGCATTGGGGCAGATGTGCTAGGCTTTCATTAGGGAAAGAATGAGGTCCAAGGGGGGACTGATAGAGATGTGGAAATCATTCTTAGATTCAGCTAAGAAAGCTCCCATGTACTCCAGCTCTCAGACAAAATCTTATCTCCTCTAGAGAGTGAAGGTTACATCCTACCAAAGAAACCAAGCCTTCTTGCTACGTCATATATGCTTCTCTGCTGTTAGTATGGACTCTATTACAAGATGGCCGGCATAGCTGGATGTTTACATAACAGAGTTAGTAAAACAATGCACACTGCGCAGATGCCAAGTGTTATCTCTTTTCATATTTTCATATTCCAGCCAATGTAACAATGTCACATGCCACAGAGGGAATGCCTCTCTGATGTCTATATAAACTACTGTACTTCCTGTAATAAATTAGAAATCACTTCGACCCCAATGTGTGTCACTGTTATTCTCTGCGTGCATGTAAAAGCCTTGGCTTACCACTAATTTGGAGCAGTAGATCAAACATAATCAGCTCCGATTGAGGGCATCTTCTATTCAGAAGCTATAGACTCATCATTAAGGGGTGCAGATTGGATGGTATTGGTTGGCACACTGGTACCTGCATAATAAAAGCTTCCATCTTATTATTATTGAATTACATTTACGGCTGATGTAGGGATAAGTAAACGTAGGAATAGATATATAAAACTGATGCAGCATACAGTAAGTCTCCCTGCACTCTCCCTACACGCGGCTTCTTATTTTCACTTTGTAACACGTGCAGTCGCCATTTTAGGGAAAAACTGATTCATTACCATGAAGGGCAAGGAAATTCGAATTCATTGCGAATCGAAGTTTTCCTAAACTTCGGACTGAATTCCGCTTAGAGTGCTTCACCTCCCTCAACACTAATTACTTTAGTTGCTCTCCTCTTAAGCCTCCCCAGTAGAGATGTCGCGAACATAAAATTTCGAACGAGAATTTATGCAAATGTTCGCGAACATGCGAACAGGGTGAACCGCCATAGACTTAAATAGACAGGCCAATTTTAAAACCCACAGGGACTCTTTCTGGCCACAATAGTGATGGAAAAGTTGTTTCAAGGGGTCTAACACCTGGACTTAGATGCAGAGTTTGGTAAGTTGAATTCGCAATGCGATTAATATAACCTGCATTAACCACTACAGGACCGCCTAACGCAGGGATGCATCCTGCGGGCGGTCCTGTAGTTCTGAGACGACGCATCGGCAAGTCATCTCGCGAGACGCGAGACTTCCTGTGAACGCGCGCGCGTTCACAGTGAAGCGCGTCTCAGGAGTTCTGCTACAGCCTGCCAGCGATGATCAATCGCTGGCAGGCTGCAGATGCGAATTAAATCGCATCAAAGAGCTATATCAGACGCTGTTTTGTGAACAGCGTCTGATATAGCTGCTACCTGGTCCTCTGGTGGTCCCATTTTCTGGGATCGACCACCAGAGGACCAAGTAACTATGTAAAGTTGCACCAAACACTACACTAACCCCCCCACCCCCCCCTCACCTATTAACCCCTTGTTAACCCCTTGATCACCCCATCTAGACCCCTGTCATTGATCACACCCCTTGTAAGGCTCCATTCAGACGTCCATATGTGTTTTGCGGATCCGTGGATTCACGGATCCGCGGATCCGCAGATCCTCAAAACACGGACACCGGCAATGTGCTTTCCGCATTTTGCAGATCCGCACATTGCCAGAACTATATAGAAAATGCTTTTTCTTGTCAAGAATAGGACATGTTCTATATTCTTGCGGAACGGAAGTGCAGACCCGGAAGCGTGGATCCGTAATTCCGGATCCGAGCGGGACAAAGTCTGTCCCCATAGAGATGAATGGGTCCGCAATTCCGTTCCGCAAACAGAATTGCGGACGTGTGAATGGGGCATAAGGGTCCCTTATCACCGCCAGTTAGTTAGCTACTTGTTAGGTAGCTAGCGCCCAGCCCACCGCAGTCACTGATTTTGGCAGAGATTTTTTCATCCACATTGATCGATGCGAATAAAAACATCTGTGCCGTTCATTTTTTTTTTTTTTCAGCCCAGCTGAACGGAAAAAAAAAATCTCATTACCCTTATTCTCAATATAAGGAGAATAGCAGAAACTCCAAATGCTGGCCATACGTGTAATGATTGCGGAGACCCCTAAAATGCCAGGGCAGTACAAAAACCTCACAAGTGACCCCATTTTAGAAAGAAGCCACCCCAAGGTATTCCGTGAGGGGTATGGTGAGTTCATGTAAAATTTTATTTTTTGTCACAAGTTAGTGGAATATGAGACTGTAAAAAAAAAAATAAATAAATAAATTTCCGCTAACTTGTGCCAAATTTTTTTTTTTCTGTGAACTCGCCATGCCCCTCACGGAATACCTTGGGGTGTCTTCTTTCCACAATGGGGTCACTTGTGGGGTATTTATACTTCCCTGGCATTTTAGGGGTCCTAAAGCGTGAGAATCCAAATGCGTAAAAATGCCCTGTGAAATCCTAAAGGTACTCATTGGTTTTAGGGCCCCTTTGCGCATCTTGGCTGCAAAAAAGTGTCACTCATGTGGTATCACCGTACTCAGGAGAAGTAGGGCAATGAGTTTTGGGGTGCATTTTTACATATACCTAAACGACAACTTTTTACATTTTTTTATTCAAAGTTGTCAATTTACAGAGATATTTCTCTCACCCAGCATGGGTATATGTAAATTATGCGATTTATAATTACTAACACTGCAGCTTCAGAATGAATCTAAGATGGATGCTGTCCTTGCGTTTAGATAGGAGGTGGGAGGGTCTGGGAGGGAGGGTATGCTGATTGGCTGGAATGTGTCTGCTGACTGTGAGGTACAGGCTCAAAGTTTGCTCAGTGATAAAGTATATGGGCGAACGCGAACATCTATGTTCGCCGGGAACTGTACGCCGGCGAATAGTTTGGCACATCTCTACTCTCCAGCTTTGCTATGTCTGCCTTGTTCACAGGAGCCCAGAACTGTACACAGTACTCCATGTGTGGTCTGACTATTGACTTGTAAAGTGGCAGGACTATGTTCTGTACACGGGCATCTAGGCCCCTTTTGATGCAAACCATTATCTTATTGGCCTTGGCAGCAGCTGCCTGACACTGTTTTATACAGCTTAGTTTGCTGTTCACTAAAATTCCTAGGTCCTTTTCCATGTCAGTGTTACCCAGTGTTTTACCCAGTGTTTTACCATTAAGTATGTATGGATAACTTGCATTTTTTCTTCCCATGTGCATAACCTTACATTTGTCAGTGTTAAACCTCATCTGCCACTTCTCTGCCCAAGTCTCCAATCTATCCAGATCCATCTGTAGCAGAAAACTGTCCTCTTCAGTGTTAATTACTTTACACAGTTTAGTGTGATCTGCAAAAATTTATAATTTACTGAGCAAGCCTTCTACAAGAGCATTCATAAATATATTGAAGAGAATAGAGCCCAATACTGAACACTGTGTACTGAGTACTGAGCAGAGCTGGAGAGGGTTCAGAGGAGGGCAACTAAAGTAATTAGTGTGGAGCGAGGTGAAGCATTTGAAGCGGAATTCAGTCTGAAGTTTAGGAAAACTTTAATTTGCAATGAATTCGAATTTCCTTGTAGTTCATGGTAACAAATCCGTTTTTCCTAAAATGTTGCAGCCCTGCAAGTTGTTTTTTTTTTAGTGTGGGGGGGGGGGGGTGGGGGCCCTTGGGTGCTGCGCTGAATTCTTAATTGTCTGCGCGAGACTGTGAGATTCTTACTTGTCTGCCGCTGGAGGTCACGGGTCTCGCTCTCGCGGGATCACAGAGTGACTGCTGCAGAGTGATGGATGGCATGCACTCTCAGCCAGCAAGTAGGAAGAGTTGGTAATGTATGGCACACACCAGGAAGGGGGGGGGGCATGTTCAGTGGGGCAGCACTAATGCCTGAATTCAGAAAGGGGGGGCCTGCGCCGGACATATGAGGGCAGGGGGCAGCAGCCAGCAAATAATGAGGGGGCAAAATGAATGAAATATATACAGAGAGGGGCAAAAAATGAAATATATAGGGCAAAATGAAATAAAGTGAGAGAGGGGGCCACTGACAAAACCTTGGCAATAATAAACATGCACACTGCCGTGTCCCGCTGTCCATATGAGGGCAGGGTACGGCACTGGCAGCAAATAATAAACATGCGCACTGCCGTGTCCCGCCGTCCATATGAGGGCAGGGTACGGCACTGGCAGCAAATCCTTCAGTTCAAAGTTTGCCCTGGGGCCCATAGAACGCTAGTTACGCCACTGGGTCCATTCACATATTTCCATGCAAAACAATGTATCGCTTTGGGTACAAAATTACTGACATAATCAGACCGCCAGGGAGGTTCAACACATTCCATTAATTATCTCCAAACTGTATTCTCGTTGATTTCCTACAAGTTGAGTACTATAGATATCTTCAACATTTAGGCTGCATTTTACCCATTTTAGATTTAAGAAAGCAACCCATGACCCAATACACCATACTGTAAATGCAAATATATTATCCCACAGAGAATGAACTTGGAAGATGATCATTTTTTTTTCTATTGCACACTGCAGTCAATGTTTTATCAGAGCACAGGCCCTTGGTCTATTATAAGAAATCACAATTCTGCTGAGTCAGTAGGGAAGTCAGCGTATAACAAATCCCTTTGGATACTTTGCAATAAATCATACTTAGCTGTAAACTCCACTAACAATTTAAGGAAGAGATATTATGTCAGCGTTACATGGGGGGATTTTTAGAAGCACATAATGTTAAAGACGAATATAATAAAACAGTATTAGCCTTTGGCAAGCAGCATGTTGTTATGTTCTATTGAGTGTCCTGAACAACTGCAATGCAGATCTTAATCTCGCTGCTATATTATTTATCCTATTCTACTCTAGAAGAAAGGTTTAGTGACAGTATTAATGAAATATTTTCCAAATCATAATTTTCCTTAGTATACGAGCATATCAAGTCAAATCCTCTCACTCAATTGGAATGATAATCTTGCATATAACAATTAATAAAGTAAAAGCTTATTCATATTTATTGGAAATTTCTTCATCATGTAGAGTTTAATAATCAGGATGGTTTCTTATCCGTGATACATGGGCGAGCAGGTGTGACAACCCGCCATGATCCTTCTTGTAGTCTTTCTTGGCTTGCTGTTTTGAAAAATAACCACTGGACATAATTCTAACGATTTGCATTTAAATGTTTTTCTTCAATATATTGTATTTAGACAAAATAATAAATTGGAAATGACACTGAAAATGTATGCAGATTAAAGAAAGTGATGTTTATTGGTCCAGAATGTATGTGTCAGCAGGGTTTTGGCAAAGTAACGCTTATACACAGGGACAGTGTAGCCCTAAACGTCCCAGACCCACTCTCCCTATCTACTTGCACGATCACCCTATGTGGTGACCCACAACTGGTTGACAGTCCTTATACTGAGTATGTGAAAGAAAGGCTGGGAAAACAAGCAAAACACAGAAAGCTAGGTCGTATGGTCGCAAGGTCAGAAGCCAGTAGGGCGATGAAGAACAAAATCACCTGAAGCAAAACGAGAAATCAGGCAATACCAGGAGAGTCAATACAAAACCAAATCACCAAAAGCAGGGAACAAAGTCACTAAAACTGAATCCAGAGCCAAAGTCAAGTCGCAATACTACAAACCACGAGAAGAAGGAGCAAGAAGAACAGGAAATTCACTGTCAACTGTATTCAGCAGATGCCGGCCTTTATACCGGCAAGGACACGCTCACCCCAATATCCCTGTGCATTGGGTCACACTGCTGCCCCTGCGCCCTGACATTCTAAAGCACTTCCTAATTGGCCTGGGGGTCCAACGTCAGAGAGGGCTGGGCCACATTTCTGGTTCCCTGGAAACCAGATGCCTCTGCTGTATGGAGGCAGCAGCAGCCAGGGGAACCATGACAGGATGGTTTACAATATTTCTTTTCATACAGCAAGGAGTTTTCACCTGACTGCATGATGACTTCTGTTATAGATTTCAGTAAGAACTCATAATTAACCTAGACCACCAAAGCGGAAAAGCATTTCGACACATCAATATGATGCCCAGCACAGTATCACCATTGTACCTGATTATCTAATGCCAGTAATATTATACTCTTATGTATCCAGTTTCATACTTTGGTCCCCTGAAGAACCAGATATCAATATGGGGAAATGTGTTGGATCTGATAACAAAGTTATGGAAGATTTTTAACTCTTCCATAACAGGCCGAACTGGATGGACAAATGTCTTTTTTCGGTCTTATATACTATGTTACTATGTTACATAGGTGACAACAACGGTTTAGCCACTGAGAAGTGTAGTCGCCCCTGTCTGGGCGGGGGCTCTATTTTTAGTGAGGGTAGCCTCAGGGGCATTGTAAGGGAAGATTCTTGGTGTCCCAAACTTTCTGATGGAGATATTGATAGAGTCTACGCATGGCAACTGTAAGTAAGAAGGGCAACTTCCGCCCCAAAATTATACTTCAGGAATTAAAGACATTATCTGCACCTGTGTGACCGACACTATATTGAGATATAACTTTATAATTTATTAAGGCAACATTTTTTGACCATAAAGTATTGTTAATATTATCTGTTGTTTATAGTAGTGAGGTAGTTTCTTACTTTGTGCATTTTCACATACATGTACGGGGGGAATGCGGTCTCTTGCCGCATCCCCATGTGCATGTACATGATGTGATTGGGCGGGTGCAAGAGCTGCGTCCACCCGATAAGCAGCATGGGTCCAGCTGTTACTGCTGTATCCCTGGACCCCTGCTGTATCCTCCAACACTGCTGAAAATGCCGATGGTGGCGAACTAACCCTTCACATGTTGCGGTCAGCGCTAAGCACAGCACGTGCAGGGTTTACAGAGGGGCTCCCTCTGACTCTATAGGCGCTGCTGTGACAGAGGGCTAATGGTTGCTATGGCAGCCCTGACTCCTTACACAGGCATCGGAGGCTGCCATCTACGGAAGCCTAGGAGATCCAGCCCCCAGGCCAGGTCTCCTAGGCAACTGTTGGTGTACTAAACTGATAGTTCAATGCAGTACAATACAGCATATATTACACTACATTGAAACAGGGATCAAACCCTAAAAAGCCCTTTCACCTTATAAAGTCATGTACAATAAAAAAAAACAAAAAAAAAACAAAAAAAAAACAGTCCATTCTAGGCAATGCCGTGTCCGTAACAACTGGCTCTATAGAAATGTCACATGATCTACCATGTCAGATGAACGCCGTAAAAAAAAAAAAAAACTGTGTCAAAATAACAATTTTTTGTGTCACCTTGCCTCATGAAATGCACAATAACGAGCGATCAAAAAGTTGTATACTCACCAAAATGGTACCCATGAAACCATAACCACATCAGGTAAAAAAAGAGCCCCCACATAAGACATAAGACCATAAGACCATAAAAAAAAATGGCTTTCAGGAAATGGCAACTCTAAAACAGTATTTTTTCTTTTTAAAAATGCTTTTACTGTGTAAAACTTAACAAAAATAAAAAAATATTAGGTATTGCTGCGCCTGTAACGTCTGGCTTTATAAAAATGTCACATAATCTACCCTGTCTTTTAGAACGCTGTTATAAAAAAAATAAAACTGTGCCAAAAAAGCCATTTTTTGTCACCTTTAGGGATGAGCGAATTTCTGCTTATGAAATTGGTTCACACTTCATTTGGTGGTAAAAGGTGAATTGCATTATGAATTGAATTGCATTATGGATTCCGTTACCACGGACCATAACGCAATGCTATGATGGAATACCTTTAGAGGTATTCCGTTATTCATTCCGTCATAATAGAAGACTATGGGCTGCAAAACGAATCCATCCCATTTCCGCTATGCAAGGATCGACTCTAAAGGCAGAACATTATGCATTCCGTCATAGAATTCCGTTATGGTCAGTGGTAACATAAAGCAGAAAGACTAAAAATATGTAGATTTCAGAAAATGAAGATACAAAAGCATGTTTGATTTTTTTAAATGCTTTATGTAAGGGTACTTTCACACTTGCTTTTTTATTTTCCGGCACAAAGTTCCTTCATAGGGGCTCTATACCGGAAAATAAATGATCAGTTTTATCCCCATGCATTCTGAATGGAGAGAAATCCGTTCAGGATGCATCAGGATTAGAGTTGAGCGGACACCTGGATGTTCGGGTTCGACGAGTTTGGACGAACTTCGGAAAAAAGTTCGAGTTCGGGACCCGAACTTGACCCGAACTTGACCCCGAACCCCATTGAAGTCAATGGGGACCCAAACTTTTGAGTACTAAAATGGCTGTAAAAATGTCATGGAAAGAGCTAGAGGGCAGCAAATACCAGCAAAATAGTGTTAAAAGCATGGCAAGTGCTCTGCAAACAAATGTGGATAGGGAAATGACTTTAAATTACACAAAATAGGTAAAAATAAAAAAAAAAATAATCTTGATCTAGAAGGACGAGGTCCATATGGAGTAGGAGGTTGAGGAGGCGGTGGATGTGGCGGTGTAGGTGGAAGCGGCGGTGGAAGAGGAGGAGGTAGCCTACACTGCTTTTTGGTTTAAATTTTATTTTTAAAATTAGTGTACACCCCAAAACATTGGGAAATTTAACCTGTGATAACCACATCCAGTCATGCTAAACACACGTTCAGACAATACACTGGCTGCAGGGCAGGCCAGCACCTCCAAGGGGTAAAGGGCAAGCTCAGGCCATGTGCCTAATTTGGAGACCCAGAAGTTGCATGTTCCCAAGTAGTTAATGTATTTTTAATAGAGTGATTAATAAAGATTACATTTTACCTATTACTAGTCAGAGAGGTTGCAAAGGTTACACTAGGTCCAAGTGACCACCTAACCCCTCTTCCAGAAGTTGCAGGGGTTGACCCCTGTTAGTCAGTTCGTGTAGGCGTGTGCACACTTACCACCCCACCATGTCGCACGTCCCCGTGATGTTCACGATCCAATTTGATATCTGCTCTATCAACTGAATTAAATATATCTTTGCACTAAATGGCTGTATTTAAAATGGCTGTATTTTAAATGGCTGAATCAAACCCCTGTATGTATAGGGGGGATCACACACGCCCTAAATCAGTGTAGGCTTGAAGTAAATATATCTTTGTACAAAATGGCTGTATTTCAAATGGCTGTATTTCAAATGCCTAATTCAAACCCCTGTATGTATAGGGGGGATCACACCCGCCCTGAATCAGTGTAGGTCTGAAGTAAATATATCTTTGCACAAAAAGGCTGTATTTCAAATGGTTGTATTTCAAATGTGTATTTCAAACCCCTGTATGCATAGGGGGGATCACACACGCCCTGAATCAGTATAGACCTAAAGTAAATATATCTTTGCACAAAAAGGCGGTATTTCAAATGGCTGTATTTCAAATGCGTAATTCAAACCCCTGTATGTATAGGGGGATCACACACGCCCTGAATCAGTGAAGGCCTGAAGTAAACTTATCTTTGCACTAAATGGCTGTATTTAAAATGGCTGTATTTTAAATGGCTGAAGCAAACCCTTGTATGTATAGGGGGGATCACACACGCCCTGAATCAGTGTAGGCCTGAACTAAATATATCTTTGCACAAAAGGCTGCATTTCAAATGCCTAATTCAAACCCTTGTAAGTGAGGCCGGACTGTGGCGTAGCTTAGGGGAGGCCAGCATGGCGCTGGTTTAGTTTAGTGAGGAGTCAGGGTGTTTAGAGGGTTAATGCCCAGTAGCCGGCGAGAGGGAGGGGGTTGCTAGGGTAACCTAGAGGGGCGTGGTGAGAGGGGTTAAAAGGGCTAGTGAGGTGGCACAGGGTGCCATTTTAGTTTGGGAGCTGCAAACTCATACCCTTACCTGCAGTCATGTCAGAGGAGGTGATGCTGGCGCAGATTCGGAGGGAAGCGGAGGCGAGGGGCCCTGGCTGGCTGAGGGAGCAGTTTGGAGGTCTGCTTTAGGACCCTGATGGCAGCGAGGCAATCCCTGAGGACGGGGCTGTACGGCAGCGGCGGGTACGTCCGCTGGCGCGCTTGAGCCCTGAGCACACTCCGCAGGTCAGGCGCAGATTGCAGAGCCCCTCAGGGGAACCCTCCACAGCGGGCGAGGAATCCAGTGCAGCGGCGGGCCCATGAGCAGAGCGGGGTGTTGGCTACTCCCCGCTCTCTGCAGCATGTACTTCTGGCTCCGGACCAGGGTCTGCGGATTCTCCCAGGTTTCCTGGTTCTGGGAGGTCCGCTCAGCGTGGGAGCAGTGCCAATTCAGCACGGGCTGTGCAGGAGGCCCTCCAGCATGTGCACAGGCCCGATCCCAGCCAAGGAGAAGCAGGCCACACCCCACACGTGGCAGGAGCCATCTTTGAGGCCAGCAGGAGCACCGGTGCAGGAGAGGATGCCGGGAGTCCAGACTACAGTTCCTGTGTGGCAAGCTCGTCCGGGGTTCATCTCGTCAGCGACCAGGAGCGGCTGGATTCAGGATCCGCGGCTACAGGTTACACAGCGCCCATGCAGCCTGGTGAGAATGCCTTGGGTTCTCTTCTTTCTGCTTTAAGCTTGGCAGCTGTTTGTCTATCCCATGATTATGCAAATGTATGACAAACTGGTAATGGCCACTGACTACCTAGATGATCAGATTTGGGAGATAATGAAACTGATGAACACAACTAATATTGTCCAGAACCAGCTAATCATAGTCACTAATCAACACACACTGGTATTAGACTACTTCACTGCAAAGGACGGAGGTATGTGTCAGATAGTAGGCACCACATGCTGCCATTATATTGATCCAAATTGTAATCTACAAGTGAAAGCGGGTTTGGAAAAGATAAGTGAGATACGTGATAAATGGTTGGAGGCTCATAAAGAAGATCTTCATGGTGGTCTGACACTTTCTCATTCCTTAATCCCAGTAACTCGTTCAAGGGAACTGCCGGATGACTAATGGGAATCGTTCAGGGGATATTGCAGATAGCCCTAATATTATTGATAAGTTACATAATGATCAAATTTGTTGTTTCTTGCATTAATCGTATCACCAAGAGGAAAAAGACTGTGGAAGAACCCATAATGCTCCTCTATGAACACATGGCTAGTACAATAGATGTGAATGTGATTCCTCCATTTCCGACACCTCCACCCTCTCCAACTCCAGCTGATGAAGCTCCCCCACCAAGAACTGAAGACCCGAGAAGTGAGAACTAGGGACAGATGAATCCTAGGGTATTATCAGAAGTCCGCTTAACCGGGAGCCTATCCATAAGGGATAGGTTGTCGCCACTGTCGGTGAAGAGGATACGAATGGTATTCACTGTGGATTCGTTAGGTTCAGGGAAAGTCTACAATCAAGTCTACAAGGGGGGACTGTTGTGGAATCATATATTAAATGTATACTTGCTTGTATTATAACTATATTATAACAGTTTGCCTAACAAAATGGCCCCTGAAGCAGCAGCCAACTCCCTTGCTAATATCTTACTAATCATCTTATGATAATGATGACTTCAGCTATTGTAACATCGGCTGATGTTATACGTGTCCATTAGACTTTAGTAATGTGACAATGAGATAAAGTAGTTGAGTCATTAAGTTCCCCTTTATCTGCTATATAAACTCATGTATGACGCGCAATAAACAGAACATTTAGCATTGACTTCTCTGTGACAGTCTGTGTGTGATTTCTCTCGGCGTACGTATGCCTATTATCTAAATACTAATTCGGAGCAGTACATCAACTCAACCTGACTATTGGATCAGAACCAGAACATTATCTTCATTCAAAATTCCGGAACACTTGCTGGAATGCCGGATCCGACATTTTTTCCTATTGGAAAAAATGCCGGATCCGGCATTCAAAATCCCGCAATGCCGGATCCGGTAAAAATGCGAAAAACATATATAACAGATCCGTCTCTGCGCATGACAAGCGGAGAGACAGATCCGTCTTCAAATGCTTTCCGTTTGCATGTAGATTGAAAAACCTTCTACTCCATTTGGAATTTTTATTCTGCTTCCCACTACATGGTATGCAACCGTAAATGCCATTAGAAAGTATAACTTGTCCCTCAAAAAATAAGCCCTCATAAGTTTATGTGAACGGAAAAATAAAAAAGTTAGGACTATGAGAAGGGCGGGAGTGAAAAACGAAAATGAAAAATGGCCCAGTCCTGAAAGGGTTAAGGTGTTTTAGCTTTTTTAAAGGCAATCTGTCAGCAGATTTGTACCTATGAAACTTTCTGACCTACTGTATGTGTGCTTGGCAGCTGAAGGCATCTGTTGGCATCTGAGTTGGTCACATATTCATATGTGCCTGCACTGCTGAGAAAAATTAAGTTTTATTATATGCAAATTAGTCTCTAGAAGCAACGGGGTGTTGCCATATCTCCTAGAGGCTCAGCTCTCTCTGCAACTGCTGTACTCTCTGCACTTTGACTGACAGGGCCAGGCAGTGTCAATATGATCACTTCAACCTGACCCTGTCAATCAATGTGCAGAGGGCGTGGCATCAACAGAGAGACAGCGGAGACTTTTTTTTGTAGTTCAAACAGCCCCACTTTCTTTTTCAAAGGCTGTGTCTTGTATTGCAGCTTAGCCCCATTCATCTGTATTCTGCAATACCAGACAAAGCCCATAGGCAAGAGTGGCACTGCTTATGGTCTGTTTTTCTCATATTATAAAACTCTATTAAATTTCGAATTGCAGGTTAATTATTGATAGTATACTGATTTAACTCCTTTCTGACCAGTAGCGTGATAGTACAGCGCTGCGGGAAGTGACTTCCCGACCAGCGCTCTAGTACTATGGCGCACTGATTGGGCGGGTGCAGGAGCTGCGCCCGCCCGATCATCTGCAGGGGACCAGCTGTTCCCATTAGCCAGACCCTCACTATACAGTGGTCAGCGCTGAACATGGCATGTGCGGGGTGTGTGGAGGGAGATCCCTCCCCTTCCCCATCGGGTCCCCGTGCTGCTGTGACGGGGACCCGATGGCAGGGAATGCAGCCCGATGCCTTCTACAGACATCGGGGCTGCCTTCCATGTAAGCCTGTGAGATCCAGCCCCCTGGATCTCACAGGCAGGAAGGTTGTAAATGTATTACAATGTGTATTACACTTACAGCCAATGCATTACAATACAGAAGTATCGTAATGCATTGAACAGGGGATCAGACCCCCAAAAGTTGTGTAAAAAAAAAAGTTTAAATAAAGTTTTGCATAATAAAAAAATTAAAAGTTTTAACTAAAAAAAAAAATGTTCTTTTCCCATAATTAAGTAATATTTATTTTTTTTACATACATATTAGGTATTACTGCATCCGTATGGACTGGCTCTATAAAAATATGACATGATCCACCCTGTCAGGTGAATGCAGTTAAAAAAAAATAAAAAACAGTGCCAAAACAGCAATTTTTGGTCACCTTGCCTCACAAAAAGTGTAATACCAAGTGATCAAAAAGTCTTATGTACCCCAACATGGTACCAATAAAACCGCCATCTCATCCCACAAAAAATGAGACCCTACCTAAGACAATTGCCAGAAAAATAAAAAGGGCAGTCAGAAAATTGCAACACAAAAACAAGATTTCATTCTGTTCAAAAATGCATTTACTGTGTAAAACTTAACAACAATAAAAATAATAGACATGTTGGGTATCGCCGCATCTGTAACAATCTGCTCTATAAAAATATCACATTATATCCCCCCTCAGGTGAATACTGTAAAAAATATTTTTTTAAAAACTATGCCAAAATAGCCTTTTTTTTACCTTGCCTCACAAAAAGTGTAATACCAAGCGATCAAATTAAAATTGGTACCAATTAAAAGGTTATCTCATCCCACAAAAAATGAGCCCCCACATAAGACAATCACTGAAAAACTAAAAACCAATGGTACCCATCAAAATCTGCGCTGCAAAAGCCATATGGCACTCCTTCCATTCTGAGTCCTGCCATGTGCCCCCACAGCAGTTTACCACCACATATGGGGTGTTGCCGTATTCAGGAGAAAATGGGTAACACATATTGGGTGCTTTTTCTCCTGGTACCCCTTGTGAAAATCTAAAATTTGGGGCAAAAGCATCATTTTATTGGAAGAAATTAAACTTTAAATTTTCACAGCCAAGTGTTTTCAAATTCTGCAAAAACGCTAGGGGGGTAAAAGTGCTCAGTACCCCCATTTATATATTCTTTGAAGGGTGTAGTTTCCAAAATGGGGTCACTTTTTGAGGGTTTACACTGTAGGGGATTAACATGAACATTCTGCATAAAAAATGAAATTTTGAAATGTTGCCTCCATTTTCCTTTATTTCTTGTGGAACACTTAAAGGGTTAAGAAAGTTTGTAACATCAGTTATGAATAATTTGAGGGGTGTAGTTTCTAAAATGGGGTAATTTATGGGTTGTTTCCATTATGTAAGCCCCTCAAAATCACTTTATAACTGAATTGGTGCTTAAAGAAATGGTTTGGGAAATTTTGTTGAAAATTTGAAAAATGGCTTCTAAACTTCTAAGCCTTCTAACATCCTAAAAGTATAAAATGACATTTACAATATAATGCCAATATAAAGCAGACATATGGAGAATGATGACTGATAACTATTTTATGAGGAATTAGTATCTTCTTAAAAGTAGAGAAATTCAAATTTAGAAAATTGTGAATTTGTCCAAATATTTGGTAAATTTGGGATTTTCTTTATAAATAAAAGAAAAATATATTGAAGTACAATGTGTCACGAGAAAATAGTCTCAGAATGGCCTGGATAAGTAAAAGTGTTTCAAAGTTATTACCACATAAAGTGACACATGTTGGATTTGCAAAAATTGGCCTGGGCAGGAAGGTGAAAACTGGCCCAGGGTAGAAAGGTTAATAGCATTCATGATATTGCTAATATTTTCAGGTTTGAAGTTACAATTATGAAGCAAAATAAAGTAAAAACTAAAGCCCTATAAAATACCAAACACACATAAAAAGATTTTTATTCAAGACCTTCCGCTTCTGCAATCAGTTCCCTGCTGGGAAAGATATAAAAACATCTGTTTTGTTGGATAAGGTTAGCTATTTCAAAGCACATGTAATGCTATCACCTTGTAGAAATATACCATAAAACAGTCTAAAAATGGAATTGATTTTATGCTCCAGACAGAAAAGCAGGCTGACTGTACAGCTTTAGCAGACTGATTTATATAATAGAAAAGGTATGTATTCACATAATGACTGAAACAATCTGTTCTCATTGGAATTATATCTATCAATAGAGTTTAAACACTTCTATTTATATGCCAATTCATGATGTATTGCTTGTGTGTTATCATAGAAGTTGTACATCTCATTACCGAGCTCATGTAAATACAGTGCGTTCATCTGTCATCTGTTGTAAAGCCAAAAATGACAGTATTTCTGTTATGACTTCATTGAATTCTTTAGCTGCACGCTATACAGGAAAAGAACATGCATTTTGGCTTTCAGCTTCTGGCACTAGTGATGAGCGGCAGGGGCAATAATCGAATTCGGGATATTTCGCGAATATTCGTTAGAATATTCATCATATATTCACAAATATTCGTATATGAAATTATTCTCTTTGCGAAAAATCGGCAATGTAAAAATCGCATAATGCGAATTCGTAAAGCGAAATACAGGCATGGGTCACTTTGGCTACATTTTTCAAGTTGCTAGAAGTTTCCTGAGTTTATCCTGACTGAATCAGAATATTCTTCATTATTTAATTTATTTTAGCCTATGCGAAAACTCGGCAATGTAATATTCGCGTTAATCGAATAAGGGCGGGTTAGGCAACTTTCCTATTGGGTTGGCTTGCTAGAATTCACGAATATGTAGATATATATTCGTAAAAAAGAATACTCGTCTTTTTTTTTCCATCTGAACCCATTACATTTACTACTCTAATGGGTTCAGATAAAAAAAAACTAATATTATTTTTTACGAATATATATCACACTATATTTAACATATTAGCGAATTCTAGCAAGCCAACCTAATAGAAAGTTGCCTATAACCCGCCCTTACTCGATTAACGTGCATATTACATTGCCGATTTTTCGCATAAGAAGAAATAAATTAAATAATGAAGAATATTCTAATTCACTAGATATTGCAGCCTTCTCACATTGTCCCACAAGCAAGAAGCAGGCGGGTAATGGGTTCAGATGAAAAAAAAAGACGAATATTCGTTTTTACGGATATATATCACTATATTCGAAATATTCACGAATTCTCGAAGTTACGATATTCGCGATTGAAATTTGCTATTCACATATTTGCGCTCAACACTATCTGGCACAAGGAGATAAGGACTAAATCACTCATCTATCATTAAGAAAGCAAAGGAGCTTAACCTCACAGTTCTTCCACTTGCAGATTTGTTAGAGATTTCAGCCCACCAAAAATGTGCGATATAATAAATAACATCTAGTACAAGCAGATACAATTTTACCTTTTCTCAATGGTTAAAATTAATATATACATGAGCCCTAATAGTGAAGAGATTCTTCTTTGGCTACCTCTCTTCCAATGTCTCCATAAAGTGCTAAAGGTAGTACGTTAGGTGAAACTTGTCATATTAATGCTGTAACATGCTTCAAACGAAACAAAGAACAATAGTACTTCGTAATACAATTTAACAAATTCTACAGATGTAGCTCACACATGATGACTCAAGACAAGTTAGACAAGTTATTTAGATGCAACACCGCTTGATAGCACTTATCTCAAAAGCTCTGGTCATGTTTCATTTTGTCTGTATGTTTTTATTTTTTGTGTTCAAGCAATATATATGACTGTTGTATAACCCTCTCACTGTAAGAGGTTTTTTAACATTCTACACAACTGATAGCCCGTTTTACACTTTTGAAATGTACAAATTAAACTTAGATTACAAAAAATAATAGAGAAAAATCATATTAAACTTGAATACCCGCATATTTTCTTAAAGTAAACAACTGGCACATTTTCAAAATACTACTCAGCACTTTATACTGTACACACAGGGACCTTCATTCAATGTTGTGTTAGTTTTTTATTTTATTAATATTGATATTAGAGGCCAAAATGTTTAATCAGAAAGATATACCTTCCACAGATACTAAAAATGAAAATCCAATGTCCAGACACATTTCATACAATTTCATATCTTTATAAAATCAACATACCTGAAGAGATTAATAATATTTTAAGTGTGACTTTTTTTAAAATTAGATAGGGATGGAGATTTTAAAATACAGATTAGTGAACTTCTTGAAAAAATGTCTGAATTACATTTAAAAAAAATTCAATTTTGTGTCCAAATCAAATCTACACAAATCAAATATGGTTCAATTGGCCTGAAATTATCTATTTTTTATGAATTTTTGTTCTTTCTCACTTCCCTCCCTTTTAATAATTGAGTGCAAGGTCAGCAATAGCTTCACATGTGTTATGCTTTTTCATATTAGAAAGCTTCCAAAATTGTCCCTTATTGGGGCAGATGGTGTTTAAACACACATACTGTATTATGGTAAAAATGTTTTATTCTCAACAAGCATTGCAAAAATTATACCTTAAAAACAGTCTTAATGTCAGAAAAACAGTGGCTTGTTCTAAACACCTGTAAAAATTCTCCCTTTTATATGGGAGCAGCAGCAATACAGCGTGGATGTAAGTAGTAGTAGTAGTGGTGGCTGTGTAGTGGTAATGGTAGTGGCAGAAGGAGTAATGGAAGTGGCAGTAGGGGGATTAGCAGCAGGGAGTAGCAGCTGCAGCAGTGAAGGGAGCCATATGGCAATGAACATGATGATAGAAGGGCAGTAAGGCATAGTGGCATTATGGTGGCAGCAGCAGCCATATGGTACAGAATATGATGGTAGGCTAGCAAACAATTGCAGTGGAATGATAGCAGCAGCTATACTGCAGCCGCCATAAAACGATAGGCAGGCAGACAGTGGCAGTGGCATGATGGAGGAAGGAGTAGAAGCAGCCATATGGTATGGAACATGATGCTAGGCAGGCAGACAGCAGCAGTGGCATGATGAATGAAGCAGAAGTCATAGGGTACGAAACATAATGATAGGCGGCAGTGGCATGATGCATCCACACAGTAAGGTATATGATTGTAAGCAGGCAGACAGCAGCAGTGACATGATGGCAGCAGCAGCACAGGCTGATCTATTCATTGACCTCAGCTGGAGGTTTGTGAAAATCTTCATAGATCCATGCGTCACTCATTTTAATAAAAAAAGATGTTTTGTACATTAGTTGAGGGCAACTTTATCTGTTTGGGTGTGACACCACTTTCAGCGTTCATCTGGCCTCTGCTGCCTCCATGTAGCAGCATATGGTTGCTAAAGGAAACAAGGGCTGCAGGTTGGCCTCTGCTGTTGTTGGATTCCTGGGTCAATGGGCAGGTGCAGCAGGGCTCTCGAGTGTTAGGGCATATGGGCAGAAGCTCCACCTGGCGTGCAGGCACGCCGGTGTGAGCAGCCTTCCTTCTGTATGAAAGGTCACCTTCGTGGGCAGGTGCTTTTGAATTTCTTGTCCTTTAGCTTCCCTTAGTTGCATTTGTTGAAGACTCTTTTGGCTTAGATTGCTGGATTTGGTATTGTGACTACATTTTTGGCTTCTGATGTTTTGGTATCATACTGATCTCCTGGTTCTGACTTTTTGGCCGGTTTGATTTTCTCGTTTGCCTCTGGCTTAACTTGTACTGCATTATCCGACTGACATAGGACAATTTTTACGACCCTCTTAGTGTTTGTCCGTTTGTTTGTCTCCTTTTATGGGTCTTCCTTCACATATTGCAGTATAGCAATTGTGGGATCACTGTCTAGAGTCACCGTGCAAGTAGGTAGGGATAATGGGTCTAGGCAGTTTTAGGGCTCCATTATCCTTATCTGTGTATGACAGTAGTTGTTATCCTGACAGACGCCAACTTATGTGCCAACTGAAAACCCTATGAGATGACACTGAAAGCTGGACAATACAGTACAAAGACAGCATTCTGGGCCAGTTCTGGCCACTGTTTCAGTCTGCCTGCCCAAAAGTCCATGGGGTCAGGGAACATGGTATGTGCCAGAAAAAGGCCAGAGTCCAGGTATGACACCTTGCATAGTAGTAGTTGGTGTGGAAACAGCCAGCAGGATGCTTGTTGCTTGATGTACTTTAGCAACTGATCAGCTGTGTGGCTACTCCCGCCCAGGTTTATGAACTATTAACACAATATGGCAATCTTTCACTTTGCACATATAATAGGTGGGAAGGGGAGTTGAAATGACCCTCTGCCCTGCTTTTGTTGGGGACAGGAGGATGTCCATGAATCATTAAATTATGTTGGAGGATAAGTGCCTGTTGTGGGAACCAGACTGACACAAACTGGGAAGTGTGAATAGGACTTAGCCTCCTTGTTGTGGTGCTGCCTCACTGCAAAAACAAAAATTGACCTAGTAAGCCAGGAAAGACATGTGCTGTTCCTGCGCAGAACAGCTACTCCAGGTGTCCACAGTGGCGTGCATCTTGCCACACAGCGAGCATGGCAATGAGCAGCCCATGACAGTACACCTGACAGTACAAGGCAAGGATTTTTTTGTTTGTTTGTTCTTTAAATAATAGTTGCTAGTAGTGTTGAGCGAACAGTTCGAGAATAGTTCGGGTTCGTACCGAATTTTGGGGTGTCCGGGACCCGGACCCGAACCCGGACATTTTCAAAAAAGTTCGGGTTCGGGTTCGGTGTTCGTCGATTACTTCCCGCTTTCTGAAGGGCTGCACAGCAGCCAATCAGCTAGCGTTTTACTTCTTGCCCTAAGAGCCCATCACAGCCATGCCTACTAATGGCATGGCTGTGATTGGCCAAGTGCAGCATGTGACCCAGCCTCTATTTAAGCTGGAGTCACGTAGCGCCGCACGTCACACTGCTCTGATTAGTGTAGGGAGAGGACGCAGCTTCTGTCAGGGCGAGATTAGGCAGGTTAATGTCAGCAACAGCACCTAATGAACGGATCAATTTACAGCTGAGAATCATTGAACTTCTGCACAGAGCGTTTTTCTGTCACTTATTTTCTGGGTTGATCGGCGGCCATTTTGTGACTTGTGGTGCGCCAGAAGAAGCTGCCACCAAGTCCATCAATCCATCAATACTAGTTTTTTTTTTTTTGCTATATCCTACATCAGGGGCTTGGCTGTGCTAATTGTCACCCCTAGAAACTCAGGAAAGAAATTTCTATATTTTATTAAGGGGTTAAATACAATTGCCCAAATACCAATCCCCTAAATCTGGTGTTCCAGCTTTGGTTAGACAAGTATAATACTGTCTGCTGTCTGGCAAAGGATAGATTATTTTCTGGGGTTAAATTCAATTTCCAAAATAGCAATACCATAAATCAGTGGTTTCAGCTGTGGCTGGCAAAATAGAATAGTGTCCGAGGTAACGCACACACGTACAGACGCACGTACACGATTCTTGACCAGTTGTATTATCGCGATAATAAAACTAACAGTGTAAAGTTGACTGTATTGCTCTAAGTTATATTCGCGTACGAATGTAACTTCTATTACAGCACACCAATACTAAAACTGACTAAGAGAAAGCTTTAAGTTCTATTCGAACGCGATTGCAACTTTGGAACTTAAAGTGGTGTACGCTTTTAAAAGTTGAGTACTAAAAAGTTGGAATCGCAATGCGATTCTTATGTATTTGCTTAATCGCATTGCGATTACAACTTTGAGCTACCGATCACCATGGGAACGCCTCCTCCAGTAGAATGTACTGTCGGATGTGAGAATTAAGTTGAAATCGCAATGCGATTATTATATATCTGCTTAGGCCTCATGCACACGACCGTTTTTTTATGCTGTCCGCAAAAAGGGGTTCCGTTGTTCAGTGATCCGTGTCCGTTTTTGCCTTCCGTTGTGTTTCCGTGTGTCTTCCGTTTTTTTTAGCGGACATGACCCAAAAGATTTTACCAAAAGACAGGCTGACAATGTTTCCCAAGTGCCTGCCAAGGGATCCGCAAAAAAAACGGATACGGAACGCGGATGACACACGGATGGCCATCCGCATTTTTCACGGACCCATTGACTTGAATGGGTCCGTGAACCGTTTTTCACGGACAAGAATAGGACAGGTTATATTTTTTGACGGACTGGAATCACGGACCACGGACGCGGAGGACAAACGGTGCATTTGCCGAGGTTTCCACGGACCCATTGAAAACCAATGGGTCCGCAGAAAATCACGAAAAACGGAGCAACGGACACGGAATCAAACAACGGTCGTGTGCATGAGGCCTTAATCGCATTGCCGTTTCAACTTAGCATTGCTAAATAATTCCATCCATATTCGTTAACTTACTGACTCAGTAAGTTAACGATATGGATGGAATTATTTAGCAATGCTAAGTTGAAATCGCAATGCGATTAAGCAAATATATAAGAATCGCATTGCGATTTCAACTTAATTCTCAGATCCGACAGTACATTCTACTGGAGGAGGCGTTCCCATGGTGATCGTTAGCTCAAAGTTGTAATCGCAATGCGTTTATTGCGGTATATTATCCCTCTGGGTGTCTTTTACAGCCTTTTTAGTGCCCAAAAGTTCGGGTCCCCATTGACTTCTATGGGGTTCGGGTTCGGGAGGAAGTTCGGGTTGAGTTCGGATCACGAACCCGGACATTTTCCGGAAGTTCGGCCGAACCTTTCGAACCCGAACATCCAGGTGCTAGGTGTCTCCTGGCGAGGCTGAGCACATGCCATCATCTCTCTAAAGGCAAGTTTTATAGCAGTAACTGCACTGCCAGCAACTTGGCCAGGTGGGAGTTAAGCTTGCACACAAGCGGATTGCTGTGCTCATAAAGTTGTTTCCTGGCCTCACATTCCCTTACCGATGGCTGACGGAGCAGAGGAGGAGGAGTAGCCTGAGCAGGAGAAGCATTAACTGATGATGATGACAAGGACATTGCACTGCATGTTGATGCGGTCTAGCTGCAACAAAGGAGACCAGGAGAAGGAGGACACTCTTGTTGCTCTAGCTTATGGCCACTGCTATTTTTCCACCGTAACTGGTGATGCCGCATCATGTGCTGCAATAAAGCTATCATGACTATGTCTGTGTTTGAACACCCGTGGCTCATTTTCAGCCTGTAGATCTTGCACATGGCAAAGCTTTTATGTTCGGGCACTGTGGAGAAAAGCTGTTAGATGGGAGATAATCACACATTCTGCTCAGAGCTAGCACCAACCAAGCTTGGCTTTGGAAGATTTTAAGCTGGCACCCACATTATCCGCAGCATCACCAGTTCCTGAGCTGACCAGAATAGAAGCAGATCTGGCCCTGCTAGTTTTTTTTGGAGGTTCCGACCGTACGTTGTCTCTGCTCTTTATTGCTGCTGCTGACATTGCCACGACCCTCCTTCTCTGATGTTACCTTCTTCTTAGCCCCCAATCCAGTTCCCAGATGCTGCCCAACACACAATCATCTTCATCTTATTTTCACCCTCCACATCACTTTTTTTTTAGAATGCATGGGGTCCCCTGCTTCCCACTGAGCCTACTCCTTGGGGGAATCCAAATGCTGACTGTTCTCACACAGATCATTAACAGAGAGACTCTCTTGAATATATTCCATGGCACATGACATGAGGTTTTGTTGCCTCTTCTTAGGAAAAATGAAAGGTGCCTCACTAGGACAGGGCAGTGAAGCCAGAGAGGATGCAACTGAAAGGCTTCTTTGGGGTTGAAAGGAGGAGGAGCAGGATGAATGGTGTGACCCTTAGCTTAAAAGCACTGTCTCAGACTCAAAAGTGACATTCATATAATCCTGCTTTGACTGAGAGGGGAGTAAGCCATTCAGTCCACAATCTCAATCTCTTTCTCCTCAGTAATAATGTGGTACCTCTTGGAAGCCAAGGAGAACTGTAGCCTACCACTACTATTACTACTGGATGCATGGGCGTAGCTATAGGGGGTGCAAAGGTAGCAGTCGCTACGATTTGATCCCGTGCTGAGCCACGCCCCCTGCACTGATCACATGACAGTGACGTCACCTCAGGTCCTTCGGCTGTTCAACAGTTCGGGTTGGTGGCAGCCGCCCCTTATGGATTCCATATGCCGCTATAGTGGAATCCATAACGGGATGCGCGACTTACCACCACCCGAACGCCGAACACCGGACTTTTTTTTTAATGTTCGCTCATCTCTAGTCCCTATCACACTACATTAGTGACACGTTCTTAATAGCTTTTTGTCAGACACTGCCACAAGACATCCTTCTAGGTCATAAGCTGAACACAGAATGGAAATTCTTACCAGAAGGACCTGCCTGCTTACTTCGCCTTGATTGGCTAATAAGGCTGTCTTTCATAACTAATCAGATTCATGTCATACTCATTTGCTTAACTCTATTTTTAAGCATTTTAGTATTTTTGTAATATACTGTACTTTATTATGGAAATGTGATTTTTTTTTTACTACAAAACTGTATGTAAAATGTTTTCTTAGCAACACTCTGATTGTTGCTAAGGAAATCCTGTCTTTCATGAACACAGTATGTGGAAAATGGCTATGAGTAATATAGTGTAAAATGTGTAATATTCTTTGGCTTGCCTCTTATCTACCTTCTTCAGCCCCTGTCTCTCTACAGGTGCCCTAGGATAGAAATGTGCAGAACTGTCAGTGATCAACAGAGGCAGCTAGTTAGATGGGCAGAAATATGGTAGGGCACATGTAGTGAACGATATGAGAGGCATGCTGAGAAGCCTACCTCTGTAAGTTAGATATGGCCATCTTCAGCATTCAGTAGATGCTGAACACAAGCCCTCCTCAGCAATGCTCAGTTAGATTGTTACTAGAGAATCACACTACATGTAGCTAAACTAACACCTTTCCCTAATAAAGTATATTAAAAACAGGTTACAATCATCTTTCCTACACAAAATGGCTATGTACACCTTTGGGGGCAGTTGCTTTTTTAAAAAAATATTGCAATGTACTCATTTTAGTTAAATATCATTTTTTTTTATTTGTCTTTGTTAAAAATGATGAACCCCTGTCTCTGTGTAGCCTTGAGTTTCTCTTGTAGTATCCTCTGAATTTTCACTCAGTTCATCATGTTGGTCAGCTGACAACTTCTTAACTCTGATCTCTGACCATAGAAACATTTATAGAGGACTTCCCTGCATAACAGAAACGGAAAAAATCCATTTTGCAGCCCATAGACTTCTATTATGACTGAAGGCATTCCGTTATGCATTCCGTCATAGAATTGCGTTATAGTCCGTGGTAACAGAATCAATAACGCAATTCAGCTTTTACCACCAAATGAAGCGTGAACGAATTTCAAAATATTAAATTCTCTAGGAGGGACCTATGCACTATTTTTGTAACCTATCTAAATTGTCAACTATATGTGCTTACTAAAGTCATTTGTTTATTATCTTTTTTGGTGCTTTTTCATTTGTTGTTTTTTTGGATATCATTACTAATCAACTGCTTTCTGTTAATTTTGTCTTAAAACCTGATCAGAATACTCTGTTTTTAAATCTCAAGTTTAATTCTTTACTTCTCTTCTCACAAATCACATGATTTGTACAGTTACGTCGCAACCTAATACTTTCCCCATATGGGATGCTGTTAACAACTACATCTAAGATGACATGAGAAAGCCAGTAGCACAGTATTGCCACTAGTTTTCTTTATGTTATTGGTGGTCATAGACTCCTTTTCTCTATTGGATAACTTAATTAGTGTTGAGCGCGAATATTCGAATAGCAAATTTTTATTGCGAATATCGCAGCTTCGATAATTCGTGAATATTGTGAATATAGCGCTATATATTTGCAATTTCGAATATTCATTATTCTATTTTTTTTAGATGTTAATTCTTGTTGCCCTCGGGTTGTCTTCCCACTTCCCAAAAGCTGTTCTTACCTGTCCGAAGGATTCCTGGCTCCCTGCCCGCTCCAGTTAATGCCCTTTGCCGCTTCTGCCGACTTACTGTGTGCATGGGAACGCCTCCATGCTAAAATGTACTGTTGGATGTGAGAATCACGATCTCACAAATTTGACTTAGTTGTAATCGCAATGCGATTAATATAACCTGAATTATTCGCATTGCGATATTCGTTATATTCTAGCAATACAACAATTAGAAACCCAGCTTTAAGTTGAATTCGCAATGCGAGTAATACAGGTTAAAATAATCACATGGTGGATTCAACTTAGAGCTGAGTTCCTAATGGTTGTATTGCTAGAATATAACGAAGATTGAGAATATAGTGCTATATTCGTGAATTTGTGATATTCGTCATCTTCGTTATATTCTAGCAATACAATTCGCAATTTGCAATGCGAGTATATATTCTTTTTGTGAATTAAACTTAGAGCTGAGTTGCTAATGGTTGTTACTAGAATATAAAGAAGATTGAGAATATAGTGCTATATTCGTGAATTTGGGATATTCGTCATCTTCGTTATATTCTAGCAATACAACCATTAGGAACTTAGCTCTAAGATCAGTTCGCAATGCGAGTATATGTTTGCTTCGCGAATGAAACTTAGTGCTGAGTTCCTAATGGTCGTTGCTAGAATATAACGAAGATTGAGGATATAGTGCTATATTCGTGATATTCGTTATATTCTAGCAATACAACCATTAGGAACCCAGCTCTTAGTTGAATTCGCAATGCGAGTAATACAGGTTATCTTACTCGCATGGCGAATTCAACTTAGAGCTGAGTTCATATTGGTTGACAACCATTAGGTACTCAGCTCTAAGTTGAATTCGCCATGCGATTAATATAACCTGTGTTACTTGCATTGCGAATTCAACTTAGAGCTGGGTTCCTAATGCTTGTATTGCTAGAATATAACGAAGATTGAGAATATAGTGCTATATTCGTGATATTCGTTATCTTCGTCAATTCTAGCAATACAAGTTACAACCATTAGGAACTCAGCTCTAAGTTTAATTCGCGATGCGAATATAAATTTGCGTAACATTCACAATATATAGAATAATGACGAATATTCGATTTCGTTGAATATATGACGAATATTCATTTGAATATTCGCGAAATATCGCAAAATCGAATATGGCACCTCCCGCTCATCACTAAACTTAATACGCAAACAGGGACTGTTTCTTTTTTTTAATGTTATTTAATTTTATACAAAAACACAAAAGTCCAAAGATCCAAATTACACAGATCGATAATACAATAACATCTTACCCCTATACCCACCCACCACCCTTTGTAGGGAGAGAGAGAAAAATAATAAAATACAACACATCTGGTCCTAGTTCAACCATTTTTTCCATATTTTGTCAATTTTTCTGCTCTCTCACTGTGTCTCTCAGACTCCCCTTCGAATTTAATCAAATTAGCAATTTTAAATGTTCTGTAGCTCCTAATATACAAGCTACTGGATCTTCAAAGACTTGAACACCCGGAAATTCTAATACAATTTCTGCAATTTCTTTCCAGTATCTAAAAAGTTTAGGACATCTCCAAAAACAGTGTATAAGATCCGCCTTCTCTCCTTTACATTTTGGCCACTTATCAGAAGTTCTCAAGCCCATTCTCTTTAACGCCCAGGGAGATTGGTGTAACCTATGGACTATAAAAAACTGAGACATCTTATGTGAGGCCCTTTCCGACACCATAATATAACTTCTAAGGGCATCATTCAATTTTTCTTTCATAAGAAACGGGAGCTCTTTTTCCCATTTTCCTCTGGCAAGTATTGTAATCCATTTTTTTCCCCTTCAATCAACATCCCATATCTTTTCGCCGTCATTCCTCTTTTATCACTTCCATTAGTGAATTTATCTATTAGTGAATGTTTCTAGTTGCAATCTGAATAGCAAAATGTACGTTTATGTAATTTTTGTTGATGTACCTCACAAAATCTGCAAATTGCTCGTCAGTGGAGTTCCATACCAGAATCAGATCGTCAATAAATCTGCCATACCATATAATGTAAGGTAGAAATCAATTTACTTCATTCAAGAAGTAAAATTACTCCCAATGGGCCATGTAGATATTTGCAAACAGAAGAGAGAATTTAGCTATAGAAACTTCACAGTTAACCTTGGATTATGTGCCTCTCCAATCTTCCTCCAGACTCTGGGACCTTGATTTCAAAATTAAATGCAAAATTTACTTTCATCTGAAAACAGGACTTTGGACCACTGTACAGCTGTCCAGTCATTTTCTCCTTAGCCTGGGTACGACACTTCGGATGTTGTCTCTGGGTCGTGAGTGGCTTGACACAAGGAATGTGACAGTTGGAGCCCAGGTCCTGGATACGTCTGTGTGTAGTGGTTCTTGAAGTAGTGACTCCACCTGCAGTCCACTCCTTGTGAACTTCCACCAAATTCTTGAATGGCCTTTTCTAGACAATCCATTCAGGGCTGGGGTTATCCCTGTGGCGTGTGCACCTTTTTCTACCACACATTTTTCTTCCACTCAGCTCTCCATAGATACAGCACTCTGTGAAGAGGTTCAGCTCCTCTGGACAACTGTCAACTCAGAAGTCTTCCCCATAATTGGGTAGCCTACGGAACCAGACTAAGGTATTATTTAAAAGCTTAGGAAACCTATGTAGGTGTTTTGTGTTGGTTATGCGTAGTGTTGATTGAATCAAAGTCCACAGGCCGAGCGAGATTTTGCTCTAGATCTTCAATCAAGATGGCAGCGGCCTGCGAGCAAATGGATGAGGTAATTATGATTATTTATTTATTTTTTATATTCTGTTATTGCTATCAGATGCTGCGATCAGCTATGAACGTGGCATCTGAGGCGTACAATAACGCTCCCTTTCATTGCACCCGGTATTTACAAAGAAATACGCTTTGTGACTAGAGTTGAGCGAACACCTGGATGTTCGGGTTCGACGAGTTCGGCCGAACTTTCGAAAAATGTTCGGGTTCGTGATCCGAACTCGACCCGAACTTCATCCCGAACCCGAACCCCATAGAAGTCAATGGGGACCCGAACTTTTGGGCACTAAAAAGGCTGTAAAACACACCCGGAAAGGGCTAGAGGGCTGCAAAAGGCAGCAAAATGTAGTTAAATCCCCTGCAAACAAATGTAGATAGGGAAATGATGAGTTAACATAAAATAAATAAAAATTAAACAATATTAATTGGAGTGAGGTCCCATAGCACAGAATCAGGCTTCAAGTCACCCACCAATGGAGAAGGTCACTTACTATTATTTTGACCACAGCACCCAGACAAAGGAGAGAGGTCCCACAGCAGAGAACCAGGCATCATATCACCCACCACAGGAGTAGGCCACCATTTAGTTACTTTGACCCCTACACCCAGACGGAGGAGAGAGGTTACACAGCAGAGAATCAGGCATCATATCAACCACCACAGGAGAAGCCACCATTTAGTTACATTGACCCCTGCACCCAGGAAGAGGAGAGAGGCCCCACAGCACATATTCTGGCATCATATCAGCCACCACAGGAGAAGCCACCATTGAGTTACTTTGACCCCTGCACCCAGGAAGAGGAGAGAGGCCCCACAGCACATATTCTGGCATCATATCAGCCACCACAGGAGAAGCCACCATTGAGTTACTTTGACCCCTGCACCCAGGAAGAGGAGAGAGGCCCCACAGCACATATTCTGGCATCATATCAGCCACCACAGGAGAAGCCACCATTGAGTTACTTTGACCCCGCACCCAGGAAGAGGAGAGAGGCACCACAGCACATATTCTGGCATCATATCACACACCACAGGAGAAGGCCTCTTTCAGTGATTTAGGCCTTTGGACCCAGACAGAGGAGAGAGGCACCACAGCACATATTCTGGCATCATATCAGCCACCACAGGAGAAGCCACCATTGAGTTACTTTGACCCCTGCACCCAGGAAGAGGAGAGAGGCCCCACAGCACATATTCTGGCATCATATCAGCCACCACAGGAGAAGCCACCATTGAGTTACTTTGACCCCTGCACTCAGGAAGAGGAGAGAGGCCCCACAGCACATATTCTGGCATCATACTAACCACCACAAGAGAAGCCACCATTGAGTTACTTTGACCCCGCACCCAGGAAGAGGAGAGAGGCACCACAGCACATATTCTGGCATCATATCAGCCACCACAGGAGAAGCCACCATTGAGTTACTTTGACCCCTGCACCCAGGAAGAGGAGAGAGGCCCCACAGCACATATTCTGGCATCATATCAGCCACCACAGGAGAAGCCACCATTTAGTTACTTTGACCCCGCACCCAGGAAGAGGAGAGAGGCACCACAGCACATATTCAGGCATCATATCACACACCACAGGAGAAGGCCTCTTTCAGTGATTTAGGCCTTTGGACCCAGACAGAGGAGAGAGGCACCACAGCACATATTCTGGCATCATATCAGCCACCACAGGAGAAGCCACCATTGAGTTACTTTGACCCCTGCACCCAGGAAGAGGAGAGAGGCCCCACAGCACATATTCTGGCATCATACTAACCACCACAGGAGAAGCCACCATTGAGTTACTTTGACCCCGCACCCAGGAAGAGGAGAGAGGCACCACAGCACATATTCTGGCATCATATCAGCCACCACAGGAGAAGCCACCATTGAGTTACTTTGACCCCTGCACCCAGGAAGAGGAGAGAGGCCCCACAGCACATATTCTGGCATCATATCAGCCACCACAGGAGAAGCCACCATTTAGTTACTTTGACCCCCGCACCCAGGAAGAGGAGAGAGGCACCACAGCACATATTCAGGCATCATATCACACACCACAGGAGAAGGCCTCTTTCAGTGATTTAGGCCTTTGGACCCAGACAGAGGAGAGAGGCACCACAGCACATATTCTGGCATCATATCAGCCACCACAGGAGAAGCCACCATTGAGTTACTTTGACCCCTGCACCCAGGAAGAGGAGAGAGGCCCCACAGCACATATTCTGGCATCATATCAGCCACCACAGGAGAAGCCACCATTGAGTTACTTTGACCCCTGCACCCAGGAAGAGGAGAGAGGCCCCACAGCACATATTCTGGCATCATATCACCCACCACAGGAGTAGGCCACCATTTAGTTACTTTGACCCCTACACCCAGACGGAGGAGAGAGGTTACACAGCAGAGAATCAGGCATTTAGATCACCCACCACAGGAGTAGGCCCCAATTTAATGGGACCCCGGCAACCATGTCAGATGGCACAACCATCAGCTTCATATCAATCAGCACAGGAGAAGGCGACTTTGAAAGACTTTGACCCCTACACCCAGACGGAGGAGAGAGGTTTCACAGCAGAGAATCAGGCATTTAGATCACCCACCACAGGAGTAGGCCCCCATTGAATCAGACCCTGGCAACCATGTCAGATGGCACAACCATCAGCTTTATATCAATCAGCACAGGAGAAGGCGACTTTGAAAGACTTTGACCCCTACACCCAGATGGAGGAGAGAGGTTTCACAGCAGAGAATCAGGCATCATATCAGCCACCACAGGAGAAGCCACCATTGAGTTACTTTGACCCCTGCACCCAGGAAGAGGAGAGAGGCCCCACAGCACATATTCTGGCATCATATCAGCCACCACAGGAGAAGCCACCATTGAGTTACTTTGACCCCTGCACCCAGGAAGAGGAGAGAGGCCCCACAGCACATATTCTGGCATCATATCACCCACCACAGGAGTAGGCCACCATTTAGTTACTTTGACCCCTACACCCAGATGGAGGAGAGAGGTTACACAGCAGAGAATCAGGCATTTAGATCACCCACCACAGGAGTAGGCCCCAATTTAATGGGACCCCGGCAACCATGTCAGATGGCACAACCATCAGCTTCATATCAATCAGCACAGGAGAAGGCGACTTTGAAAGACTTTGACCCCTACACCCAGACGGAGGAGAGAGTTTCACAGCAGAGAATCAGGCATTTAGATCACCCACCACAGGAGTAGGCCCCCATTGAATCAGACCCTGGCAACCATGTCAGATGGCACAACCATCAGCTTTATATCAATCAGCACAGGAGAAGGCGACTTTGAAAGACTTTGACCCCTACACCCAGATGGAGGAGAGAGGTTTCACAGCAGAGAATCAGGCATCATATCAACCACCACAGGAGAAGCCACCATTTAGTTACTTTGACCCCTGCACCCAGGAAGAGGAGAGAGGCCCCACAGCACATATTCTGGCATCATATCAGCCACCACAGGAGAAGCCACCATTGAGTTACTTTGACCCCTGCACCCAGGAAGAGGAGAGAGGCACCACAGCACATATTCTGGCATCATATCAGCCACCACAGGAGAAGCCACCATTGAGTTACTTTGACCCCTGCACACAGGAAGAGGAGAGAGGCCCCACAGCACATATTCTGGCATCATATCAGCCACCACAGGAGAAGCCACCATTTAGTTACTTTGACCCCTTCACCCAAACAGAGGAGAGAGGTTCCACATCAGAGAATCAGGCATCATATCAACCACCACAGGAGTAGGCCACAATTTAGTTTATTTGACCCCTGCACCCAGGAAGAGGAGAGAGGCCCCACAGCACATATTCTGGCATCATATCACACACCACAGGAGAAGGCCTCTTTCAGTGATTTAGGCCTTTGGACCCAGACAGAGGAGAGAGGTCCCACAGCAGAGAACCAGGCATCATATCACCCACCACAGGAGTAGGCCACCATTTAGTTACTTTGACCCCTACACCCAGACGGAGGAGAGAGGTTACACAGCAGAGAATCAGGCATTTAGATCACCCACCACAGGAGTAGGCCCCAATTTAATGGGACCCCGGCAACCATGTCAGATGGCACAACCATCAGCTTCATATCAATCAGCACAGGAGAAGGCGACTTTGAAAGACTTTGACCCCTACACCCAGATGGAGGAGAGAGGTTTCACAGCAGAGAATCAGGCATCATATCAACCACCACAGGAGAAGCCACCATTTAGTTACTTTGACCCCTGCACCCAGGAAGAGGAGAGAGGCACCACAGCACATATTCTGGCATCATATCAGCCACCACAGGAGAAGCCACCATTGAGTTACTTTGACCCCTGCACCCAGGAAGAGGAGAGAGGCCCCACAGCACATATTCTGGCATCATATCAGCCACCACAGGAGAAGCCACCATTTAGTTACTTTGACCCCTTCACCCAAACAGAGGAGAGAGGTTCCACATCAGAGAATCAGGCATCATATCAACCACCACAGGAGTAGGCCACAATTTAGTTTATTTGACCCCTGCACCCAGGAAGAGGAGAGAGGCCCCACAGCACATATTCTGGCATCATATCACACACCACAGGAGAAGGCCTCTTTCAGTGATTTAGGCCTTTGGACCCAGACAGAGGAGAGAGGTCAGAGATTAGCTTCATATCCCCCAGCACAGCAGAAGACCGCTTTATTTGACTTAGGCCTCAGCACCCAGACAGAAGACAGAGGTAGCATGGCAGAGGTTATGACTTCATGTCACCCGTTAGTTTAACCGGCCACTTTCATCTGGTTAGGCCCGGCGCCCAGACAGAGAAGAGTTTCATTCAACTGTGGGTTTCATAAAATTTGTATCAAATAAAGAAGTGGCCCGTAGCACAACAAGACATGTTTTAGGCAGTTAATAAGGACTACTCTGCACAAGGGAGGGACAGGTCCTGTGGGATCCATGCCTGGTTCATCTTTATGAAGGTCAGCTTGTCCACGTTGGCTGTGGACAGGCGGCTGCGCTTGTCAGTAATGGCGCCCCTGCCGTGCTGAATACGCGTTCAGATAAAACGCTGGCCGCCGGGCAGGAAAGCACCTCAAGGCATAACATGCTAACTCTGGCCACGTGGACAATTTCGAAACCCAGTAGTTGAATGGGGCCGAACCATCCGTCAGGATGTGGAGAGTGTGCAGACATACTGTTCAACCATGTTAGTGAAATGCTGCCTCCTGCTAACACGTTCCGTATCAGGTGTCGGTGCAGATAGCTGTGGCGTGGAGACAAAACTTTTCCACATTTCTGCCATGCTAACCCTGCCCTCAGATGAGCTGGCCGTGACACAGCTGCGTTGGCGACCTCTTGCCACTCCTCTGCCTTCACCTTCCACCTGTTCCCCTGTGACATGTGGGAATGCTCTCAAGAGCGCCTCTATCAGCGTGCGCTTGTACTCGCGCATCTTGCGGTCGCGCTCCAGTTCAGGAATTAAAGTGGGCACATTGTCTTTATACCGGGGATCCAGCAGGGTGGCCACCCAGTAGTCTGCACACGTTAAAGCGTGGGCAACTCTGCTGATCGTTGCGCAGGCATTGGAGCATATATTCGCTCATGTGGGCCAGGCTACCCATGGGTAAGGACAAGCTGTCCTCTGTGGGAGGCGTATCGTCATCGTCCACCGTATCCCCCAGCCACGCACCAGTGATGGGCCTGGGCTGCCACCCCGCTGTGAACTTGCGTCATCCTCGTCCCCCTCCACCTCCTCCTCCTCATCCTCCTCGTCCTCCAGTACAGTGCCTTGGCTGGCGACTTGTGAACCTGTCCTCTGCTGCTTAAACAAACCTCCCTCTGAGCCAATTCGAACAGACTGGCCCGAAAGTGTTAGAAAGCGAGCCCTCATCCTCCTCCTCCTCCTCCACCTGGGCCACCTCCTCTAACATCATTGCCCTAAGTGTTTTCTCAAGGAGACATAGAAGTGGTATTGTAACGCTGATAACAGTGTCATCGCCACTGGCCATGTTGGTGGAGTACTCGAAACAGCGCAGCAGGGCACACAGGTCTCGCATGGAGGCCCAATCATTGGTGGTGAAGTGGTGCTGTTCGGCAGTACGACTGGCGCGGCGTGCTGCAGCTGAAACTCCACTATGGCCTGCTGCTGCTCGCACAGTCTCTCCAGCATGTGCAAGGTGGAGTTCCACCGGGTGGGCACGTCGCATATGAGGCGGTGGCGGGAAGGCCGAAGTTCCGCTGTAGCGCAGACAGGCGAGCAGCGGCAGGATGTGAGCGGCGGAGCGCGCACAGACGGCCCGCACTTTATGCAGCAGCTCTGACATGTTGGGGTAGTGGTGAATGAACCTCTGCACCACCAAGTTCAGCACATGCGCCAGGCAAGGGATGTGCGTCAAACCGGCTAGTCCCAGAGCTGCCACGAGATTTCGCCCATTATCGCATACCACCAGGCCTGGCTTGAGGCCCACCGGCAGAAACCACTCGTCGGTCTGTTGTTCAATACCCCGCCACAACTCCTGCGCGGTGTGGGGCCTGTCCCCCAAACATATGAGTTTCAGAATGGCCTGCTGACGTTTACCCGGGCTGTGCTGAAGTTGGTGGTGAAGGTGTGTGGCTGACCGGATGAGCTGGTGGAAGCAGTGGAGGAGGAAGCCGAGTAGGAGGAGGAGGCTACAGGAGGCAGAGAATGATGCCCTGCGATCCTAGGGGGCGGAAGGACGTGCGCCAAGGAACTGTCCGCCGGGGGCCCAGCCGCCACTACATTCATCCAGTGTGCAGTTAGTGAGATATAGCGTCCCTGGCCGTGCTTACTGGTCCACGTATCTGTGGTTAGGTGGACCTTGCCACAAATGGCGTTGCGCAGTGCACACTTGATTTTATCGGACACTTGCATGTGCAGGGAAGGCACGGCTGTCTTGGAGAAGTAGTGGCGGCTGGGAACCACATACTGCGGGACAGCCATGGCCATCAGCTGTTTGAAGCTGTCTGTGTCCACCAGCCGGAATGACAGCATTTCAAAGGCCAGCAGTTTAGAAATGCTGGCGTTCAGGCCAAGGGCTCGAGGGTGACTCGGGGAATTTGCGCTTCCTCTCTAAGGTTTGAGATATTGAGAGCTGAACGCTGCTGTGTGATATAGTGGAGACGCTAGTTGACGGTGGCGGTGGTGGTGGTGTCGGTGGCACATCCTCTGTTTGCTGCTCGGCAGGTGGCAACATTCCTCTCGAGGCGGAAGCCGAGGCAGCAGCGGTAGAGGGAGCAGGGGAGCCTCAGCGAGTGCCTGGTTTTTAAGGTGTGTACCCCACTGCAGTTCATGCTTTGCATGTAGATGCCTGGTCATGCAGGTTGTGCTGAGGTTCAGAGCGTTAATGCCTCGCCTCAGGCTCTGATGGCAGAGCGTGCAAGTCACTCGGGTCTTGTCGGTAGGACATTGTTTAAAGAAGTGCCATGCCAGGGAACTCTTTGAAGCTGCCTTTGTGGGGCTGGGTCCCTGTTGGCGATGTCCAGTAGCAGGCGAACTCTGGGGGCGGCGGCTCGTCTGCTTTGGCCCCCTGCTCCCTCTTTGGCTTCGCTGTTGTCTCGGTCTCACCACTACCTCTTCCTCTGAACTGTGAAAGTCATCGCCACGACCTTCAGTCCATGTGGGGTCTAAGACCTCATCGTCCTCTGCATCGTCTTCCACCCAGTCTCCCTCCCTGACCTCCTCCTGTTCAGTCTGCACACTGCAAAAGACGCGGCAGTGGGCACCTGTGTTTCGTCATCATCAGAGACGTGCGGACTCCGATGAGGTGGTATTCCCATGTCCTCTTCATCTGGAGACATAAGTGGTTGTGCGTCAGTGCATGGTATGTCTTCCTCCACTGGGGAAGGGCTAGGTGGACGCCCTGGGAAACCCTGGAAGCAGAGTCTTCAAACAGAAGAAGAGACTGCTGCATAACTTGTGGCTCAGACCGTTTCCCTGATATGCTTGGGGGTGATGTGACAGACTGATGGGCTTGGTTTTCAGGTGCCACCTGTGCGCTTTCCGCAGAAGACTGGGTGGAAGACCATGTGGTGAACGTGCTGGAAGCACTGTCGGCCACCCAATCGATTAATGCCTGTACCTGCTCAGGCCTTACCATCCTAAGAGCGGCATTGGGCCCCACGAGATATTGCGGTACATTCTGCCGGCTAGTTGAGGAGTTCGTTCCCTACTGTGTGCGCCTGGGGCCGAGCGGCCACGTCCTCTACCAGCAACAGAGGCTCCACGGACACCACCACGACCGCGTCCTCGTCCCTTAATAGTATTTTTCTTCATTGTTGCGATTCAACTCGCACCACAATGAAATATATTATTTTTATAAGCAAAATCCCCTCACTGGAATACTTTCAGTCTTTTGACTGTATGGATTACAGATGGAATGACTGTTATATGTGAGTACCGCTTTCTTTGACAGATTCTAGTATGGGTACATATATGTTTTCCCAACCCCAGCACATTAATTTGCTAATTCCAGATGTATGAAACGCAGGCCTAACTGTATCTAGTATATTGAACGCCAGATAAACTAACTTGGCCTTTTTAAATAAAAAAAAATTCCCTCACTGGAATACTTTCAGTCTTTTGACTGTATGGATTACAGATGGAATGACTGTTATATGTGAGTACCGCTTTCTTTGACAGATTCTAGTATGGGTACATATATGTTTTCCCAACCCCAGCACATTAGTTTGCTAATTCCAGATGTATGAAACGCAGGCCTAACTGTATCTAGTATATTGAACGCCAGATAAACTAACTTGGCCTTTTTAAATAAAAAAATTCCCTCACTGGAATACTTTCAGTCTTTTGACTGTATGGATTACAGATGGAATGACTGTTATATGTGAGTACCGCTTTCTTTGACAGATTCTAGTATGGGTACATATATGTTTTCCCAACCCCAGCACATTAGTTTGCTAATTCCAGATGTATGAAACGCAGGCCTAACTGTATCTAGTATATTGAACGCCAGATAAACTAACTTGGCCTTTTTTAAATAAAAAAATTCCCTCACTGGAATACTTTCAGTCTTTTGACTGTATGGATTACAGATGGAATGACTGTTATATGTGAGTACCGCTTTCTTTGACAGATTCTAGTATGGGTACATATATGTTTTCCCAACCCCAGCACATTAGTTTGCTAATTCCAGATGTATGAAACGCAGGCCTAACTGTATCTAGTATATTGAACGCCAGATAAACTAACTTGGCCTTTTTAAATAAAAAAATTCCCTCACTGGAATACTTTCAGTCTTTTGACTGTATGGATTACAGATGGAATGACTGTTATATGTGAGTACCGCTTTCTTTGACAGATTCTAGTATGGGTACATATATGTTTTCCCAACCCCAGCACATTAGTTTGCTAATTCCAGATGTATGAAACGCAGGCCTAACTGTATCTAGTATATTGAACGCCAGATAAACTAACTTGGCCTTTTTAAATAAAAAAAATTCCCTCACTGGAATACTTTCAGTCTTTTGACTGTATGGATTACAGATGGAATGACTGTTATATGTGAGTACCGCTTTCTTTGACAGATTCTAGTATGGGTACATATATGTTTTCCCAACCCCAGCACATTAGTTTGCTAATTCCAGATGTATGAAACGCAGGCCTAACTGTATCTAGTATATTGAACGCCAGATAAACTAACTTGGCCTTTTTTAAATAAAAAAATTCCCTCACTGGAATACTTTCAGTCTTTTGACTGTATGGATTACAGATGGAATGACTGTTATATGTGAGTACCGCTTTCTTTGACAGATTCTAGTATGGGTACATATATGTTTTCCCAACCTCAGCACATTAGTTTGCTAATTCCAGATGTATGAAACATGAGGCCTAACTGTATCTAGTATATTGAACGCCAGATAAACTAACTTGGCCTTTTTAAATAAAAAAATTCCCTCACTGGAATACTTTCAGTCTTTTGACTGTATGGATTACAGATGGAATGACTGTTATATGTGAGTACCGCTTTCTTTGACAGATTCTAGTATGGGTACATATATGTTTTCCCAACCCCAGCACATTAGTTTGCTAATTCCAGATGTATGAAACGCAGGCCTAACTGTATCTAGTATATTGAGCGCCAGATAAACTAACTTGGCCTTTTTAAATAAAAAAATTCCCTCACTGGAATACTTTCAGTCTTTTGACTGTATGGATTACAGATGGAATGACTGTTATATGTGAGTACCGCTTTCTTTGACAGATTCTAGTATGGGTACATATATGTTTTCCCAACCCCAGCACATTAATTTGCTAATTCCAGATGTATGAAACGCATGGCCTAACTGTATCTAGTATATTGAACGCCAGATAAACTAACTTGGCCTTTTTAAATAAAAAAATTCCCTCACTGGAATACTTTCAGTCTTTTGACTGTATGGATTACAGATGGAATGACTGTTATATGTGAGTACCGCTTTCTTTGACAGATTCTAGTATGGGTACATATATGTTTTCCCAACCCCAGCACATTAGTTTGCTAATTCCAGATGTATGAAACGCAGGCCTAACTGTATCTAGTATATTGAACGCCAGATAAACTAACTTGGCCTTTTTTAAATAAAAATAAATTCCCTCACTGGAATACTTTCAGTCTTTTGACTGTATGGATTACAGATGGAATGACTGTTATATGTGAGTACCGCTTTCTTTGACAGATTCTAGTATGGGTACATATATGTTTTCCCAACCCCAGCACATTAGTTTGCTAATTCCAGATGTATGAAACGCAGGCCTAACTGTATCTAGTATATTGAACGCCAGATAAACTAACTTGGCCTTTTTAAATAAAAAAATTCCCTCACTGGAATACTTTCAGTCTTTTGACTGTATGGATTACAGATGGAATGACTGTTATATGTGAGTACCGCTTTCTTTGACAGATTCTAGTATGGGTACATATATGTTTTCCCAACCCCAGCACATTAGTTTGCTAATTCCAGATGTATGAAACGCATGAGCCTAACTGTATCTAGTATATTGAACGCCAGATAAACTAACTTGGCCTTTTTAAATAAAAAAAATTCCCTCACTGGAATACTTTCAGTCTTTTGACTGTATGGATTACAGATGGAATGACTGTTATATGTGAGTACCGCTTTCTTTGACAGATTCTAGTATGGGTACATATATGTTTTCCCAACCCCAGCACATTAATTTGCTAATTCCAGATGTATGAAACGCAGGCCTAACTGTATCTAGTATATTGAACGCCAGATAAACTAACTTGGCCTTTTTAAATAAAAAAATTCCCTCACTGGAATACTTTCAGTCTTTTGACTGTATGGATTACAGATGGAATGACTGTTATATGTGAGTACCGCTTTCTTTGACAGATTCTAGTATGGGTACATATATGTTTTCCCAACCCCAGCACATTAGTTTGCTAATTCCAGATGTATGAAACGCAGGCCTAACTGTATCTAGTATATTGAACGCCAGATAAACTAACTTGGCCTTTTTAAATAAAAAAAATTCCCTCACTGGAATACTTTCAGTCTTTTGACTGTATGGATTACAGATGGAATGACTGTTATATGTGAGTACCGCTTTCTTTGACAGATTCTAGTATGGGTACATATATGTTTTCCCAACCCCAGCACATTAGTTTGCTAATTCCAGATGTATGAAACGCAGGCCTAACTGTATCTAGTATATTGAACGCCAGATAAACTAACTTGGCCTTTTTAAATAAAAAAATTCCCTCACTGGAATACTTTCAGTCTTTTGACTGTATGGATTACAGATGGAATGACTGTTATATGTGAGTACCGCTTTCTTTGACAGATTCTAGTATGGGTACATATATGTTTTCCCAACCCCAGCACATTAATTTGCTAATTCCAGATGTATGAAACGCATGAGCCTAACTGTATCTAGTATATTGAACGCCAGATAAACTAACTTGGCCTTTTTAAATAAAAAAAATTCCCTCACTGGAATACTTTCAGTCTTTTGACTGTATGGATTACAGATGGAATGACTGTTATATGTGAGTACCGCTTTCTTTGACAGATTCTAGTATGGGTACATATATGTTTTCCCAACCCCAGCACATTAATTTGCTAATTCCAGATGTATGAAACGCAGGCCTAACTGTATCTAGTATATTGAACGGCAGATAAACTAACTTGGCCTTTTTTAAATAAAAAAAATTCCCTCACTGGAATACTTTCAGTCTTTTGACTGTATGGATTACAGGTGGACTGGTATTAGTAGGGGTGACACAAGCACACCCAAGTCCCTGATGCAGGATTTCTATGGCACAGACCACTATTACAAGTGATTAATGGACGTTGGGAGAGATTGTGCTGCAGCACTAGTCCCAAGATGGCCGCCGCCTATCAGCCCAGTAACATGTGCCACAAAATGGTCTGCACAACCTTTAAAAAAATAGCCTTGGACTGTGCTGCTAAATCGCTATTGGTCTGAATCCCAGGTGTAGATGTCTGACTTGTTTGGAGCTTTGGAATGCACACTGTGGCAGCTTCTGCTGCAGCACTACAAGTCGCAAAATGGCGGCCGGCGGTCAGCCCAGGTACATGTGGATGGAAAAATCACTCTGGCCACTCTAAAAATAGCCAATCCCTATCAAAAAAGCAGCTCAGCTGCAGTTGTTCAGATGAATCACAGGTGGAGGAGAGAAATTTGCTTCCAGTTATTCAATTATCCCTGCCTATTCTCGCCCTAGCATCAGCTGCGTCTATCCCTGTTCTATTCACATCGGGAGTGAGCACGTCCCGACGTGCGCACAAGCTTATAAAGAGGCTGAGTCACATGCTGCACTCGGCCAATCACAGCCTTGCCAATAGTAGGCATGGCTGCGATGGCATCTTAGGGCAAGTAGTATGATGCATGTTGATTGGCTGCTTTGCAGCCTTTCAAAATGCGCCTAAATACATGCCGAACGACGAACCCGAACCCGAACTTTTTTGAAAATGTCCGGGTTCGGGTCCGGGTCCCGGACACCCCAAAATTCGGTACGAACCCGAACGATGCTCGAACTGTTCGCTCAACACTATTTGTGACAAAGTAATTTCTCACAAAGTAAATTTTTTTGTAAAATTCGGCTGAGCAGTTAAATATTCACATATTTTGAGAGACTGACTTTTGAGTTTTCATTAGCTGTAACCCACAGTCATCACACTAAAAGAAATAAACACTTGAAATACATCACTGTGTAATGAATTACTGAAATAAATTAACTTTTTGATGATATTCTAATTTATTGAGATGCACCTACATTGCATATTTAAAGTCCAGAATATATTTTTAAAACACATACATCTATGGTCTAGCTATATAGAAGATATTCTGTTCTTCAAGTTGGAATCTGAGTCATACTTTTTTGTTTATATTAATGGACAGGTTTCACAGTGGTTTTAGTAATCAAGTATCATCTTCTTGGATGTACAGTTGTATGTGAAGGAAATGAATTCAAGATCGAAAGGGTGCAGTAAACCGACTGCCTCAAATGTATGCTTCCATTTTGATAGCTATCACCTACAACAGGAGAGCAGTAACATATGGCCAATTGTTGAGAATAAATAGAATTAATTAGTAGGATTTTGTTGAGCAAACAAGTGCATTAGCATTGTGATTGAGTTCTAGGGGTTACACAAATAAAGTGAATGAAGAAGCATTTTGTAAGTCAAAGTTACAGGATAGGAAACCTTAATATTTGCTAAGAAAAAGGAAGGAACAGTAGGAGACTTGCATTATCTTTTACTTTCAGTAAATGTCTAAATATTTGACAAGGATTTTCAATATTGGTACATAATTGAGAGCTACCTGGATTTAAGATAGCAGTGAATACACTTATAGACTCTTTAAAGGGGTTTTTTGAGATTTTAATATTGATGACCTATCCTCAGATCGGTAGGGGTCTGACACTTTGCACCCCACATTGATCAGCTGTATGAAGAGAAGGCTGCACTTGTGTAACTGCCAACTTCTGTTCATTGTTTATCTGCTCGCTGTCGACATCACAATGGCGAGTAGGTATAATTACAAGAAGCCGTCCAATTCATTTCTTCGGGATGGCTCCTTCCTATTCAAGTGTATAGAAAGTAGCCATCCATAGAAATGAATAGGATGGATTCTTGTAATTACACCTGCTCTCCATTGCGATGTTGACAGTGAGCAGGTAAACAATGAAGGGAAGGCTGCGCTGGCACTGCAACCAGCCATTTCTTCAAACAGCTGATAAGCGCTGGTGCGGGGTGCCCTTCCCCCCGGTCTGATATTGATGACCTATCCTAAGGATAGGTTGTCAATATTAAAATCGCAGAAAACTCCTTTAACTCCTTAGTGACCAGCCTGTTTTGGGCCTTACTGACCAAGCGTTTTTCTTCCTTTTTTCATCGTCACATTCCAAGAGCTATAACTTTTTTATTTTTCCGTCTATATAGCTTTATGAGGGCTTGCTATTTGCAGGACAAGTTGTAGTTTTTAATGGCGCCATTTTAGAGTACACAGAACTTTCTGATTAACTCTTAACTCTTTCTGGGAGGAGGATGCGAAAAACAGCAATACTGCCACTGCATTTATAAATTTCACAGCGTTTATTTTTGCGATAAAAATAACATAATATCTTTATTCTCTTTGTCAGTATGATTACAGTGATACCAAACACATACAGTTTTTTTTTACATTTTACAACTTTTTTGCAATAAAACCCCTTTTTTTAAAAGATAAAAATGTTTTTGCATTGCTGCTTCCCAAGACCCATAACTTTTTTCTTTTTCTTTCTATGGAGTTGTGTGAGGGCTTGATTTTTGCAGGACGATTTGTATTTTTCATTAGTATCATTTTGGAGTAAATTACACTTTTTGATTGCTTGTTATTATGTTTTTTCCTTGGCAATTAAGAATAAATTTTAAATTCGGTCTTTTTTTTTTACATTTTCTTTTTTTACGGTGTTCTCCGTACGGGATAATTCTCTATACGGGATAATTTACATGATATTTATCTAGTCCGGGTCATTACAGATGCGTCAATACCAAACATATGGGAATGATTTTTTTTGCAATTTTTTTTCATTGAAAAGTGTATTTTCAATGGAAATAAAGCATAATTGTTTTTGTTTTTTTATTTGAAAATTATTATTTTTTTACTTTTTTTTACCACTTAATAGTCCCACAAAGGGACTATAACAGACACCTTTTTGGTTGCTTTTAAAATGTAATGCACTATCCTATAGTGCATTGCATTTTAATGGCAATGCTATTCTAACATTGACCAGCAGGCTGTACCAGAGAGGTGCAGTCTGCTGAAAATTACTGAAGGCTCGCCTGAGGCCTATATCAGACCCCAGGCAGCCTTCACACACATTGGCACCCCATAATCACATTTGCGGGGTTCCGATGGGAGTCCGCTCCCTCTGTCAGCACATTACATGTGGCGGGCGCCATTGCCCGTGGCATGTAAAGTGTTAAAAAGCCCAGGTCAGCACTCCTGCTGGTCCTGGCTGTTAGAGCAAGGCTGCAGCTCTCATGTGAGAGCTGAGTTCCCACTCCCCACTTCACGGGGGACCCGTGCAGTGCTTAGACAGGGTCGTCGTAAAAAAGTGGCAGCCCAGGCTAAGGCCCCTTAGTGACCACGGTGAAAACAAGTATGGTTGGTCACTAAGGTGCTAAACAGGCAAGACATTTTAGGGATGAGCTTGTTACTGGACATGGTTCAGACATGAGGAGTAAGAACATCATGTTTAAAATTTGCTGTTGTACAGAGGGTTACACATGATGTGCAGAGGCCTGAAATACTGTTACCAAAAGAGTTTGACTACACAGTGCAAAGTCATCAGGCCTCTGGGTTTGAATGATTACAGTGATATAAATGTACTTTTACTGTGACATTTTCACTGTTATGTCTGTGGATTGGATATATTTTTGTATGTTTTTACTGATACTTTTGTATAGATTATGTTAACTGTATGGTTCTATATATGTGTCCATAGCACTGGTCATATGCGACCTGGATGAAGTCTCACAATATGAAACGGTCACTGGAAAAAGAGTCTTGCAATATGTGCTCCCAAAACTATGCACTTAATTGTCAATATGCAATAAAGGCCAGTTTACACGGCCCAACGGAGCAGGCGATTGTTGTGAAACAAGCGCTACTTCCTGACAATTGCTTGATCATATGTGGAGGAGAAAGCTGCATTTAGATTCAGCAATCCCCTCCACTGTATGGGGACGAGCAATCACTAATGCCATCGCTCAGGGCCATTGTTTCTTGGCAGCAGAGGACTGTTTAGACAGGACGATCTACTGCCCAGGAAGGATGATTGAGGTGTCCCCATGAACAATTGTTTCACTTGCTGCAGTGTTTCGCTTGTTCATTGTGTGATTGTCGGAACCTTTACATGTGTAGATTATCGGGAACGAGTGTTTGTAGGACCGTTCATACCTGATATTCTGCCTGACAACCTTTAGGATAATATGTCGATGAGTGATGTGTATTTTGTGGGAATACATGTTAAAGATTGGTAGACAGACAAAACTCACCACATATCTGGCAGAAAGATTTATCCAATACTGGTAATGCTTTCATTATAATCGAAGCAGCAATTTCTGAGTCAGATGCTAAGCAGCAGAAATACTAAACAAATGGACATGCACTGCGTATATTCAACTGTGACTCTAAGAGGCAAGTATTTCATAATGGGATCAGGGGCATTTAATGACACAAGTAGTAATTTGATCCATTATTCTTTCATTACAGAAGTGCTGTGTCAAACGATTTTCATTATCCTCTCAGCATGTTATTTGCTGTGGACCACACGATATCACTACAATTCCATTACATCTGTCTAATGAAACCACTTAAGGGGTCACAATTACTGGTATGAATTAAAGCCAGATAAGATGGAAAGAAGGCAATTAGCAACAACACTTGGCATTAAGAGCAACATTCTTTTCATATTTAACAGATTTGCATAAAAGACATTTCTGTATGAATGAAGCATTTTGCTGCCACATTTATATTTTATTCGCTGACTGCATTAGGCAAATGGTGTGGAAAAACATCCTTGATAAACATGGAGAACTAGTTTTCAATGCCTTGTAGCTAATGACTTCTTTGTATTATGGTCCTCACGTTCTGTCTACAGTTCTGGACTTCGCTGAATTAAAAAAACATAAGCTAACAAACACAGGGGGTCATTTATCAAACAGAAATACTAGTATTGAGCGAATCGAAGTCCATGAAGTGGAATTCTATCCGAATTGCAGGGAAAATTCGATTTGCCGCAATGCCGAATGTCCTTGTGGTAGCGAATTGATTTTCCCTTAATGGCGGTAAAAAAAAAACATAATTACCCTATCGATTTGAGCGATACGAACCAGCTGCCGATATCTTCATTGAAGATCTTGTACGAAACCCCGTGCACGGTGACGTATGATATCACAACGCTCTGCTACGTGATGATGTAATTACAGGCTGTGCGAGATTTTCAATCAAGATGGCTGTGCGATCAAATGCATGAGGTAAGTATGATTTAAATTTTTAATTTTTTTTTACACTGTTATTACTGTCAGATGCTGCGATCAGCTATTAACGCGGTGAGGGGTTGAGGGGTTAAATAATGGGGAGCGGCGCAATCCTCGCTCCCTGTCATTGCTCACAATATTTATAAAGGAATGCACTTTGTGCACAAATTTTTAAATACTTACCCCTCTATGTTGTTTTAGAGTCACACCTTTCCCCCCATACACCAGGTGGTAGCGTGGTTTGGTCCCGTCCCTAGTGTACCAATCGGACCTGCTCTACTTGTGTATGCACGCTCCCCTTGTCTCAGTCACAGGTGTGCCGGTTACAGAGTGTTTTACTCAGTGTGGTCCCGTCCTGTACCAGAGCGGTCTCCCCACACACTGGGCGGCAGGCTTTGGGGAAGTGACTCCACTGAGGTTCAGGACACTGACCCACATTGCTGCTTCTGCAGCACCGTGTGATCGGGCTGACACACTTTTCTCCACTGTGTGCCCGCTCTGGCAACCTGTGTACGGACCAATTATCTATCTTGGTCCACTCACTGCTGGGGGGTTTCGCCTGATCTGTGGATCTCTTCTATGCTGCTCCTTCTGTTGCAGTACAGGTTAATGGAGTTCTGTCCTGCAATCATAAGGACGGCCCCTTGGTCTATAGACTAGGCACAGGTCTTTAGGGTCCGTTGGTTGTTTTCTGTAGTTGTCTACTACCCGACGGCTTCCCTCTTTGTTATTGGTGACCTAAGACCACCTTTTGGTCAGGTGTTCATGTGGATATAGCCCAGTTGGGCTTTTTAGCGTATATCAATAAAGTTTTTGACAGCTTTTAAGTGTCTATTTTGTTCTGTGATATTTTTTGTCTTTCTGCAGATGCAAACTCCTTCATTGTAGTCCGTGAAGTGAACCCAGTGTCAATAGCAACGTTTCAACTGCTTATTGCAGTCTTTCTAGTGCTTTTCTACATTTATTGAATTGGACCTTGGAGCTGGTCATTTGCCGGACTTTGCACCTGCTGGATACAGTGTGCTCTCTCCTTTTTTTTTTCCATATCTATCTATCTATCTATCTATCTATCTATCTATCTATCTATCTAACTATCTCATATCTATCTATCTATTTATCTAGAGAAAAAATAGAGCTTGGGCAGCACAGCAGTTCAAAGATTATAACAGAGTGCCAGCGGCTGAGGGGGCGATCCACCTCCAAAAATATATATAACAAATAGTTCCACGGCACCTCCAAATAAAAATCAAGTAGTAGTTTATTTACCAAGCAGCGACGTTTCGGTCCGCTTGCTGGGACCTTTCTCAAGCAGTGGCTATCTATCTATCTATCTATCTATCTATCTATCTATCTATCCATCTATCTATCTACCATAACTATTTCCATATTACTATAACATTACTATTACATTTTTTCCCACTAAAACATTAAATTGATGAATTGTAATCAGTTGTAATAAGTACATCAGTAAAATTTTGTTTCCCGAGATGTTTTTTTAAGCCTATATTAATGTTTCTAGAGATCATTTAGATAAATAATGGAAAGACTTCTCTCTGATTTCACAGTACGTCAGCCCTTCAAATAACAATGGGAATAATAGCTTTGTATATTTGTGTATTTCAGCTATTCCAAAAGAAAATTTCTTATGAGCTGTGAAACTGTAAAGAAAATAAAGTCCTTTTAATCTCTTATTAATTTAAAAATCTGATTATTTTATGGCACACAGTTATGAAAGACAACTTTCCTAAGAGGAGGCAGCACAAACTGACTGACAAATAAGCTGCAAAACTTTTTCTCCTCCACAACTTGTCCAATAGATACATAATCCACTAGAGATAGGTAAATTTGTCTAATTTATAGTTAAAAAAAAACTGCTTAGATTGCCCTGATAAGTCATCTATGACACTTTGAGGTCTCCTAGGACTATTACCAACCCCAAAGCTCTTCAATGCCAAGACAGTATTAGTAATGTCAAAGTGACAGTGACATACTGTATATAGTAGAACGGATGGTAGATGGTGGTAAAACAGCCAAATGAAAAACATACTTTAATCTTTTTTAGTGACAATCTCTTTATAACAAAGCTAGAACCAGATCGTACCTCACATCCGGAGATCTCCACATTCATTTCTCTGCTAGATTTAAATCAAGATAAAGGCTCAAGGGGAGTGTCTTCTCTGCTGCAACTAAGGGGGCGTGTCCATGCTCTCCCTATCACAGCTCAGGAGGGAGATGAAGGATGAGACTGAGCATGTGGGGCCATCTCAGTGAGCAGGACAAAGAAATTAGAAAAAAACAAACATCAGGTGGCGCTATACAGATATTTTATTTTATTGAATAACTCAGTGGCTATGCAACATTTTTAATTACATGCAATTAGAAAAGTATTCAGATGCAGGTGCTGGTTTAAAAACTTTAGAATATTTTTTGTGGGAAAACCCCAGAAGCTTGGAATGTAAGAGTGGGAGTGGTTAGGCTGCTTCTGGTGTGATGGAAACATGAACGACCTGTTCTATGTGAGAAACCAATAAAGACATGTTGAACACAAGCTTGTTTTGTGGGAAAGTTTCAATTATAAACTGGGAACTTGCTACCAGAATCCCCCTTATATATAGAGTGCCATGATTTTCCTCTACAATATGACTTGTGACATCTTTAATAATAATGAAAGCAATGCAATAAGTCATCTTTTTCAGGAGAATGTCTGCTGAAAAATGTTTATTTTACTTTATTCCTTGGCATTTTGTGATCTATTATTTCATCAGATCATCAGTAAGTAAATCAAAACTACATATTTTCTACCTCCCATTGACTGCATATCACAAATGAAAAGTTGAAACACCTGGCGAGATGCTATCAATCATAACTCATAATGAATTGCCCGCAGTTTAGCAAAAAAGACCACATGAGAAAAAAGCTCTTGAAAATCTTCTGAAAGTTTCATAAATGAGAGAAAAATGATATTGATAATGACATTTTAAAGATGTCAAAATAATGATTTAAGAGCATTTCCATCCAAAAGTTAAATGACATATTTCAGAATTTAAAGTATAGAGCAGAGGTAACATAGTAACATAGTTTATAAGGCCGAAAAAAGACATCTGTCCATCCAGTTCAGCCTGTTATCCTGCAAGTTGATCCATAAGAAGGCAAAAAACCCCTGTGAGGTAGAAGCCAATTTTCCCCACTTAAGGGGAAAAAAAATTCCTTCCCGACTCCAATCAAGCAATCAGAATAACTCCCTGGATCAACGACCCCTCTCTAGTAGCTGTAGCCTGTAATATTATTACACTCCAGAAATACATCCAGGCCTCTCTTGAACTCTTTTAGTGAATTCACCATCACCATCACTCAGGCAAAGAGTTCCATAGTCTCACTGCTCTTACCATAAAAAATCCTCTTCTATGTTTGTGTACAAACCTTCTTTCCTCCAGACGCAGAGGATGTCCCCTCGTCACAGTCACAGTCACAGCCCTGAGGATAATTAGATGATGGGAGAGATCTCTGTACTGACCCCTGATATATTTATATCAGTCATCTATTTTCTAAAGTGAATAACCCTAATTTTGATAATCTTTCAGGGTACTGTAGTCCATCCATTCCAGTTATTACTTTAGTTGCCCTCCTCTGAACCCTCTCCAGCTCTGCTATGTCTGCCTTGTTCACAGGAGCCTAGAACTGTACACAGTATTCCATGTGTGGTCTAAACAGTGATTTGTAAATTGGCAGGACTATGTTCACGTCACGGGATCTATGCCCTATTGATGCAATCCATTATCTTATTGGCCTTGGCAGCAGCTGCCTGATACTGGTTTCCACAGCTTAGTTTGCTGTTCACTAAAATTCCTAGGTCCTTTTTCCATGTCAGTGTTATCCAGTGTTTTACCATTTACAGTTGTGTTCAAAATTATTCAACCCCCAATGCTGTAAAGGGTTTTAGGGAATTTAGTGTACATTTGTAATTGTGTTCAGAATGAAATCTTACAAGGACTTTTTAAAGAACCAAATGCAACTAAAATGACATCAATTGTTTTTGTAATACAGTATTAATTTTTTTTTTTTTTGTGATTTCTTCATTGACACAATTATTCAACCCCTTAAAGACTACCACTCTTAAGAACAGAGGTTCATTCAAGTGTTTTCGATCAGGTATTGAAAACACCTGTGGTTGTCAAGGAGCAGCAATCAAGCATAATAAGCACAAATTAGGCAGATTTAAAATGACTGTGATACTCAGCTCCTTCTAGACATTTACTAGTGTGTTTACAAACATGGTGAAGTCAAGAAAATGGTCCAGGAAGACAAGAGAAGAGGTGATTTCTCTTCACAGGAAGGGCAATGGCTATAAGAAGATTGCAAAGATGTTAAACATACCAAGAGACACCATAGGAAGCATCATTCGCAAATTCAAGGCAAAGGGCACTGTTGAAACGCTACCTGGTCGTGGCAGAAAGAAGATGCTGACTTCGACTGCTGTGCGCTACCTGAAGCGCAAAGTGGAGAAAAGTCCCCTTGTGACTGCTGAGGAACTGAAAAAAGATTTGTCAGATGCGGGTACTGAAGTTTCAGCTCAGACAACAAGGCGCACACTGCGTAATGAAGGCCTCCATGCCAGAACTTCCAGGCGCACCCCCTTGCTGTCTCCAAAGAATAAGAAAAGTCGACTGCAGTATGCCAAAAGTCATGTGGACAAACCACAAAAGTTTTGGGATAGTGTTCTGTGGACTGATGAAACAAAATTAGAACTGTTTGGGCCCATGGATCAATGCTATGTTTGGAGGAGGCCTATGAAGAAAAGAACACCTCGCCTACTGTTAAGCATGGCGGGGGGTCAATCATGCTTTGGGGCTGTTTTGCTTCTACAGGTACAGGGAAGCTTCAGTGTGTGCAAGGTACCATGAATTCTCTGCAGTACCAGGAGATATTGGATGAAAATGTGATGCAGTCCGTCACAAACCTGAGGCTTGGGAGACGTTGGACCTTTCAACAGGACAATGATCCCAAGCATACCTCCAAGTCCACTAGAGCATGGTTGCAGATTAAAGGCTGGAACATTTTGAAGTGGCCATTGCAGTCATCAGACTTAAATCCGATTGAGAACCTCTGGTGGGACTTAAAGAAAGCAGTTGCAGCGCACAAGCCTAAGAATGTGACTGAACTGGAGGCTTTTGCCCATGAAGAATGGGCGAAGATACCCGTAGATCGCTGCAAGACACTTGTGTCAAGCTATGCTTCACATTTAAAAGCTGTGATAACTGGAAAAGGATGTTGTACTAAGTACTAAGATTAAATGTCACTTGGGGGTTGAATAAAACTGATAATGATGTGAGCACAGAAAAGACATTTGTGGTTATTTCATTATAAATGTTATTTTATATTTGTCTGACTTACAAGTGCCTCTTTGATTTAATTGTGAACAAGATGACTGAAATGATCAAAATCAATGTCAAACTGGCCAAAACACTCAATTTCAGTGGGGGTTGAATAATTTTGAACACAACTGTAGTATGTACTGGTGACTTGCATTATTCCTTCCCATGTGCATAACCTTACATTTGTCAGTGTTAAACCTCATCTGCCATTTCTCTGCCCAAGCCTCCAATCTATCCAGATCCATCTGTAGCAGTATACTGTCCTCTTCCATGTTAATTACTTTACACAGTTCAGTGTCATCTGCAAAAATTGATATTTTACTGCACAAGCCTTCTACAAGATCATTAATAAACATATTGAAGATAACAGGGCCCAGTACTGACCCCTGAGGTACTCCACTAGGGCCAGTGACCCAATCTGAGTGTGTACCATTAATAACCACCCTCTGTTTTCTATTACTGAGCCAGTTACCTACCCACATACAGACATTTTCTCCCAGTCCAAGCATTCTCCAAGCATTCTCATAACAATAACTCAAGGAGAACCTATGAAGAACCAGTGTATGTGTGTTTGTGTGAGGGTATACAACTGGTATAGAACATTGAGGGGAGAATAATACAGCTCTATGCTGAGCACCATACAATGGCACAATGAGAGCATTCAGCTATAATGCACAGCCAAATTGACTCTACTCGGGTGATTTATCAAAACTTGCGTAAAGGAAAACTGGCTTAGTTTCCCATTGCAACCAATCAAATTCTAACTTTTATTTTACAAAGGAGCTCTCAAAAATGAAAGGTGGAATCTGATTGGTTGTTATGGGCAACTAAGCCAGTTTTCTTTTATGCTAGTTTTGATAAATCTCCCCTTATGTGTCTCCATTTAGTTTCTGTGACTGCGACATTACTGGAATTGACACCTAAATTATAAGAATCCTAAAAAAATGTTAACATAACCTAAGAGTAAAAACTACTGACTGGATTTATGGATAACTGCCTGCTAGCCTTTTATCCATGATACAATGTTTAATTTGGTTGCACCATTGGCCAGCCTCATATTTCCCCTCCATTCATTTGTGGATAACTCATAAAAGCCTTTTCATTATTTAAGAACATATATGTTTTCTAAGTCTGATTTAAAGGGGTTGTCTTACTTCAGCAAATAGCTTTTATCATGTAGAGAAAGTTAATACAAGGCACTTACTAATATATTGTTAATATCCATATTGCCTCCTTTGCTGGCTGGATTCATTTTTCCATCACATTATACACTGCTTGTATTCATGGTTATGACGACATTGCAATCCAGCAGCGGTGGCCGTGCTTGCACACCATAAAAAAAAGCCAGCCCCTTTGGTGGAAATGGGAGGCACACATCAGCACCAGCTCCCATCCGGGCCTCCTCATACCTGGGTTGCAGCAGTGGCTGTAACCCCTGGATACGAGCAGTGTATAATGCGATGGAAAAATGAATTCAGCCAGCAAAGGATGCAATATGGACAATCACAATACATAAGTAAGTGCCTTGTATTAACTTTATCTACATGATAAATGCCATTTGCTGAAGTAAGGCAAAATTTTATGTGATCTGTGTGTTTCAAGCAGAAGGAAGTACTGAATAGAGCAGGCATCCTCAAACTGCGGCCCTCCAGATGTTGTAAAACTACAACTCCCACAATGCCCTGCTGTAGGCTGATACCTGTAGGCTGTTTGGGCATGCTGGGAGTTGTAGTTTTGCAACAGCTGGAGGGCCGCAGTTTGAGGATGCCTAGAATAGAGAATGGTGCAGAGCATCAAAAGGTGTAAAGAGAGTAGCCAAATTGAAAAAAAATACTGTAGCACAAATAGTGTTGAACCTGTGAGAGGACAATGACAACTTTCCGGTCCATGCATAGTGTTCTCCAGAGCAGTGGAACCTGTAAATGAGTCACTAAAGCAGATCAGAAAGACAGAATCTGCACAGAATAAACATAGACAGATAGACAAGTATCTATAGAGGAGTCCAACAAAAAGCAAAAGGCACCTAGTGCACCAATTGTCTGATTAATTCAGACATCAGAGACTGTTGCTATAATTAAGTAGTAAGATACTGTGTTGTGTGAATAACTGGAGTGAATAACTGGAGTAGAGATGTTGCAGTTTATGAAGGAAGGACTAGGCTAAACAGATAGCAGATAAACCACTGTATTAGTCTTCATTAATATGTCATTCCTCTAGCCTCTATGTTTTTCATGGTTTTTATGTATCAGTTACCCCTGTATCCCCCATTTTGTTAATAAAATGTAATGTTGCTGAAAGTCCCAAGTGAAACAATTCCCCACAATGTGTGAATGTAGATGTTTATGCTCAAAGTTGCAACACCCTGTAGACCGTGAAAGGAGTAACGCACCCAAACACCCAGGTGCACAGAGAGACTAATTTTAAAACATGTTCCAGATCAATTATGGTGCCTTCATATGCAACACATTTTTTGGCAGAATATTCCGAAAGTGAAATTTAGTTCCATTCATTTGAATAAAGCAGCAAACACATACATTTTTGCAAGCCCCTATAAAGTAAACGGAATTTTCTGCCACAAAATCACGTGTGAAGGCACTGCTAGGGTAGAACCCCAATGATAGGTGTCCTGATGCAGTCTTGGAAGCCAAAATCAGGAGTGGATCGTAAAAGATGAGGAATTATGAAGGACAGATACAACATTCTTTATTGAATCCACCCCTTTTTTTGGCTCCCAAAACATCATGATAGTGAGCTCATGATATGGTTGTATAAGAGTGAAGCTGAAGGGCTTATGTAGATTTGTACCAATAGCTTTTCTCACAAGATGTTCTAGAAATCTAGATGTTTGAAGGCTCAGTATGTGAGAGGTGCTCAGTGTAAGTTATTTCCTCATGGCATGGGACATTTTACTGGTCTCCTCTTGACTTACATTCACTTTTGCTTCTAAATGCTTAAATTACTTTTTCTAGATATTGAAGTTTGATTTTCCTGGGACATAATATAACTTGTTTATTGAAATGTCATATGCAATACTGCTCAGTTCAACTCAAAAACATCAGCTATTTTGTAGACTCAAATTAAAAACATCCCATATCCTGAGGCCAGGAGCTAAATCACTAGCCAATGTTTGCTTGTCTGCACTAAGCAGAGCATTTAGGAGAAAAACAGCATCTCCGTTAAGTACTTTATATTTTGGCTGGTTCCCAGCAGGTTGATTCAGCCATATAGACTGGCACATTTTACCTTGCCTGTTGGATGACAACTGATGACAGAGTGGCAAGCTAATGATGTAAACTTTTGCATTTACCTTTAATAATAAAAATAATAAGATATATTCCCATCTCCCACTTCAGCATTTTCTTCACCTGCCTTTCTGCTCCTGGTTCCCTGGCTGTGCTTGTTATGTGGACGGAGCTATGTTATCACACGGTGATATGCAGAGCTCTGGGTGCAAGTTCCTGATGCTGCGATACAGTATAGTGAGCTGGATCAGGAGTTTACAAAGTGTGATAACAGGGAAAAAATAGGGAGAAACTGAATGATGTGCTGAGTATATACAGTATATAGACAATATATATACCTTACACTTCTGAGCCCCAGAGAGTCTTTCATATCCATGTAACACTAGACCTTCTGACTTCATAGGGTATGACCACACGGCACAGTCGGGTTGTGGTGTGCTGCGATCATGAACCACACAGCCAATTAGCCCGCAGCTACCTTTCATTTTATTAATGAAAACCACACTGTATAGTCAGTCATTTTTAATTGGCGTGTGGCAACTTTAAAACTGTGTGGCCATTAACAATGAAGACCGACTATACAGTGCAGTTCATTAGTTAAATGAAAGGCAGCTGCAAGCTAATTGGCCATGTGGTCCATGACTGCAGCACAGCAACAAACCCAACTGGATCATGATCGTACCGCTTGGTCGTACCCTTATTCTCCCAAGCTCATCCTCATCCTTTGCCTAGTACCTTACACTGTTTGCTCACATCCAGGTATATAAGACAGCAGCTGCACATATATCACAAGTATGTCGGCTGCCTAGTGAGCACTGAGGTACAGATCCAGTGCAGAGAGATGGACGTGAGCTACTATACTGGTCATTATGTGAAAGGCTACCCTCCCCTGGCTGTATTCAGTAGTATGAAAAGCATCACTTGTGTATCAGCTTCTGGTCCCGCTCTTCCATACACACTGACAGCATGGTTTACATACAGTGATAACAGCGATCACATCAAAGCACACTTACAGCCTGGATAATGGCTCGGAAAAGCTGCTGCGCACACGTCAGAGGTGTCCATTTGAACTGGATGCAGAGAGGTGGCCAGAAGCTACTGCTCATGATTAAACCAAAAGAAAAAGGAAAAAGTCTGGTACTGTGTTAGCCAATAGAAAACTAGTGATGAGCGGCATAGGCAATATTAGTTTTTGCCATATTTCGCACATTTTTCACATAATATTTGCAATAAATTCGCAAATTCTAGAATTCACGATCTCTAGTCATTATTTTTGCGCAAATTGGCACTATGCGCAATATGTGCAACTTCACATTTAGTCAGGTCTGAGTAAATATTACTGATTGGTGCACTAAGTATTGTTGTGACATCACAACACTGTGTCTAACAGAGACACTAATTCTTTATCACAGCACAGTAATTCCTATCCACTACCTAACACCCTGCACTGGGACCTATCAGCTACACTTTATCACTATCTAACCTACACTGACTATCTCCCACTAGCTGTCTGTATGATATATATGAGCTAACTAACTAACTAACTAACTATCTAACTAACTAACTATCTAATTTAATTAAATAAGGATCCAGATGAGTCTGCAAAGCACAGAGCACAGCAATGACACTGCTGTCTCTCTCAGAACTGCAAAAAACTGCTGAAAGTGGCTTCTGGGGAGTTTCTTCTATAGTAAAGGGGTAGGCAACTTTCCTATTGGTTGCTAGGGATGTTGATATTGCAGCCTTCTCATTGGCCCACATGCAAAAATCAGTGAGGGTACTGATAAAAAAATAAATAACTAGAATATTTGGGATTACGAATATATAGCACTATATTCTAGATTTTTGCGAATTCTCGAAGTGCCGATATTCGCTAAAGAAATTCGCGATTAGAATATTCGCAATCAACAAAATAGAAAACTAATTTAGTGCTATTATTAAAAGAAAAAAAATAAGAGTATTGAAGGTTTGATACCTTTTAATAGCTAACAAAAATTAAAGTAATGATGTTACATAGCAAGCTTTCGAGACATCACCAGTCCCTTCATCAGGCACACTACTAGAACATATGGAGAAACAACTATATATATATATATATATATATATAGTCCACAAAAAAAATCAATGGCAGCACTATCAAAAAGAAAAGGCGGGTGCAATGTCCTGCAGCGGGTCCTGGCTGAACCCAATATTACAATAGTAGAAAAGGGAGGATTGCACTCCAAATTAATGAAAAAATAGAAAAACTTTTATTTACCCATGGTGGAGAGCGACGTTTCGGCTCGTGTGAGCCTTTCTCAAGCATAAATACAAGTGAAACATACAAGCAATTTAAAGGCATTTCAGCAGTGAACAACCAATCACAAAATCCAATCAATTAGTGTCATTATCAAACAGCTGTGTAGAACCAGATATAAACATACAGTGCATGTGTAATAGACATGGTCGATCAGTGTATTTAAAATGACAAATACGTGTAAAATTCATAAAGTGAGTATAAGATAAATATTTGTCTTATACAAACGTGACGTTAAAAAGTGTTATGAGTGTTTAAAAACTCCAGGGAAGAGACCGCAGTACCTGCCTCCATCTGTAATGGCGTCCGTGGAGATACATTGAGCGTCGCTCATGATCTACTGCGCATGTTCGGGAGGATTCCCAAGTGATCGCGCACAGTCCATGAGCGCATGCGTGCGCATTTACTACCTGTAGCTGTATCCGACATGTTTGTTATGGGCAAGAAGCCCAAACATAAAAACAAAGTTGTTGAACATGTTTATAAAAAGGGGAAGGTCAAAGATGCAGACGGTCGCTGTGGATAAATACCACAGACATGGTGCAGGAGTAGGAGCCAAACTCGACAGAGATGGGACCCACTCCAATGGATTCTCGCTGTCAGATAGAACCATGTCAATGGCCCACCTCACAACAAAAAAACCTTTATGCACCTCATCAAGCGGCCAGGAGGGATTCTCCTCCAGCATCCAGACCGTCCTGTATGTTAAATTTCAAGAGAGTGCGCACAACAATAATGGTAGCAATGATCTCTATTGTCCAGGACCTATTTGTACTGTGGAGGTATGGTCTGTGGATCCTCCCCTGGTGTGGTATAAATTTTTCTGAAAAAAGAAAAATTAAATTAATCACAAGTAAAAATACTTTATCTTATTTTCCATTATATACAAATTTTCACTTGTCCGGCTTTATCCATCCCAATGGGCGAAGCTGAACGTCTGAAGCAAGAGAATCGCAGCATAAGCTCAAAAATCCCACTCCTATCTGAATTCTACATTAAGACCATCAGGGTATAAACTATTTAAAGTATATATCCATTGTAGTTCCTTCCTTTTTAAGAGTGAGGTACGGTCACCTCCCCTTCTTGGTATCTTGACACAATCAATTATCCAGCACTTCAGATCCCGCTCAGAGTGCCCTAGGGATGTGAAGTGTCTGGACACTGGTAGATCAATGCGTTTTTTTCTAATCGAATTTCTATGATTATTTAGTCTCAGTTTAAGTTCCGTTGAAGTCTCCCCAACATAAAGAATGTTACAGGGACAAGACAGTACATATATAACATATGATGAGGCACATGTGAGATGAAATCTGATGGGATAAGATTTTCCAGTGTTGGGGTGTATAAAGATTTTGGCTTTACATATATAGCGACAATTAACACAATTCAGGCATGGGGTCGAACAACTATTACAAGCAGAGACATCTGAGGAGGAACTTCTACAATTTAAAGAGGAATCTAATGCCCAATTATCCAAGTTACAAACTGAGTTGGAGGAGGGCAAAAGGAATAAATTGAGCCGTGACTCGGAGGATTATAGAAAGGGTGATGTATACACGTGGCAATTCGATTCTGCCTACAATGGTAATAGAGATAATAAGAAAAAAAGAAAGAACACACAGACTTCTACTGATGAAGAAAAGTTTTTTTTAGGGAACCATCTGGATGGAAAGAAAAGAAAAGAACAAGAACCAGAAGGGGAGGTCGGAGATACAGACGACAGAGGAAGACGACGCAACAACAGGACCCGGCTGCAATCGACTACACAGAGAAAGAGACAATAGTCTTTAATCTATCTTCAGTCCCGTTGAGTGAGGCACAAAATAGTGTCTTATCCAAAGGACTTTCGTTTTGCCCCAGCACCAAGGTAAATTGGTTTGATCTGGAAATGGATTTAAATGACTTTTTTCGTAACATAAAATTGAAGGTACACTTTAGGAATAAAGAGTATAATGTAAGATCTGATACCAGTGAATTTACACTACAGAAGTTGGGATTGTTTAATAAGAGTGTTTTTTCTCCAGATACTAATGAACCTGCAGTTGATGCCTACATCTCGGCAGTTAAGAGAGATATAATGCATTTAAAGTCCTCTTTGGAGGACTCAGATAATCTTAGAAACCCTAATCTTACTTCTGCCGAAATGGAGGGATTACTACAACTACTACAACTTGTCATTTTAAATACACTGATCGACCATGTCTATTACACATGCACTGTATGTTTATATCTGGTTCTACACAGCTGTTTGATAATGACACTAATTGATTGGATTTTGTGATTGGTTGTTCACTGCTGAAATGCCTTTAAATTGCTTGTATGTTTCACTTGTATTTATGCTTGAGAAAGGCTCACACGAGCCGAAACGTCGCTCTCCACCATGGGTAAATAAAAGTTTTTCTATTTTTTCATTAATTTGGAGTGCAGTCCTCCCTTTTCTACTATTGTAATATTGGGTTCAGCCAGGACCCGCTGCAGGACATTGCACCCGCCCTTTTTTCCTTTGATGGTGCTGCCATTGATTCTTTTGCGGACTGCTTATTGGCGCATTGGCTAGCACATCGTTGTTATATTCAATCAAAATGTCGACCCCAGAAGCACCCTGTGGTGGTATCTACTCCAAGGAGGAAGCTGATCGTCTCCTGCAGGGAATCGCTGGTGATGCCTCTTTTCTCCTGACTCCTACACTGAAGGAACTAAAACGCAAGTACATCACTTTATCCAGACGTGCAATAGCTATGAAATTACATATGGCTACATTGGGACAATATTATAGAGAGAAAAAATCCCTAGGGGCATGAGATCAAACTTACGACCTAATCTTTTTCCAAATGATGGACTTTTTTGTAAACGATTTGAAACTCTGTCTAACAGATACTCATTGGACTTTATTTTATTAAATATTGAATTTTTACAAATGGAGGTGACTATGCTCACAAAGGAGATTTTGGGGGTCGAACAACTATTACAAGCAGAGACATCTGAGGAGGAACTTCTACAATTTAAAGAGGAATCTAATGCCCAATTATCCAAGTTACAAACTGAGTTGGAGGAGGGCAAAAGGAATAAATGGAGCCGTGACTCGGAGGATTATAGAAAGGGTGATGTATACACGTGGCAATTCGATTCTGCCTACAATGGTAATAGAGATAATAAGAAAAAAAGAAAGAACACACAGACTTCTACTGATGAAGAAAAGGTTTTTTTAGGGAACCATCTGGATGGAAAGAAAAGAAAAGAACAAGAACCAGAAGGGGAGGTCGGAGATACAGACGACAGAGGAAGACGACGCAACAACAGGACCCGGCTGCAATCGACTACACAGAGAAAGAGACAATAGTCTTTAATCTATCTTCAGTCCCGTTGAGTGAGGCACAAAATAGTGTCTTATCCAAAGGACTTTCGTTTTGCCCAAGCACCAAGGTAAATTGGTTTGATCTGGAAATGGATTTAAATGACTTTTTTCGTAACATAAAATTGAAGGTACACTTTAGGAATAAAGAGTATAATGTAAGATCTGATACCAGTGAATTTACACTACAGAAGTTGGGATTGTTTAATAAGAGTGTTTTTTCTCCAGATACTAATGAACCTGCGGTTGATGCCTACATCTCGGCAGTTAAGAGAGATATAATGCATTTAAAGTCCTCTTCGGAGGATTCTAATAATCTTAGACATCCTAATCTTACTTCTGCAGAAATGGAGGGATTACTACAACTGAAAAATAATCCCGAATTAACTATTAAACCCGCTGACAAAGGGGGAGGGGTTGTAGTGATGAACACCTCTAAGTATATTGCAGAAATACAGCGCCAACTAAATGACACCGATATATATGGTATATTACAAGGGGATCCAAAATTCCGTATATTAAACATTATTAAAAAATATCTATCTGATGCAATGATGGCGGGCATAATAGATGAAGATCTGAAAGAATATTTAATTACTCCATCTCCAATTACCCCGGTGATATATATATTACCGAAGGTTCATAAGAGTTTGATAGATCCACCCGGCCGCCCTATTGTGTCCGGCACAGATTCGATTTTCAGTCGGATTGCAGTTTTTCTTGATAAAATCTTACGTCAGTTTGCTATGACAGGACAATCTTACATCAAAGATACCAGTGATTTTCTAAAGCAACTTAGAGCGGTGAATGGTTGTAGACTTGAATCAACCATTCTGGTGTCCTTTGATGTAACATCATTGTATACATCCATTGGACACGAAAAAGGTATTTCTTCTGTCAAAAAATATCTTAAGGAGTCTTCTCTAACAATGGAAGCTCAGGAATGGGCAGTGTCCCTTTTGAGATTGATTCTTGAGAACAATTATTTCCTTTTCCAGGACACCTATTACAATCAGAAGCGTGGTGTGGCGATGGGGTCCAATGTGGCCCCAACGTACGCAAATATATACATGCGCCACATGGAGGAGGACTTCATCTATGTGTCCCACCACTTTCAACATGTTTTGAGGTGGTGGAGATACATAGATGACGTCTTCCTCCTGTGGACTGGTACCCAAGCACAATTGGTCGAATTCCATCAATACCTTAATAGTATAGATGCAGACCTACAATATACAATGTCCTTTTCCAGTCACAGTCTGGAATTTCTAGACACAAAGGTGAAACTAATGGGTGACGTGATAGGCACAGAATTGTTTGTCAAACCCACAGACAGAAATACCATTTTGCGTTTCGAGAGCTGTCATCCTCGTGGCATGACTAAACATCTGCCCTACTCACAGTTCCTGAGAGCCAAACGAATTGTGTCTGATGAGACGGATTTGAAGGACACATTAAACAAGATGGTTGATAAATTCAAAGAACGTGGCTATCCTCAGAAGCTGTTAGTGGAACAGAAATTGAAAGTTCACTCCATGGATAGAGATGCTATTCTTTATGATCAGAAACAATGTATCAAAAAAGAGAAAAGGGTTCCTTTTATTTCCACCTACTCAGAGTCTAGTCCTGAAATAGGTAAAATAGTGGGCAGACACTGGGGTATCCTGGGCAGATGCATCAAGGATGTCCCGGAATTTAGATCCCCTCCTTTACTATCATATCGAAAAAACAAAAGTATTAAAGATCAATTGGTAAAAGCAGACGCTGGCCCTAGGAAAATCGCCATACAGCAAACTCTGACACAACCAGGATTGGGATGTTTCCCATGCCTGAATTGTGTTAATTGTCGCTATATATGTAAAGCCAAAATCTTTATACACCCCAACACTGGAAAATCTTATCCCATCAGATTTCATCTCACATGTGCCTCATCATATGTTATATATGTACTGTCTTGTCCCTGTAACATTCTTTATGTTGGGGAGACTTCAACGGAACTTAAACTGAGACTAAATAATCATAGAAATTCGATTAGAAAAAAACGCATTGATCTACCAGTGTCCAGACACTTCACATCCCTAGGGCACTCTGAGCGGGATCTGAAGTGCTGGATAATTGATTGTGTCAAGATACCAAGAAGGGGAGGTGACCGTACCTCACTCTTAAAAAGGAAGGAACTACAATGGATATATACTTTAAATAGTTTATACCCTGATGGTCTTAATGTAGAATTCAGATAGGAGTGGGATTTTTGAGCTTATGCTGCGATTCTCTTGCTTCAGACGTTCAGCTTCGCCCATTGGGATGGATAAAGCCGGACAAGTGAAAATTTGTATATAATGGAAAATAAGATAAAGTATTTTTACTTGTGATTAATTTAATTTTTTCTTTTTTTCAGAAAAAATTTATACCACACCAGGGGAGGATCCACAGACCATACCTCCACAGTACAAATAGGTCCTGGACAATAGAGATCATTGCTACCATTATTGTTGTGCGCACTCTCTTGAAATTTAACATACAGGACGGTCTGGATGCTGGAGGAGAATCCCTCCTGGCCGCTTGATGAGGTGCATAAAGGTTTTTTTGTTGTGAGGTGGGCCATTGACATGGTTCTATCTGACAGCGAGAATCCATTGGAGTGGGTCCCATCTCTGTCGAGTTTGGCTCCTACTCCTGCACCATGTCTGTGGTATTTATCCACAGCGACCGTCTGCATCTTTGACCTTCCCCCTTTTTTATAAACATGTTCAACAACTTTGTTTTTATGTTTGGGCTTCTTGCCCATAACAAACATGTCGGATACAGCTACAGGTAGTAAAATGCGCACGCATGCGCTCATGGACTGTGCGCGATCACTTGGGAATCCTCCCGAACATGCGCAGTAGATCATGAGCGACGCTCAATGTATCTCCACGGACGCCATTACAGATGGAGGCAGGTACTGCGGTCTCTTCCCTGGAGTTTTTAAACACTCACAACACTTTTTAACGTCACGTTTGTATAAGACAAATATTTATCTTATACTCACTTTATGAATTTTACACGTATTTGTCATTTTAAATACACTGATCGACCATGTCTATTACACATGCACTGTATGTTTATATCTGGTTCTACACAGCTGTTTGATAATGACACTAATTGATTGGATTTTGTGATTGGTTGTTCACTGCTGAAATGCCTTTAAATTGCTTGTATGTTTCACTTGTATTTATGCTTGAGAAAGGCTCACACGAGCCGAAACGTCGCTCTCCACCATGGGTAAATAAAAGTTTTTCTATTTTTTCATTAATTTGGAGTGCAGTCCTCCCTTTTCTACTATTATATATATATATATTTACCAAAGATGACATCTTGGGTAAATATACTACTGGGATAGCCTTGCCAGCGATTGTGTGGATTTGCACCCGACCACTTTGTTTGCTGTGCTGCTGTTCCTCTTTGGATATATCTATCTATCTATCTATCTATCTATATATATATATATATATATATTAAGAACAGAGACATGGGGGAATAAATGGACATTCGAAAAACAACTGATGACCGAAGTATTTGATCCGCTTTTCCGGTTCCATTCATGCCGGAGCGCAATACCATGCACTCGTACCGATGCTCCTGATGATTTATTTAAGAAATGCGTACCCCTCTATGTTGTTTTAGAGTCACACCTTTCCCCCCATACACTAGGTGGTAGTGTGGTTTGGTCCCGTCCCTAGTGCACGGATCGGACCTGCTCTACTTGTGTATGCACGCTTCCCTTGTCTCAGTCACAGGTGTGCCGGTTACAGAGTGTTTTACTCAGTGTGGTCCCGTCCTGTACCAGAGCTGTCTCCCCACACACACTGGGCGGCAGGCTTTGGGGGAGTGACTCTACTGAGGTTCAGGACACTGACCCACATTGCTGCTTCCGCAGCACTGTGTGATCGGGCTGACACACTTTTCTCCACTGTGTGCCCACTCCGGCAACCTGTGTATGGACCAACCATCTATCTTGGTCCACTCACTGCTGGGGAGTTTCGCCTGATCTGTGGATCCCTTCTATGTGCTCCTTTTGTTGCGGTACAGGTTAATGGAGTTCCGTCCCGCACCATAAGGACGGCCCCTTGGTCTGTAGACTAGGCACAGGTCTTTAGAGTCCGTTGGTTGTTTTCTGTAGTTGTCTACTACCCGACTTGGGAGTGGTCAATGTAAGTTTTTTAATTTATTTTTTATGTCTGATCTGAGGTCTGATGGGGGTCTGATCTGAGGTCTGATGGGGGTCTGGTCTGAGGCTGATGGAGGCTGGGAGTCTGATAGGGGTCTGATCTGAGGCTGATGGAAGTTGGGGGTCTGATCTGAGGCTGATGGGGTTTGGGGTCTGATTTGGAGGTTTGATGTGAGGTCTTATAGTCTGGTGCGTCTTATAGTCCAAAAAATACGGTGTATAAAACACACATTAGGGGAGATATATCAAGGCTGGTGGCTCCATCAGCCAACCCTGATCTCCCCACACTGGCATGAGAAGAGCCTGATTTGTTAAGAGGCAGAAGCCTCTTAACAAATCAGGAGCCTCTCTGTCCTGCCATGTGCCAGAAACTGAACAGCTATAAGAGCTATAACTTCCGCCACTTTCTGGCAAAAGTTATAATAAATGTGGCTACAAGAAAATTTAGACTACCACATTCATGGTCACATGTGCATATCCATAAAGCAAGCATACAGAGAACTAATAAAAGCATCGCGGCACAACATTTCACATGCAAACAATAAAATTGAGACATGGGGATCATTCTAAATTAAAATGGTATTATACCTACTATAAATGAAAAAATAAAAGCTCTTTGTGTGAGGTTAGCAGCCTTTTAGACTAAGCAACGCCCATCTGCCTGGGGCTTCTGAGCAGAGTATAAATGTAGCTGGTTCCTCCACTGCCCTGAATATTGTAGGCTTAGGTAAGTCCAAGAGAGGCAGTTCTGCTAGTGTTAAATACCCATCTGCAGAAGCCACCTTGACGCCAGGTAGATGGTCCCAACACACGTTTGATCAAAAATGTGCGCAAAGAGCTTCTATTTTTTCAGTTATAGTAGGTATAATACCACTTTAATTTAGTATGATTCCCATTTCTCAGTTCTATTATTTGTATTTGAAATGTTGTGCAGCCATGCTTTTATTAGTTCATAGAAAATGTGGCTGGCAGCGAGAAGACACGACTTTTCCGCTAATCCACTCCCCTTTTTCTCAGCACTTCGGAATAGTGCCGAGAACCTCAAAAAGTAGCAAATTATGGTGCACAGATGCCATGCGCCTTAATTTGCGACTTTTTTATGCCACAGTTGTGGTGTAGAAACAATTATATATCTCCCCCATTGTGTTAATGGTAATTTGGCCTCCAAACACAACATGAAACTTTTCTGTAATGCTGCATTTAGATTTCCAAATTATCAGGGAGATTATCGGGAACAAATGTTCCTGCAAATGTTCATTCTCGATAATCTGCCTGTGGAAATGTGCCACAGATCACCCTATGAATGAGTAAAACACTCTCTCCAAGGTCAAATGGTCTTTGGTCCAGACTACAGACACCTCCATCATCATTTCTGGAGAACAAATTGTGCTGTGATCTGCTGCCCAGAAACAATGAACTTGTATGAGGATGCATCTCTGCACCTTGACTCACGAGCAGGTATTTATCGGGAAGGAAAGCTCCCATCCTGATAATTTTCAGTTCATTGGCACAGTGTAAACGTGCCTCCAGGATTTTGTAGCATTGTATTTTACAGTCTTCCAAGTACTGAAGCTCTTCAGTATGCTAATGAATAAAACATCACTTACAATCTTATACAAGTCTAATTTAAGAAAACTGGGAAAATAATACTTCACTTTTGTGCACATATGTTTTACGAGTGCTATGCATTTGAATTAAATTAGCCCTGCAGATATCCATTTACAATAAATTATCCACAACCCAGGAAATTAACATACCAAACTGCTGTCTTGTTAAACTAGCAGCGATAAAAGTTGTAAAAGGAAAAAGTTAAAGAGTTTAAAAAATAATCAAATACTCATAAATGAAAGCAACAGATTTGTCACTGTTTCGACATATCTATACAGCCCAGTGACAAATGTTGGGAGCTTTAATTTATAATTTGTGAGTAAAAATTACCAAACCTCTATAAACCAGATTTATTTTCATTTTGATTTGTAATTCCAAGGTTTTATTTCCTTCAGAATCAATTGTTCTAATTCAAGTATCTCATTTTTATTTTTCCATTGAGAGAGCTGGGTGAGAGCTATTTCCTTTGTGGAGCAAGCAATTTTTTTCATTGATGCCATTTTGGATTGCATACATTTTTTCAGCCGCTTTATTTTTGGAAGATAAAGAAAAAACTGCTAATCTGGCATTGTTTAAATTTTTTTTTTCTTATAGCATTCACCATACAGGATACATTAACTGAGAGACTACAATTCACCATACTTAAAGTATGCTTAAAGTTGTGGTGAATTGAGTGATACATATTCTAAAAGTATATATAGGTGGTATATACAGTATATTTGATGGGTCTTTTGGTATTATAAGGATATTTTCTGGTGTATAGGTGACCATTGCTTTGTTTTGTTTGCTAGAAATAAAGCAGCTCTAGAACACCATCTAAGCAAAGAGTAAATACCAAGGGACCTGAGAGGCCAAGTTTTTCTCTTGTTCCCGGTAGAAGTTGAAGCAGTACGCAAGGAATGGGATTAAGCAAACAATGTTTGGGAATATTTTTAGAACTGTTTATTGTCATTGAGAGTAAACACAATTAAAACAATGAGAAGGACAAATTACTGGTGTTCAGGAAAAAAGTAAAAACTCAGATCTGAAGAGTGGGAGTTAAAGGATAATTTCAGCAAGCAGGCATGAAAAATTAAAAAAATTAATAATTTACAAAATATCAAAGAGATTTGCAGGATTTTACAAACTAACGGGTTTATAAATGGAAACAGTCAGCAATTACTAATCTACAAATAATTAATTCTATGTCCTCTTTATCTTTGCAGGTTACTATAAGAAGCACAGAAGATCTGAGTAATAGAACAATATATAATACCAGAAGAGGTGAAACCAATAGAAACTATACTTCACATAGCCATGAATCAAACGCAAATGAAGAACTCAAGGTAGTTAATCTAATTTTCAATACACAAATGACCAACTGTCTGTCTTGGCACTGGCATTTACATTTAGTTCACAGATCACCCTATGAATGAGTAAAACACTCGCTCTAAGGTCAAATGATATTTGGTACAGATTACAGACACCTCAATCATCATTTCTGGGGAACAGATTATGCTGTGATCGTCCCAGAAACAATGAATTTGTATGATGAGCGAAATAAGTAGCCATCGCTTGTCCTCATGCCTGTACATGTAAATGCATCTCTGCACCTTCACTAACAAGCAGACGTTTATCCAGAAGGAACGCTTCCATCCTGATAATTGTCTGCTCACAAGTGTGCAATTATCAAGAATTTTTTTTGCATGAAAACTACTGTTTAAAAAAAAAAATCATTTCTCTGAAAAGGATTCATTTTTTCAGATTTTAGCCCAAGAAGAATTGGAAGGATCATGTTAGTTTAGGAGAGGGGATAAAAGGAGAAACATTGTAGCATGGCCAATTAACTATATGGAATACAAAAGAAGGGCAGCACAGCAAAAAGACAACAAGAAAAATAGTATGGTAGGGTGCAAGCAGCTGTGGGGGCGATCCACCCACCTTACTTACAAAAATGATAAACTTCACGGCACATCCAGAAGTAGCAAAAGTAACAAAAGTTTATTTACCAAACATGCAGCAACGTTTCAATCCACTCAGTGGGATCTTTCTCAAGCAAATGGCGATGACAGATGACAATTAACTATATGGCTATCTTCAAATTTACAGAAAGAAATAGAAGTAGGGACTATACCAAAAGCTATTTATAAAGGACTGACTGTTTCTAATCCAGCTACACCCACAATATATGTTTTGCTAAAAATACATAAGGATAAAATAAATCCACCTGGATACTCCACAGTCTTAGGTAAAGCAAATGTCTGTGAACACGTTTGTAGATGTATTGACTACCAGGGGTGGACTGGCCATAGACCGAACAGGGAAATTTCCCTGTGTGCCATTACCCAGGAGGCCACCCAAGGCCTCCTTATGGCCACCAGTAGTGATGAGTGGCAGGGGCAATATTCGAATTTGCGATATTTTGCAAATATTTGGGGGAATATTCGCCATCTATTCGCAAAATCGTGAATTTCTGATCTTCAGGCATTATTTTCTTGATTGCGAAAATTCTCATAGACTGGTATTTAAATAAAAAGCGAATATTTTCTAATACAAATATATTTTGAGATATTCTAAATATTCGCAAATTCTCGAAGTGCCGATATTCGCGATTAAAATTCACAATTCGAATATTCGTGATCAACACTAGCCACAAGGCAGATACAAAAAGATCTGATGCTCTCAGCATTAATTAATGTAGGAGTTTCAGGCATCTATGCATATGGCCAGTGGCCGCAGGTGCCCTCCTGAATCAACTGTATTGTCACCCTCAGAATGATGATACAGTGTCATACTGTGGCACGGGTGGCATTATTTTGTGCTGCATTGTGGTATTTAGTTTTGCAGAGGCAGTATTTTCTGTTGCACTATAGTATTGCTGTCACACACATACTTCTGTTGTCCCTACCTACATGTTTCGGCCTGCCCCATCTTCTTTCAGTTTGGACCCGCTTACAACATAGGGCCACTTTTAGTTTTTTTTCCAGGGCCCTTTAAATTCACAGTCCACCCCTGTAGGTAATTATCTAAAATCGAATGTCATACAACATATATATGGATTTTTATTAGGGAAGGACACGTTGACTATGATGTTGAGGGTTTATATACCTGCATAGAACATGCATATGGACTGATAGCAGTTGAATTCTTTTTAACCATGAATGGTTTGAAGCCATTTTCGATGGTACCTCTTTGGTGTTGATGGAATGTGTATTAACACACAGCTTTAAGTTCTTTTTTTCAGATCTGCAGAGTGGCAGGGAAACTTACTGGGAAGGGGAATTTACTTAGTCCTCTCCTAGATGAGATATATTGATGACATTTTGTTTATATATTAAGGGACGCAACAAAAACTGACATTTTTTTGAACATTCTGAACAATAACGATATGAATAAAAACTTATCTATGTTATCTATTGTTTCACATTTCAGAAGATGAAACAGGAATGTTGCATACTTCTATTCCACAATAAAAGGCGTGTATAAAGGGTTTATTTCATTCGTACCAGAGCTGTCTCCCCACACACACTGGGCGGCAGGCTTTGGGGGAGTGACTCCACTGAGGTTCAGGACACTGACCCACATTGCTGCTTCCGCAGCACCGCGTGATCGGGCTGACACACTTTTCTCCACTGTGTGCCCGCTTCGGCAACTGTGTATGGACCAACCATCTATCTCGGTCCACTCACTGCTGGGGGGTTTCGCCTGATCTGTGGATCCCTTCTATGCTGCTCCTTCTGTTGCGGTACAGGTTAATGGAGTTCCGTCCTGCACCATAAGGACGGCCCCTTGGTCTGTAGACTAGGCACAGGTCTTTAGGGTCCGTTGGTTGTTTTCTGTAGTTGTCTACTACCCGACGGCTTCCCTCTTTGTTATTGGTGACCTAAGACCACCTTTTGATCAGGGGTTCATGTGGATATAGCCCAGTTGGGATTTTTAGCGTATATCAATAAAGTTTTTGACAGCTTTTAAGCGTCTATTTTGTTCTGTGATATTTATTGACACTGGTTCGAATAAACCACTGCGTTTTTCATTCTATTGGAGTGCTGCCGTGATTTTCTACATTTATTAGATAGATAGATAGATAGATAGATAGATAGATAGATAGATAATAGATAGATACACTTTTTCTTATTGACAGACACAACCTACAATTTTTCACATCACTAGACTCAAAAATGTAGATACTTTGGGCTTCATTTATCAAAACAGTCAGAGAAATGAGGAAACTGGCCCTGTTGCCCATAGCAGCCAATCACGTAGCAGGCTTAATTTTTCCAGAGCACTTTAAGAAATTAAAGCTGAGCTCTCATTGGTTGATATAAACAATGAGAAAAGGGGCGTGGTGTGGGCGATGAGTGCTTTTTCTACTCACTCTCTCTGGTATTCTTCTGTGTCCTGCTCTGCACTGTGTCCTGATTACATAGAGCGTCAGGATTTAATGCATGCTGTGCAACATCAGGTCACAGTGCAGGCAGGATTAAGACTAGGGAGTGGTCAATGTAAGTTTTTAAATTTATTTTTTATGTCTGATCTGAGGTCTGAGGGCGGTCTGATCTGAGGTCTGGTGGGGGTCTGATCTGAGGTCTGATGGGGGTCTGATCTGAGGTCTGATGGGGGTCTGATCTGTGCTGATGGAGGCTGGGGGTCTGATAGGGGTCTGATCTGAGGCTGATCGAACTTGGGGGTCTGATCTGAGGCTTATTGGATTTGGGGTCTGATTTTGAGGTTTGATATGAGGTCTTATTGTCTGGTGCGTCTTATAGTCCAAAAATACGGTGTATAAAATACACATTAGGGGAGATATATCAAGGCTGGTGGATCCAACAGCCAGCCCTGATCTCCCTACACTGGCGTGAGAAGCGCCTGATTTGTTAAGAGGCAGATCTACCAAAGATCATTGTCTGTCTTGGCACTGGCATTTACATTTAGTTCACAGATCACCCTATGAATGAGTAAAACACTCGCTCTAAGGTCAAATGATATTTGGTACAGATTACAGACACCTCAATTATCGTTTCTGGGGAACAGATTATGCTGTTCCCAGAAACAATAAATTTGTATGATGAGCGAAATAAGTAGCCATCGCTTGTCCTCATACCTGTACATGTAGGAACTATACCAAAAGCTATTTATGAAGGACTGACTGTTTCTAATCCAGCTACACCCACAATATATGTTTTGCTAAAAATACATAAGGATAAAATAAATCCACCTGGATACTCCACAGTCTTAGGTAAAGCAAATCTCTGTGAACACGTTTGTAGATGTATTGACTACCAGGGGTGGACTGGCCATAGACCGAACTGGGAAATTTCCCTGTGTGCCAATACCCAGGAGGCCACCCAAGGCCTCCTTATGGCCACCAGTAGTGATGAGCGGCAGGGGCAATATTTGAATTTGCGATATTTTGCGAATATTTGGAGGAATATTCGCCATATATTCGCGAATTCGTGAATTTCTGATCTTCAGGCATTATTTTCTTGATTGCGAAAATTCGCATAGACTGGTATTTAAATAAAAAGCAAATATTTGCAATTACGAATATATTTTGAGATATTCTAAATATTCGCAAATTCTCGAAGTGCCGATATTCGCGATTAAAATTCGCAATTCGAATATTCGTGATCAACACTAGCCACCAGCCAGATAAATAAAGATCTGATGCTCTCAGCATTAATTAATGTAGGAGTTTCAGGCATCTATGCATATGGCCAGTGGCCGCAGGTGCCCTCCTGAATCAACTGTATTGTCACCCTCAGAATGATGATACAGTGTCATACTGCGGCACGGGAGGCAGTATTTTGTGCTGCATTGTGGTATTTAGTTTTGCAGAGGCAGTATTTTCTGTTGCACTATAGTATTGCTGTCCCACACATACTTCTGTTGTCCCTACCTACATGTTTCGGCCTGCCCCACCTTCTTTCAGTTTGGACCCGCTTACAACATATGGCCACTTTTAGTTTTTTTTCCAGAGCCCTTTAAATTCACAGTCCACCCCTGTAGGTTATTATCTAAAATCGAATGTCATACAACATATATATGGATTTTTATTTGGAAAGGACACGTTGACTATGATGTTGAGGGTTTATATACCTGCATAGAACATGCATATGGACTGATAGCAGTTGAATTCTTTTTAACCATGAATGGTTTGAAGCCATTTTCGATGGTACCTCTTTGGTGTTGATGGAATGTGTAATAACACACAGCTTCAAGTTCTTTTTTTCAGATCTGCAGAGTGGCAGGGAAACTTACTGGGATGGGGAATTTACTTAGTCCTTTCCTGGATGAGATATATTGATGACATTTTGTTTATATATTAAGGGACGCAACAAAAACTGACATTTTTTTGAACATTCTGAACAATAACAATATGAATAAAAACTTATCTATGTTGTTATCTATTGTTGCACATTTCAGAATATGAAACAGGAATGTTGCATACTTCAATTCCACAATAAAAGGCGTGTATAAAGGATTTATTTCATGCCACTTCTGCACACACAAGGCATACAGTTTCGGCAATTCCAGTAGGATAGCACTAAGGATATGTGATCAAGATAATTTAAGGAACAGATAAAAGACTCAACGAGGAGTTTTATGATGAAATTATACAGTAGCATGGACTTAGAGAAAGCACTTAATGGGGCCAATCAATCTAATAGAACTAAATTGATGATTCCAAAGGTTCGTATAGAACTGAGAATATAGTGAGATGGCAGGAAATGACTATTGTTATTGAACAATACTGGCCTATTGTTAAGTTATAGATTTGCAAACTTTTGTTTGAGCATAAATCTGGGAAGCATATTGGTAAAAAGCGGTTCCATTTAACTTTATCTTTGGATGTAAAACTTTTCAGCCTGTAAATACTTTTATATGGTTAAAACAAACATGTACTCAGACCTGGTAGGATTAATTTAAAAACATCCAAAACTATTTACCATTTGATCCAGTAATATAATGTGTAACCTGTCTATGCGGCCATAGTAATGAACTCAAGAGAACAGAGGGCAAGAACATTGCAACACAGATATACGTTCAGCACACCAGTTGTAGACCTATGATCAAGGAAGTTTACAGAAATTAAAGGACACTTCAGAGAATTCCAAAAAGATAACCCAAGAGGTTTGTAAAATTGATCAAATCCATATAGAATCAAGAGGAGGAGATTGAATGCAAAAACCTGCCAAGGTAGAGTGTAAATGGATGGCAGTACTTAATACTATGGCTTCCAATTGGATTAATTAAAAATTAGGTTTGTTATGATGTATGTCTGGAGTAGTTAATTTTTATAATCCATAATTCCAACACATATTAGTATTGGGTATAGATGGATCTTTTTATTACTGGAAAATGCAGGGAGAGTAAGACTCCAATTAGGAACCAACATAAAGTGTGATATAATCTATTTTATGTAATAATTATTTGTCTGATTCAATTTGCAGGGAGAAGTTTAAAACATAACAAGCCTAAAGAAATGTAGTTGTTTGAAAATGGTTGACTCATCTAATGAGAGTACAATAACTAAACAGCAATAAAGGGCACTTAATGAGTTAATTTAATATTAGCATAACATTTTGCATAATTCACAGACCATAGTCTCAGGACACGGTAGTTTACAATACAGAAATATACCTTCTCTAGATATTTTTATTTTGTTTTATCAAAATTGAAACATTAATGGGTTTCTCTGGACTACAGATATTGATGTCACCAGGCACATCCACCGATCCGCTGTTTGGGTCAGCTGTGGTGCCAGAAACTACCAGTGTATGAATAAAAGCAGAAGACTCCATATACTGTGTAGTTTCGAGTGCTGGCATACTGGTGCTTAGTTCCCATTCACTTAAATGGTAGCTGAGCAGAAGTACCCCGGCACAGCCACTACATATTGTATGGAGTTGTTTACTTCTAGCTCAGTACACAATATTGTTACCAGCACCATGGCTGCCCAAGACAACTGATCACTGGTTGTACTGTGTTGATTGATGAGCTAGGTCCAGATATGAACTCTTTTTAAAAAGTTTCCTATGTAGTATATGACCCTTGTTTTCTGTGTTGTTATGGTTACAGAGATGTCAAATTTTTATAGATTTTTTATGCTTTCCTACTTTTTTAGAATGAATCACTTTAAAAAATAATAATTTGTTTTTGTGTTGCTGCATTCTCATTTTTTCCCCCGACTAAGCTGTGTGAGGGCTTTCATTGGCTCCATGTTGGAGTGCATATGACTTTTTCATATTTTTTTATTTAGTTTTTAGTAAGCAGAATGAGCAAAAATGGCAAATACATTAGCTTTTATTTGTTTATTTTTCTGCTTCCCAATGTGACATAAATAATTAATTAATTTCATTGTTCAGATCTTAACAGTAATACAAGTTATTTATATATTTTTAAGTTTTTTCCATAATAAATTTTTTGCAACATGATTTTATTAAAAATTTTAGTTTTTTTCCCTGTAACCTTTATTTTACTTTTGAAATTATTTATTTTAGTCCCACTATAGTAAATTAAATGTCATCCACTGACCACTTCCATGATACACTGCAACACTTCTTTATAAAAGCACATTATGCCTCCAGTGACAGGCAGTTTATTAGGTCCTACTTCAGATAGGACCAAATAGGGTTAAATGGCAGACCTCAGGGTTCATATGGTGACTAATCATAGCCCTGTAACTGGCTTACACAGAGAGTCTTCTGTTGCTATTGAGTGTGGAATTTAGGAAGTTGAACCACCTGGAATGGAAATAGTGTTGATCCTGGTCATGGCAGCGGGATGACAGCCTAATGCTAAAGTTGACAACAGCTACTGATGCTGTTGGCACAACTCCTGAGCCTGCACTCTCTTCCGGTACATTTATGGTATTGTGCTGGAACTACATTCAACCAGAGCCAAAAATGTACAAAAAGGTTAATTATCATGGATAGAATTATTTAAAATGTATAAGAAAATTGTAGGCAATTACTGCATTATAAACTAAAAAAGTCACGTTTTCACTTTAAGTGTCTGGCTGTAATTCTTTGTTTCTGATGCTTTCCTTTATATCTGTGTTTTCAGAGGTACACATTTTTTAGAGACACGTAAGTATATTGTGTTTTGGTGAACAGGCAGAAGTTCAAATATATGTCAAACAGAAATGATAAAGCCAAGTTTAACTGGTTTAGATGTCTTCCATCTATCACCCGGACTGGTAACAAATAGCATGATACTTCACAGCATTACTATAAAAGCACAGGAGCAGCGATGGTTACTTTGTAACTGGCTGTGTCTTTATAAGCGATAACTTTTTGGATATCTGAATGATCAGGTAGAAATTAAATATTAAACTTTAAGTATCAAAGTCAATAGAAACTGACACCTATACAGGAGAATAATCCTTATTTGCAAATAAAGATTGTCAGGGACCTGTCAATGACTAAAATGAATGCAAGTACCGTAGCCATCTAGTATGCGGAACACAATGCTGCTTGTGATGTACATGAGAAGAATGTTAGATTTGTAAGGACAATGAAGGGCAAAATAAAAGACTATTTTTTTCCTTTCTAGGAAATTCCCCATTCTACAGAACAAAAAGAGAGAGCCATTTTACAGATACTTTCTCAGTTTTATTTATTTCTATATTTTCTTTATATTATTAAGTTACTTCTAAAACGTTATTTTATTTATATTTACTAGTGTTGAACGAAGTGAAGCATTTGAAGTGGAATTCGGTCCGAAGTTTAGGAAAAACAAATCAGAATTTCCTTCATGGTAACAAATCAGTTTTTCCTAAAATGGCAGCTGCATGTGTTACAAAGTGAAAGTATAAACCCTGGGAACACGAGATCATCCATTATGCCATGCAGCCAGCCAATCAGTAGAAAGCCATCCGCTGAGATGTCATAGCCCTATAAAACCTTCATACTGTGCGGTCTCTGCCATTGTCCTGTGAGCTGAGCTTAGAGAAAGATGTGGCAAGCGCTCATGCACTAGAGACAGTGTTGTTGAAAAAAAATTATAATAGAATTATAGGGAGAGAGCTGAAAAAGTGCAGAGAGACTTATGCTGTATCAATTTTATTTACTTATTCCTACAGTACTTATTCCTCTTCAGCGAGCCCTAGCACATGCTGGTGAGAAGCTTCACCCTTCAGATGCCGTGATCTCACTTGATCATGGCATCTAAAGGCTTTAATTACCACTATCGCCATTATTGTAGGTTATGGTAATTTGCGGGTTTGAAACAGCGTTGATCCACTGGCCATGTTTGCCCATCATTCCAGTGCTGTACATGTACAGTGCTGGTTCTGTGTTTACTGTCAAGTAACCTGCAGGAAATTGCAGGCCAGAACCGCAATAACATGCATATTGTCCCCCCACCTACCCAGCCAAACCACATACCAGCAACAGCCCCTGTTTAAAGGTGCCATGCGGCAATTAACCATCAAGAAGGACTGTACAAATGAAAGGCAGCTGCGGGCTAATTTGGGCGTGCAGTTTTTCACCACAGCATGGCCGCATCCTGCCCGCAGCACGGCCGCTCCATGTAGCCGTATCCTAAGGCAGAGAAGCCTGGGTATAACTGATTTATAGTGATTCATGATGAATTAATTTGTAACAAAGTAAATTTCCTGGCTAAATTCAACTAAGTTATGGAATTAGATTTTTCTTCACTCATCTTTAATATTTACTATTACTTTTAACATATATTGTAGTGGGGAAGGAAACCCATACAAACATTGAAAGAACATAAAATGTTGCCTTTGGATGGACTCAAACCAGGACTTTGGAGCTGCAAACAAAAGTATAAATCATTGAGATGCTCTAAACTTTTTTCTGAATTTCCCAAAAAAAAAAAAAATTGTAATAATATATTACAAAGAAAAAAATGTAAGTACATATGAAAGCTATCCTTTTGTTTGACAATTTGTCCCATATCAACCTGTCCAGGATAAAAAAAAAAAGGCCGTGCAATTCCTCTAGAAACAGCACCATAGCTTCATCAAGTACTGCAGTTCCATCATATCTATTTTAATGGGTCATTTCCAGACAATCCTTTTCAATGTTAATCAAAGATAAAAAAAAAATATTTTAATGGGCAGCCATCCCATCGCCATATATACAGAACATGTAAATGCCAATTTTGTAATTGCATTTTATATCTATCTTGTCTTTGCTCAGACAACATTGACCCTAGTGATAAAGGATTAACTGAAAAGTCATCTCCAAATAGTGGCTTCTTCTCTTAGACTTTTCTGGCTTTGTGTCAGAAACCAGGCACAATGGAGGATAGCATTATATCCACTAAACAGTGAAGTAAATAACATTATAATGGCACCTGCCAATTGAACAATCACTTGTTGAAATTGATATGTTGGAAGAAGGAAAATGTATTGAGATTTTATCAACTTTGACAATGGCCAAATTGTGATGGCTAGACAAGTGGGTCAAAATATGTTAAAAAGGTGGATTTTGCCAGGTGTTCCTGGTATGCAGGCCAAAAGTGACCCAAAGAAGGGAAAAGTGTCGAAACAGGGTCACAGCCACCAAAAGTTTATTAACCCCTTCGCCATCAGCGCCATACATGTACGGCACTGGAGCAAAGTGTAAACATAGCGCCCTCTTGGGTGTGAAGAGGGCGTCATGGCTGGAGGGTCTCTGCTATTTCAAACACCAGAGACCCACGGCCAATGACCGTGACAGCAATAATGCTGAGCGTGGTCATTAAAGCCTTTAGATGCCATGATCAAGTGTGATCACGGCATCTAAAGGCTGAAAAACCTGGAAGCTTGTGCTTATGGACTTCTTACCGGCATCTTCTGCATCCAATATGGATGCCGGTAATTGATTTCAATATGCTGGGTCTCTCTGAAGAGACCCAGGGTATTTGAGCTGCACTTCTTATTTTGGCCAGCAGGCCAACATAAGAAATTAGCAATTCTCCTTAAATCATGGGTCTAAACAACCCCTCAGGGTTCAGAATTTAAAAATAAAAAAATAGTTTTTTTAGGCTTAAATACAAGCTCCAAAAACATGGTAAAAAAGTGTTAAAAATATATAAAAAATATCAAACCCCCATTTCAGTAGAATAAAACAAATAAATAAATAACAAAAAATATGAACATCATGGGTATCACCATCCGAAAATGCCAGTACTATTAAAATATAAAAATATTTTTCCAATACAGCGAATGGCGTAACGGAAAAAAAGGTCAAAATGGCCAATTTGCAATTTTTTTAATTGCTTCTTTTACCCAAATAAATGTAATAAAATGTGATCAAAAAGTCACACACCCTCCTAACACACCCTGGTATTAATAAAAAACTACAGATTGTCCCTCAAAAATTAGGCCCCACACAGCTCAGTAGTAGAGTTGAGCGAACACCTGGATGTTCGGGTTCGAGAAGTTCGGCCGAACTTCACAAAAATGTTCGGGTTCGGGATCCGAACTCGACCTGAACTTGACCCCAAACCCCATTGAAGTCAATGGGGACCCGAACTTTTGGCACTAAAACGGCTGTAAAATAGCCCAGGAAAGGGCTAGAGTGCTGCAAAAGGCAGCAAAATGTATGTAAATATCCTGCAAACAAATGTGGATAGGGAAATGACTTAAAATAAAATAAATAAAAATTAACCAATATTAATTGGCAAATTGGAGGAGGAGGCGGAATAGGAGGTTGGGGTGGCGTCAGGTGGGAATGCTATGGGAGTTGAATTTCTCATCACAGCCAAAAAGGATTCATGTCTGCCTGTAGTGCCACAGGCCTCATTAACAGACTCAGGGCCATGGCAACCAAACATGGGAGTTGAAGTTCACATCACAGCCAAGAATGATTCATGTCTGCCAGCAGTGTCACAGGTCTCACTCACAGACTCAGGCCCAAGACAACTATACATGGGAGTTGAAGTTGTCATCACAGCCAAGAAGGAATCATGTCTGCCTGCAGGGCCACAGGCCATATTCAAACATTCAGGCACACAGGACCCACAAGGAGGAGAGTTACAATCATGCCATATCAGTATTGATTTCACCCAGCAGTGCCACAGGCCTCATTTACTAATTCAGGAGGACCATGGCACTCGCAAAGAGGAGAGCAGTCACGTAACAGCAACACAGGCCATTATCATTTATGTAGGTCCCTGACACTCAGACAGAGGAGAGGTCATTTGACAGTAAAAATAGTTTAATGTCTCCCACCAAGACAGCAAGCAATGAAACGAAATATAGGCTCCTGACACCCACACGATGGGGCAGTCATTTGACAGTAAAAAGAGTTTAATGTCTCCCACCAATGCAGCAAGCGATGAAACAAAATATAGGCCCCTGACAACCAGACAATGGGGTGGTCTTTTGACAGTAAAAAGAAGTTAATGTCTCCCACCAATACAGCAGGCGATGAAACAAAATATAGGCCCCTGACAACCAGACAATTTAGAGGTCATTTGACAGTATAAAGAGTTTAATATCTCCCACCAATGCAGCAAGTGATGAAATGAAATATAGGCACGTGACAACCAGACAATGTAGAGGTCATTTGACAGTACAAAGAGGATAATGTCACCCAACAAAGCAACAAATGATTAAACGACATATAGGCCCCTGACACCCACACAATGGGGCAGTCATTTGACAGTAAAAAGAGTTAAATGTCTCCCACCAAGACAGCAATTAAACAAAATATAGGCCCCTGAAACCCAGACAGAGTAGAGGTAATTCGACATCAAAAAGAGGATAATGTCACCCACCAAAGCAACAGGTGATTATCTGAAATGTAGGCCCCTGGCACCCAGACAGAGGAGAGAGGTCCCATAGCAGCAAAACAGGCATCATGTTACCCACCAATGGAACAGGCCACTTTCAGTTATTTAGGCCCCAGCACACAGACAGAGGAGAGAGGATCCATAGCATAAAATCAGGCTTCATGTCACTCACCAATAGAACAGGCCACTTTCAGTTATTTAGGCCCCTAACACCCAGACAGAGGAGAAAGGTCCCATAGCAGCAAAACAGGCATTATGTTACCCACCAATGGAACAGGCCACTTTCAGTAATTTAGGCCCCAGCACCCAGACCGAGGAGAGAGGTCCCATAGCAGAAAAACAGGCATCATGTTACCCACCAATGGAACAAGCCACTTTCAGTAATTTAAACCCCAGCACCCAGACAGAGGAGAGAGCAGCAGGCGATTAGCTGAAATCTAGGCCCATGGCACCCAGACAGAGCAGAGCTTCAGTCAACTTGGGGTTGCCCCCAAAATAATGGTACAATTGAGGGTGGAGCCTGGCAGCAGAGCGCACAAGACATGCTTCTGTGAGCTCTGCAAACGACCGCTGATAAAAGAGCATATTCAGCAAATATCTTAAGCCCATAATGGGGAAAACTTCAAGGGAGAGATCCAGGGAGGCGACAGGAGCTTCCACACCTGGACCTACCAGAGGAGAAATGGATAAATTTGTCCGCAAAAGACTGATTACCCCTGCTAAACCTAGGCCCAAGATGGCGTCGCAACAAGACACAGTCGCTCCTTCCGAGGGCTCGGCTGAATCAGGAGGGGAAAGTGAACCCGAACAGGGGAGAGGTGAAGAAGATCTTCCAGTATCCAGACGTTTTATGAAAGATGAAAAGAGGAGCAGCTGGCACACTCTTATCTGGGATAAAATTATATGGTTTTATTGAATCGATTAAAATAGAAGATAAAAAGGGATAATATTACATAAAGAGTTAAAAGGTAATGTTAAAAGGACAATTGTGTCTTGGTATTCAGAGATACATCTGGTACAGTAACGTAATGGGTATAAACTAAAATTAGTGTAAAGTTGTTGTTAGTCATATAAAGGTAAATTGGCCAGAGTAAAAAAGCTTAGTCCTTTTTAGTCAGAGTCCGCTGGGGCAGCTGAGATATGTCTCTATTAACTGTAGTCTGTAGAAGGAAGACGGTGTACTGCGCCTCAGTGCGGCGTCCCACACTGTCTGTGGCGCAGAGCTCACTTACCGGCCGATGCTTCCTTCTGTGTTGTAGTTGATCGCGGTCTTCGGCGTCCTCGTGGGGTTCCAATCTTCCTGTATGTGGCTTCTTCCCTTGCAGCTTGATCTCGGCGTCCTCGTGGTTCCCGTTCGCGCGCTTTTTTCTTCCGGCACTTTTTGACTTCGTATCAGTCTTGAATTCATGCGTGTTTTGGATATGATAGTATGATAGTAGTTTTCCTTATATGGCTAACGATTATAGGTGATCGCTCAGAAATTGCGCCCTATTATGTTCTACTTGCTCTCTTATCTCTATTTGGTTGTTATGTTTTACTGCCAACTTCACTCCTTTATGTTGCGTCGGTATATGATATACTTTACGCACAATCATCACTTTCTGCCAGAGCAGTGTTCTGCTGATAACTTGTTTTCCTCCTTTTTTCCCTCTGACTTTCCTCCCCCCCTCCACCCCTTGTCTTTTAGGTCCATTTCTTCACCCTTTTATCTCTATGCTGTGAGGTTCGGTACTACCAACACATAATGGCGGACATTAGGGTATGTAACTTTAATGTTAAAGGCATGAATATTCCTGCCAAACGCTCTCAAATATGTATAGCTTTGAAAAAACAAAAGGTAAACTTCGCCCTCTTACAGGAGACACACTTCAGGAGTGGGCATGTTCCCTGCATGTTCAAATCGACATTTAATCAGTGGTTCCATGCCCCCTCCTGCAGTGGCTCCTCCAGGGGTGTTTCAATCGCTATTCACAAAAATACACCTATGGTAATTAGTTCAACATTTTCAGATAGGGATGGCCGTTTTATATTTATAAAAGGCTCTATTGGCACATGAACCATTACATTAGGTTCCATATATGCACCTAATGTGGGACAAGCCGATTGGCTTTGCCGCACTCTTTCCACTTTTCAGGAATTCGCTGAAGGGATCATTATCCTGGGCGGCGACATTAATGTGGCATTGGACCCCCTTATTGATACATCAGGAGGTACCTCCTCTTTGTCATATGGGGCGCTAAGAAGAATTAGAACTGGTTTGGCCTCAACGGGGCTTGTGGAATCCTGGAGGATGCTGAATCCCTCAGTGAAAGATTTTACATTCTACTCTGGGGTCCACAAGTCCTACCAAAGGTTAGATTATCTGTTTGTACCCCCCAATCTGTTGTCGACATGCCGGAATACCTCAATTGGGAGTATTTTACTCTCGGATCATGCTCCTGTATTTCTTGACTTACAATTTTCTTTTCTTCCCAAACCTCAGTACATTTGGAGACTAGATGGGACAATTCTAAGCCATTCAGACAATGTAAAAGACATCCGTAAGTGCTTATTAGAATATTTTTCGACAAACGAGTCAGGTGAGGTCCAACTGGGTACTGTTTGAAAAGCACATAAAGCGGTTGTCCGCGGTCACATCATCTCCTTATGCTCCCACTTGCGAAAACAAAGAGAATCTAAAATTCTCTCTCTGCAGAAAAAAATTCAATCCCTTGAGTCTCTCCACAAAAGACATATCACTCAAAATATCCTTGATCAGTTATCTCTCCTGCGCTCGGAGTTGAAAAATATTCTGAACTCCAGAACCGCTAAGCTATATCTCTCTCTGCGAGATACAAACACTACGCGCACAGAGATAAAGCTTCTAAGTTCATGATGGCTTCCCTAAAAAAACAGAAGACTCGCTCATATATCCACTCTATAAAAGACGCTGATTCCAAATCATTAATGTCCACTGAAAAGATTGCAAGTAGGTTCAGTGACTTTTATCACTCTCTCTATAATCTTAGGACAGTAGATGATTCTTCTCGTGTCCAACAGAGGAGAGATGACATTGATGGTTGGTTATCTGAGCTGCGTCTTCCTTCCCATACCACAGACCAAGCGCACGATCTCACAAAACCATTTTCCTTACAAGAACTTACTGATACGCTTAAGGGCCTTCCCCCACACAAAAGCCCAGGTCCTGACGGCCTGCCCGCATCATATTATAAGACTTTTCAGGATGTCCTGACCCCCGGCTGCTAGGTCTGTGTAATGGAGCGCTAGGTTCTTCCCCGCTTCCCCCACATATGCTTTCAGCTATGATTACTATCCTCCCTAAAGAGGGAAAAGATCCTGCCTCTTGTGCCAGCTACAGGCCCATCTCTCTTCTCAACATTGATTTGAAAATATTCGCAAAACTCTTAGCGACTAGGTTGCAAAGATTGATGCCTTCCCTAATAAATGCTGAACAGGTGGGCTTTGTGGCTGGCCGGGAAGGTAGGATGAATACGATGAGATTAATAAATATCATACATTATGCCAGACAGCACAATGTCTCACTATCCTTACTGTAGACGGACGCCGAGAAGGCTTTCGACCAAGTAGATTGGTTATTTATGCAAAGAGCCCTGCTTAAATTTGGTATCCCTGCACAATTTGTTGCGGCTGTCATGTCCATGTATGCCAAACCCACAGCCCAAGTATGGGTCAATGGTACTCTCTCACCATCTTTTAAGATAAGTAATGGCACCAGGCAGGGGTGCCCCCTGTCGCCCTTTTTGTTCATTCTGACGGTGGAATGCCTCTTTCAGGCCATACGACAGGACGGAAACATTAAGGGTTTGACCATTCAAGGGGAACATCATCAATTAGCAGCATTCGCTGATGATTTACTAGTCATAATAACCAATCCTGAGGAGGCCTTCCCAGCTATCTGTTCCCAGTTTGACAGATTTGGACAGTTGTCAAATTTTTTGATCAACCCAAATAAATCCCAGGTACTGAACGTCACTCTTAGCAAGCAACGACAAGCTTCCTCCAATTAAAGACTCCATACATGTGGTCATCCTCATCAATTAAATTTCTAGGAGTCAACATCACTGCAGACCCTTATAACCTCTATAAAGACAATTTTAGATCCCTTATCCCTTCTCTTCAGAAGTCCATTGATGCCTGGGACATACCATTTTCGTCCTGGTTTGGCAGGAGAACATTACTTAAATCTGTCCTGTTGCCAAAAATGTTATATTATATGCAGGTCCTACCTATCTCCCTACCTAATTCTTTCTTCGCTTCCCTTAAAAAACTGTTTGCCTCCTTTCTTTGGAACAAACGCAGGTCTAGGCTTCCACATAATTTGTTAATACAACACTGTTCCAGGGTGGAATAGGGCTCCTTGATGTCTCTCTATATCATAAAGCAATCCAAGCACAACGCTGTCTTGAATGGTTCAGACTACCACCTGACCGTTTAGACTTACAGGTAGAAAATGGTATTGCGGAAGCCCCGATTAGAGCCCTCCTCTTTCGACAGACACCTTTCCTCTCAAGAGAATTCCCCTTTCTAAGCCCTAAGACGGCTGCAACCATATCCCTTTGGCATACATGTTTGGCAAAGCACTTATTGTCTTCTACTCTACTGTCACAAATATATCAGATTAGGGACATACTATGGTCCTCCTTTAAGACTTTCAGGGACTCCGAGGGACAGCTCTCAGATTTCCCTGCCTCTGGTGGACTTAATAGGCACTAACTCCGATCTTCCATTAGATGGCCAGGTGTCTCACCCTCAGCTGCAGAACTTGTCCTTTCTGCAGAGACATGTCATTAAGAATGTCCTGCATAAAGCCTCCTACACCACACTCTCAATTTGAATCTCTAGTCCTAGCTGCTGCTGACCCAAAGAAAAAAATATCAACATTGTATGCGCTATTAGTTTCCCTCAAAAAGCCTCAAGGATATTTATTCCTCGACAGGTGGGAAGGGGACTTGAAGCTCCAATTTACATCTATGGAAAAGAAAACCTTACTGTCCTCATCTCCCAAAACCTCTAAATGCGTGCAGCTACAAGAAAATATGTATAAAATGTTAACTAGATGGTATTACACTCCTGAACGTCTTCACTCGATGTACCCAAATGTCGACCCCCATTGTTGGAGGTGTAATTCCAGTATAGGTACCTTCTTCCACATCTGGTGGGACTGCCCAAAAATATCGACGTTCTGGGGTGCGATATGTTCCATCCTTTCCACAGTCAGTAAAACCCAATGCAATCCTACAGCTAAACTTTGTCTACTGGGTTTATTGTCAGATATGAAAATCGACAAACATATGAAAACATTGCTTACCACACTGCTGGTTGCTGCCAGAGTGCTGATTGCTCACAACTGGAAATACGATCAAACCCTTGTGATCCCACATTGGTTATCCAAGTGTGATAGCATTTATAGGCTGGAACAAATAGCCATTTGGGAGATGAGAGCTCCAGCCTCATTTCAGTCAATTTGGTCCCCTTGGCGTACCTACTGCTCCTCACAACTTTCCAATGATATCCACTCAAATTTTAGTTAATGTTGTTCATCGCTCAACACGACAGCATTGGACCTCTCTCTCTTTCTTCACCTTACTTACTTCCTACCCTCCCCTTACTTTCCTTGACCATCCCTCCCCCATCTATGTGGTTTATATGACTATGTTGATACTGTTTGTATGGAGGGACTTGAATCCGAAGAGACATACCATGTTTTCTCCTTAGACCTCACGGTACTTAGGTCCTTCCAGATATCTGGTTTGAACCATTCTCATGGCTTTCTTTTGCTGATAAAGCTCTGTATTTTCTGCTATATTATTGTGTATTCGGAGGATTGGGTCTGCGCACCCTCTACATTGACTCAATGTATGTCTCCAAAATATGTACACTTTTGTTTTACAATAAACATTTTGTTAAAAAAAAAAAATAATAATAATAATAATGGTACAATTAAAAAAAGAGGATTCAATAAAGAAGTACCCTAGAGTACAAGAATGTATGGTTGAGGGTGAAGCAGTTATAAATGTCTATTCTGCACAAGGGATGGACAGGTCCTGTGGGATCCATGCCTGGTTCGTTTTTATGAACGTCAGCTTGTCCACGTTGGCTGTGGACATGCGGCTGCATTTATCTGTAATGACGCATGTGCTAAATACACGTTCAGACAGACAGCATGCCAGCACCTCCAAGGCATAAAAGGCTAGCTCTCGCCATGTGGACAATTTGGAGACCCAGAAGTTAATTGGGGCGGAATCATCAGTCAGTATGTGGAGGCATGTGCACACGCACTTTTCCACCATGTTATTGAAATGCTGCCTCCTGCTAACACGTTCCGTATCAGGTGGTGGTGCAGTTAGCTGTGGTCACGATGAGAGAACTTTTCCACATCTCGGCCATGCTAACCCTGCCTTCAGAGGAGCTGGCCGTGACACAGCTGCATTGGCGACCTCTTGCTCCTCGTCTGCCTTGACCTTGTGCTTCCACTTGAATTAAGGTGGACACGTTGTCTTTGTACCGGGGATCCAGCAGGGTGGCCACCCAGTAGTCAGCACACGTTAAAATTATGGGCAACTCTGCTGTCGTTGCGCAGGCACTGCAGCATGTAGTCGCTCATGTGTGCCAGGCTGCCCAGAGGTAAGGACAAGCTGTCCTCTGTGGGAGGCGTATCGTCATCGTCCTCCGTTTCCCCCCAGTCACGCACCAGTGATGGGCCTGAGCTGTGTCGGGTGCCACCCCGCTGGGAACATGCTTCATCCTCATCCCTCTCCACCTCCTCCTCATCCTCGTCCTCCAGTAGTAGGACCTGGCTGGCCAAATTTGTACCTGGCCTCTGCTGTTGCAAAAAACCTCCCTCTGAGCCATTCTAAAAAACTGACCTGAAAGTGTTAGAAATAACCCCTCTTCCTCCTCCTCCTCCTGGGCCACATCCTCTTCCATCATCGCCCTAAGTGTTTTCTCAAGGAGATATAGAAGTGGTATTGTAACGCTGATAATGGTGTCATCGCCACTGGCCACATTGGTGGAGTACTCGAAACAGCGCAACAGGGGACACAGGTCTCTCACGGAGGCCCAGTCATTGGTAGTGAAGTGGTGCTGTTCCTCAGTGCGACTCACGCGTGCGTGCTGCAGCTGAAACTCAACTATGGCCTTCTGATGCTCGCACAGTCTCTCCAGCATGTGCAAGATGGATTTCCACCTGGTGGACACGTCGCATATGAAGCGGTAAGTGGGAAGGCTGAAGTTATGCTTTAGCGCAGACAGGCAAGCAGCGGCAGGATGAGAACACCGGAAGCGCGCACAGACGGCCCGCACTTTATGCAGCAGCTCTGACATGTTGGGGTAGTTGTATATGAATTTCTGCACCACCAAATTCAGCACATGCGCCAGGCAAGGGATTTGCGTCAAACCGGCTAGTCCCAGAGCTGCAACGAGATTTCACCCATTATCGCACACCACAAGGCCGGGCTTGAGGCTTACCGGCAGCAACCACTCGTCAGTCTGTTGTTGTATACCCCGCCACAACACTTGTGCGATGGGGGGCCTGTCCCCCAAACATATGAGTTTCAGAATGGCCTGCTGACGCTTACCCTGGGCTGCGCTGAAGTTGGTGGGGAAGGTCTGTGGCTGACCGGATGAGCAGGTGGATGAAGAGGAGGAGGAAGCCGAGTAGGAGAAGGAGGCAACAGGAGGCAACGAATGATGCCCTGCGATCCTTGGAGGCGGAAGGACGTGCACCAAACAGCTCTCCGCCCAGGGCCCAGCCGCCAATACATTTGCATAGTGTGCAGTTAGGGAATAGGGAGATATAGCGTCCCTGGCCGTGCTTACTGGTCCACGTATCTGTGGTTAGGTGAACCTTGCCACAGATGGTGTTGCGCAGTGCACACTTGATTTTATCCGATACTTGGTTGTGCAGGGAAGGCACGGCTCTTTTGGAGAAGTAGTGGCGGCTGGGAACGACGTACTGTGGGAGAGCCACTGCCATCAGCTGTTTGAAGCTGTCCGTGTCCACCAGCCTGAATGACAGCATTTCAGAGGCCAGTAGTTTAGAAATGCTGGCTTTAGTGCCAGGGATCGAGGGTGGCTAGGTGGGAATTTACGCTTTCTCTCCAAGGTTTGTGAGATGGAGAGCTGAACGCTGCCGTGTGACATGGTGGAGATGCTGGGTGACGGAGGTTGTGGTGTTGGTGGCACATCCTCTGTTTGCTGAGTGGCAGGTGCCAATGTTCCTCCAGATGCGGAGGAAGAGGCAGCAGCATAAGAGGGAGCAGGAGGAGCCCATTCTTGGTTTTGAAGGTGCTTACTCCGCTGCAGCCTGTGTCTTGCATGTAGATGCCTGGTCATGCAGGTTGTGCTAAGGTTCAGAACGTTAATGCCTCGCTTCAGGCTCTGATGGCACAGCGTGCAAACCACTCGGGTCTTGTTGTCAGCACATTGTTTAAAGAAGTGCCATGACAGGGATCTCCTTGAAGCTGCCTTTGGACGTGCTGTTTCCGATGAGGTGGTATTTCCATGTCCTCATCATCAGGAAACATCAGTGGTTGTGCATCAGTGCATTCTATGCCTTCCACCGCTGGGGAAGGACTAGATGGATGCCCTTGGGAAACCCTGCCAGCAGAGTCTTCAAACAGCATAAGAGACTGCTGCATAACTTGAGGCTCAGACAGGTACCCTGATATGCATGGGGGTGATGTGACAGACTGATGGGCTTGATTTTCAGGCGCCACCTGTGAGCTTTCTGCAGAAGACTGGGTGGGAGATAATGGGAACCTGATGGATCCAGTGTCGGCCACCCAATCGACTAGCGCCTGTACTTGCTCAGGCCTTACCATCCTTAGAACGGCATTAGGCCCCACCAAAATCGCTGTAGATTCTGGCGGCTACTGAGACCTGAGGTAGTTGGTTCACTAGGGCATGTAGCTGTGGCAGAATGGCCATGTCCTCTCCCAGCCGCAGAGGGTCCACTAACATCACCGCGACCATGTCCGCGTCCCTTATTAAATGTGTTCCTCATTGTTACCATACACCACAATAGGGAAAAACTTATTTGGCCCAATGTATATAGTTCAAATTAAGGCCTTTTTTTACAGGCACCTAACACTATCTAGCTATCTATTTATGTACCATATTACATTAATACAGGCACAGCAGAAACCTCAGATTTAGGGGAATATCAATTTTAGGCCTAGTATTTAGGCCCTGGCTGAAAGGTATCCTTTTACGGACAGAATTACACTTGGAGATGCACAGTAGCGTGTGCAAATATAGAGGATTTAGCTTTCAGGCCTTGTATTTAGACACTTAGTGTAATATACCCTTTTACGGACAGAAATACACTTGGAGATGCACAATAGCGTGTGCAAATATAGAGGATTACGCTTTTAGCACTTGTACTTAGACCTTGAGTGTAATATACCCTTTTACTGACATAAATACACTTGAAGATGCACAGTAGCGTGTGCATATATAGAGGATTACACTTTCAGCACTTTTATTTAGACCTTGAGTGTAATATACCCTTTTACGGACAGAAATACACTTGGAGATGCACAGTAGCGTGTGCAAATATAGAGGATTACGCTTTCAGCACTTGTAATTAGACCTTAAGGTTTAATATATCCTTTTACGGACAGAAATCCCCTTGGAGATGCACAGTAGCATGTTCAAATGTAGAGAATTACGCTTTCAGCCCTTGTATTTAGACACTTAGTCTAATATACCCTTTTACGGACAGAAATACACTTGGAGATGCACTATAGCGTGTGCAAATATAGAGGATTTAGCTTTCAGTCCTAGTATTTAGACACTTATTGTAAGATACCCTTTTATGGACAGAAATACACTTGGAGATGCACAGTAGCGTGTGCAAATATAGACGATTTAGCTTTCAGCACTTGTATTTAGACACTTATTGTAAGATACCCTTTTATGGACAGAAATACACATGGAGATGCACAGTAGCGTGTGCAAATATAGACGATTTAGCTTTCAGCACTTATATTTAGACCTTGAGTGTAATATACCCTTTTACGGACAGAAATACACTTAGAGATGCACAACAGTGTTCGCAAATATAGAGGATTTATTTTTCAGGCCTTGTATTTAGACGCTGACACGTTGAGTGTAATATACCCTATTACGGACAGAATTACACTTGAAGAGGAACAGCGGAAAGCACAGATGTTTAGGATTTCTATTTCAGGGATTTTATTTAACCACAGAAAAAAATCTATCCTTTGACTGACAGTATTACACTTGGCTAGCCACAGCTGGAACCCCAGATTTAGGGGATTGGTATTTTGGCAATTCAATTTCATCCCAGAAAAAAATCTATCCTTTGACGGATAGTATTACACTTGGCCAGCCACAGCTGGAACCCCAGATTTAGGGGATTGGTATTTTGGCAATTGAATTTCACCTCAGAAAAAAATCTATCCTTTGACGGACAGTATTACACTTGGACAGCCACAGCTGGAACCCCAGAGTTTGGGGATTTGTATTTTGGTAATTGAATTTCACCCCTAGAAAAAAATCTATCCTTTGACGGACAGTGTTACACTTAGCCAGCCGCAGCTGAAACCACTGATTTAAGGGATTGGTATTTTGGCAATTGAATTTCACCTCTCAATAAAATATAGCAATTTCTATCCTGTGTTTTAAGGTGTGACAATAAGCACAACCCCTGATGTAGAATATTGCAAAAAAAAAGCCTACTATTGAACCCAAAAATGTATGTTGAACTTGGTGGCAGCTCAAAACATGTGCTGGTGCACCAAAAGATCACAAAATGGCCGATCACCCCAGAAAAAAGTGACAGAAAAACGCTCTGGGAAGCCTAAAAACCAGTGAGCAATGAACTAACAGAAGTTGAATGATTCACAGCTGTAGATCGATCACTTCATTAAGTGGTTTTGCTGAGTCTTCTCTGCCTAATCTCGCCCTCACAGCAGCTGCATCCTATCCCTACACTAATCAGACTCCAGCTTAAATAGAGGCTGGGTCACATGCTGCACTTGGCCAATCACAGCCATGCCATTAGTAGGCATCGCTGTGATGGCCTTTTGGGGCAAGTAATATGACGCTTGTTGATTGGCTGCTTGCCGGCCTTTCAAAAAGCGGCATAGAAATCGCAGAACACCTAATCCAAACCCGAACTTTTACGTATATGTTCTGGTTCGGGTCCATGTCCCGAACACTCCAAAATTTGGTACGCTTAACCCTAATCACATACCTAAAAACCAGGCCCTAAAATAGCAATGCTATATCCTAATGACAGCAGTCTCTTTCAGCAGGAAAATGCACCCTGCCACAATGCAAACATAGTTCAGGAATGGTTTGAGGAACATGAAAAAGAGTTCAAAGTGCAAAGTTCATCTCTAAATTGCACAGATCTCAATCCGGTCAAGTATTTGTGCAAAGTGCAGGGAAAACAAGTTTGATTCATGAAGAATGGAGAATATCCATGTTCAACCATTTTTTGTTAATTTAATTGTGTACTTTGGGTCATTGTCTAGTTGCATTACCCATCTTTTTAGCTTGGTATAATGGAGTGCTGCTTTTATTGTATTTTCACCTATAATATATTTTCCTACACTTTAGAAAGCATTGCATTCTCAATGACCACAATTTGTCCAGACCCCGAGGCAGCACAGCAGCCCAAACCATGCCTCATAGTTGGGATGAGGTTTTAATATTGGTGTGTAGTGCTTTTTCCTCCAAACATAATATTGTGCATTTGTGCTATGAAGTTCAACTTTAATTACATCTGTCCATAGTAAATTTTTCCCAGAAGCACTGTCAGAACACTTTGAGATAGGCTACAATGAACACCGTTCTTATTTATTGTCTTTCTATTGGTGGGCACATGAACAAAGATTTTTGCACTTTGTAGAGTTTTCTGTGGATCTATTGCTGTTACCCTTGGGTTATTTTTCACCTCTTTTAGTATTGGCTATTGTGTTATTTCACTGATCCTAACAGGACACCCACTCCTAGGGAGAGTAGAAACAGTCCTGAATTTTCTCCATTTTTTTTTTAAACACTAGTTTTTATTGAAGTACCATCAAGTATACATAAGGCAACATATGATTTAGAGGTATCATGGTATTCTTTTCAGTTATACATCATTACATCAAAATGCAACAGAAATGAAAAGACATAGAAAACTATCTTATAACCTGAGGGAATAGAGATGTCAGTTCTTACATAATTTTTTATTTTATGCTAACTAATATGGCATTTCTCAGACAATACTGCACATCTGATTAAGATATAGATCAATCAAAGGGGTTTATGAAAAATAGAAGTGATCCAAACTTCCCATCTAGACTAATATTAACATGACATGTTGAAAGCTGAAACGGACATCCTTTTGTACCAGCATTGTTCATTAATGGACTGTAGAATGTTTGAGACATGTATAGGCATTCTTGTTTTCCAATTGGCAGCAATTTTTTGTCACATGCATGCATGAGAAACTATAGTAGAATGTAAAAAGGAGAACTGTTTTCTTTACAAAGGGATAAAAGAGCTAAAGCCAGGTCTGGGACAATTTAAAACTGGCATATATTGAATAATATCGAAAAAATCTGGTGCCAAACTTTCTTTATTAATCCAAATTCCCACCACACATGCATATATGAACCAATTCCACGTTTCCAACACACATCTGATGTTTTGGGAAAAATATGTGACAGGCGTCACGGTGTGAGGCACAATCCCTAGAATACTTTTCGATGAGTTTCCAAGTGGGATATACATTTAGAAAATTTGCAGAGGTAAGAGCAGATTACCATTGATCATCAGTAAAGCTTTGATTTAAATCATGTTGCCAGTGGTCTTTCATTTTCCCCAATTTGCCCCCTTCCTCCATTAGCAAATTTCTGTAGCAAAAGGATATGTTGTGGGAATTGCAATTAGGATTGGAGATCCATAGCCTCAATAAAGAAAATTAGAAAATTGAGCAATGGGAATCAACACAGAGCTAAGCATATGTCTAAGTTGCATGTACTGGAACTACTCTGTAGATAGCAGGTTATGTTTGGCAGCTAAAATGTGGAATTGATGTAGAGTAGGAGCACTCAGCTCTTTCAAGAATTGGAGGCCTTTCTCGGACCAGGGTGATGCTGAGAAGTTAAGAACAAACAACTCATCAATAGATATAGGGATATCCATTAATTCTATGGTGTCAAAACATCTATAGAATGATGGGTTAGTCTATAGCCATATCACAATTGAGATTGGGGATGTTAAGTATGGAAAATTGTTGTGAAACCCAAAATATAAAAGGGAACATAAGAAAGTGCGAATGCTATGCCCCTAATAGGCTAAGCTCAATCTGAACCCATTTTTTAGAGACATCTGCAATCCACAATTGTTTCAGTTGGGCCAGTATCACAGATTTATAGTATAAAGACAGAGATGGGCAGTTCACCCCAACCTGATGAATATGGTAAAACAGGATGTCCACCTTGACCCTCAGTCACTTCCCACTCCACACAAACCGCATAAGTTTTGCAAGGTTTGGATATAGGAGATTGAGAAAAATATTGGTATATTTCTAAAAATATATATGATCTTTGGTAGAAGTACCATCTTGGCCACAACAATTCTCCCCAACCATGAGATGGCAAGCAACCTCAAGGAAGATATTATATTCTTAACCTCCTCTAATATTGTGAAATAGTTAGTTTGGAACTGTGTGGATGGTGGATAAGAGAGCCCTATTCCCAAATATGGCAAGTCGGTTTTGACCCATTGAAATTGTGTTTTCAAACTTCTGAGTACTTTATGGTCTATATTCATCGGTAATATTTCTGATTTATTAATTTTGTAATATGAAGCTTTGCTAAAGCGATTAATAATACAACTGGCTGCAATCAAGGATTGGGGGGGATTGGATAAGATCAAAACAGTGTCATCTGCAAATAGACCAATTTTATTAGTAACGTCTCTGGATTTAATCCCAGTGATCTCAGGTGAGCGTCGAATACTTTCCACTAGAGGTTCCATCCATAATCAAAGCAAAAATTAGAGGGGACATGGGATACGCTTGTCAGGTTTCATTCGTAATGTCAAACCAAGAGGATAGAAAGCCTGAAGTATACACTATCGCATTAAGGAAAGAATAAAAAGCTAGGATGGCTACAAAGAAGCTTCCTTGAAATCCAAATTTTAATAAAGTAGCTCTCAGAAAGCCCCAATGAACCCTGTTGCACGCCTTCTCCGCATCCAAAGACAGGAGCAGAGAAGGCATCACACTTTTCCATATTATATCCAGGAGGTCTATAAATCTTCTGGTACCGTCAGATGTCTGTCTATTTTTCACAAATACAACCTGGTTATTATTTATTAAAGTAGGCAAAATATCTTCCAATCTATTGGACAATAATTTATAAAATATCTTGAGATCAGAATTGAGTAATGATATGGGGAGGAAATTTGCTGGAGTGTCGGGAGGTTTGCCTGCTTTGGGAAGTGTGACTCTTAGGGCTGAGAGCATCTCCTTGGGAATGGAATTGCCTCAAAAAAGTATTGCTGGAAACATCCCATCAGATATGGAGAGAGGATCCGGGAAATTGTTTTGTAGTACTCATTGGTTAACACGTCTGGCCCTGGTGATTTGTTTAGTTTGAAGGAGGTTATTACTTGAGTAATTTCATTAACATGGATATCTGCGTTTAATATATCTAATTGTTCTGACGATAATTGGGAAAGAAAGATTTTATTTAGTAAGGTGTTAATTATCTCTTCAGTAGGTTGAGGAGTATCAGCATCTAGGGTGAGATTATACAATTTAGAGTAGTACGAGACAAATTCATCAGCTATTTCTTGTGGATTCATAATTTTCTTACTTGCTCTGCCATATAAAAAAGGGGATCCTAGATTTGGCAGATTTAGCCTTAATCCTTTTTGCTAAAGATTTATTAGATCTGTTTCCGCAATAGTAATACATGGATTTGGATTTGCAGAAGTAGAACTCAAATCTAGATTGCATTAACGTATGTAGCTCATATTTTACATTTTTTAATTGGGTTGCGAAGGTAATTTGGGGATATTTTTGGTTGTCACGCTCTACTTAACTAAATCGGGCTTATGAGTAGTTCAATATTTTGATTTCTCTTTCTCTTTTCCAAAGCAGTCTATTTTAGAAAGATACCCCTTTCTAAGATACACCAGATCGTGGACAACGAGACCTCAGATGAGTTATTAAGAGTAAAACATTCCTGCAGAGCGGTGCGGAAGCATTCAGGGTTATTCAAAATGGAATTATTCAGTCTTCAGGGGGCTCGCAAGGGAGAGTATTGTAGGTTAATAAGTATCGAGGTAGAGGCATGGTCGGACCAAGTTATGGTACCAATATTTGATGAAATTATATTTTGTAGTAGTCTTTTATCCACGAACACCATATCTATGGGGGCTTGAGAAAAAGTCTTTTTCAGATGCATGGAATATGCGCCATCGTTCAAAAATCTTCTCTTTGTGCAGTAACTCTCTTAATGAGAAGTTATTGTCCTTACTGTCCATGGGTGTCTTGTCAATCGTAGGGTCAGTAACTTTATTATAGTCGCTGCAGAGTATTAAAAACCCCTGTCTTTTTGGTGTCAGTTTGTTGAAGAGGTGGCGAAGGAAGTGAAGCTATGATTTATTAGGTGCATATATAGATGCTATAGTGTAAAGCTGATTATTGATTAGACAGACAATGATAACATAGCGGCCTTGGCTGTCTTTAGTAGTAGATATAAATTTAAAAGAGACCATATCTTTAATGGCTAGCATCACCCCTGCTATTTTCATTTTAGGGTGGGAGTGAAAAATATGAGGAAAGCGCCTACTTTGAATCCTGAAACTATCTTTAGGCAATAAATGAGTTTTCTAGGGACCTATAGTGTCACAATGCTAGTTAGATACTTCTTTCCAGAAGCATGCTCTTTTGAAAGGGCTGTTCAACCCTTTAACATTTAGGGATGAGATCTTTAATGACATATTAGGTACCTAAGAACACGCCCATATACCCCCTAATGCCATATAAAATGTACAATGATACATAGAACAATAGATTCCAAAGATGCATCAGTAAATCATAAGCAGGTAATGACATGTCACCCTAAAAAACAAAAATAAAATAAAAAACAGAACAACCAACAAGGAAAGCAAAACTAAAAAAAAAAAAAAAATACAGTCTCTAGTAGATCACCAAACCCAGTCAAATTGCCATGTGTATGGTTGGAGAGAGAGGGGAAGATCCAGTTCGAGATGTAAAAACAACTACATCAGATGAGAAAAAGAAGAACAAAAATAGCAAAAAAAAAAAAAAAATATGTGGTGAAAAATCAGAATTTTATCTAACAGCAGATGTCCAAAAGCCACTGCCAAGACATGACTTATTGGATGTCCCAATAGGCAACCCACAGCTTGTATATGGAGGAGTCTCCGAAGTAGATAAGAAAGGCTATAACATTTGTGTGTTTCCAGATATATAGATGGGTCAAGAGTGGAGGAAAGCAGACCCAATGTAGAATGTTGTAGGCAGGTGAGGTACCTTACATGGTTGGCACCCATGGAAGTTATCACTTTGTGGATTTCACCACTGTCTATTCTTGGGTCAGCGTGGGTGGCTTCTGTTTCCCTCGAGATCTGGCTACCTCTTGTGGTTGGAGTAAGGACCACCTCTCCAGAAGGTTTACAGCCTGAGATGGAGAAAGTAAAATAAAGTTAGCACTATTTCTACTGACAATAAGTTTCACTGGGAAACCCCAGTGATATGGGATTCCATTCTCTCTCAGGAGGGAGCTACATTCCTTGGTGTGCTGGCCGGCATAGATTTGAGTTTATGGACTCTGTGTGCCCTATCTATAAGTAAATCCCTATATGGGGTGTCCGGCAGGATTGCTGTAAAGAGATCTCTCAGATAATCCTGGAGAGAGTCCTCTTTAATATCTTCAAGGATATTTCTGAGTCTGATATTATTCCTTCTAGACCTATCCTCAAGGTCAGCTAATTTCAGTTTCATTGCAGCAACCTCATCCTGTGTCTCATTATAGGAATCCACTAGGTTGTGTGCTTCCTTAATTTCCGCCATCTTTTCCTCAAGGTGCACAGTGCGATCCCCAATGGCTGTGATGTCTGCCTTTATAGGGTTTAAGGCTGACTGATCTGAGTGTATAGATCTTTTCAGGTCTGCCATTAAATCTTGCTTAGCAGACAGGGTGATCCTATCATGTTCAGAGCTTGTATTAGGGCTCATATTAAAGTCAGACTTTGCCCCTGCTGGAGATCTTTGGACAGACCCCCCCTAGTTCATTGATGTCTGTGCTGCCTCCTGCATGTGCCGGGAGTCATCTTGGATCGGTGCTGCTATGAAGAAAAGGTAAGTTTTGTGAGGAAACCAGGGTTTTTCTTTGTCCTCATCATCTCCAGTGTCTTCCTGGGGGTGAGTGGGTGGAGAGGTCTTCTCCAGCGCAGTTTGGGTGCCTCTGGGTCACTTTATAATGCTGTACTTGGCTGTGGCTGCTGGAGCTCAGCAATGCTGCTTCTGCTTAGCTCTCCATCTGGCTCCGCCCCAAATTTTCTCCATATATAGATAATTTGTCTAGCCATGGATTGAGGTACATCTAGGTCTTTAGAAATGCTCTTGTAGATCTTTCTAGCACCATGCAATCTATAACATTTCTTCTAAGATCTTTTGAAAGTTGCTTGCATTGAGGTATGATTACCACTAAATAATCTTTCCTGTGAAGAACAGATTTGTCAGTAACCAGGTTTTGTGTGCCTCTAAATAATGGGTAAAGTACCTCTGAAACCCACATTCTCATTCTCAACATCTTTAATTGGAATGCATTTTGCCAGTTAGCCCTTGGATTAGTCATTACTAGTGTTGAGCGAACAGTTCGAGAATAGTTCGGGTCCGTACCGAATTTTGGGGTGTCCGTGACACGGACCCGAACCCGGACATTTTCATAAAAGTCCGGGTTCAGGTTCGTAGTTCGTCATGTTTTATGGCGCATTTTGAAAGGCTGCAAAGCAGCCAATCAACATGCATCATACTACTTGCCCTAAGATGCCATCGCAGCCATGCCTACTATTGGCAAGGCTGTGATTGGCCAAGTGCAGCATGTGACCCAGCCTCTATTTAAGCTCGAGTCACGTAGCGCCGCACGTCACACTGCTCTGATTAGTGTAGGGAGAGGACGCAGCATCTGTGAGGGCGAGATAGGCAGGGATAAAGAAGTGAATGATCTACCTTTCTACACCTGTGCATCAGAACAACTCAGCTGAGCTGTTCACTGAAAGTCACTATTTTGTTTAGACTGGCCAGAGCGATTTATACTGGCACATGTAACTGGGCTGACCGGCAGTGCCCATTTTGGGACTTGTGGTGCGCCAGCACAAGCTGCCACAGAGTCTAAACCAAAGCTCCAAAGAAGTGAAAAACCTGTGAATCAGAACAACAGCGATTCAGCTGCTCAGTCAAAGTCAATTTCTTTTCTGGCTGGGCAGACCGTTTTCTGGCACATGTTACTGGGCTGATAGGCGGCGGCCATTTTGGGACTTGTGGTGCTACAGCAAAAGCTGCCACAACGTCCATTAATCTCATGTAATAGTCTATTTTTTCATAGATATACTACATCAGGGGTTTGGCTGTGCTTGTGTCACCCCTACTAACTGCAAAGATATTTAATATATCAGTGGTGAAACTGAAAGTAACCCACTTGGATAGCAAATCCCATGAATGTGCTGTTCCAGCTAGGCTAGCCAGTGCCACTACAGCCAGAAATATTTTTTTTTTTATGTGCCAGAAATATAAATTAAAAAAAGCTTTCACCGTAATAATAAAATTATTCTGGTGTTAGACCAGAAGAAGCGCTCCTGTTGTAATTAATACTGTAAAAAGGCTTAGGCAATATTTCTCCCAGTGTGGGAAATTTATCTAGCAAAACTAGCATTTTAAAAATTCCGGTGTTCTGAAATACCAGCAGTCCTCTTGTAATTAATACCGCAAAAGGGCATTATATCGTCCAGTGTTGTAATTTTGGTGAAAAAAAGGCCAATTTAATCAATCTGGTGTTAGTTACACCAGAAACAGTAGGCCGCACGGTTTTACTCCTGTAAAAAGGAATTATATCTCCCCGTGTGGGAATCTATGTACCAAAACTAGCATTTTAAAAATTCTGGTGTCCAATTTGCAGCAGTTTTCTTGTAATTAATACCGGAAAAAGGAATTATATCTTCCAGTGTGGGAATTTTGGGGCTAAAAAATAATATATTTTATTGTGGTGCGAGTTGAATCGCAACAATGAGGAAACATTCTATTAAGGGACGAGGACGCGGTCGTGGTGGTGTCCGTGGAGCCTCTGTTGCTGGCAGAGGACGTGGCCATTCGGCCTCAGGCGCACAAAGTAGTGAACCAACTCCCTCAAGTAGCCGGCAGAATTTACAGCGATATTTGGTGGGGCCCAATGCCGTTATGAGGAAGGTAAGGCCTGAGCAGGTACAGGCATTAGTCGATTGGATGGCCGACAGTGCTTCCAGCACGTTCACCACATTGTCTTCCGCCCAGTCTTCTGCGGAAAGCGCACAGGTGGCACCTGAAAACCAAGCCCATCAGTCTGTCACATCACCCCCATGCATATCAGGGAAACTGTCTGAGCCTCAAGTTATGCAGCAGTCTCTTATTCTGTTTGAAGACTCTGCTTGCACGGTTTCCCAGGGGCGTCCACCTAGCCCTTCCCCAGCGGTGGAAGACATTCCATGCACTGACGCACAACCACTTATGTATCCAGATGATGAGGACATGGGAATACCACCACAGCAGAGTGACCGAGTCTCTGATAATGACGAAACACTGGTGCCCCCTGCCGCGTCTTATTGCAGTGTGCAGACTGAACAGGAGGAGGTCAGGGAGGAAGACTGGGTGGAAGACGATGCAGAGGACGATGAGGTCTTAGACCCCACATGGACTGAAGGTCATGCCGCTGACTTAAATAGTTCAGAGGAAGAAGCAGTGGTGAGACCGAGACAACAGCGAAGCCAAAGAGGGAGCAGGGGGCAAAAGCAGAACAGCCGCCGTCCAGAGAGTTCGGCTGCTATTGGCCAGCGCCAACAGGGACCCAGCACCCCAAAGGCATCTTCAAGGAGTTCCCTGGCATGGCACTTCTTCAAACAATGTGTTGACGACAAGACCAGAGTGATTTGCACGCTGTGCCATCATACCCTGAGGCGAGGCATTAACTTTCTTAACCTGAGCACCACCTGCATGATCAGGCATCTACATGCAAAGCATGAACTGCAGTGGAGTACACACCTTAAAAACAACTAACCCGCTCAGGCTCCCCCTGCTCCCTCTACCGCTGCTGCCTCGGCTTCCGCCTCGAGAGGAATGTTGCCATCTGCCGAGCAGCAAACAGAGGATGTGCCACCGACACCACCACCACCACCGTCACCTAGCGTCTCCACTATTTCACACAGCAGCGTTCAGCTCTCCATCTCTCAAACCTTTGAGAGAAAGGGCAAATTCCCACCTAGTCACCCTCGAGCCCTTGGCCTGAATGCCAGCATTTCTAAACTACTGGCCTTTGAAATGCTGTCTTTCCGGCTGGTGGACACAGACAGCTTCAAACAGCTGATGGCCATGGCTGTCCCCCAGTATGTGGTTCCCAGCCGCCACTACTTCTCCAAGACAGCCGTGCCTTCCCTGCACATGCAAGTGTCCGATAAAATCAAGTGTGCACTGCGCAACGCCATTTGTGGCAAGGTCCACCTAACCACAGATACGTGGACCAGTAAGCACGGCCAGGGACGCTATATCTCCCTAACTACACACTGGGTAAATGTAGTGGCGGCTGGGCCCCAGGCGGAGAGTTCCTTGGCGCACGTCCTTCCGCCGCCAAGGATCACAGGGCATCATTCTTTGCCTCCTGTAGCCTCCTCCTCCTACTCGGCTTCCTCCTCCTCTGTTTCCACCAGCTCATCCAGTCAGCCACACACCTTCACCACCAACTTCAGCACAGCCCGGGGTAAACGTCAGCAGGCCATTCTGAAACTCATATGTTTGGGGGACAGGCCCCACACCGCGCAGGAGTTGTGGCGGTGTATTGAACAACAGACCGACCAGTGGTTGCTGCCGGTGGGCCTCAAGCCCGGCCTGGTGGTGTGCGATAATGGGCGAAATCTCGTGGCAGCCCTTGCCTGGCGCATGTGCTGAATTTGGTGGTGCAAAAGTTCATTCACAACTACCCAGACATGTCAGAGCTGCTGCATAAAGTGCGGGCCGTCTGTGCGCGCTTCCGGTGTTCACATCCTGCCGCTGCTCGCCTGTCAGCGCTACAGTGGAACTTCGGCCTTCCAGCTCACCGCCTAATATGCGGCGTGCCCACCCGGTGGAACTCCACCTTGCACATGCTGGAGAGACTGTGCGAGCAGCAGCAGGCCATAGTGGAGTTTCAGCTGCAGCACGCACGGGTCAGTCGCACTGCGGAACAGCACCACTTCACCACCAATGATTGGGCCTCCATGCGAGACCTGTGTGCCCTGTCGAGTACGACACCAACATGGCCAGTGGCGATGCCACTGCTATCAGCGTGACAATACCAATTCTATGTCTCCTAGAGAAAACGCTTAGGGCGATGATGGAAGAGGAGGTGGGCCAGGGCCAGGAGGAGGATGACGGGTCGTTTTTAGCACTTTCAGGCCAGTCTGTTAAAAGTGACTCAGAGGGAGTTTTTTTTGCAACAGCAGAGGGCAGGTACAAATGTGGCCAGCCAGGGACCACTACTGGAGGACGAGGAGGATGAGGAGGAGGTGGAGGAGGATGAGGATGAAGCAGGTTCACAGTGGGGTGGCACCCAGCACAGCGCAGGCACATCCCTGGTGCGTGGCTGGAGGGATACAGAGGATGATGACGATACACCTCCCACAGAGGACAGCTTGTCCTTACCTCTGGGGAGCCTGGCACACATGAGCGATTACATGCTGCAGTGCCTGCGCAACAACAGCAGAGTTGCCCACATTTTAACGTGTGCTGACTACTGGGTGGCCACCCTGCTGGATCCACGGTACAAAGACAATGTGCCCACTTTACTTCCTGCACTGGAGCGTGATAGGAAGATGCGCGAGTACAAGCGCACGCTGGTAGACGCGCTCCTGAGAGCATTCCCAACTGTCACAGGGGAACAGATGGAAGGCAAAGGCCAAGGCAGAGGAGGAGCTAGAGGTCGCCCACGCAGCAGTGTCATGGCCAGCTCCTCTGAGGGCAGGGTTAGCATGGCAGAAATGTGGAAAAGTTTTGTCTCCACGCCACAGCTAACTGCCCCACCACCTAATACGGAACGTGTTAGCAGGAGGCAACATTTCACTAACATGGTTGAACAGTACGTCTGCATACAACTCCACGTACTGACGGATGGTTCGGCCCCATTCAACTTCTGGGTTTCCAAATTGTCCATGTGGCCAGAATTAGCATGTTATGCCTTGGAGGTGCTGTCCTGCCCGGCGGCCAGCGTTTTATCTGAACGTGTATTCAGCACTGCAGGGGGCGTCATTACTGACAAACACAGCCGCCTGTCCGCAGCCAACGCCTGTCCGCTCTCCTCCGTTTATAAAAATGAACCAGGCATGGATCCCACAAGACCTGACCCTCCCTTGTGCAGAGTAGTCCTTATAAATAACTGCCTTAAACCATGTTGTCTTGTACTCCTGGCCACTTCTTCATTGAAAAATCAATTTTTGAAATTAACTAGGATCTTGGGGTGCAACCCAGAGTTGAATGAACCTTCCCTCTGTCTGGGTGCCGGGGCATGAAAGTACATGAAAGTGTCCTTCTCCTGTGTTGGGTGATATGAATGTTATACTTGTGCTGTCTGACATGTCTCCTTTGTGTGGGTGCAGGGGGCCAAAGTCACTGAAAGCGGCCTTCTCCTGTGGTGGGTGATCTAAATGCCTGATTCTCTGCTGTGAAACCTCTCTCCTCCGTCTGGGTGCAGGGGTCAAATTCTCTCAAAGTCGCCTTCTCCTGTACTGGGTGATATAAATGTTATACTTGTGCCATCTGACATGGTTGCCGGTGTCCCATTAAATGGTGGCCTACTCCTGTGGTGGGTGATCTAAATGCCCGATTCTCTGCTGTGAAAACCTCTCTCCTCCGTCTGGGTGCTGTGAAACCTCTCTCCTCCGTCTGGGTGCAGGGGTCAAAGTCTCTAAAAGTGGCCTTCTCTTGTGCTGGGTGATGTAAAACTGATGATTGTACCATCTGACATGGGTGCAGGGGTCAAATTAACTAAATGGTGGCCTACTCCTGTGGTGGGTGATATGAGGCCTTAATATGTGCTGTGAAACCTCTCTCCTCCGTCTGGGTGCAGGGGTCAAAGTCTCTAAAAGTGGCCTTCTCTTGTGCTGGGTGATGTAAAACTGATGCTTGTACCATCCGACATGGTTGCCAGGGTCCCATTAAATGGTGGCCTACTCCTGTGGTGGGTGATCTAAATGCCTGATTCTCTGCTGTGAAAACCTCTCTCCTCCGTCTGGGTGCAGGGGTCAAAGTCTCTAAAAGTGGCCTTCTTTTGTGCTGGGTGATGTAAAACTGATGCTTGTACCATCTGACATGGTTGCCGGGGTCCCATTAAATGGTGGCCTACTCCTGTGGTGGGTGATCTAAATGCCTGATTCTCTGCTGTAAAAACCTCTCTCCTCCGTCTGGGTGCTGTGAAACCTCTCTCCTCCGTCTGGGTGCAGGGGTCAAAGTCTCTAAAAGTGGCCTTCTCTTGTGCTGGGTGATGTAAAACTGATGCTTGTACCATCTGACATGGGTGCAGGGGTCAAATTAACTAAATGGTGGCCTACTCCTGTGGTGGGTGATATGAGGCCTTAATATGTGCTGTGAAAACTCTCTCCTCCGTCTTGGTGCAGGGGTCAAAGTCTCTCAACGTCGCCTTCTCCTGTGCTGGGTGATATAAATGTTATACTTGTGCCATCTGACATGGTTGCCGGGGTCCCATTAAATGGTGGCCTACTCCTGTGGTGGGTGATCTAAATGCCTGATTCTCTGCTGTGAAACCTCTCTCCTCCGTCTGGGTGCTGTGAAACCTCTCTCCTCCGTCTGGGTGAAGGGGTCAAAGTCTCTAAAAGTGGCCTTCTCTTGTGCTGGATGATATAAATGTTATACTTGTGCCATCTGACATGGTTGCCGGGGTCCCATTAAATGGTGGCCTACTCCTGTGGTGGGTGATCTAAATGCCTGATTCTCTGCTGTGAAAAACATTCTCCTCCGCCTGGGTGCTGTGAAACCTCTCTCCTCCGTCTGGGTGCAGGGGTCAAAGACTCTAAAAGTGGCCTTCTCTTGTGCTGGATGATGTAAAACTGATGCTTGTACCATCTGACATGGGTGCAGGGGTCAAATTAACTAAATGGTGGCCTACTCCTGTGGTGGGTGATATGAGGCCTTAATATGTGCTGTGAAACCTCTCTCCTCCGTCTGGGTGCAGGGGTCAAAGTCTCTAAAAGTGGCCTTCTCCTGTGCTGGGTGATATAAATGTTATACTTGTGCCATCTGACATGGTTGCCGGGGTCCGATTAAATGGTGGCCTACTCCTGTGGTGGGTGATCTAAATGCCTGATTCTCTGCTGTGAAACCTCTCTCCTCCGTCTGGGTGCAGGGGTCAAAGTCTCTCAAAGTCGCCTTCTCCTGTGCTGGGTGATATAAATGTTATACTTGTGCCATCTGACATGGTTGCCGGGGTCCCATTAAATGGTGGCCTACTCCTGTGGTGGGTGATCTAAATGCCTGATTCTCTGCTGTGAAAACCTCTCTCCTCCGCCTGGGTGCTGTGAAACCTCTCTCCTCCGTCTGGGTGCAGGGGTCAAAGTCTCTAAAAGTGGCCTTCTCTTGTGCTGGATGATGTAAACTGATGCTTGTACCATCTGACATGGGTGCAGGGGACAAATTAACTAAATGTTGGCCTACTCCTGTGGTGGGTGATATGAGGCCTTAATATGTGCTGTGAAACCTCTCTCCTCCGTCTGGGTGCAGGGGTCAAAGTCTCTAAAAGTGGCCTTCTCCTGTGCTGGGTGATATAAATGTTATACTTGTGCCATCTGACATGGTTGCCGGGGTCCGATTAAATGGTGGCCTACTCCTGTGGTGGGTGATCTAAATGCCTGATTCTCTGCTGTGAAAACCTCTCTCCTCCGTCTGGGTGCTGTGAAACCTCTCTCCTCCGTCTGGGTGCAGGGGTCAAAGTCTCTAAAAGTGGCCTTCTCTTGTGCTGGGTGATGTAAAACTGATGCTTGTACCATCTGACATGGGTGCAGGGGTCAAATTAACTAAATGGTGGCCTACTCCTGTGGTGGGTGATATGATGCCTGAATATGTGCTGTGGGACCTCCCTCCTCTTTCTGGGTGCAGGGGTCAAAGTAACTAAAAGTGGCCTTCTCCTGTGTTGGATGGTATAAATGTAATGCTTGTGCTATCTGACATGTCTCCTCTGTCTGGGTGCTAAGGCCTAAGTCACTGAAAGTGGCCTACTCCTGTGGTGGTTGATATGATGCCAGATTCTCTGCTGTGGGACCTCTCTCCTTTGTCTGGATGCTGGGGTCGAAATAATAGTAAGCGACCTTCTCCATTGGTGGGTAATTTGAAGCCTGATTCTGTGCTATGGGACCTAACTCTAATTAATATTGGTTAATTTTTATTTATTTTATGTTAAATCATCATTTCCCTATCTACATTTGTTTGCAGGGGATTTACCTACATTTTGCTGCCTTTTGCAGCCCTCTAGCCCTTTCCGGGAGTCTTTTACAGCCTTTTTAGTGCCCAAAAGTTCGGGTCCCCATTGACTTCTATGGGGTTCGGGTTCGGGATGAAGTTCAGGTTGAGTTCGGATAACGAACCCGGACATTTTCCGGAAGTTCGGCCGAACCTCTCGAACCCGAACTTCCAGGTGTTCGCTCAACTCTAGTCATTACCACAAAAGTTCACTTACTTTTTCCCCCTGTGGTAATGAATATTTACTCAATATATTCAATAGAAGGCATGAGTGGTTTAACTGTGTGTTATTATTATGATTGGATTGTGGTTGTCAATAATTTTGACTTAAAAATCTGAACACATTTTATAATAAATTAATGTAAACATGAAGATAAGAGTTCCCTAGCTTCTAAGCGGTATACTCCTGAATTTGGAGCAAGCAAATTTTTTTCAGAATAATATTCTCCAATATTGTGCTCTTATAACAATTGATAATATTAAATCACAAATTACAATAAATTATAATAATATACCATGTTATAGTCTTGCAATCAGCAGAATTACATCCTTGGCTTCTTTTGTCCGCTTTTTGATTCAGGTTTCATGATATTCCAGATTTGCTGGCAGTCATCTATCCAAAATATGTGCTAGAATATGAGAAATTTTTAAACATCAATACTGGATTGAAGGAATTTTTTCAGGTACTGTAATAAAACTTTGAGTAAATATAAAATATGTTGAATTTCACATCTTGTACACCTCAGGTAGGACATTTGGACTGATTCAGTTCAATGGTAACTCATGCTGAATTCATCTTAAATAACATGACATCACTTGATTTCATGTCAGTTCCCATTTGATCATATTTGTGTCTGATACAATTATCCAATAGTATTTCTGTTGAAAATAGAAATAATGGTTTTCTCTTTTTGTTACTAGGTTTCGGTTTGACAATAATTAGATTTGTTTAATTATGTCAGTGGGCAAAGAGAACTAGATGTATCAAAACTGAGAGCACTGATTTTAGAGATATATATTCATGGTATATAAGACTGGGGTGCTTAATTGAAAGAGCTGTAAAGAAGAAAGAAGCAATGCTTAAATATAATTGTATTGATAACCCTGCAAATTGATTAAGCAAAGTTAGTGATCATCAAAATCTGCCTTTAAGACTGGCCATGCATATTCAGGACTTGATCAGATTAGAAAGAGATGATAAGTACAATGTGTGCTTTATATGATCTCTTCTTTTACAATCTACATCTGGTTTTAGCTTTGAGGCTGGGAACACACCTAGGCGTTTTTGGATCAGGCGTTTTTTTGAGCGTTTTTTCCGCGGAAAACACGCGTTTTTTTAGGCGGTTTTGTATTTTTGCAACACGCGTATTTGGGGCGTTTTTTGCTTGACAGCTTACAGTTTGCAGAAAAAAAGAATCCCCACC